>CM057459.1:212480000-213126250 GCA_016271365.2 Neoceratodus forsteri
ATTAATCTACATTACAGTGGTTAGCTAAAATTGGAATTGGCTAGCTACCATTACTCACAGTGGCGCCAGCCGATCGGCTTGATCACATTACATCTGGTTCGCCTTTTCACATCTCTTGGCAGACATTCTTGATTTGTACTAGTCGGGCTATTAATTACTTTTTTGTTTTGCCTTAGTAAAGGCAGGGGTCAGCTGTGGTTGCACAGGAGCAGCGTTGAATACACATCGGTCAGAAGCTCCACGTCAGTGAACAATTTGTTGTCCACTATATCAAGGTATAGTACAGTCCTTCAATCTACCTTTCAAGCATCTGCTATATTTGCATGTCTTTCCAACATCCCTATTCTTGCATTTCTAAGGCTAATCTCTTCATTGACAAGATGGAGGCTGAAAACGCAAGCAGCCATCTGGAGCACATGTCCGAAAGGCAAAACATGCCAGAATGGAGGAAACTGCAAAGATGTGTAGGGTGATGCAGTCCTTCTTCACTCTAGGTTCATCAGCCTCTGGGTAAGAAATGCATACTTGACAATGCATTGTATTATAAAGAGCACTGGTAGTTGTTTGGAGCAGTACATTTAAAGTTGGAGCATTTGTGTGTTTCAGGGTTCACAACACAGAGCCACAGCCCAGGAGTGCCACAGAGAATGCATTGGATAACTGTGCACCGCTCATGAGAGATGACACAGAAGTTGAAGATGCAACATTGCATGCCGTTATCGAGGAAGCTAATGTCACCTGTCATTTATTGGACGCCTCTGAAGAACTTGCCCTTGACAGCTGTTCCCTGGATGAACCGACCAAATGGAAGCTGTCCAAAATCGGAGCAGTTCCCAGGAAGAACCCACCATCGACGTTTTCCAGACAACCAGCTGTCCACTGGAAGTAGTGGTCACTGCAGATGCCCCAAGTAAGAGCATCCCCTGGGAACTGGATCAGATTCCCTGTAGCGCTGATGACCTTGGCTATTTTAATCGGGCACATCTTACAGATGCTGAAAAGAAGCAAATTCTTGAAATACAGTGGCTACCACCAACAGACTTTCACTTTCCAGGGCGTCTGATGGGTCCTGAAGGCCCAAGCCAGTGTTTCAGGCATTTTAATGCACAGCTGTTGAATGATTACAGATTTGCAAGGTATTCAAAGACATTGGATGGTGTATTCTGCGCTCCATGCTTTGTATTCAGTTCAAGTTGCATGATTCTGGTATCTACACCAATGAGGGATTGGTCCAATGGTAAAAAGACTCTGGAAAGGCACAGCAAAGCAAAGGACCATGGGAATGCTGTTGCTAGAGCAGATGCATTTCTTTCAGTTTGTGCTGGGAAGTTAAGAACAGCAAGCCAATCTCTTCTGGAGTGCGGCAACAAAACGACAGAGAGGACCATGCATGTCCTACATCACATAAGTGTGATTATTCTGTTCTGTGGAAGGCAAAACATTGCCCTAAGAGGAAAATCTAGTGTGTGCTTGGAAACTTTAATGCCATGGTACAGTACACTGCAGCAATGGATCCAGAGCTACAAGAACACATCACAGCAGCTCCAAGGAATGCCACGTACATGTCACCGCAAATTCAAAATGAATTGATAAGGGTAATGGGACAACAGGTGCAGAGACAAATATTATTGTGCAATGCAAAGGAAGCAAAGTGGTACAGCTTCATAGCAGATGGTACTACGGACATTTCCACAAAGGAACAGATATCTTTATCAGTGCGTTATGTGCACCGTGACTCTTCTGGGAATGTCGTCGAAATCAGTGAAGATTTTGTGGAATTCACAGAAGGATTTGACAGCACCGGCCAGGGTCTCACAGAACTGTTTCTATGGTGTTTAACAGCTTGGGGCATGGATCCAACACTGATGAGAGGACAAGGCTATGACAAAGGCAGCAGTATGAGTGGTAGATTCAATGGCGTGCAAGCAAAGATCAAGGCAGTGGCCCCCGAAGCAATGTACACTGTTTGCAAGGCTCACAGCCTGAACACTGCAATTGTCCACTCATGTTCCACAAGGCAAATAGCAAATATGTTTGATACTACTAAGAAAATAATCTGACACTGAAATCGTCATATAAGCACCATAATGCCTTTCTGTCGGAGCTCAGAGAATTCCTAATCTCCATCTGACTATGATGATGAGCCAGCAGACCGTATATCATCAATTCCTGCAGCTGGAAACACCAGATGGATGAGCCAAACTGATTCTCTGGCAAGATTCAAAGACAAGTTTTTGGTGGTAGCCAGCACTCTAGAAAAGATAGCTGAATATGACAGTGAAGGGGACAGACTGCTGGTTGCAATACTGAGATTTGATTTCCTGGTGACACTGTGTAGTGTGGATTTTGTTTTGACCAGAACAAAACCACTCCATCTTTACCTGCAACGGGTCAGCATTGATCTAATTCAGGCCTCTGAAGAAACCTCCACAGCTATTGAAAGAATGAAGGACATGAGGGACAGTTGAGAGAAGACATTTGGGGAGCTGTATCGCAAGATCATGGCTTTGGCAGATGCTGCACGTATTGAAGAGTCGGTGCCCCGGACATGCGGAAGGCAAACACAATGCAATAATATCAATGCTGCCACTGCTGAAGAATACTACAGGCGTAATATATTTATTCCGTTTTTAGACCATGTGATTTCTGAACTGCAGAAGCAGCTAATCGACTGCCGCCCTCGTTTCCTTGCCTAGTACCTTGTGCCAAAAAAACTTGGGTTTCTGCAGGAGGCACAGATGGCAGACTTGTTTGCTGCCTACCAAACGGACCTAAGCAGCTTGGAGGACCTTGAAGTGGAGTTGGAACTATGGAACACAAAGTGGTGTGGTGTTCCTTTGGCAAAGAGACCAGATTCGATTCTGACTACCTTGCAACAACTAAATCCAGATATTTATCCAAACATAAATGCTGCCTTATCAGTCTTGGCCACCATGCCAGTCAGTGTGGCGAGTGCAGAATGATCATTCAGTGCCTTGCGGAGGATCAAGACCTAGCTCAGAAGCAGCATGAGCGAAGAACACCTTACAGGACTTGCTCTTCTGCATATACATCAGGATATTGACATTGATGTAGATCATGTGCTCAAAGACTTTGATCCATGCAAAGACAGAAGATTTTCAAGCACATAATGGAATTATGGGCTCTGTGGTGTGAACGGTTTAGGTGATGGTTACAGTACCAGAAGCAAAACCCGAGCACCATTGAGGTTACCCTATCCCTCTTTTACTGTAATCTGCTGCCTGGTATGTTTCAGTTGCTGACTTGGCTGTGGCTATTCCCGGGCTGCAGCAGTACAAGACTACATTCTGATTGGATTGGGAGCTTGGCTCTCTGGTGTGTGTGTGTGTGTGTGTGCGCCTGCTTGTGTGGTTTTCAGTGGAGTAGGGAACATGGCTATGCATCTGTGGTACAGGGCTCTTTGGGGAGTAGTGGTTTAAAATTGGTCCAGAACCAAACCCAGAGGTATGGGCTCTGTGGTGTGAACAGTTTAGGCGATGGTTACAGTACCAGAAGCAAAACCCGAGCACCACTGAGGTTACCCTATCCCTCTTTTAGTGTGTGTGTGTGTGTGTGTGTGTGTGTGTGTGTACCTCTGTGGGACTGGCTACCTTGTTGTGGTACAGAGGTTTGTCACAATGTAATATTGTACCAAAAGCCAGTATGTCTGAAACCTGTTGGTGTGGTATGTCTGGTGTGCTGGGAATGGACCTCTGTGGGACTGGCTACCTTGATGTGGTACAAAGGCTTGTCACAATGTAATATTGTAACCAAAAGCCAGTCTGTGTGTCTGAAACCTGTTGTGATATGTCTGGCATGGTGGGAATGGACCTCTGTGGGACTGGCTACCTTGATGTGGTACAGAGGCTTGTCACAATGCAATATTGTAACAAAAAGCCAGTCTGTGTGTCTGAAACCTGTTGTGATATGTCTGGCATGGTGGGAATGGACCTCTGTGGGACTGGCTACCTTGATGTGGTACAGAGGCTTGTCACAATGCAATATTGTGACCAAAAACCAGTCTATACTTTTTTGGTGGTGTGGCTAGTGGTGTGCTGGCATAATACATAATGCATTGGGGAAGGGGGTATGGATGGGGAAGGGGTAGCTTGCCCTAAGGGGGTAGCTCACCCTAAGGGGGGGTGGGTAGCAGTGACTCCACACTTGGTGTGCAGCTCAGAAATTTCTGGCTACACCCCTGCCTTCATGACCTCTACAGGGTAACAGTAAGGCAACTCTAGAGCCAGAGATTATCACAAGATAAAAGGTGGCATGCTGTAGTGACCCCATGAGAAACATAGAACCAGAATTTGTCAGCAGATAAAGACCACTTGGCCCTCCCAGTCTGCCCATTTTTCCCTACCTACAGTACCACTGCATACCATACTTGGTCTCTGGCTCTTTCTCCCTCCCTCCCCACATTCATTTCCATTAAGATTCTGTTGGTCTATCCCATGAATTCTTGAATCCACCACTGTTTTCATCCCCACCACCTTGGCTGTTAGGCTGTTCCAGGAATCCACCACTCTTCCTGAGAAAAAGTACTTTCTCATGTCCCTCCTAAATCTAACCCCATCTAAGTTCATAACTTATCCACTTGTTCTTCATTATCTTTTTTTCTGAAAAATACTTTCCTCCGGTACCTTAATTACCCCGTGAGGTATTTAAAGGCCTCTGTCATATCCCCCCTCCTAGTCCTGTCTTCCAGTGTGTACATATTGAGCTCCTTTAGTGTCTCCTCATATTGCTTTTTGATGCAGATCCTGTACCATTTTAGTCGCCTTCTTCTAGACCGCCACCACTCTGTCTGTGTCCTTTTGGAAATGTGACCTACAGAACTCTACACAATATTCTAGGTGAGATCTTACCAACGATCTTCACTGCACTTCAGAATCAGTGCACCAGGAGTATACGCCTAGCCAAAGCCAAATACTTCCAGAGCAAGCTGTCTTGCAGTGCCCTTGCCAATTCTGGAACACATGGTTAATAGCCTATTTTAAACTCTCCCCCAGTGGGGTACAGATCCCACCTAGTTCCACCTTAGCAGCCGACACCCTGAACCAACACTTCACAGAATGCCAGGGCTTTTATCCCTAATCTCCACCTCCCCCTGCTACCCAGTCCACCCACCAATGACAACTTCCACCTGCAGACAGTCGCGGTGCCAGTATCGCAAAGAGCTTTCAGCACTGAACGCAACCTGTGGAGTAGACGACATCACTCCCAAATTCCTCAAAATCAGCACTCCAGCAATAGCTGTCTCTATTGCCCACATACTTAATAGATCACTATGTACCAGCTCCCTTCCTCATGGCTGGAAACATGCACTAGTATTTCAGATCACAAAGGTGGCCCAGCTAACTCACCCTTCAACTACTGTCCAACCTCTCTGATCCAGACCCTTTCCTAAACCGTTGGGAGGTTTATCAGTAGGCAGCTATTGAACTACTATGTCCAAACAGGCTTCCTAACACTGATCAATCTGGCTTTTGCTCCAACCACTCAACCTCCTGCTCCCTTCTTAGAGTCACCAACCACATTCACACCAACATGGACAAGGGTCTGGATACAAGGGTAGTATTTATAGACCTAGCAAAGGCCTTTGACACCATGGATCACCATCAGCTCCTACTTCACACTAGCTGACTCTGTTGTCCCCCCCCCCGACCTAGCATAGATCCAGTCATACCTGACCAGCCAGACCAAATCTGTCAAGCTTGGCCCATGCTCCTCCCTACACTACCAGTCACCTCAGGATTCTCTAAGGCTCAGTTCTGGGGCTCCTGCTCTTCATTACCTACAGTAACAACCTGCCCAATTCCCTCACTGCCAGCAACATGCATGTGTGCAGACAACACCATTATCTATGTAGCTGCTCTGGGACTTCTACTTCCAAACCAAACCAAACTTTATTTTTATAGTGCCTTTCCAAGCCAAGGCGCTGTACATAACATCAAATATAACCAGATAAAATAAGTTAAAACAGAGTCAATAAAATAATGTCAGTCAACCAGTCAGTAAAACAATTTAACCATAATTAGGGAAGGCTAGATTAAATGAGTAAGTTTTTAATTCAGTTTTAAACCTATCGATGGTCAGGCATTCTCTCAAGCGACGAGGTAGAGAATTCCCCAGGGTCAGAGCCAAAAAGGCAAAAGCACGTGCACCAGAAGTCTTCAATCGCACCCCGGAAATCTCTACCAATCCCTCATCGGCGGATCAGAGAGGATGGAGGGGGCAGTAGGGTTTCAGGAGGTCTTGCAGGTAACCGGGTCCATGATCGTGTAGGGCTTTAAAGGTTAGCAAGCCAACCTTAAAGGTGATCTGCCACTGAACAGGCAGCCAGTGCAGTTCGTGGAGCACAGGTGTAATATGACTGGTCCTAGAAGTTCCAGTCTAAAGCCTGGCTGCTGCGTTATGCACTAGCTGCAAGCGGCGGATATCAACCTCTGGTAGCCCTAGGTAGAGAAATTGCAGTAATCAAGGTGGGCAGTGGCAAAGCCATGGACCAGTGTTGGAAGATACGGCCACTGAGGTCACCTCAGCAGGACTTCACCGCAGTACAAAAGTGGTTCCTTGCTAACCGCCTCATCATGAACCAAAAGAAAATGGTGTCCATGTTGTTCGGCACCAGGCATTGGCTCAGCTTTTTCACCTCCACTCTGACTTAATACACCCCAGACAAGTCCTTTCTAGACTCAGTTTCCTCCTACAAATACTTCAGTGTCCACCTGGACCAGCCCCTTAACTGCTTGGGGCACATAATCCAGGTAGTAACCAAGTCATATGCCAAGCTAGGTGCCTTATAAAGAGTAAAGGGATGCCTCCATTGAATCATGAGAAAACAGATTGTGGGACAATCGGCCCTTCCCCTTACATACTATGGCAACCTAGTCTACTCAGGTACTATATCCACCTTCCTTGATAAAATCAACACCTTGTTCAACGCACTGTGTAGATTAGCCATGGACCCCAACCCCCCCTTACTCATGCAGTATGTACAATGAGATAGGGTGGTCCCCTCGCCCGAGAGACAAATGATGCATAATTCCCTCCTGGGTGCCAAGTATTGGTCTGGCAAACTGCCCAGATATCTGTCCGACTTCTTCTCCCCTGCAGCGAACCATTCATATCTGCCGAGCCACATGGCAGGGTGGCATCTCCACTTCCCCAGTACAAGCACAGCCTAGGCCAAGCCTCCATCAGCTACAGGGTGGAGTAATCTCCCAGTCAGTGTCATTGCCCCCCCTCCACATGAAGCAAGGCTGTGGTCAAGTCCCACTAAAAATCCCCGACTTCATGTCCCCAGTGCAAAGCCCCCCCCAGTCTATCTAACTCATCTAGCTAGTGTATATATTAACCCAATGATGTAGATTACACTAACTGCTGTGCTCCTCTGTGAGACAGTCATGGTTCTACCCTTTATTTTATTTCACTGGGGTTACTCTGTCACATTGATATAGTTTACTGCACCGGGACATGCTGCTTACCATGTACTTGTTTCGTTTGTTTTTGGAGTGTGTAATGTATAAACATTGAAAGATTCCTCAGTGTCCTGTTCCTCCCAGGTCACAACTGGAAATGAGCCCTGGGCTCTGGGTGCTTACCTTGTAGAACATATTTAAAATAAAAAACTCTACACAGACCGAAATACCGCCTCATTCCTTCTGCTGGTGATATTTCTCCCTATGCACCCCAGCATCCCACTAGCCCTCGCAACTGACATATCACACTGACTGGCCACTGTTAGGTCATCAGAGATGATTACCTCCAGGTCTGTCTCCTGCTTGGTGGTTGTCAAGTAACGCTCCTCCTCATTTTGTACTCTGCCTCTGTGTTTTGGTGATAAGAGAGCATGATTTTGCACTATTTTTTTTGTATTGAAACCCAGATGCCATACCCTTCACCACTCCTCAAGTTTTTCTAGGTCTTTGATCATCCTTTCCACTCCCCTCCCCCAAGTATCCATCCTGTTGCAGATTATGGGCTCATCTGCAAAGAGGCAGACCTTCCCTTTCAGCTTATCTGCAGTGTCACCTATAATGACACAAAGAGGACCAGTCCCAGCACTGATCTCCGAGACATCCTGTAGATCACCCACCCCTCCTTGGAATTAACTCCATTTACTACTGCCCTGTGACACCCATTACTTAACCAGTTTCTTACCCAGTTTACCACATTTGGACCCACGCCTAAGTTGCCCAGCTTGCTTAATAGTCTCCTATGTCAGATTCATTTCACATGACTTCCCACCCATGAGCCCATGCTGTCTCAGGTCTTGTAACCCATTTGATTCAAGATATTCCACCATCCTCTCCTTCAGCAGTGATTCCATTAGCTTTCCCACCACCGACGTCAGGCTGACTGACCCAAAATTGCCAATCTCCTCCCTGCTACCACTTTTGTGAAGTGGGACTTCATCTGCCCTTCTCCCATTCTCTGGAACCACTCCTGTTTCCAGTGAGCTGTTAAATAGGACTGTCAGGGGTGCATCCAGTACCTCCCTGAGCTTTCTCAGTGTCCTAGGATGTACCCCATTTGATCCCATTGCTTTGCCCACTTTCAGATTAGTGAATCGCTTTCGGACTTCCTCTCCTGAAAAAGGACTAGTGTCCACTTCTCTCCCTTCAGAACTCCTGTTACTGTTTTGCAGTCCATCCCATTTTCCTTGTGAACACCGAACAAAAGTATTTGTTCGGGATGTCTGCCTTTTCCTCGTCCCCCTCTGCACAGTCTCCCCATCCCTTTTTAACCTTACAGTCCTTCCCCTAATCTTCCTCTTTTCACTTAAATACCTTAAAAAAAGTCCCCTTTCATTATCACTTAGGCTGTTTTCTCCTCAGTTTGTGCTTTCACACACCCTACTGCTTTCCCTGCTTCTCATTGCTTCTGAATACTGTCCTTTTAGCCTTTTCCAACCACATCTCTTGAGAACCATAGCAGTCTCTTTTTTCCCTTTTAGTTTGACTCGCTTGACACAAAGGTTTGTTCCCATCACTGTGCTCCTTTTTACGTTCACTTGCGCGCATGCGCAAGGAACGTCCTGAGAGAATGGGACACTTTGGAGGTGTGCCTCTCCTGAGCAATCCCCTGCTCCCTTGAGCAGGCGTGGCGGTCCTGCACCAATCCGCACCGGTGCTGTGTATGACAGCGGTGGTCTTCGCTTCAAAGAAAATGACCGCTGTCTGCTTGCACCACGTCACGCCCCCCCCCAAATGTTTGCTGCGCAAACGTCACGCGTCGTCTGCCGACGGGGGTGCCCAATCCCGTCGGCTCCACAGCCCCAACCATCCTTCTGCCATGCTGGAGCCCACCTCAGCGTGGCAAATGTCCCGGTCGTCAATTATAAAAAAAAACCTGTAAAGTAAAAGCGGTCCTACGCGGTCTCCCCGCCCCCCTCCACAACCCGCACCTACCCACTACACACCCTGCCTCCCCACCCCATACTTACCTCCGAGCTCGTAGCGGCAGATATCGCTGGACGGGAACACGTCTGCACTCTTCAAAGCCGACCGCGAACTGAGGAAATGCCGGTAAGCTGTATAATGGGCTAGATGGGTTTTTCAACTTTGTTGCATATCTTAGGCAATTTTTGGAATTGTTGCACCAAATTTTCAACATGGGGTTTTTGGGACCCCTTCTCATGAATTCTGTCACTGTCATGGCGTTATTCGGGCCCGAAGGGTGATTTCGCAGTCACTGCGTGAAATCACCTTTCGGGCCTGATTAACGAAATGACAGTGCCAGCGTTCATAAGGTGGGCTCAAAAGCCTATTTTGAAAAATTTGGCAAAACCCCTAAAAATGATGTTTCATTTAGCTGCTATGCTGCACAGTTCCTACGCATGAGTTTGTAAGTTCACGAATTTTCAATATTTTCACTCCAGATTTTCAATATTGCCATTTTACCACACTTTCTTATGAGTAGTACAACTGTCATTTTTCACATCTCACCCAAAACGTGTTTCCGCCCATGTAGCGCACAATGGCGGAGTCGGTGTTCAAACTCAATGTATGGGACACATTAAGAAAATCACAGTGACACTGTTCATGAGCAGAGGTCTTAAAATGGCTATGTTGAAAATTTGGTGAAAAAATTCCTAAAATGACTGTTTTACAAGGAGTGCTATGCAGTTCCTATGCACACCGTAAGTTATGGAATTTCAACATTTTCACTCCAGATTTTCAACATTGCCATTTTCCACACCTCCTTATGAGCAGTGCAGCTGTCATTTTTCACATCTTGCCAAAACATGTTTCCACCCATATGGCGCACAATAGCACAGTCAGTGTCACGAACTCAATGTATGGGACACATTAAGAAAATCACAGTGACCCTGTTCATGAGCAGAGATCTTAAAATGGCTATGTTGAAAATGTGGTGAAAAAATCTAAAAATGACTGTTTTATGAGCGTGCGCTGAGCAGTTCCTACACACGCTCATAAGTTCGCGAATTTTCAATATTTTCACTCCAGATTTTCAACATTGTCATTTTACCACACCTCATTATGAGCAGTACAGCTGTCATTTTTCACATCCTGCCCAAAGCAGTTTCGCCCATGTAGCGCACAATGAATGCGGTCGGTGTCTTGAAATCAATGTACTGGACACATTAAGAAAATCACAGTGACACTGTTCATTAGCAGAGGTCTAAATGGCTATGTTGAAAATTTGGTGACAAAATTCCTAAAAATGACTGTTCCTGGCGTGTGTTGCGCCCAGTTCCTATGCAGCGCTCGTAGGTTTGCAATTTTCAATATTTCCACTCAGATTTTCAACATTGCCATTTTACCACGCCTCCTTATGAGCAGTACAGCTGTCAATTTTCATCCTGCCCAAAACATGTTTCCGCCATGAAGCGCACAGTGGCGTAGTCGTGTCTTGAACTCAATGTATGGGACACATTAAGAAAATCACAGTGACACTGTTCATGAGCAGAGGTCTTAAAATGGCTATGTTGAAAATTTGGTGAAAAATTCCTAAAATGACTTTATGCTAGTTCCTACACACGCGAAGTTCGCTGAATTTTCAATATTTGCACTCCAATGAGTTCCAAATACCTAAACAGCACATAGAAGCAAGCAACATTCGGCATTGACAAATGCTTGTACTTCTTTGTCACTGATTTTTTTAAGCCATGTCCAAGTGCCAAATACCACCGCAAATACCTGCAAGCGAACGTTCGGCATTGACAAATGCTTGTTATCTTCTCTCACTGTTCTTCCACTCCACAACCAGGTCATCCGGGAAGCATTCACCCATATTTACAAAATATGGGTTAGTGGGAGGATGGGGAAAGACCTGTGAGAACAGTAGTCTTTACGCTAAGGATAGACTTCACCGAAATGAGGAGGGCGAAAAGGGGCTGAAACAGAAGATTGGGGAGTATATTGATGTAGCTGGACATTCAAACTAGGAGTGGGGGGTGACAGTTGGAGGGAGGGCACACAGGGCCACAAGATGGGAAGCAGAGAAAGGTTACCCCCTCCCCGAAAAAGTGCAGTGAACTAGGTAGAGGCAATAGAAGAGATGCTAGAAGTAGAAGACAGAGTGAAGGGGGGAAGGAAAAGGGATGGAAGGTAATCACCATGAATGCTAGGAGCCTGGGGGATAAAATGTATGACCTTCAGGCCCTCGTAGTGGCAAGGGAGGTGGACATGGCAGCAATAATGGAAACATGGGCCACCAAATACCATGACTGGGACCTGGCGGTCCCAGGATACAGAATATTCCTCAGAGATAGGGAAAATAGGAGAGGGGGAGGAGTGGCACTATACGTAAAGGAGGGGCTAAAGTGCGTTAGGGTGGAGGGGTAGACGGGAGAAACAGAGTCATTATGGCTGCTAATCCAGGATTCCAGAAATACTACTCTCTGGATGGGAGGCCACAGGCCAGATGTATGGGCCACCATCCCAGACAGAGGAGTTGGACAGGGAACTTGCAGGGCAGATTAGAAGGGCATGTGGGAAGGGGAGTGTGGTGGTGGTGGTCGGGGACTTCAACCTGCTGGGGGTAAATTGGGGAAGTCTGTTCACCAACAATAAAAGGGAGTAGGTATTGCTGGATGCCTTTCAGGAATGCTTCCTGATACAGGAGGTCAGCAAAGGGAAAGCCCTCGACCTAGTGCTCACAAATATAGAGTTGGTGAGAGATATCAAGGTGGATGAACCACTAGCAGGGAGTGACCATCACTCAGTATGGTTCAGGTTGATTATGGGCAAAGAGGGGGTGGAATCCAACACAAAGGTACTGGATTTCAAGGGGCAGATTTTTCAAGCATGGGGGAGGCAGTGAGTGGGTACCTGGCCAAGATCCAGCCTAGTATGAACATGGACCAGAGATGGGAACTCCTAAAGAAGGGGATACTATAGGTTACCAATTCCTGTAGCAGGACTTGGAGTAAAAAGGCCAGGGCGAAAAGGCCGAGCTGGATGAGCAGGGGGGGTTGTGAAAATGGTAAGGAGAAAAAGTGTGGCCTTTAGGAGATACAGGAAATCAGGGAGGGGGAAGATCGGGAGGAGTACCTACAGGGCTCAAGGGAGGTGACAAGGGCAGTTAGGGCAGCAAAAGCTACTAAACACCTCATGCTGGCACAAGGCATTAAGGAGGGGGAGAAAAGCTTCTTCAGGTACATCAGGGAGAAAAGAAGCTGTAGAGAACAGATAGTAAGGATTAAGAAGGAAGGGGGATGGGAAGAAAAGGGGGGAGAAAAGGCAGAAGCACTCAATGACTACTTCTGCTTGGTATTTACAAAAGAGAGAGGGGGAGTGCTACCCTAGCGGTGTGGGGGGCAGTAAACGCTGGGGAGGGAGTCACGGATGGGGTGATCAGGAAAGGCAGAGTGCTGGAGGGCTTGAAAGCGCTGAGTGTGGACAAGGCACCAGGGCCAGATGGCATTCACCCCAGGGTACTGAAGGAGCTAGCAGAGATCCTGGTGGGGCCCTTGGCAGGCCTATTCAATGCCTCACTGAATTCGGGATGCATACCCAATGATTGGAGGTTGGCTCATGTGATTTCCCTGCATAAGAGTGGACCCAGGGATGAACCAGAGAACTACAGACTGGTGAGCCTCACGTACACCGTGGGGAAACTAATGGAAACTATCCTGAAGGAGAGGCTGGCGTCCCTGCTGGAGTCTGAGGGGCTGCAGGATAGTGGACAGCATGGCTTTGTAGCGGGCAGATCCTGCCAGATCAACCTGATAGATTACTATGACTGGGTAACTAGGCCAGGTAGTACTCTGTCCTGGGATTCTTGGCTCCAATACACATAACGTTGCATTTCTTGGCATTGAAGCAAAGCTGCCAGACCCTGGACCACCTCCCCAGCTTTTCCAGATCTTTCTGTAAGTCCTGTAGCCCTTCAGCTGCGTCCACTCTCCCTCAGAGCTTGGTGTCATCTGCAAATAGGCATGTTTTGTCTTTAATGCCATCCCCAATGTCACTGATGAAGACATTGAACAACACCAGCCCTAGCACATAGCTCTATGGGACCCCACTGGTTACCTCTCTGGTACCAGATAACTCTCCCCCAACAACCACCCTCTGGGTTCTGTTCCTCAGCCATTTTCTGCCCATCAGGCCATCTTTTTCCCAACCCCAAGATCCACCAACTTCCTGATCAACCTATAGTGGGGCACAGAGTCAAATGCCTTGCTGAAATCATGATAGAGGATGTCTACTGCTTGGTCCCTGTTTACTGTCTTAGTGACACGGTCAAAGAAGTCAATCAGATTCGTATGACACTATCTCCCCCATGAACCCATGCTGCCTCGCATACTGGAGACCAGTCTCCTCTAGAAATTCCACCAACCTTTTCTTTAGAATGGTCTTCATGAGCTTGCCCACAATGGAGATCAGACTGACTGGTCTGTAATTCCCTGGGTCATCCTTCGGACCTCTTTTGTGGAGGGGCACTACGTGTGCTGTTCTCCAGTCCTGCAATACCACACCTGACTCTAGTGAACTATTAAATAGGTCTGCCAGTGGCCCTGCCAGCTCCTCAGCCAGTTCCTTTAGTACCCTTGGATGTACTTTGTCCGGGCCTGGTGATTTGTCCACCTTCAATGCCAGCAGCACCTCCCTCACTCTATCCTTCTCTATCACTACATCTGTGTTTCCCCTCCCTCCCTGCTCCTCTTTTCCCTCCTGAAGGCACTGATCCATCCTTCTCCCTGGTGAAGATGGAACAGAAGTATTCATTTAGTATCTCTGCTTTTCCCCCATTATCCTCCACCCACTCCACCTCTTTCTTAAGCCTAGCAATCCCTTTCTTCTTGTCCCTTTTCTCACTTATATAGCAAAAGAAAGCCTTCTCCCCCTTCTTAATTCCTTCAGCTATCTACAGCTCCTTCTGTGCCTTTGCTCACCAGATTTCCTTACTTGCCTCACTAGCCAACCTTTGGTAATTTTCCCTATCCACCTCTCTTTGGTCTTCCTGAATTTTCTATAGGCCAACCTCTTTTCCCTTACTACTTGGGCAACCCCAGAACTGAACCAGTTGGGCACTTTGGCTCTTGTGTTCTTACCCCTGAGCCTAATGCACTCATCTGTGGCAACCAGTATTCCTTCCTTAATGATAGACCACCTTTGGTCCACCCCCATATCTGCTTTGATGCCCGCCAGATGGCTCCTTAGCACGTTGCCCATTTTCATAAAGTCCGCTCTCCTAAAATCCAAGATCTTGGTCTTAGTCAGGATGCTTTCCCTGCCCATATCCAACTGAAACCACACTATGCAATGATCACATCCACCCAGTGGCTCCTGACCATTATTTCCTATACATGCTCCCCATTTGTGAGCACCAGATCAAGAATTGCCTCAGCTCTTGTTGGTTCAGTGACGCCCTGAGTCAGGAAACACTCTGTAGTCTTTTCAGGATTACCTGACTCCTAGTACATGTTGTGGAAGGTATTCGCCAGCCCACCTTGGGCAAGTTGAAGTCCCCCACAATTACCACTTCTCCTTTCCCCACAGCTTTCAATATTGGTGAGCTCAGTTCCCTGTCCCTCTCCTCATCCTGACTGGGTGGTCTGTAAACCACCCCCAACCTCACCTTTCTCCCTCTATTGGACTTTAACTGAACCCATAATGCTTCCACCTCCCCTTCCTCTGACTCCTCCCTCATGCAAGTTATTCCCTTCCTGATATAAACTGCCACCCCTTCCCCTTCCCTACTACACTGTCCCTCCTGTATAGTTTATATCTAGGGATCGCAGGTCCCAGTCATGATGTGATGTTGCCCAAGTCTCGGTTATTGCAGCTATGTCCACCCTCCTCTCTGCTAATAGTGCCTGGAGATCATCCATCTTGTTTCCAAGACTCTGCATTCAGAGACACCACCTTCCACCTAGAATCTGACTTTCCTTCTCTTCCCTCTATTCTTCTATTCACATTTATTCCCTCTGTGTGCACCCTTCCATGTACCCTTGTTATGTGTTCCTCTCCCCTTCCACCCATTACTAACTGTGTTTTCACCCCTTCCTCCTCCTCCCTCTAGACCTCTTCCATCACTGTGGGAGGGGGTTCACTGACCTCGTCCTCTCAGAGTCTGTGGGCCTGCATGCCCGCTACCCCCCCCAGTAGTTTAAATTAAGTGTAGTAATTATGTATTCCCCCAGTTTGTCCCTCAGTACCCTCAAACCCTTCCTACTGAGGTGTAGCCTGTCTGGTGAAAAGAGTGCTTTGTTTGACCAGGTCTCCTCCCAGTCCCCAATACAGATAAACATCTCCTCCCTGCATCATTTCCTCAGCCAGTCATTAAAATCCTCTATTCTTCTCTTCCTGGCTGTGCTAGCCCTTAGTACTGGTATCACCTCTGAGAAGGCCAGCAAACTTCCTTCCTGCAGATTTTCCCTAACTCTCAGAACCTACTTTGCACTACCTCAACCTCCTCCCCAAATATATAACCAAGTTAGGTTTTTCTCCAACCTCCCTTACTAATTCCCTTATTCTTTGGCCCACCTTCCCTACTGTCATCCCTGGTATGCAAACCAGCCTCCTGCTTGCATTTGGGTCCCCTTTGCTTCCCCAGTGAATACCCCTAATTATAGAGTCCCCTATAATTGCTACCCTTCCATCCCTGGCACCTGTGCTCCCCGCCTTTCCTTTCTAACCTTCGGTATTAGCTGCTTCCCCACCTAACTGCTCCCTCTGCACCCTGGTGAACTAATCTCCACATCCGCAATTTATCCCCTTAACTGTTTTTCCATCTCCCACTCTGCCCCTCCCCTTCTGACTATCTGTATCTGCTTTCAATTTTCCCCACCCCTCTTCCTTTCCTTTTCTCTCCCTCCCTCCCATCCTCCACTCCATTTTGCATGCCTCCTCTTCCCTGCCCACCCTGATTAGTTTCCTCTCCCTTCCCCTGTACTCCTACTCTCAGCCCTGGCTCAACCTGACCTCCTACCTCACCTCCTGCTGCCCCCTCCCTCCTTCCAGATAGTGGTGCAAATCTATGCAATAAAGGCACCCCTTTAAAATTTCCAACCCCTGATACTACTCTCACATACACACCCCTTCCCCGTACCACTTGCCATTCCCGCACCCTGGGGTCTCTAGTCCTCTGAGGAAGAGATACTCCCGTATACTGGGTGCTCCTCCCACTCCCATCCCCTACCTGATGCCCTCACTCCCCTGGGCATCACCTCTCTACCTTTCCCTCCACTGCTCTGCTGAGTACTCAGTGGCAGTACTGGCAACCGTACCTGAAAAGGAATGATAAATTACTGGAATGGGTGCAGTGCAGAGCAGCTAAGATGATACAGGTACTGGAGTACTTACCATATGAAAGAAGGCTTAGGGAGTTGAACATGTACTCTCTGGAGGACAGGAGGTATGGGGGGACATGATTGAGACATTCAAGTACGTGAGAGGGATAAACAAAACTGGTACAGATGGGCTCTTCGGGGTAAGGGTGAGGAGGGATACTAGAGGCCATGACATGAGATGGGGGGGTTCAGAAGGGAAATGAAGAGGCACCTTTTTATGGAGAGGGTGGTGGCAGGGTGGAACATGTTACTAACAGAGGTAGTAGACTGTAGAACAGTGGGCTACTTCAAAAGGGGCTGGGATAGGGCAGGGGGAGGATAAAGGGAAGGAGGAGGAGGGGGGTAGCTGCAGAATAGGGCTGCTAGCTGCAAAATCAAGCAGACCCGACAGACCAAAATGGCCTTTTGTGCTGGCAATTTTTGTTTGTTCTTATGTTCATAGTTATATATGGAAGTGTAACCCCCTTGCAAATGGGGGTTCCAAGAAATGCCTGCTTGGGCTTACCTTAGCCCATTGGTTCTGTCCTTCTCCCGCTGTCTCTTGGGCTTCTCCCGACTTGGCCCCTAATTTTTCTGGCTTCCCAGGTGCAGCTTTGCCCTCGTGAGTGCACCAGCCTAAAGCCCAAATAAAAATCCAGCCCCTCGGTGCTTGAAGCTGACCACGAACTCTCAGCAAAAAGTGCTGCCTCCAGGGCAGCAGGAGTCACATGAGCATAAGTGTCTTTGCTGTGGAGCCGCTTGTTTGCGGTTGCCTAGAGGACTATGCCATGGGTCCCGGGATCCCTTCCACCTAATTGGGACCTGGTGACCACAGACAGCCTGCTGGGGGACCGCTCAGATGGAAATTAAAGGAGTTCTGACCGGGGCTCATTTGAGTATGCCTGTGCAGGGCCCCGGTCATCTGAATAATGCATAACAGTGTGTCTGGCTGCCTCCAGGGCAGCTAAATTCAGCTCCAGCCGAAAAGTAAAGAATTAAAATGTTTTAAATAATGGAACTGTTGCTGCTTGTTGGGAATATATTGTACAAGTGGGGAAAAGTGTTTGAAGTTAAAATTAATACTGTTTCCTTGGTAATTCCAGTATTGTGGGACTCTATGTGTCAGCCTGTCAGTTGCTACAAGGGGAGCTTGCATAAGTGCAGTAGCAACGGAAAAAGTAAAGGAGCTATATTCTTTATCTGTGCAGCGACTGCAAGTGCAGCCTTTAAGCTACAGAACTGTGGGGCATGTGGGGCAAATAATTACTTCTTTCTGGCTGCACCAGGACATTGTTCAGGACTGTATCTAATCTGCTATAAGGGACAGTGGGTTAAGCAGCCATTGCCGGCAGTATAGCCAATTGGAATTGTAGCAATAGAAAGCCCGGACCTGTGGGACATTCACTGCTTCTTATGGATAAGCACACAAGTGCTTATGGAGGCTTACAGGGACATTATTTTTGGCGCAAATTCCACAACCCAATTGTGCCTCGAGTATTCTGATTGACAGGTCTCTCAGCAACTTGGAGACATGTCACCCCATCCCTGCTACCAATCAAGAGTCGAGCTAGGAGCTCTATAAAGAGACAATGTTGCCAGTTTGTCTGGAGATTTTGAGAGATGCAGAGCTCAGAGAGAGAGAGCAGCAGAGCAGGCTCCAGCCTGCTGGGAGCCCCCCCATGGGGGAGGGGCTCATGCTCCAGCCATGCCATTAGGCCTGGGCCACTTAATTCAGCCCTTTCAGTCTTCAGAGGGCATTTGTTATTTTGTTCAATTAACAGTTAACTAGTTACAGTAATTGTGCTCTCTGCAACAGCTAGTCTGGAGGTTGCCAGTACTGTCCTCCAGAGGCTAGTCTTCCCTCCCACGTCGGGGAAAGATGTGGACCAAAGATCAGATGTCCAGCAGCGGTGAGAGTGCTGACCAGACCAGAGGACATCATGCAGCGGTGAGAGTGCTGACCGAGTACCTCAGCAGTGAGAGAGCTGAAGAAGTCTTCAGGATGCCTTCGATTGCGGATGAGACCCGTGGAGGACCAGAGCACCCTCGTACCCCCCAGTGCAAGGGAGAAGCTAAGCAAGTAATCTTGGGGGACCCAAGCCCCATTAGGAAATGTGTGTTGTTAAGTTTGAAGTACTGAAGTTATCAGTCTGGGCTTCCAACCCCATAAGAGACTGCCTAGTTCAAGTAAATGGATGCATCTTGTCTGTGGCTCAAATGGCTAAGTTGCAGGTGCAGCAAGAAACCTGGTATAGTGAATCATGTAAATGTGTTGCAAGTTGTGTAGCTATGGGTTAGAGTCCTACCATCTTGGAGCTGACTGCCAAGACGCATTTGCCACTTCATGTGACAGGAGGCCCTAGAGCATATTATGCCTAAGATATCTTAAAGAGAATGTACCTGTGTTTGACCAGAATTTCGTCTGAGAGCGTGTGGGATAAGTGTACAATGTCTGGATGTGCTGGATAGGACTTCGCTTGTGGATAATGTTCTTGGTATATAGAATGTACTGGATGTGACTGCCTGAAACTAAAGTATGGGATGCTTGATGAAAGTAGGGGTACCAGATTTTGGGATGCCAAAAAGAGGGCACTTAGTCCCTCCCTCCCTCGATGAGCCCTTGTGCCAGACCTTGAGTAAATAGGTTTAAAGTGTCCACCGCCTTCACAGCTCATTTATAAAGAGGTCCTGGTGGGTAGGAGAGAGTAAAAAAAATAAAAAAATAATAATACTACAAAAGGATAGAGAAGGTACATGAGCAATAATTGGCAGCTGGAAAAGAGGACATGTCCTCGTAAAAGAGGACATCTGGTAACTCTAGATTAAAGTATCGTTGTCAACTTACTCTGGATAGATGCCCGTTGGTATATAAAGTACTGGATGTGACCGTGTTTAAACTGTGTTTAGGATGCTTGGCAGAAGCATCACTTTCATTGCATTGGATAGGACTTTCAAGTATTGTGCTGAATGTTCTGGATGTAAGATCCACATAGTTTATTCTGGAATGTTCGCGGAAGTCTGCAAGTGCAGGGCAATCCCTGCTTTGTCTGCAAGTGCAGGGCAATCCCTGCTTTGTCTGCAAGTGCAGGGCAATCCCCGCTGTGGGTGTAAACAGTAATTTGCTGCTTTACAAGAATCTGTTTCCAAGTTGCCCCCACCCTCAAATTAATAGCCGGCCACCTCGACCAGCTGCAACTCCATCAGCCCTGCAACATCTTGGACTGTGGTATCTGTTTAACCAGTATGGTATGAGATTGCGGGGTTTCTGCTGTATCTGGGACTGGTACCAGTGTAGGTATTAATAATTATGTTTAACATCTGATTTGTCAGCAGCTAGATAGCCAGGGCTCTGGATGTCTTAAGTCGAATGGTGAAATGTGATTTACATCTGCCTGTTCATATGTAGCCACCCAGCTGGAGGGTTTACCATCAAAAATCTAAACATCTGTACATGTGTAAATACGGTAAGATACCCTCTGCTCCTCCTGTTTCCCTTTCCTAGCTCCTTTATTCCCCCCAAAATAAATATCTTGTTATTTGTTGTTTGAAATCCTGGGTGAGCATATTATTAGAGAGAGCCTTTAATTCAAAATGTTGAAATGTGGGGAGCTGTGTTTTGGGGCATGTCTGGGGATGGTAACTGGTCACCGTGGGTGGTGTAGCAGCTCAGGGGGCTACACCCAGTACCATCTCACCCACGTAAAGCACCCTGAGTGGAGGCACTGCACAAAGGTTTTAAAAAATGTTAAGAGTTAGTGAACCCAACCCCCTCAACCTATGTCCAGGGTAGTAGGCAGGGGTGTAACATTGGGGGTGGCACCGCCCAGGGGTTACAGAAGGTAGTAATGATCTAGCATAAACAAGGAAACACACTTACTGTATATCTGGCAATGGTATCCATATGTGAGAGCTCAGGGCCCATCTACCTATAATTGTAGAGACGCAGAGCAGCTCTAGACACATTCCAAGACAGCCTTGTGCCTCAAATGGTGCAATATCTCAGTAACCATAGCAACTTTGGAAAACATTCCACTACAGTTGTAATCACGGACTGGTAACTTGCACGCATGTTTAGCACACCTAAGCTAAGCTTAGCGAAAAATCCATATCTCAAACTGTTTTCGAGATATAGGCACAAAAGGTGCCACGTTCGTCACAGTGTTATCCTATGGGAAATTTCTCAACTCCGGAATGCCATAACTATGGAACTTCTGCAAATTTTTAAACCAAACCAGCGTAAAGTCACATTTCTGGGACACCCTCTTTTTACCCTGCAAATGTCAAGCCAAAAGTCCTAACTGTTTCTTTGCAGTAAAGTGGCAAAGAAACAGCAACCTTTAAAAATCCCTGTTCGTGAGCTGTCAAAATCCTTGTGCTTAAGTCGAATCCCTGTTCATGAGGTGTCAAAATCCTTGTTTGTGAGCCATTCCCTGTTCGTGAAGTAAGGTCATCGGGTCATCCCCTCACGAACAAAGCACTTACTTTCTAAAGTTTAACAAAAACAGATTGGGGGTGAGGGTGGAGACCTTACAATTGTTAACAAAACAAGCTAATATTTAGGTTTTATTTCGGGGGGGGGGGCGGCACTTTTTCTTGTTTTTTTTCCTCGTAGTTTTACAGCTTCTGGTGGAAAGGTATGCAAAGAAACTGGCATATTGGCATGCAGGGTGGTAAGTATTCAGTTACATGTAACCAAGAGGTCCTTAGTCCTTCACTTATAGCAGTTACCCAAGACAGGAAGGGACCTGAGGCACGCCCAAGCAGTACCTGGATATCCCTGTTGGAGGAAGTAAAATAATCAAAACAGGTGAATTATAGCTGGCCTGCTGAGGGCACAGGTGAGTCCTGATCCTGAAAGATGAAAATATCCGATGATAAGGGGCAAAAGAGAGGTAGACTTGGGATGATGTCCATACCTTTTCCAAGTTCTTCCTTGATTTCCTCCAGAAGAACTTTAGAGTCAAAAGCATGATGACTGGAATCGCAAGAAAGTAGTAACTGCCAATCCATTCTAGAAATTTCTCCTGTGTCTCTGTTTTCCAGCACACACTGTCCAGGGGGAACAGGAGACAGGACTGAGGCTGAGCCCAGACATTTCCCTTGGGAATATCTTCTGGTAGGAATTCAGTGCCAACTCTGGACCAAGCTGGGCACTGAGAAGGTCCTGTATCTTCTGAGAAAAGGGAGCTCCACAGATAGACCATAAAACGCAAGCCATGGGGTACATTTTCTCCAGAACACAAGAAAACTGATGTGAATGCCACTGACTCTTCAGTGTTGGGGAGGTTGTTTGCTAGGGTGTGGGATAAACTGCGGTGACACAAATGGAGAATGTTCTACTATGCTGTACTATGCTGTACTGTGATGTCATGGGATGATGTCATAAACCTTGCTGTTTGCTGAGAAGGCACCCCAAAGACAGACAGAGGAAAGAGATCTAGCAGTCTTAAGGACTCCCTCCAGCAAACAAGTCATACTGTAAGGCATCGAGGATGCTGGGGTGTATAAAGAAGGGTGTTGATGGTAGGAAAAGCGAGTTGATTCTGTCACTGGACAAATCCCTGGTAAGGCCTCACATGGATTTCTGTGCCCAGTTCTGGAGTCCTCAAGTGAGGCGGGACCTTTCAATCATTTCAAAAGTTTCACCAGGAATGACATACTGAGCTGGTAACAGCTTGTTTCCTGAGGCCCTCAATACATACTCGCTGGAAGTCAGTCGGGAGCGAGGGGGTGGAGCATGATTGAAATATACAAGTTAAACAAAGTAAATACCAAGGACCAGAGTCAGTAGGGGGCATGACTGGAGGTTGGTTGGGGAAGAGGTCAAGCGAAATGTGAGGAAGTTGTACTTCACTGAGAGGGTGGTAGAACCACGAACAGACTGTCAACGGAAGTAGTCAGGGCAGCTACCTTTACTGGGTTTAAACAGTTTGGACAGAGCAGGGGACTCACAGCCCCGGGGGAGGGGAAGGGGCGTGCAACATGTGTTTCAGGAGTGGGGGAGGATACCAGACCTTTAGCATAGTTAAAGCTACCAACAGTCCCTATTTTCCCAGGACAGTCCATATTTTAGGCAGCATGCCCCAGTGTCCCCACAGGTTTTGCAAAATGTCACTTTTGTCCCTTTTTCTGCTTACTTGTCCCAGTTTTGTCCCTTTTTTTTTTTTGCTGACTGCTAATCCACGAGTGACAGTTATTTCAGCACCACTGTGGCGCTGCTCGGGCTGGACAGCAGATTGCAACTTCAACCCCTACACCTATGTTGCACTGCAAGCATGTCAGTGGGTACACATTAAATCATGTTGTTCTTGTTAGATTAGACTGAGTAGTGGTGCAGACAGCATATGTAGATGTCTGGCTGCCAGCAGCTGAGAGGGACTCCAGGCAGAGAAGAGATTGTCAGCAGGGAACTAAGGTACATGAACCTGATCAACTGTAGGGAAGTGTATGAAAACAATCTGGTGTGGTGATGGGAGTCACTAAAGTAAAGCTACCAACAGCCCCTATTTTCCCAGGACAGTCCCTATTTTAGGCAGCATGTCCCAGTGTCCCCACAAGTTTTGCAAAATGTCACTTTTGTCCCCTTTTTTTGCATACTTGTCCCAGTTTTGTCCTTTTTTTTTTTTTGCTGACTGCTAATCCGTGAGTGACAGTTATTTCAGCACCACTGTTGCGCTTCTCGGGCTGGACAGCAGTTTACAACTTTAAACCCTGCACCTGTGTTGCACTGGATGCTTGTCAGTGGGAGCACAGTAAAGCATGTTCCTTCCTGTTAGATTAGACTGGGTAGTAGTGCAAACAGGCACACGTGGGTGTCTGCCTCCCAGCAGCTGAGAGGGACTCCAGACAGAAAAGAGACCTGCAGCAGGGAACTAAGGTACCTGAACCTGATCAGCTGTAGGGAGGTGTGTGAAAACAACCTGTTGAGGTGGTGGGAGTCACTGAAGTGAAGTTTGCTCAGCAAACAAGGTAAGTGTGAGTAGGTTGGATGGGACTGTCAGGAGCAGTACATGCAGCTCGAATGTCTGATCACACTTTAATGCAGGTTTGCTTCTAATGAACTTTCTGTACATCATGACTTGGAACTTGCTGTAGCAGAATGATGTATTGTTTCAATCTGAATAATTGCTACTGGTATTACTGTGGGGCGGCATGGCCAGAGCAAGCAGCAAAATGTAATTGATTGTGCACAGCGTTGTCTGCGGTGGTGCCCCTGGGAGTGATGTGGTTGGGGGGGGGTCATGGTCAGAATGGACCGTCCCAGTTTAAGGCTTCAGAAAGTTGGTAGCTTTAGGTTAAGTGACTTGTTCAAGGTCACACGGTATACAAGTGGTTGTGAAAAATGAAACCTAGCTCTACAGGATGTACCAAGCTCTTTCACAGCTCATTCTTATGTTTCTAGGGGTCTCCCATTTCCTGCAGTGGTCAAAGCCCACTCCAGTCAAGCTGTGGCCACCTCCTGTGCAGAATGAGCGTCTGCCTCCTTGGAGGAGATCTGTAGAGCTACTTGAGCCTCTGTTCACACCTTGTTCATGTTGTTCTGTTTTCTTGCAATAGGTTTTCCTGTTTTACCTGATTTATGCCTTTCATGTATTTAAAGGTTTCTATCACACCTCCTCAATTTCTTCTCTGCTCAAGGGAGTACATCTGCAGGTGTCTTAGTCTAGCCTTGTATTGTTCCTGGTGTAAGCCGTGCACCATTTTCGTAGCCCTCCGCTACACTGCCTTTCATTAAACAAAAGATTCAAATGGTTAACTGGTTAACTTCCTGGAAAACATAAACTGAACTTACAAACTTAAATGGGCAGACTGGGTGGGCCATAGGCCCTTATCTGCCGACACTGTCTATGTATCTATGTATCTATGTTAAGCCCAGTGCCCATGAAGGTAACGCCAGCAGGCAAGCTGCTGGGGCACTCAGCTACTGGAGTTACACTGAGGCGGCACTGAGTAGTGTAGTCTGATGTTCAAAAGTGGTGTATTCAGGGGTAATATTAGGAAACCCCTTTTTCCAGAGGGTTTTCAACCTGTAGAACAGGCTACTAGTGGAGACAGTGGACATGAAGAAAGTACAGGTTTAAACTGCTAGAGGGGCCAGTGGCAGCGCAGTGCACTGCCATGCAGATGACCTGGCTTCAGGAGCGATCCCGGGTGGTCATATCAGAAGACAGGCTGGGCTGAGATAGCTGCTGCATGGCACCGTGCTTCGGCCAGAAGGGTTGATGGTAAGCGATCTGTGGCTGCAACAGAGAGCTTGCTCCTGCCACATTGGGTGTCATGCATGCACTTAAGGCTGACAGAGGTTACGCACACTTTGGTGAGGTGGAAAGGGCCAACAAAAAGGGGAAGAAATCCCACAACTGTCTGAATGAGACAGCCTGGACTCCTGGCTTCCCTGGGTCCTAGTGCCTGTTGGCACTGGAGCACAGTCCAAATGGAGGACACAGTATTGAGGAGGCATTGCCCTCACCCTGGAGCCTCCGCCAGTAGCCAATGGGATTGGAGATGCAGGCCTACAAGGCAAGCCTGGACAAATGTCTGCTTACCAAGAGAATTGTAGGTTATCCTGGATAGTTAGGTGGGTGGGAAATCCCTATAAATTAGTAATAATACAATAGGTCTTAAAATACTGGTTCCTGATTGGCTGGCTGGCATGATTTACAATGTGTAAATCCTGCTATCACCCTGCAGGAAGACATGCCAGCCAGCCACATCTGACATCCCCACTGTGAAATCACTGCAACTCCTGAAACACAAACAGAAAAGACGCCAGGTTCAGTCACCCATAAACTGCTGTTAAAGACAATTTTTCCAGTACCCAGTGAGGATAGTGACTGAATATGAGTGACCGTCAAAAGGGCAACTCATATTCAGCGCTTTCACCATGGACTACCCTGGAAGGGTAGTGATCCTACGTGAAAGCGAGCATAGGAAAGGGCGACCGGAAGTGGGGGGGATAGCGAGGGGAAGGGGAGGGACAGGGTAGGGTTTTTTAGGGGACTGGTGTGCTTGCTGCTACCGAGCTACCTATGTGGTGTGGTGGTGTTGTTGGCTAGCTGTGGCGCAGCAGGTACTGGGTTCGGGGCTGGGTCTGGGAGCAAGGAAATTTTGCTGCTGCCTCTGGCAGCAGGACTTAATTTTTTTCTGACATCCAGATTTTGCCCTCTCCACGACATGCACCCCCCCTCCCCCGGAGTTGAGAATTTAATTTCAGGGGGTGCAGGGCAACATCTCCCTCCCTGCAAAAACACTTTTTAGTGTTCTGGATGTTGGATCGCCTGGAAGTGTATATCGCCGATTTGCAATCAGCTTGTGTGCCATCTGGGATGAATGTCCTATATTTTTTACGGAAACTGGCATAATTTGTCTGGTAGCGAGGGCTGAAGTCTGGATTTATGAGTTTCTCTACTCTGGTCCCACCCTCTACCCGAAACCTATAATGGGTGACTGCATATTTCAGGAGAATAGATATTTGTACATACAGACTTTTCCCACCTGTATTGCATTATTACCCAAAACCCATACAAGTTAGTGTGGATTCCTCTTGCCATTCTTAGTAATGAGCCAGTAATCATTCTTGTACCTAGGTGTTTGTGCTTCTACACAACGTAATACCATGGATCTGGTCAGAAATATCCATATTGGTCTTCCATTGCCAGAGGAACCATCCAGTATCTGTAGAGCCTCCTTTGTTTGTGGTGAGGCTGTGACGGGGTGGATGATCGAGGCTGGAGCTGCGGCTACCATACTCTTCAGATCATTTGTTCCTGGCTCAGCTCACATACGAGCAGTGGTGCCTGCAGGTGTGTACCAACTCTGAGAGAAATCCAAGAGGTCCTGGTGGAGATGGAGGGCAAGTCCGAGAATTTCATTGGCTTGAAATCCTGGATTGGTTCATTTGAGATCACCCTGTGTCCTGATAAGTTTTATGGTGTTCTCTGCAAACCTTTGCACGTCCGCTTGGGGAAAGAGCTAGGAGAGCATGTATAAGCAGTTGATTCCCATTTCGATAGCTTAGGGTCCCCGGTGATGATGGGAGGTGACTCGGATAATTCTTCTAAAGGACTTTTGGGAATTTGTTCCAGTGTAAAAAGGCCACTATTTGCTGGTGCTGGACCTCACTTTTTGGGGGAAACTATGGATGCAGAAATGTCCCAGAGCATCTGCTGTGTTCAGTGGAGGAAGTTTGACTCTTTTGAACATGACTCCTTTCACAATTTCTGTTTGCCGCAGTGTAAGGCTGCTAAATAAATGTGTTTTGTGCTACTATTTGGTGGGTTTTCTTTCTGCCTAAGGCTGCTAAATAAATGTGTTTTGTGCTACTATTTGGTGGGTTTTCTTTCTGCCTAACATGAAGTCATTCCAAGACCCATGGAGTCACCACTGCATCAGATTTTATCTGTATTGTAATTTCTCCAATTAGCTTGGAATCATGCTTCATTAAGCTGTGCATCTGTTTATGTTGTGCTGTTAAAAATCAGGAACTGGATTCACAAAGCTTTTCCCAAGTGCAAACCCCATTTCCACAGTGAAACTGGGTTTTAGCGTGCCACTGTGTTATTCATAAAAGCTCAGTTTGCACCATTAGAATGGGCTTTCACTAGGGAAAAGGGTTCAAGGGACCACAATTCAAATTAGGGGGAGGGGACCTGCATAAAGGTTCTGTGTCATTCACAAACTAGTTTCTGCATGCAAGGGCCATCTGGAGAGAACCTTTGCATGGAGAAAATACCACCGACCAAGACCTGGCAGTATTCCGTGCAACCCTAGTGGATGATGGTGGTACTGCAGCAGACCCCACACCCACAACACTTTGACCCTTGTAGTGTAGTGGTTCCACTCCCCTCCATGGTCCCTGATCGCCATCCCTTTTATCTGAAAAGAAGGTTCCCTGGTAGTCCAGTGGTCCCCCCCATTCTCCAATCTCTGTCCCAAAATGAAAAACATTATTCCCTGGTAGTCTAGAGGTCCCTCCCCCCTCCACCAGTCACCAGTTGCTGTTTTGAGTAAAAGAAAACAGTCCTTCCCTGGTAGTCCAGTGGCTCCTCCCCCGCACTTGAACACCAGCCCAATAAATATATGTAATTGTCATTGGTGTCCAGTGTACCCCCCACCTCACTCCGTTGGGAAAAAAAAGGAAGTGTCCCATTTCCCTGGTGGTCTAGTGGATCCTCCTACCTGCCAGACAGTGACCTCCAACCCAGGTGATGACCGGCACAGGCTTCCTCCCATCACCATTGCCGACCGCTGACTGAACTGTGAATGAGTGAGTACAGTATACAGTACACTGCGGGGTCACTGTAGTGTATACTGTACTCGCTCATCCACAGTACAGTCGGTGGCCAGCCGTGGCAGTGGGAGGAGGGCTGGGCCAGTCGAACTGGGTTTCAGGATGAGGGGAGGAGTGGGCTGGGAGGTTACTGTCTGGGAGGGTTGGGGTCCACTAGACTACCAGGGAAATGGGAAACTTTCGTTTTTCCCAAGGGGCAAGGTGAGGTACACTAGACACTAATGAGAAAATATATATATAATTAATGGTCTTCCTTTTTCCCATAGAAACTTAAGTAGCATAATTTGCCATTATAAAGGAGCATTTATAACGGCAAACACGAGCACGGTTTTCCCCACACTGCGCATGCTAGAACTCCTCGCTTGCTGTATCCTTCCCGAACAGGAAACCGCAAACCCATGGTAGAGAGAAACTGCCACGGACACTTGGCAGCAAGTAAATTTTACAATTATTTGAAATATTCCACACAGCTACCGGATTGACCACCCTAAAAATATTTTAAATAAAGTTAAAGCAGACCTTGCACGCTGAGGTAATCAGACTGCGCCGGCACAGCAGTCTTTTTTTATTTTACATAATTGCTGAGGTGAAAAAGAGAAGCCCAACAATTATATAAAATAAAATATGGGTCTCGGTGTGTAAACTCAAATTTACACACACCCTCGGGGTTTGATGCTATGCACAAACCCTTCAAGCTTCGCTCTCGGGGTTTATGTAGCATCAAACACCTTGGGTGTGTGTAAATTCTCGTTACACACCGAGACCCATACTTTATCCTATATTTATTGGGTGAGTGTTCGGGGTGGGGGAGGAACCACTGGACTACCAAGGAGGGACTGTTTTCTTTTACTCTGAATGGCAATCAGTGACTGGAGGAGGGACCACTAGGCTACCAGGGAATAATGTTTTTCATGTAGGGATGGAGATCCTCAAAAGGGAGTGGGATTACTAGATTACCAGGGAATAATGTTTTTCATATTGAGATGGATATCATGGAATGGAGGAGGGGGACAGACCACTAGACTATCAGGGAGTAATTTCTTTTACTATCAGGATGGTGATCTGGGAACTGGGGAGGGGTGAGGAACCACTGGACCACCTTTTTATGTTGCTTGTGCGCACATGCACAAGAAACATGTTGCGGCAGCTTGCTGCAGAAGCAGGTTGTGGAGGTGCGGCACTGTTGTGGCCAATGCCCCCATTGCCTTTGGAGGCTTGGCCCACTTTCCCCAATGTGGTGGCACGCTGCTGCTGACACTAGTTCAGCCAGTGTGCCACCTTGAAAGGTTTTCACCACTGCAATCAGGGGCCACCTCATCATTGCAGTGTCAGCAATTCCGCTACAATGAGGGAACGACCCGTCATTGCAGGGCAGTACCTTGCATGCCCCCGACCCAGTTTTACAACGGGGAGCTCCGTCCCAGTCGGCATAATGTCCCCACCCTCAAGTTTCTTTTGTATGCTGAGGGGGCACCCAATCCCCCTCGGCATCATGCTCCCCCCATCTTTCCTTGCCGACGGGGTGCCCAATCCCCGTCAGCTTCAGTCCTCCCCCTTCCCAGTTGAATTTGCCAACAGAGGAGCCCAATCCCCGTCGGCATAATGTATCCCCTCCCAGTTTGTAGTCTGCCAAGGGGGGTGCCCAATCCCCCCTCAACTCTTGCCCTCCCCCACTACATATGTGCCAATGGGGTGCTCAATCCCCCGTCGGCTACAGTCCCCCCCAAAAAAAAAATCACTCACTTGGCATGCTGGGAGCCCACCCAAGCATGCCAAATTTCCCTGAAAAGAAAAACAGTCCTGCAATATTTTTTTTTAACCCTATAAACAAGAAAACGGTCCCTTGTTGAGTCCGTGGCCCCTCGCCCAACCTGCACCCACCCTCTGCGCACCCTGCCTCCCCATACCTCCCTCACCCCATAATTACCTCCGGAGCACAGCGTGATGATCTTCGGTGGACCAGGAACATATCTGCACTCTTCAAAGCCGACAGCGAACTGAAGAAATGTTGGTAAGCTGTATAATGGCATAAATGGTTTTTTTTTAACTTTGGTGCATATCTGAGGCAATTTTGGGAATTTTGCCACCAAATTTTCAACATGGGGTTATTGTGACCCCTCCTCATGAATTCAGCCACTGTCATGCCGTTATTCAGTCCCGAAAGGTAATGTTGCAGTCACTGCGTGGAATCACCTTTCAGGATCGATTAACGAAACAACAGTGCCACTGTTCATGAGGGGGGCTCTCAAAAAGCCTTTGTTGCAAATTTGGTGGAAAAACTCCAAAAAATGGCTGTTTTACAAGCGTGTGTTGCACAGTTTCCACGCACGCTCATAACTTTGTGAATTTGTAATATTTTCACTCCAGATTTTCAAAATTGGCATTTTTCCATACCTCCTTATGAACACTACAGCTGTCATTTTCCATATCCTGGCTGAAATGTGTTTCCGCATGTCCGGTGCAGAATAGCGCGGTTGCTGTGCGAAATCAGTTTTCGGAACAGTTTAAGAAAATGACAGTGACACTGTTCATGAGCAGAGGTCCTAAAATGCCTATGTTGAAAATTTTGTAATGAAAGTCCATAAAATGACTGTGTTATGAGCGTGCGTTGCGCAGTTTCCACGCACCCTTGTAACTTCGCAAATTTGTAATATTTTCATGCCAGATTTTCACCACAGGCATTTTTTCACACTTCCTTATGAACAGAAAAGCTGTCATTTTTCACATCCTGGCTGAAATGTGTTTTCACACTTCCGAGCAGAGTCAGCGTGTGGTCGCTTTGGGAAATCAGTGTTTGGACAGATTAAGATCAAGCAAGTGAGAGGGGGCAGTGAGAGCGAGCTCAACTGAGCTCTGTCAGGTACTGCAGATTTCTTTGTGGGCAGAAGGCATCAATGCAGGCAGGGGCCCAGTACAAAAGGGCAGTATGCAGCGCCGGGAGAAACAGAACGAGCGAGTGAGAGAGGGGGAGTGAGCGAGCTCAACGGAGCTCTATCAGGACTGCTGCAGATTTCTTTGTGTGCAGAAAAAGGTGCCAACGCAAGCAGGAGCCCAGTACAAAAGGGCAGCCTGCAGCGCCAGGAGAAACAGAATGAGCGAGTGAGAGAGGGGGAGTGAGCAAAATGAGCGAGTGAGAGAGTGGGAGTGAGCAAGATCAGCAGAGCTCTGTTGGGACTGCTGCAGATTTCTTTGTGGGCAGAAAAAAACACCAACGCAGGCTGGAGCCTGGTACAAAAGGGCAGCCTGCAGTGCCGGGAGAAACAGAATGAGCGAGTGAGAGAGGGGGCGTGAGTGAGCTCAACAGAGCTGTGTCGGGACTGCTGCCGATTTCTTTGTGGGCAGACAATGGTGCCAACGCAGGCAGGAGCCCAGTACAAAAGGGCAGTCTGCAGCTCTGGGACAAACAGAACGAGCAAGTGAGAGAGGGAAAGGGGGTAAAGGATGGGGGTGGATACTCGTCCTGGGGAATTCTGTACTGAAAGGGGTGAGATGGGATGAAAAGGGGGAAAGGCACAGCCGTATTTGGGTTGAAGCTGTCCCCAGGTTGACTGCAGAAGGGGCAGGACAGGCACTGCTGAAGCGTTCAGCGAGGGGAGGAAGCAACCTCATTTACTGTTGCATGTGGGTACAAACAACTCAGCGAGGGACACTGTGGAAGTAGTGAGGGGGAGGTTTGAGTAGTTGGGCAGGCAGTGTGAGGGGGTGGGGAAGTCAGTGGCATTCTTGGAGGTACTGCCGGTACCATGTGAAAGCATGAGGAGGAAGGGTAGGCTTGAGGAGTTCAAGAAGTGGCTGAGGGATTGGTGCCACACCAATCATTATGGGCTACTGACTAACTGGGGTAGGGTCTGGGGGAATAGTGACTTGTACGCGGGGGACAGGGTACACTGGAGCAGGAAGGGAAGGGGGGTATTAAAGGCAGCATTACTGCCGGCCCACTGATGCTGAGGGTTGAGTTGCTGGACCCCACACCTCGCGCCACGCTGGCAACCTGGGTTCGGACATGAGCCCGGGCCACTAGGGGTCAACAGGGAAGGGATAGGATTGAGCGTCCAGAGGACTGCTCTCCTATACCAGGGCTGGATCCAGGGACCCACCGCTCTGTAACAGCCCCTGGTGACAACCGGTGGTGCTTCTACAGCAGTGTAGTAAAGGGGGCAGAGTGTGGCGGACATTGGCACACTGTGCCTAAGTGTCATTGCACGGCTGTACTCTGCAATGGGGAGAAAAGTGGAAAATGGAATACGGTCAGGCAGCATGAGCTTCCAACCCTCACTGCCCGCCTCGAATGGCACCTCCTCAACCAGATCCTGCTCCGGTGGGTCGATCTGGGAAGCTCCTCACCACTCCGTCTTGGGGGGTAATCAGTGGAGGTGAGCAGGTAGGCCTGATGTCGGGGGCAGGGCTGGAGGGGGTCAGTCAGGATGACCAAACTGACCATAGCCCAGGGAGAAAATATGTACAAAAAAAAAAGGCAGGATTAGAGGGGTATCGCTCTACTAAGGTGGATTTAAACTAGTGTGGGGGGGTGGCCAAAAAACTGAGGTTGGTAGAAAGGTCCGGACAGGGGAGCCTAATGAGCTCACCGCCCTAGATATAGGTAAAGGCAGAGGCGTAGTAACCTTGGAAGGGGGCGGGCAGAGTGGTCTGAGTGTAATACAGAATGCACCACCACCCGGTAAGAATAAGGAGGAGAAAGGGTGCGGACTACCGGGAGGAGGGACACGGGTCAAGGAGGAGAAGAGTGAGGAGAAAGAGGGGTACGGGTGGAAGGTGGTCTGACTAAATGGATAGAGAACTGGTTACAGGGGAGGGTGCAGAGGGTGGTGGGGGGTAGCCCTCGGCATCCAGAGCAGCGACAATCAGGGTGCTGCAAGGCTCAGTGCTTGGCCCAGTGCTATTTCGGGTCTTTATCTCCGATACAGCACATGGAGTGGGAAGCAGGGTTACTCTGTTTGCACGTTATACCAAATCAAAAGCAAATAGTTATAGTTATAGGAACTGAGCCCACCCGCACACACACACTCCCAAAAAGCTGCTTAAAAGCCTGCAATTCATTCAGATCAATTCCATTTTCTTACTTAGTTGGGGTTCAATGCCAACAAGTGTAAAATCATGCACATAGGGCATAGGAACCCCGATGCTGAGTATAGGATGGGGGAAGGTGCTGATACTCACTAGACATGAAAGGGTCCTTGAGGTTATTATATCATAGGACCTCAAGATGGTGGTACAGTGTGACAAGGCTATGGGCAGGTCAAATTGGATTCTGGGGTGCATAAGGAGAGGCATCTCCAGTAGGAAGAGGATGGATGTTGTGCTGCCATTGTATCATTCCCTGGTATACCCCCAGCTGGAGTACTGTGTCCAGTTTTAGAGTCCACACTTCAGAAAGAACATAAGGTGGAGGTTTTCCAGAGGAGGGCAACTGAAATCGTTCAGCATTTTCACAGGAATCCCTACAAGGAAAGGCTGAAGAATCTCAACATGTACACACTGGAAAAGAGGAGGGTGAGAGGTGACATGATCAAGACCTAAAAAGTACCTCACAGAGGTAAGCATGGTACAGCTGGGGAGTTTCCTTCAAATGAGGATGAGCACCCAAACCAAGGGACATACAGTGAAGCTGGGGGGGAGGCATTCAGGATAGATGTGAAGAAATATTTCTTTACTGAAAGGATGGTAGACGCCTTGAATAGATTACCAGGAGAAGTAGTGGAAGCTAAAATGGTAGGGGGCATGAAGCTTGCATGGGATAAACATAGGGGTGTATTAGAAAAAGGGAAAGGAGGGGGTCAATGGAGATCAATAGGGCTATGGAAGTGGAGCAGGTTCAAGTTCATTGCAGGAAAAATCCATTAAGCAAGCTCATTCGCAAGGAAGTCCTGATGGACGCAGGCAGAATAAGACATGCAGTAACATACACAGGCAGAAGCTATAAGCAGGTAGAGAACACTTGGGCAGACTGGGTGGGCTGAGCTATCCTTTTCTGCTGACAAATTCTATGTTTCTATGGCATCATGTGTTCATTCAGGTGCGGTATTTATTTAAAGTTGAGCCTACTATACATCCAGATGTAAGGTACAGTAAATTACCGAATTAGATGCAGCCCACTTACAGTACAATAAACAGAACCCCAGTGCTTTGAGAAGCCTTTACTCTTCATAAGGCTGCTTAAAAAACTGGGGTTCTATTTGCAGTGTCCACACCAGTATGCTGATCTCAAAATCGACACCGCATCTGAATATTTGATTCTTGCTCACTCCATTTCTTCCCCACTTTGAAAGTTGCTTGTCCTGAGTTAGTTTTGGGCAGACAGTGCCTCGCCTGTGTTGGAAGATGACCAATAATCGGCACTGAAACACATCAGACTTCACGGACTGTGAAAGCAGCTGCTCATCCACCAGCTTGGCAAGAAGAAGGCTGCAGCTGTGGCCACTGATGACTGTTAGGATGTGGGGATGGGGGGACTAAAGGGGACAGACGAAGGAGATAAAATCATAATAAAAATTGTGAGACCTTCACCAGCTTTCCACAACGCTTACCAGTGAAAGAATACTCTATGAAGTTTTTCAAATGGCAACACAATCTGGTGAGCCCTCGGACACCCAGGCGTCAACCAACATAAAATTGCCTAAAGAAGGCAGTGTGGTCGTGTGGTTACTGAAATATTGGAGATTACAGATTTATAAGAACAAAAGAATATCACACAGATGCTGGCACATGTGTCTATAGCAGCTGTCTCCTGCTTCTCAGTAGTTATACTTATACCCTTGAGGTACTTGAATGTTTCTGTCATATCCCCTCTTTTCCTCCTCTCTTCCAGTGAGTACATATTGAGATCCCTTAATTTCTCCTCATAATTCTTGTATTGAAAGCTCTGTACCATGTCATTCGCCCTTCTCTGGACCATCTCCAGCCTGTTAATATCCTTACGAAGGTGCGACCTACAGAACTGCACACAGTACTCCATGTGAAGCCTGACCATGGTTTTATATAATGGCATCACTACCTCCCTCCTTATGCTGGTGATACCCCTGCCTATGCACACCAACATGTCACTGGCCCTCCCAGCTGCCTTACCACTTTGACATTTTCAGGTCATCTGAAATAAGAACCCCCAGGTCCCTTTCCTTCTTTGTGACTGTCAGCAACTACCCTTCCCCCAATCCTGTAGCTTTCCCCCAGGGTTTCTGTGTCCCACATGCATAATGTTGTGCTTTTTTGAATTAAACTTCAGTTGCCAGTCCTTAGACCATTTTTCAACCTTTCCCAGACCCCTCCTTATTTTCTCCACCCCCTCTGCGGTATCCACTGTGTTACAGCTCATAGTGTCATCTGTAAACAGGCAGACCTTTCCTTCAGCCCTTCTGCAATGTCACTAATGAAGACATTGGACAGGACTGGCCCCAGGACCAATCCCTGCGGCACCCCACTGGTCACCCCCTCTCCCCAGACTGCACCCCATTTGCTACCACTCTCTGCTTCCTGTCTGTTAGCCAGTTTCTATCCCAGTTTGCCACCCTTTCCCCCATGCCCAGCCTACTCAGCTACTTTATCAGCCTCCTATGTGGGACAGTGTCAAAGGCTTTGCTTAAATCAAGGTAAGCGTTGTCCACTGCCCCACCCTGATTTACCTCCTTTGAGACCCAGTCAAAGATATCAACCAAATTTGTCTGACATGACCTCCTCACTGTGACTCCATGTTGCCTATGGTCCTGGACTGTGATGGCTTCTAGATGCCCCACTATCCTTTCTTTAAGCAATGTCTCCATGTTCTTCCCCACTACTGAGGTGAGGCTGACCGACCTATAGTTCTCCTCCTCCTCCATACTGCTGGATTTGTATAGAGGGACCACATGTGCACTCCTCCAATTCTCTGGTACCACCCCTGTGTTGAATGATTCAGTGAACATGGCTGCCAGAGGTACTGTTGTCTACCTTCACAGTTCTTTTAATATCCTTGGGTGTATGCCATCTGGTCCCATTGCTTTGTCCACCTTCAATTTAGTCACCTCCTGCAGGATTCTTCTGCCTGTGAATGGACTATTATCCACCTCTTCACGCCTTTGCAACTGCTGTACTGCTGTGGCACTTGCCCTTCCCCCTCTTCTGTGAATACTGAACAGAAAGACACGGTGGGTGTCTTGGGGGGGGGGGCACATGACAGTTCTTAGGCATGGTACTTTCACTTCCAAATACCTAAACAGCACATATAAGCAAGCAACATTCGGCATTGACAAATGCTTGATAATATCGGGATGCATATCAAGGAATGGGCGTGAGGGGAGGGACCATTAGACTACCAGGGAAACTCAATTTACACATAATGGGACAGCAATCAGAGATGGCGGGGGAGGAACCACTGGACTACCAGGGAGATTTTTTTCATTCATAAGCGGTTGACGCTCAGGGACGAGGAGGGTCCACTATACCACCAGTGAGGATTTTGTCTCAATATGGGCACTGCAGTCCTCACAGCCCATATAAATAGGCCCATAATGGTCAAGCAAATAGCCAGCTAGTATCTTGCATGCCCAATGGGCTCATTTTCACGTCTGCTTTTGGGAATCTTGTAAATCACAAATAGCTCACGGGCGCTGTTCATTGCGTGGCCATTTCTAGGCATGCAGGTTGGGGTAGCGGTAATGGGGTTACCGCTGCCTCCACCTAGCCATAAACACAGTTGGATAGCACCCTACACTATCTAACTGTAAATAACATTTTTCGCCATCTGGGAAATCTCAAAGGGCAGCGCAAACCTTTGCGCTGCACTTTGCGTGTTTTTGTGACTCCAGCCCCATGTTTCCACAAAATCAAAACATGCACCCCTAGTAAAGAAAAAGGTGGTTTCAATAAATAAGATGTAGATTCTAAAACTGTTGGGTGCACATCCTAAAATGCACTCTAGCATTCACTCCTCATTCCCTTATTTACCACCAAAGTATGTTCCAGAAACACCTCTAGAACAGCTAGAAATTTAGTTTACAATTTTGTGTGTTGGATAGAGTTCCAGAATTTGTGATGTTGGCATTCTGTCCCTAAATCTGATGAATCAGCTCAGGCTAGAACACAGTTATACTGCGCTTTTCCGCACAAAGCGAAAATCAAATTCAAACCTACTATTAGAAACTGATTACCACAAGTCAACAGAGCAGTAGGGCTACTGCTCATGACGCTGACAGGCTTGGCTTGGGACTGAGCCAGGGCCATCGGAGGTCCGAGGGTGGGGTGGTGTGGGGTAGAGGATCAAGCATCGTTAATGGATGCTTTCCTCCAGGGAGGGGATAGATGCTGATCCACAGCTCTGCCGCCACCAGGGTGACCACAGGTGATGGTGCAGGGGTAGCACAGGACGAGAATGTTGGAGTGAGTCCCGCAACCATATGTGGGTGTTGGCATGCCGATACCCAGTGATGCACCACGCTTCTGGTGGGAGGCAGGAAAAAGGAAAAATAGTGAAACTGATTGGGTGGATGAAGCCCCTGACCACCCACCATGCTTAGTGCTTGGACTCCTCCCTCAGCCTGTCAGGGGGGACCCTCCAAGATCCTCAGCTCCGCTGCAGGTGGACAGATGGACTGCAGGGAAGAAATGTTGAAATGACTATAGGCATACACAACCTTGGGTGGTTAGCCGGGGAAAGGAGGGTTGCAGCACAGTAGTGAGATGTGGGTGGACCTTGGAGGCCTGGCAGGTATGCGTGGAGCAGTTGCAGGCGAGTGGCATTAGGGCTTAACAAGGTGGTGGTAGGAGGTCCCAACCAAGCACCAAGAGGGATAAAATATGTTCCCCCCCCCAAAAAAGAGAGGGTCATTACCAGCAGCAGAAAATGTATCTTTTGTCCACAGTTTCCAGTGTGCTTAAAACATGGATTTAAAATCCGAGCTCTGTACAGGCAAGCCTGCCAGTCTTCACGCTCGCCTGCTTGTGTCTGGGTAGTACATTTTCTTGTTTTGAGATACATGTGACCATACAGACTGCCATCAATGGTCAAACTAGAATTTTAATCCAGTTCAGCTTCAGCCACCTTTTACACAGGCCAGTATTTAATTTCCCTGCATATATATCCCTAACTCCTTACCGACTGCATAGGCCATTGAACTATTATGTGTAACAATGATGAAACAATTAATTAATATTTCCCTGCATATAGATCCCTAACTCCTGCTACAAAATTTGAGATCTCACTCTGCGCTGCACATGTGACTTGCTGATGTGGAAGGCCAGTGACGTTATTAAGAAAAACAAACCTAGAATTTTAATCCACTTTAGGTTCAACTACCTTTCACACAGGCCAGTATTTTATTTTGTCAATAACATTTTTTATTATTTTATAATAGAAAGACAATACAGAAAAATGCGTTCATTAGGTAAAAGTCGTTCATACAACTAACATAAGGACATATAACATATACCTATTCAAAACCAAAAAAAATTAAGGATTTCATCTGACATATTATCACATTTATCATCTTTAACTAAACTAAACAGGGACTCATCAGACTAAGTAGTGTGATTTGATGTAAAGGAAATGAGAACAGCTTACGAAATTTAATAACAGCTCTAAAAGAACAATATGGCAACAACTATAATGTTTAACAATGATGAAACAATTAATATTTCTCTGCATATATATCCCTAACTCCTGCTACAGAATCTGAGACCTCACTCTGTGCTGCACATGTGACACTCCAATGTGAAAGGCCAGTGCTGTTATTAAGAAAAGAAAACTTGAAGAGCGTTAAGGTCTGATGACATGGAGTCCAAAGAAAACTAACATAAAATTGCTTAAACTGTTTACATTATTTGGTATCAGCTCTATACAGTGTTTCTTTACATTCTAGTGCCAATACAGGGATAAACTATGCCAGTATGGGAACTGACTCTGGCAGATATGCTACTTAACAGGACTGAGACAACAGGTTAAAATGGTCTTTTTTGGGAAATATGAAAAATGGAGCAAATCTCATTGGCACGTGAGAACGAACTACTGCAGTAACTCCTTAGTGCAGATGTGATTGTGAAACAGTCCTTGGCCACAGCCACTGTGAATCCTGAGTTAAGGAGAGTGATAAGGGTGCAGCTTCTGCCATCTTCGGCCGTTGCGTTTCTTGGTGGCAGAGCGTCTGGCCTTCTTCTGGGCAGTTTCCAGTTGGTTCTGTATGGCTTGCATCTTTAACAAGATCAGTTCCATCTTCTGTAAAGCCATTTCCAGCCCAGATAAATCCTGTTCCTGCTGACTGGTTTCGTCAGGAGAACTTGAAGTCACAGAAATGAACCGGGAGGTGTCCTCTGCTGATTTGTCCTGGGAAGGGTACAAAAAAAGACACTAGAGTTGGGGGGGGTTGGAAATAGTTGTTTGGTATCATAATTAAAACTCTGTTTCATTCATTCATTTACAGAGTTTCACCAGGAAAGACATACTGAGAAGGTAACAGCTTTTTTCCAGTTGCATTCTGGGGGAGGGGGGAAGTGGAGATAGCTCAAGGTGGAAAAAAATTAAACAGTAATAATTACATTACAAAAATAAAAGTCACAGCTATACAGTATACCAAAGGAGCAAAATCATAGATACCAAAGGCAATTAAAATGTATTATTAAAATAAAAGTATATTAAAATAAGGAGCATCCAGTGTTGTACATGGGGCTGCGAAACCTACCTTCTGTCCTATTTCTTTTTTAATTTTGCACTTTTTGCCTCCTGAGCCCTGGCAGGCAGCTATGGCTCTCTGATCGAAGGGACTCTCTCTCCGGTCGCGCCACTCCCATGCTAGGTGGCCCCCCCCGGTACTTCCCCAGCAGACTGCCCCCTGTGGCGGGACCAGGAGAAGATAGCTGGCTTCTGCCCCTCCCAGAGACTGCTCCCGGGAGTGGCGGATCATCATCGAGCCTGCCAGTCTTGCTTTTCTTGTTTTCGCCCGGCCCCCCCCCTCCGATGTGAGGATGTCGGCTTCAAGCCTTCTGACCCTACTGCCCTCCAGCCATCACCAGAGGGCAGTCAACAAGCGGAATGACTAGTCCCCCTCTCCCTGAGAGGCAAGAGCTGTCCTCTGGATGCTCAATCCTCTCTCCCCTTGCTGACCCCAGGCAGCCCAGGCTCATTCCTGTACCTGGGTCGCCGGTGTGGCATGAGGTGTGGTGTGCAGCACCCCAACCCTCAGTGCCACCGGGCTGGCATTCTCTGTCCTATTTCAAGGAGACCTTTCCTACAAATAACACATTTTGTACCTTCATGAGCTCTGCAGGGTAACAGTAAGGCAACTCTAGGGCCAGAGATTATCACATGATAAAAGGTGGCATGCTGCAGTGACCCCATGAGAAACATAGAACTAGAATTTGTTAGCAGATAAAGACCACTTGGCCCACCCAGTCTGTCCATTTTTCCCTACCTACAGTGCCACTGGCTCTTTCTCCCTCTCCCACTCCTTTCCACTAAGATTATGTTAGTCTATCCCATGAATTCTTGAACCCACCACTGTTTTCACCCCCACTACCCTGGCTGGTAGGTTGTTCCAGGAATCCACCACACTTTCTGTGAAGAAGTACTTTCTCATGTCTCTCCTAACTCTAACCCCCTCTAAGTTCACAGCTTATCCCCTTTTTCTTGAGCACCTTTTTTTCTGAAAAATACTTTCCTTCTGTACCTTACTGAGGTATTTAAAGATCTTACTTCGAGAGGGCTCTTGCAGTAAGTACTAACAGGTAGAACTGAAGCCATCAGGTGCCAGGACAACACAGAAAACTTTTATCTAGCAATATCTGGTGGGAGACCGCCCACGTAGTATCATGTGACCGACATCTGCGTGGTGCAATATAGTGCGCGATCCCCATACCCACCCTATAGTTCTTTCCCGATGTCAACCTGCGCACGTCGGACCTCACGGAGTACGTTGCATCTGTCGACGCCATCTTGGACAAGTATATCTCATATTAATTTTTCATCAAAATTCAGTATTTTGTCATATATTGTGTTTTATAAAACTAATCGTGCATGTTGTCTCCGACATCTTCCGATTCACATAAAATAAGTGCGACTCCTGTGGAACTTGGCTCCCTCACAAGGACGGATATTCCCTCTGCCTCTTTTGCCTGGGCTCAGACCATAAGACAGAGGAGCGTGAGGTCTGCCAAGGCTTTAACCAGGTCACACAGGACTTCCGGTTCCGCCACGGAGCAGACAGCAGCTTAGGAGCAAACCTCTGTTCCCCAGGGACAAATTTATCCCATTTCCAAAGCTTTCTAACACATAATATGGCTAAAGAAGGTCGTAAAAGGGATCAGGGACCATCCTCGTCAAGCAAAACTCTGATGAAAGAATTTGATGGAGATGAGATGCTGCCATTCAGCTCAGAACGCAGCAGAAGCTGCTCTTGCAGCAGCACGAGGGGTTCCAGCTATGATACAGAGGCCGAGGCGGATCTTCTATCACATAGCAGATATGAGAACATACTAAGGGAAATCCGCGATTCTCGAGTCGAGGAGAGAATTTCAATCATTGGCACAACAAATCTCTAGTATTGATGCCAAAGTTCATGTCGTGGAAGACAAAATAAAAGTAATAGAAGAGAATAACACACACCTCAGTAGAGCAGTAGACACCCTGTTCCAACATGCACAAGCCTTGCAGAGTAAATGGATCGATCTGGAGGGATGATCTAGACGCAGTAATTTCAGACTGTACGGCCTCCCTGAAGGGACTGAAGAACCCCCCATGACAGCATTTTTGGAGAATCTACTGAAAGATGTGCTCGAATTGCCACGTAACTACGCCCTCAATATTGAAAGAGCCCATCGCTCTCTAGGCCAAAAGCCAACTAGGGAAACAGCCCGCCCACGTTCAATAATTTTCAAGCTGAGTAGTTATAAAACCAAGGAAGATATCCTCCGGAGGGCTTGGGATAAAAAAGAGCTATCCTACCTCTCATCCAAGATATCTCTCGATCATGATTATGCCCCAGAAGTGCAGCAGGCTAGGCAACTATACTTACCAATCCTGAAAGCTTTGAGAGCTAAAAGCATAAGATTCCAAACCCCGTTTCCAGCAAAGCTCCGGGTGTACTGGGAAGAGGGCCCTGAATTGTATCTCACTCCGGGGAAAGCCCTGGAAGACTTACAGAAAAAAGGAATTTCTATTTCCTCCCTGGAAGCGGATCGTTTGCAGAAGCAAAAATTCCCTGTGTTGTCATTGCCCCAGCTGACATATGGTCGAGGGAGACTGATGCCCTTGAAAAAAGTTAAGGAAGCCCTGTAGCTGTTGCATCGGTCGGAGCTCACTAGGAAAGCAAGTGACTTCACAGCAGTCGGTAGCTGAAGAAGACTGAGAATGGATTTGATATGGGCCCGCCGGTGGCGAACTGCTGAGCTTGATTGCATTGTGACGAGAAAAGACTGGCATAATATTCTTGAGGCAGAAGGGTCCTTTAGACCCAGGGACTGGGAATTAATTTAATGCTTATAGAGAAGCTGCCTCTTTAACACTGCTGATATTTCTTTTTTGCTCTCTGTCCTACTTCTCACGGTAATTGAGGATAGTCAGGTAGCAGACTGTTAGTGGGGTCAGCCATAACCCTTGTATTCGTGGTTTGACCTTCTCAATATGTTAATAAAGGGGATGGGAAGTTAATGTGTTATGATAAACTGGATATAAAGTCTGCACTGTTCCTGGGGGAGCCTTGGGGTAAAAATCTCTCCTTGGTGCTCACGCTCTTTTCATATGTAAATACGATTTGAGTGAATACGTGGCAGTTTCACTCCTTATAAATCACTCCATCAGAGTTTTTTTGTTGAAGAGGCTCTGTTAACTCTGGGCATACCTGCTCTTCAACCCCTACCTCTCAGCTTGTTTCCATCGGCTCTTTAGAGGTTAGGGCAAGGGATCCTATGTTGTGGATCCCCTACCTTGGAAGTCATTTTGTTTAAAAAGTACTGATAGTTTTGTCAGTTGTTGATTGGTTTAGAGTTCTAGTTAGTATATATGTGTAAAACTACTGTTACAAACTACATTATTACTTGCTTCTTTTTTCTAGTCCCCCTTTCTTCTTTCTTCCTTTTCTCTCCTTGAGTAGGTTTTTATTATATTTTTGTTTTTTTTTTTGGCCTGAGTAGAAGTTGGAGTTACCCAGACTGGTCATCGTCTAGATAGATACTGTGGGAAGGAAATATAATATGGGGGATACTGTAGAGGAAGAGTTTTTTTGGTCCGCTGAAATGGCAGCTAAACCCACAACATTTTGCTCTTTCAATGTAAATGGTTTGACTAACCCAGTAAAGCGTAGCAAAATACTTTCATTTCTTAAAAAGACTGGTGCTGACTTCTTGTTATTACAGGAGACACATCTTTCTTTACAGGAACATCAGAAATTAGGGAAATTTGGATTCTGTGCCACTGCGTGTGCAATATATGGAAGGGGAAGGCGGAGGGGGGCAGCAGTGCTAGTCCCAGCTAAAACACCTTTTGAGCAGACAGAACTGACAGATGGGGAGGGATGTTTTGCTTTTCTTAAGGGGCGTTTTCTCGGGCGGACTTTAACTCTGGCCTCAATTTATGTGCCACCTAGATCTGACTTCCAAGTATATCGGCAAATCTTTTAAAGGTTACAGGAGTGGGCAGAGGGGGAGGGGATTATTGGAGGTGACCTAAATTTAGTCCTTAACCCGATGCTTGACTCTTCCTCTTCGGTGCCCAGCCGTAATCAGTTATCCAAGAAAAAAGTTGTGAGGTTATTAGGGGAATTAGGTTATGCTGATGTGTGGCGTATCACTCATGGTAAGCAGAGAAATTATACCTTTTTTCTGCTTCCCATCAGTCTCATTCCTGGCTGGACTACTTTCTGCTTCCAACAGAACTGGTTGGACAGATCAAGGATAACTGGATAGGGGATAGGGCATTGTTGGACCATGCTCCTGTCTTTTGCCAGCTTCACCTTGGGGAATTTATTAAGCGTACTTTCTGGAGACTTAATGCTTCTCTGCTCCAGGATCCTGAGGTGAAGGGGGCAATTACTGAAACTATAAAACAGGCTGTGGCCGACAATGACTCCCCAGAGATACCATCATCACTACTCTGGGACACTATCAAGGCTATAATCCGGGGCAAATTTATCTCTATCGCCACCTTTAAGAAAAAGCAACGAGAAACCCAAATGACAAGGTTGAAGAGGGAGACAGACTCTTGTGAATCTCAGCTTAAGATTAAATATGAAGCAGCGACCTATAAAAAACTTGTCAAACTCAAAAGTGAACTGAACAGTTTGCTGGAATACCAGGTAGAGCAGAAGGTCCTGTTTCTTAAGCAAAAATATTTTGAGGGGGGCCCAAGGGCCACTCACCTACTGGTGGCTCGTTTGCGGTCCCAGAGAGCGAAGGCAATGATTCCAACCTTAATCCACCCCATTACTAAGCAGAAAACACACCAGACTCCTGCAATAGTTGAAGCCTTCAGAGACTTCTACACCTCATTGTATGATGCTTCTCACTCTCCCCCGCAGGATAATAAAATAATAGACTACTTGAGGCGGATTTCCCTGCCCTCTTTGACCCCACAGGCTAAATTGGGCCTGATGGCTCCTATTTTGGAGGTGGAACTATGTAACGAATTCTCGAACCTGAAGGCTTCGAAGTTTCCGGGTACAGATGGACTCCCGGGTGAGTTCCATAAATATTTCAAAGGACAGGTGTTATCACTGCTACTTAAGGTCTATAATGTGGTACTGCAAACTGAAGATACCCTCCCAACTTCATGGGAGTAGGCCATTATTTCAGTTATCCCAAAACAAAGGAAAAACCTGACACTCTGATCCTCTTATCGACCTATTTCTATTTTAAATACCGATTATAAAATCTGCATGTCAATTTTTGCCCGGCGCATGCAGAAATTAATACCCAATTTGATTAATCTAGACCAGACTGGTTTCATCCCCAATCATCAGGCGCAGGATAATCTTCGAAGGACCTCCCACTTAATTGATCATTTAAACCTCACTCAGATACCCTCCATTTTTTTAAGTTTGGATGCCGAAAAGGCTTTTGATAAAGTCTCATGGCCTTTTCTTCGAGTAGTGCTTGTTAATTTTGGTTTCCTCACTCAATTTATTAATGTTATATTTAAAATATACAATACATCAAAGGGACTTATTAGAGCAAATGGCCACGTCTCCCCCTCTTTTACACTGAGCAGAGGTACACGACAGGGTTGTCCTATGTCACCCATTCTTTTTGCACTATACCTCGAGCCTCTAGCTCAGGGCATTAGAGAAAATTCATATATAAGGGGGAGAACCATAAGTGGGGAAGAACATAAGTTTGCATTGTATGCAGATGATATTCTGCTCTATATCACAGAACCAGAATCATCTGTCCCACACTTATTTCAGCATCTAAACTAATTCTCAGAACTTTCAGGATATACCCTGAATACCCATAAAACTGAGGCCATTACCTTTAACTATAACCCCTCTCAGACTCTTAGAGATAAATACCCCCTGAAATGGGACCTCCCTACCATGAAATATTTGGGGATAATTCTATCATCTAACAATTCTCAATTACATGATTTGAATTTTCACCCATTAGTAAAACAAATACAAGCAGATATTGAGAGATGGTCCGTTCTGCCACTTCCCCTACACTGGAGAATTCAGACAACTAAGATGAACCTCTTGCCCAGATTTCTATTTTTGTTTCAATGTGTCCCTTGTAAGATTCCAAAAGAAAGACTAGATGTCTGGCAGAGGATCCTGTTAAAATTCATACGGTCAGGAAAACGTTCCAGAATTAGAAAACAAACTCTTTTTCTCCCCAAGGAGGAGGGTGGGTACGGAGTACCTTGTTTAGAGGGGTACTGGGTAGCAACCCAGATGAGGATTGCCCTCTTATTATTACACCCCACTTATCAGGCTAGTTGGAAACTGTCGACCTGGCTGCCCCCTGTTCCCCCCCCCCCCGCTGTCCCAGATATTTGCGCAAGCTGCAATAACAAACAGCTTCCCACCATTATTTTCAGGTACTATTGCGCCCCTTGAGGGGTGTAAACTAGGGTGTATGCATGGTGCTACTAAGGCATACCTTTGGAAATATCAGGGATGGTCTCAGAGTTCATTTCACACGATGGCCCATGGAGACCCCTGGTACAAACGTCAAGAGAGACGAGGATGCTGGGCAGCTTGGCAATTAATAAACGGGGATCAGGTCTTAGCATTTGAAGAGGCTTTGGGTAAGTTTCATTGGACACAAGGAGGCCTTTTATTTTATTACCAGATCAGGGACTATATAATGAAGCACCTACGTAAATCCTACCTAATCTCCAGGGATATTCCACAACCAGTAGTTTTTGAAAAGATCTGGGGTGTGGAGAGGGGGGAGACAGCAATTTCCATACTTTATAAGAACCATATTACTGACCTACACCATTCTACAACATACATTAAAGAGAAGTGGGAGAGGGATCTCAGAATAAATTTAAATACAGAGAGGTGGTTGCAGTCCTTAAAAAACACCTGGCATTCCTCCTCATCCCCAGGATGGTGTGAATTTTTGTGGAAGCTCAGAAGTAGGTACTTTCAAGTACCTGAACAGGTGGCTAAATGGAACCCTGAGGTTTCGCCCTCCTGTTGGCAAAAATGTGGCACCCACGGGCGTCCCAGGCTCATACCTTCTGGCACTGCCCCTTGCTTTACCAATACTGGAATAATATACAACGCCAATTGCAGAAGATCTTTAACATTGTGGTTCCGTTAGGACCAGAATATGTTATTCTAGGCCTATACCCTTTGGAGGTAAGAGGCCATGAAGCTAAATACCTCTGGAACATCTTGGTTGCAGCAGCAGGTAAGGTGATATTTAGGAAGTGGCTATCCCCCCTTCCACCTACTGAGATGGAGTGAAGGGAATTAGTAAACAATGTCAAAACCTATGAAAGAATAACCTTTTCCCTTGCCTTGAGGACCCCGCAGTTTATAAATAGATAGACTAGATGGGAGTTACTCAGTTAGAGGGCTTTGATGGAAGAGGGGCTTGAGAAATGAGCAGATACTTCCTTCTGATGGACTGTTGATTGAGGTGTAATAGTTAGATAATATTAATACATATAAAGGAACTCAACGTTTAAAATGAAGTCACTGGTAAAGGAATTTTGGCTTTTTTTCTTAAACTCTGGTTTATTAATAGTTCTCTCTGAATCTTAGCTACACTCACTTCTGCTCTTATCTTTATCCCCACCCTTTTTCCTTTTTCTTCTCTCTTCTTTATATTGGCTTAATACTATTGGTGGTATAACGTAGTATATATCATGGTTCTTTAATTATATTGAATAATGAGATGTAATGCTGTTTGACTTAATTTGTGTAAGTTATTGAATTTAAAAGAAATGTTAAATGATTTTTAGACCCGCTGAGATCTGCCCTTATGCTGGAAGAGGGACATTCTCAGGTACAAGGTCTCTTCACAATTGTGAATATTACAGTGATAACTGCTTAGCTTTGTTCTGTATTATAATAAGCATTCTGTCAATAAAGACGAAGTATAAAAAAAATAACCAGGTCACACAAAAGTGCCATCAGCAGTCCCTGGAAGTCCACATTTTAAAACAAAAAATGGTATCCACGGAGAAGGAGCTGAAGAAATTCAGGAACACATCTTCTTCCCCTGAAGGCCATCGTAAGCAGAAGAAAGACAAGGAGAGACATCGGGACTGGGTATGGTCTCCTTTAAGCCTGCGGCCCCCTGTCAGGTGCCATAGCCAAGGAGGTACTTTCTCTTCCCAGGGAAAGTCACCTCTTCCACTGCTGTCTCTGTGGCTACAGAGAAGCCATCACCACCACTCCCTGTCGGGTTCAGGTTCAGTCCCAATGGGAGCCTCCAGGGCAAAGGAGGCACCGACTACCCCTTGTCCCTAAAGATCAAGAGACCTAGTGTGAACAGTGGGTCCGGTAAGATGAATGCCGGCTCCTTTGGTGCTCACACAGAACTGGCTGGTAAGCCACCCGTTGGCTCCTCCGACGAGTGTGAAGCCCTGGCTCCTACAGCAGGCCCTGATAACAGGCCTGACACAAGAAGCTGGATCAGCTGACGTCTGAGCCGCAGCTGACACCTGAGTGCCCTCCAGTTTCTCCCTTTCTGCCTGTAGAGGAGGTCCATCCTGGGGACCCGGGGGGGGCAGCGCCCATTGCTTAGGACAGTGCCTGTCCCGACGCTGGAGCCACTCATGCCTGAAGCCTGCCTAGGGAGTCACCAAAATCTCCTGAGGATCCCTCTTTTACAGAGCGCTTCAGAAAAATCCAGGCAGCATATGACTGGCATACTGTGGATCAAGATCCCCAACACCAGACATTGGTAGAACATCTGGAATTCTCGGGTTTATCGCCTGCCCTCATCCTGCCCTGGATAGGGCCACATGAGGATTTGGTTTCCACAGTCTGGAGGCAACTAGTTTCACTGGCACCTGTGGCCAGAAAAGCAGACCATCTATACCAGATGCCTGAAGGTAAAGACCACCTCAGTGCTCACCCTTAACCAGATTCCATGGTCATCAGTGCCGCCCATTACCATTCACAAAACCTAAGCACCTTACTACCTCTCCTCCGAACAAAGAATCTAAGTCATTGACCAATTTGGGAAGAAAGTCTACTCTTCTTCAACCTTGGCTATTATCGTGCAGAACTATACCGCTCACACGATGGTCTACCAGAAATCCATTTTCGGTAAACTGGAGTCCAAGATACATAAACTCCCAGACTCCGAGTTGAAAGGAGAAATGGCGGGTATTGTCAGATCGGCTGGATCAGCTAGCCAACAGACTCTGAGGGCCACTTATGATGCTGTGGATGCCTCAGCGAAGGGAAGAGCCACTGCAGTCAGCCTCAGAAGACACACATGGCTGAGAATTTCAGGCCTTGCACCTGAGGTACAGACAGCAATCCAAGTCATTCCCTTTAGAGGTCCGGTCTTGTTTGGAGAAGATGTCAAGGCATCATTACAGACTTACAGGACAAAGGCAAAGCTATGCATCCTGTCCAGTTTATGTATAAGCCTCGACAAAAGCCCAAGCAGCCCTTTCATCGGCAGCAATGTCGCAAACAGAGGCAGCAACAAAACCGACGTCACAACAAACATCAGGCCCTTTCAGCAGCTAAGGCTCCCCCAGCCAAACTGCATACAGCCTCAGGATCTGCTCCCTCCATCCTCCCCACTGCCTCCTGACTCACTGGGACCCCCCTCCTCTGGAGCTAGTCCCAGGAGAACCAGTAGGGGGCAGATTTGCAGCCACCTGCCAGGATGGGAGGCACTAACCACAGACTCTTGGGTACTCCAGCAGGTGGGTCAAGGCCACACAATAGAGTTTATGGAGAGACCTCCAGCAAATCCTTGAGGTCACGCTTACTATCCCCACAATCATGTCCCTCTTGTAAGGAAGGAAATAGACTGTCTGCTGGCAAAGGCAGAAATAGAGCCAGTTCCTCCAGATCAAATAGGAAGGGGATTCTTCCTGGTTCTCAAGAAAACGGGTGATCTCACACCAATCCGGGACCTAAGCACTCTGAATCTCTTCGTGGAATACAAGAGGTTCAGAATGCTATCCCTGACAGGCCTGGTTCCATTCTCGCAAACAACTCCTGTACCATATTTACCTCATGAGGTATTTAAAGGTCTCTATCATATCCCCCCTCTCCTTCTGTCTTCCAGGGTGTACATATTGAGCGCCTTTAGTGTGTCCTCACAGGGATTTTTGTTGCAGACCCCGTACCATTTTAGTTACCCTCTTCTAGACCACCGCTACTCTGTCTCTGTCCTTTTGGAAATGTGACCACCAGAACTGTACACAATATTCTAGGTGAGGTCTTACCAATGATCTCCACTGCACTTCAGAATCAGTGCACCAGGAGCATATGCCTAGCCCAAGCCAAATACTTCCAGAGCAAGCTATCTTGCAGTGCCCTTGCCCATTCTGGAACACACAGTAAATAACCTATTTTAAACCTTCCCCAGTGGGGTACAGACCCCATCTGGTTCCCCCTTAGCTGCCAACACCTGAACCAATACTTCACAGAAGGAACCAGGGCTCTTATCACTAACCTCCCCCTCCCCCTGCTACCCAGTCCACCCACCAGTGGCAACTACCACCTGCAGACTGTCTCGGTGACAGTATCGCAAAGAGCTTTCAGCACTGAATGCAGCCTGTGGAGCAGACGGCATCACTCCCAAATTCTTCAAAATCAGCACTCCAGCAATAGCTATCCCAATTGCCCACATATTTAATAGACCACTATGTACCAGCTCCTTTCCTCATGGCTGGAAACATGCACTAGTATTTCAGATCAGAAAGATGGCCCAGCTAACTGACCCTTCAACTACCGTCCAACCTCTCTGATTCACATCCTTTCCCAAACCCTTGGGAGGTTTATCAGTAGGCAGCTTTTGAACTACTATGCCCAAATAGGCTTCCTAACTCTGACCAATCTGGCTTTTGCTCCAACTACTCAGCCTTCCCATCCTTCTCAGAGTCACCAACCACATTCACACCAACATGAACAAGGGGCTGGATACAGGGGCAGTATTTATAGAACTAGCAAAGGCCTCTGACACCAAGGAACACCATCGACTCCTACTTCAGACTAGCTGACTCTGGTGTCCTCCGCTCAGGCCTAGCATGGTTCCAGTCATACCTGACCAGCCAGAACCAATCTGTCAAGCTTGGCTCATGCTCTTCCCTACACAACCAGTCCCCTCAGCATCCCACCAAGACTCAGTTCTAGGGCCCCTGCTCTTCACTACCTACAGTAACAACCTGCCCAGCTCCCTCACTACCAGTCACCTTGGGATCCCCCCAAGGCTCAGTTCTAGGGCCCCCTGCCATTCACTACCTACAATAACAACCTGCCCAACTCCCTCACTACCAGCAACATGAGGCAGTATAGCACAGTGGGTTAAGGCATTGAGCTGCAGACCTGAAGATATGGGTTTGAATCTCACAGCCGCCTAGCTGCATACTGTGTGATCCTGAGCAAGATGCTTCACTTCCTTGTGCTCCCAGGTCGCATCCGGAAACAAGCTTTGGCTTAGTGTGCTACTCCTGGTTAAACAATATTCCCTTTCCCTAACATGCACATGTGCAGATGACACTATTATCTATGTATCTGGGACTTCTACTTCGGCCATTGAGGTCACCTCCAAAAGAACTTCACCACAGTACAAAAGCATTTCCTAGCTAACTGCCTCATCATGAACCAAAAGAAAATGGTGTCCATGTCGTTCAGCACCAGGCATTGGCTCAGCTTTTTCACCTCCAGTCTGACTTAACACACCCCAGACAGGACCTTTCTAGACTCATTTTCCTCCTACAAATACCTCAGTATCCACCTGGACCAGCCCCTTAACTGCTCGGGGCACATATCCCAGGTAGTAACCAAGTCATACGCCAAGCTAGGTGCCTTATAGACAGTAAAGGGATGCCTCCATCAAATCATGAGAACACAGACTATGGGACAATTGGTCCTTTCCCTTACATACTATGGCAACCTAGTCTACTCGGGTGCAATATCCACCTCCCTTGATAAAATCAACACCTTGATCAATGCACTGTGTAGATTAGCCATGGACCCCAACCCCCCTTACTCATGCAGTATGTACAGTGAGATAGGGTTGTCCCCTCCCCGAGAGGCAACTGATGTATAATTCCCTCCTGGGTGTCAAGTATTGGTCAGGCAAACTGCCCAGATATCTGTCCGACCTCTTCTCCCCTGCAACAAACCATTCATATCTGCTGAGCTCCAAGGCAGGATGCCATCTCTACTTCCCCTGGTACAACGCAGCCCAGGCAAAGCCTCCATCAGCTACAGGAGTCCCAACACCTGGAACAATCTCCCAGTCAGTGTCATTGTCCCCTCTCCCACATGAAGCAAGGCTCTGATCAAGTCCCACTATAAATCCCCAACTTCATGTCCCCAGTGCGAAGCACCCCCTTCCCCATCTATCTAACCCATCTAGCTAGTGCATGTAATAACCCAATGATGTAGATTGCACTAACTGCTGTGATCCTCTGGGATACAGTCATGGTTCTACCCTTTATTTTCTTTCCCTGAGGTTACTCTGTCACGTTGGTATAGTTTACTGCACTGGGACATGCTGCTTACCATGTACTTGTTTCATTTGTTTCTGGAGTGTGTAATGTATGAACATTGTAAGATTCCTCACTGTCCTGTTCCTCCCCGGTCACAACTGGAAATGAGCCCTGGGCTCTAAATTCTGATGATTTTATCTAAATATAAATATTCTCTGTTTACTTAGTTATACAAAAATATTACATTTCTGTAAAACTGTTGGTTAAAATTGTTAAAAATATACAATAAACATCTGTCATTGTCTAAATATAAATTTTGCAAGGTTTTTACCATTTTTTGAGTCAGAAATCGATGTCTGAATCTCCTGTTATTACAGCTTGAGTATTTTGTTTCACTCCACTGGTTGGAATTTTTGCAGTGTTTAATTCTTCTTACCCACTGATCTTAGTTTATGAATCTGAGTATCCATTTTTTTGTTTTTTCCCCTAGTTTAGTAAGAACATATTTACACAGTACCTTAGAAGGACATATCAGGAAGTGATGCAGGAAGGAAGGAAGTGCTTTGTGAGGACTAGTGATGTAGGTAGGAAGAACACTTCCAGTGTAGGTCAGTGAGCTGACACAGGAAATGGAGACATTTTTAGTGCTGGAGGCTCTCATGATTAATTGAAAATTTATTGTAGCTAAAAGGTGTAATTTCATTGAAATAAACTATTTTGTTGTATTTTTGTAATAAAATCCCATTACTATAGGAAACTATTTTATTTGTGCTGTTTGCTTTATCATACTGTAAATGAAGCATGATGTTCATGGAAAGATTCACAGTCTTTCAGTAAACATCATGTTACATAAATGTGTGTATTATTTAATTTCCTGGCATAGTTTATTTTTGGGGGGTTTATTATGGGATGGTTTAAGGTGAAGGAATGACTGTATGATGAAGCACTATGTGTTAGTTGGGGGTCCTGCATTCATAATACATGCTCAGATGCACTTTATATGTTCTGGGGAAATGAAAGGAGCTATATGCATCTAATAATGGTGCTAACAGAGACTGTAGATACATTATGGGTGTAACCCCTAGATGGCGCTATCCAAGGGGCTACTACCCCTGCCTGATTTGCCACTAACAGGTTGAGGGGCCTGGATCCAATGGCGGGTGCCTCCACCCAGAGGTCAGGGTTTGCAATAGTTAAACTAACTTGGTCACAGCCCTCTGGGACACTGCAACCCCCCTTTCTTCCCACTAGTGGCCCACACAATATATCAGAATTACCTTCACAGTATACACTTACCCCAGGTCTGGTTCCGCACTGGGACCTCCTGTGAAATGAGATACAGTGCAACAATCACAGTACAGTACTTTAACATAGACAAATACCTCAGGCAGTATAACTTTGCTGAAACAAGCAGCTCTGATTTATTTAGGGATATAACAAGGACAGGGGAAATCAGGTTAATTAGCTTATCACTCTAATAATCTACCTATGGCTCTGTGCACAGGCCTATCCCTATCAGTTACTGTCCTAGGTACCCAAGCCCTAGTGGCTAGTCAAACCGTGGCAGCTGGTTGAGGGCCCTTTCACACAGAGAAAAGGAGAATTAAACAGTCAGCAGTACAGTAATTCCATTTGGATTTAATGTGCATTCAACAGGGAGCGACCTGAATTAGTACTCACGACCTCCAAAATAAGATAGGGTCCTTCAATGTCAGAGGGCTCACTTGAGGTACACAAACCTCTTCACACATCCATATAAAAGAAAGCACTATACCAGGCAGGCTGCATCTGTATCCGATCGCAATTACTGCACAATACCGGAGAACACACAGCAATTCAGTTCCTGACAGACCGAGTGCAATTTTCAGCAATTCCTCCAGTCTTCTACAGGGTGAGCCTGGTTTCTACTCTTCAGAGATCCTTTGATTCTTTTCACAGGACGGATTCAGTCCTAACAAGCTGTTACACAAGCTGCAGACCGGAACTCTGGGCCTTACACACGTTTTGACTAAAACTGCACACTGAAAAAGCACAGGGCTCCTTCCTTCTTCACTGTCAAAGCTCAACTGAAACTCCAACCGACAAAACCGGCACTTCTTGAGTTCCTCCCAGTTTTGACTGGATTGGCTGTCACTCACAATAGACTGCTGCTGTTGGTCCAAAAAGGCACTGAAGTCTAAACTACATCTCCCAGAGTCACTGCCCATACAATCCTCTTGTGGCTGGCTCAGATTATGAGTCCAAGTTCTGATTCGTCCAAGGCACCATTTTAGAGCTAGCTTACCCACACTGATTGGTCCAGTTCAGCAGTTCAAAACTAGAATGGGAACTAGCAGACACAGTTCTGACTGCAAAGCAAGCAGGTTAGACAAACTGTAATTTCATTATTACTCTAAATAATTTCTGGCAAACAGTTACATCTTTCAGATAGGTTCCTTTGCACTCCTAGTGACTGCAAAATGAAGTGAATTGGCAGCAGCTCGAGTGGTACTCAGAGAAGCACACAGTCCCCCCATACAAACTAATTATGTCTGCAAGCAGACAGTTCTTAAAGAGACAGTACCAGAGGCTCTAAAACACTCACTGATAAATGGCTTAAATGCCAAACACCATTCAGGCTTGGAGCAATCAAGCAAGCTCCTGGAAGTCTTTTGGGAACCCCATTTGCAGGGGGGTTACACGGGTATACGTATAGGGTGATGAAATTACTGAAAAGACATTGGTAATTCGGGGTATACTGTGTCATGGGGAAGAGGGGTGGGTCTGCCTGTACCAAGGAATGATTCTCATAGGCACTGCAGTCATTTTGTGTCATGAATTGGCACCCGTCCTTGGGGTATACTCAGTTGTGGGGAAGCAGATGGGGCTGCCTGCACCTGGTAATGGTGTTCATATGCCATGCAAAGACATTGCAGGTATACATACAGGGTGATGACATGGGCACCTGTAAAGGTTGTGTACTGTGTGCTGTGTCACACGGATTGCCTGCATACACATGTGATATGTTGCAGCATTCAGTATGGCGCACTGTGTGGGTGGGAAGGAGTGTGGGTATGCCTGCACCACGGGGTGATGCTCATTGGTGCACATGAGTACTATGTGCTATGTTTCATTTGAATGGACTGTATAAGTCATTCATTGGCACTGGTCACATCACAGTGCATCAGAGGTAAGGGCTGGTCTGAAGCATTATGAGCACAAGGGACCAAACAAGTGGTAGTGGAGTGATTTGAACTTGAATAGAACATTACAGTGCATCTGAGGGTAGTGTTGGAATGAATCCTGATATTTACAATGGACTACATCATGGTGACTGGGAAGGGATCCATAGCAGTAATGCACATCACAGAGTGTCGGAGATAAAGGCTGGACTGAAGACTAATGAACAGATGGATTACATCAGTGACTCTGGTGGGATACGAACCTGAACAGCACTTTACAGTGCAATAGAGGTTGGGGCTGGACTGACACCAGATGAGTCGATGGACAACATCATTGGCTGTGGAGAGGTCTGAACCTGAAATGCACTTCACTTTTCACTACAGTTTGAGGCTCAACTGATGCATGATAAGGAGATAGATCTTACAAGTGGCTGTGGAGGGATTTGAACCTGAAGAATACTTTACAGTATATCAGAGATTGGGTTAAACTGATGTCATATGAATTGATGGACTACACCAGTGCATGTGGAGGGTTTTGAACACGAAATACATTTCACAATGCATTATGGGATTGGTCTGGACCGATACATGGTAAGTCACTGGACAATACCATCAGCTGTGGAGGGATCTGAACCTGAAATGCACTTCACTGTTCACTGCAGTTTGGGGCTCGACTGATGCATGGTAATTAGCTAGATCTTACCAGTGGCTGTGGAGGGATTTTAACCTGAAGAGCACTTTACAGTGTATCAGAGGTTGGGTCTGGACTGACGTCATATGAGTCGATGGACAACACCAGTAACTGTGGAGGGATTCAAAACTGACTTGGCCTTTACAGCACATCTGAGGTTGGGGCTGGACTGATGCCAGATGAGTTGAAGGCAACACCATTTTATTTTTTCATTTTAAACAATCAGCAACTGTGTATTAGGGAGAAAACTCAAGTGCAGAGCATGAGACAAACCTGTTACTGACCCTAACCCGCTTATCATCCATAACGCAGGGAGCAACATGCCACATAGATTTTAACATAGCCATAATCCAAACATAAACTCTTTAAAAAGTAACAAACGGTGCTGAATTCATGTGAACTCATCTAGTACATGCCCAAGAAACACTCTTTCCCATCCCATCAGGAATGCCAGCCGGATCCATAAGATGTGATCACACAGGATGACCAGAAATTACCCCAAAGTAAACAAAGTGACAACTATGAAAACTTTTGTCATAATAAAAATAAAAACAAATAAAGTAAATACAGATTACAAATCGAGGTTCTGGCACCAAAATGAAGTGAGTATTTTAGGATGAGAGCAGCGCCTCCATCTTGAAACTAAGTTTCCAGTCACCACGCTCTTCCTGCACCAGTGTGCGCTCTGACTGGTTACTGGAAATAGTGACGTGTACAATAAGCATACAGGAAGCATGGCAACAGTGAGGATCAATATGACCAAATGGTGCCGCACTACAGAGCTAGGGCAGGTGCACGTGAGGGCTGCGAGTAGAGATGCAGTGAATTTAAAATTCACTGGTGAAGTGTATGCGAACGAAGTGGGCACTTCGCGTAGCGGAGTGGGCAATGCAAAGTGCTCACTTCACCTTGTCATTACCACTTCGCATTGGCATAATGAGAACGTGAAGTAAGGTGAAGTTATTGATTTCAACGGACTTCGCGTTCCTCATTACGATTCTAAGTGATCCACTTGGTGTTTCAGACTTGGCAGCCCCCCACCACACATCACATGGCTTACAGTACTGTAAGTCACATGCTCTCTAGCCAGGCAGGAAGGAAGTGAATCACAAAGACAGTTTCACTTTCTCCTGTGCAGACTGAGAGAGGAGTGTGTACTAGAGAGAGGGGTGTTTTGATTGCAGAGGAGGAGAGTTAAAATTTGATACTTAACCCAACAACTTTTTTAAAAGCTACATTTTTTTGTCTTTTCTGTACTGTTTTTTACTTAATTTGTTCTTTCTGTAAATTTTATTTTTCTTACCTACTTGTTTGTTTGTGTGTGTGTGACTGTGTGTGTGTTGTGCTTGTGGCATTAGATGGAGCAGGGTGAGGGAATGTCTGAGGCAGGGGCAGCTCTGGGAGAGCATTGGTAGTACGCGTCGTCGTACCGTGCGCATGCGTTGGGGGCATGGGCGCCGATTTGTGTTGGACCGCTCTAAACTTACGAGTGTCCAACCCCCGGAAGCAGGACCAGCACCGCCTCCTGACTCTGAGGCAGTTCAACCATTACCACCACCAAGTCTAGCACAAGGTCCTTTGGAGCAGGATGTGCCTGTTCCCCCAGGCCCAGGTGTGGATCCCATCAGTACTGTTGCGCAGTGTGAGCAGCCTACTGCCAGTTCATCTGGCTCTCCCCTGCCTGTGGCTGGTCCTCCCCGCACCTCCGTTGTTTGGTGAAGTGTCACCTATGTGCGATGGAGGTGCGCCGTGGCCCCCGGGGGAGTCACCTGGGGACTGGGGACCAGCGCACCCTTATGCTTAATCACCACCAGGTGGAGTGGCACGCTGCCACAGAACTGACCATGTCTGCACCTGCTGGCCGTTCCGTAGTAGAGGGTGCCGCTGTGCATAGCGGGTGCGGCATCCCTAAGAAGAGGTGGGGCACAGCAGCACCTGTTGCACCACCAGCAGGTCAGCCTGTCGAAGGAGTGGACACCAGAGAAGTGCGTGTAACACTGTCTGACTTGGCAGTTCTCTGGAGTGCTGTTGAGGAGAACAGCGAGAGGATGAGTGCTGTGGAGCAGCAGCTGGATGACATAGAGGGACATCAGCTTCAAATTATGTCCATGCTGGAACTGCTGCTGGATCACCCTAGGATCCCACATTAGTTCTGTTTCCTCACACCATGTCTCCCCCACCTTCCTTGCTGTATTATAAAATGTATTCCTCCACCATCCCTGACCCTTGTATGTAATTATGCCCTTTTTTTGTTGTCTTCGGTATGCGTTACACTTTGCTTTCTGGGGCCCCTTCCTTCTGTTAAGTGTCTGTGTTTTGTGTGTGTGTGCTGTTTTGGTGCCTCATTTTTCTGCATCCGCATAACGCATCTGTCTTGTGTCCAGAAAATTGACAAGTTGTAACACAATGAAATGAGACTGTTTCAGCACATACGAACTCCCCCAGAATTTATGGCACACTCAGTCATGCGCACAAAACTGGCACAGAGTCCCCAGATTTTTGTCTGCAGGCCCAGAATGCATCCTCCATGTGTCCAGAAAATTGACAAGTGGTAACACAGTGAAATGAGACTGTTTCAGCGCATACAAAGTCCCCCAGAATTTATGGTGCAGTGGGCTCATTTGCATGTCTGCTTTTGGGAATCTTGTAAATCACAAATGGCTCACGGGCGCTGTTCATTGCGTGGCCATTTCTAGGCATGCAGATCGGGGTAGCGGTAATGGGCATTACCGCTGCCTCTATCTAGCCATAAACACAGTTGGATAGCGCCCTACACTATCTGACTGTAAATAAAATTCTTCACCACCTGGGCAATTGCAAAGGGCAGCGCAAACCTTTGCACAGCACTTTGTGTGTTTTTGTGAATCCAGCCCCAGGTTTCCACAAAATCAAAAAAACCGCCAGTATGATAATCATCACATGTAATACAGCAATTATCGTTATACATATTACAGAAAAAGTATTTTTTTTTTTTACAAAAAGGAAGCCTGCTCAAACTTTTACAGCAAGGAGAGTTGGTGTGGAAGGGACAGTTGCCCCTAAAAATATTTAGTTCAAAGGGCTGTATACCACGAAGCAATGTTATTATGGTACTGGAAATTGCCCACAGTATCAATACTGTGACTTCTGATACAGTGGTATTCTGTAAAACTGTGGTACTGTGACATGTCTCTTCTGTATATTTTTTTAATAACCCAAGGGAAATACTGGGAGCGTCAGACTCCAGGGCTACTGCTGATTTTCACCCCTGTAGAAACTGAAGATTAGAGAGCATATCCTTCTTTATCCCTGCAAGCCTGAGTCCCATGAAAGGAGCCAACATTCCATTACATGAACCTCTAGTAAAGAAAAAGGTGGTTTCAATAAATAAGATGTAGATTCTTAAACTGTTGGGTGCACATCCTAAAATGCACTCTAACATTCACTCCTCATTCCCTTATTTACCACCAAAGTATGTTCCAGAAACACCTCTAGAACAGCTAGAAATTTAGTTTACAATTTTGTGTTTCGGAGTACCAGAATTTGTGATGTTGACATTCTGTCCCTAAATCTGGTGAATCAGCTCAGGCTAGAACACAGTTATACTGTTCTTTTGTGCACAAAGCGAAAATCAAGTTCAAACCTACTATTAGAAACTGATTACCACCAGTCAACAGAGCAGTAGGGCTACTGCTCATGATGCTGACAAGCTTGACTCGGGACTGAGCCAGGGCCATCAGAGGTCCGGGGTGGGGTGGGGTGGGGTAGAGGATCAAGCGTCATTAATGGATGCTTTCCTCCAGGAAGGGGGGTGTCTACTGATCCACAGCTCTGCCGCCACCTGGGAGACCACAGGTGACAGTGCAGGGGTAGCATAGGATGAGAATGTTGGAGTGAGTCCCGCAATCATATGTGGGTATTGGCATGCCGATACCCAGTGATGTGGGACGCTTCTGGTGGGAGGCAGGAAAAAGGAAAAATAGTGAAACGGATTGGGTGGATAAAGCCCCTGCCCACCCACCATGCTTAGTGCTTGGACTCCTCCCTCAGCCTGTCAGGGGGGACCCTCCAAGATCTTCACCTCCGCTGCAGGTGGCCAGATGGACTGCAGGGAAGAAATGCTGAAGTGACTATAGGCATACCTGACCCAGGGTGGTCAGCCGGGGGAAGGAGGGTTGCAGCACAGTAGTGAGATGTGGGTGGACCTTGGAGGCCTGGCAGGTATGTGTGGAGCAGTTTCAGGCACGTGGTATCAGGGCTTAGCAAGGTGGTGGTGGTAGGAGGTCCCAACCAAGCACCAAGAGGGATAAAATATGTCCCCCCCCCAAAAAAAAAGAGTCATTACCAGCAGCAGAAAATGTGTATTTTGTCCACAGTTTCCGGTGTGCTTAAAACATCACATGAATTTAAAATTTGAGCTCTGTACGGACAAGCCTGCCAGTCTTCACGCTCGCCTGCTTGTGTCTGCGTAGTACATTTTCTTGTTCTGGGATTTATATGTGACCATACAGACTGCCATCAATGGTCAAACTAGAATTTTAATCCAGTTCAGCTTCAGCCACCTTTTACACAGGCCAGTATTTAATTTCCCTGCATATATATCCCTAACTCCTTACCGACTGCATAGGCCATTGAACTATTATGTGTAACAATGACGAAACAATTAATTAATATTTCCCTGCATATATATCCGTAACTCCTGCTACAAAATTTGAGATCTCACTCTGCGCTGCACATGTGACTTGCTGATGTGGAAGGCCAGTGACGTTATTAAGAAAAACAAACCTAGAATTTTAATCCACTTTAGGTTCAGCTACCTTTCACACAGGCCAGTATTTTATTTTGTCAATACAAATTTTAATTATTTTATAATAGAAAGACAATACAGAAAAATGCTTTCATTAGGTAAAAGTAGTTCATACAATTAACATAAGGACATATAACATATACTTATACAAAAAAAAATAAGCATTTCATCTGACCTATTATCACATTTATCATCTTTAACAACTAAACTAACCAGAGACTCATCAGACTAAGTAGTGTGATTTGATGTAAAGGAAATGATAACAGCTTACGAAATTTAATAACAGCTCTAAAAGAACAAACTGGCAACAATTATAATGTTTAACAATGATGAAACAGTTAATTAATATTTCCCTGCATATATATCCCTAACTCCTGCTACAGAATCTGAGACCTCACTCTGCGCTGCACTTGTGACGCTCCAATGTGAAAGGCCAGCGCTGTTATTAAGAAAAAAAAACTTGAAGAGCGTTAAGCTCTGATGACATGGAGTCCAAAGAAAACTAACATAAAATTGCTTAAACTGTTTACATTATTTATTATCAGCTCTATACAGTTTTTCTTCACATTCTAGTGCCAATACAGGGATAAACTATGCCAGTATGGGGACTGACTCTGGCAGATATGTTACTTAACACAACTGGGACAACAGGTTAAAATTATCTTTTAAGGGAAATATGAAAAATGGCGCAATTCTCCTTGGCACGTGAGAATGAACTACTGCAGTAATTGCTTAGTACAGAAGTGATTGTGAAAGAGTCCTTGGCCACAGCCATTGCGAATCTTGAGTTAAGGAGAATGATAAGGGTGCAGCTTCTGCCGCCTTCGGCCGTTGCGTTTCTTAGTGGCAGAGCGTCTGTCCCTCTTCTGGGCAGTTTCCAGTTGGTCCTGTATGGCTTGTATCTTTAACAAGATCAGTTCCAACTTCAGTAAAGCCAGTTCCAGCCCAGACAAATCCTTTTCCTGCTGACTGGTTTCATCAGGAGAACCTGAAATCACAGAAATGAACCGGGAGGTGTCCTCTACTGAGTTGTACTGGGAAGAGTGGAAAAAAAGACACCAGAGTTTGGGGGAGTGTTGGAAATAGTTGTTTGGTATCATAATTAAAACTCTATTTCATTTATTCATTTACAAAGTTTCACCAGGAAAGACATACTGAGAAGGTAACAGCTTTTTTCCAGATGCGTTCTTGGGGAGGGGGAAGTGGAGATAGCTCAAAGTGGAAAAAAATTAAACAGTAATAATTACATAAAAAAAAATAAAAGTCACAGCTATACAGTATACCAAAGGAGCATAATCATAGATACCAAAAGCAATTAAAATAATTAAAATGTATTATTAAAATAAAAGTATATTAAAATAAGGAGCATCCAGTGTTGTACATGGGGCTGCGAAACCTACTTTGTGTCCTATTTCTTTTTTTAATTTGCACTTTTGGCCTCCTGAGCCCTGGCAGGCGGCTACGGCTCTGATTGGAGGAACTCTCTCTCTCCGGTCCTGACACTCCCATGCTAGATGGCCCCCCCTGTACTTCCCCAGCAGACTGCCCCCTGCGGCAGGACCAGGAGGAGACAGCTGGCTTCTGCCCCTCCCAGAGACTGCTCCCGGGAGTGGCGGATCATCATCGAGCCTGCCAGTCTCGCTTTTCCTGTTTTGCCGCCCCCTCCCCTCCGATGTGAGGATGTCGAGCTTCGAGCCTTCTGACCCATACTGTCCTCCAGCCATCACCAGAGGGCAGTCAACAAGCGGAATGACTAGTCCCCCTCTCCCTGAGAGGCAAGAGCTGTCCTCTGGACACTCAATCCTCTCTCCCCCCTTGCTGACCCTAGGCAGCCCAGGCTCATTGCCGAACCTGGGTCGCCGGTGTGGCGTGCAGCACCCAAACCCTCAGTGCCACTGGGCTGGCGTTCTCTGTCCTATTTCAAGGAGACCTTTCCTACAAATAACACATTTTGTACCTTCATGAGCTCTGCAGGATAACAGTAAGGCAACTCTAGGGCCAGAGATTATCACAAGATAAAAGGTGGCATTCTGCAGTGACCCCATGAAAAACATAGAACTAGAATTTGTTAGTAGATAAAGACCAATTGGCCCACCCAGTCTGTCCATTTTTCCCTACCTACAGTGCCACTGGCTCTGTCTCCCTCCCCCATTCCTTTCCACTAAGATTCTGTTAGTCTATCCCATGAATTCTTGAACCCACCAGTTTTCACCCCCACCACCTTGGCTGGTAGGCTGTTCCAGGAACCCATCACACTTTCTGTGAAGAAGTACTTTCTCATGTCTCTCCTAACTCTAACCCCCTCTAAGTTCACAGCTTATCCCCTTTTTCTTGAGCACCTTTTTTTTCTGAAAAATACTTTCTTTTTGTACCTTACTGAGGTATTTAAAGATCTTACTTCGAGAGGGCTCTTGCAGTAAGTACTAACAGGTAGAACTGAAGCCGACAGATGTCAGGACAACACGGAAAACTTTTAGCTAGCAATATCTGGTGGGAGACTGCCCACGCAGTGTCATGTGATCGACATCTGCGTGGCGCAACATAGTGAGCGATCCCCATACCCACCCTACAGTTCTTTCCCAACGTCAACCTGCGCACGTCGGACCTCACGGAGTATGTTGCTTCTGTCGACGCCATCTTGGACGAGTATATCTCATATTAATTTTTCATCAAAATTCAGTATTTTGTCATATATTGTGTTTTATAAAACTAATCGTGCATGTTGTCTCCGACGTCTCCGATTCACATAAAAATAAGTGTGACTCCTGTGGAACTTGGAACCCTCACAAGGACGGATATTCCCTCTGCCTCTTTTGCCTGGGCTCAGACCATAAGACAGAGGAGCGTGAGGTCTGCCAAGGCTTTAACCAGGTCACACGAAAGTGCCGTCAGCAGTCCCTGGAAGTCCACATTTTAAAACAAAAAATGGCATCCATGGAGAAGGAGCTGAAGAAACTCAGGAACACATCTTCTTCCCCTGAAGGCCATCGTAAGCAGAAGAAGGACAAGGAGAGACATTGGGACTGGGTATGGTCTCCTTTAAGCCTGCGGCCCCCTGTTGGGTGCCGTAGCCAAGAAGGTACTTTCTCCCCCCGGGGAAAGTCACCTCTTCCACCGCTGTCTCTGTGGCTACAGAGCAGCCGTCACCACCACTCCCCGTCGGGTTCGGGTTCAGGTTCAGTTCCAGGGCAAAGGAGGCGCCAAATACCCCTTGTCCCCTCAAGATCAAGAGGCCTAGTGAGACCAGTGGGTCCAGTAAGATGAACACCGGCTCCTTCGGTGCTCACACGGAACTGGCTGGTAAGCCACCTGTTGGCTCCTCCAACGAGTGCGCAGCCCTGGCTCTTACGGCAGGCCCTGATAACACGCCTGACTCAAGGAGCTGGATCAGCTGACGTCTGAGCCACAGCTAACACCGGAGTCCCCTCCGGTTTCTCCCTTTCTGCCTGTAGAGGTGGTCCATCTGGTGTCCCCAACTCCTGGGGACCCGGGGGGGGGGCAGCGCCCATTGCTTAGGACAGTGCCTGTCCCGACACCTGAGCCACTCATGTCTGAAGCTCCGCCGGACCTGGCGAAGGCTGCACCGGTCCCTCAAGGCCCCACAGCTTGGAACCCTCCAATGGGGCCTTCTGCACCACCGTTAGGGCCTATACCTGGGCCTTTGGCCCCACCGTCTGGGCTGACACCAGAACCATCGGCCCCACCTTACGGGCTGACGCTGAGTCCCTCAGGAATTCCACCAAGATACTTGATGCCAGGCTACTGATGTTGCAATACTCTCTAGGGTATATGGCTCCGCAATACCCTAAGCAGGAATACCCTTTGCCTTGGTACCCAATGCCAGGGTTCTCTTACCCAACGCCGGGCATTCCCATGCCAGGATACCCTCTTCCATACTTCACAGGGTATCCAATGCTGGGATACGGGGATCAGCCACCTCCACCTCCCCCTCAGGTGGACTTACAGGCAATGTTGCACTCCTGGTGGGATAAGGCAAAATCGCAGCTCACGTTAGAGTGGGAAAAGTGTCAGCCTCCGTCAGCCCTGACACTGGCCACCAGAGAACCACAATTCAAACCCCCACACCACCATCGAGCCCCAGGCCTTTGATGCTGGGCAGAGCAGTGGACCTTCTCAATTACCCCAGCAGCCCACAGAGTATGCAAGGCCTTTAGATCTCTCGAGACCCGTGGAGATCGCTCTACCGAGATTAAGCACACCTGACGATACCCCTACATCGGACTCGGATAGTGACTCAGCTCACTTATCGGAGTACGTGTCACCTACTCCAGATGAACCAAAGCCTAGGGAGTCACCAAAATCTCCTCCTGAGGATCCCTCTTTTACAGAGCTGTTCAGAAAAATCCAGGCAGCATATGACTGGCATACTGTGGATCAAGATCCCCAACAACAGAGATGGGCAGAACATCTGGAACTCTCGGATTTATAGTCTACCCTCATCCTGCCCTGGATAAGGCCACATGAGGATTTGGCTTCCACAGTCTGGAGGCAACTAGCTTCACTGGCACCTGTGGCCAGAAAAGTGGACCGTCTATACCAGAAGTCTGAAGGTAAGGACCACCTCAGTGCTGCCCATGACCATTCACAAAACCTCAGCACCTTACTATCTCTCCTCCAAACAAAGAATCTAAGTCATTGACCAATTTGGGAAGAAAGTCTCCCTCTTCTTCAACCTTGGCTATTATCGTGCAGAACTATACCGCTCACATGATGGTCTACCAGAAATCCATTTTTCGGTAAACTGGAGTCCAAGATACATAAACTCCCAGACTCCGAGTTGAAAGGAGAAATGGCGGGTATTGTCAGATTGGCTGGATCAGCTAGCCAACAGACTCTGAGGGCCACTTATGATGCTGTGGATGCCTCAGCGAAGGGAACAGCCACTGCAGTCAGCCTCAGGAGACACACATGGCTGAGAATCTCAGGCCTTGCACCTGAGGTACAGACAGCAATCCAAGACATTCCCTTTAGAGGTCCGGTCTTGTTTGAAGAAGATGTCAAGGCATTATTACAGACTTACAGGACAAAGGCAAAGCTATGCATCCTGTCCAGTTTATGTATAAGCCTCAACAAAAGCCCAAGCAGCCCTTTCATCAGCAGCAACGTCGCAAACAGAGGCAGCAACAAAACCAACATCAGAACAAACATCTGGCCCTTTCAGCGGGTAAGGCTCCCCCAGCCAAATTGCATACAGCCTCAGCATCTGCTCCCTCCATCCTCCCCACCGCCTCCTGACACACTGGGACCCCCCTCCTCTGGAGCTAGCCCCAGGAGAACCAGTAGGGGGCAGATTTTCAGCCACCTGCCAGGATGGGAGGCAATAACCACAGACTCTTGGGTACTCCAGCAGGTGGGTCAAGGCCACACAATAGAGTTTATTGAGAGACCTCCAGCAAATCCTCCAGGTCACGCTTACTATCCCCACAGTCATGTCCCTCTTGTAAGGGAGGAAATAGACTCTCTTCTGGCAAAGGCAGCAATAGAGCCAGTTCCTCCAGATCAAATAGGAAGGGGATTCTTCCTGGTTCTCAAGAAAATGGGTGATCTTACACCAATTCGGGACCTAAGCACTCTGAATCTCTTCGTGGAATACAAGAGGTTCAGAATGCTATCCCTGACAGGCCTGGTTCCACTCTTGTAATCAACTCCTGTACCTTATTTACCTCCATGAGGTATTTAAAGGTCTCTATCATATCCCCCTCCTTCTGTCTTCCAGGGTGTACATATTGAGCGCCCTTAGTGTGTCCTCACAGGGATTTTTGATGCAGACCCCGTACCATTTTAGTTACCCTCTTCTAGACCACCGCTACTCTGTCTCTGTCCTTTTGGAAACATGACCACCAGAACTGTACACAATATTCTAGGTGAGGTCTTACCAATGATCTTCACTGCACTTCAGAATCAGTGCACTAGGAGCACACGCCTAGCCAAAGCCAAATACTTCCAGAGCAAGCTATCTTGCAGTGCCCTTGCCCATTCTGGAACACACAGTAAATAACCTATTTTAAACCCTTCCCAGTGGGGTACAGACCCCATATGGTTCCCCCTTAGCTGCCAACACCCTGAACCAATACTTCACAGAAGGAACCAGGGCTCTTATCACTAACCTCCCCTTCCCCCTGCTACCCAGTCCACCCACCAGTGGCAACTACCACCTGCAGACAGTCTCGGTGACAGTATCGCAAAGAGCTTTCAGCACTGAACGCAGCCTGTGGAGCAGACGGCATCACTCCCAAATTCTTCAAAATCAGCACTCCAGCAATAGCTGTCCCTATTGCCCACATATGTAATAGATCACTACGTACCAGCTCCTTTCCTCGTGGCCGGAAACATGCACTAGTATTTTGGATCACAAAGGTGGCCCAGCTAACTCACCCTTCAACTACCGTTCAACCTCTCTGATTCACATCCTTTCCCAAACCCTTGGGAGGTTTATCAGTAGACAGCTTCTGAACTACTATGCCCAAATAGGCTTCCTAACTCTGACCAATCTGGCTTTTGCTCCAACCACTCAGCCTTCCCATCCTTCTCTGAGTCACCAACCACATTCACACCAACATGAACAAGGGTCTGGATACAGGGGCAATATTTATAGAACTAGCAAAGGCCTCTGACACCAAGGAACACCATCGGCTCCTACTTCAGACTAGCTGACTCTGGTGTCCTCCGCTCAGGCCTAGCATGGTTCCAGTCATACCTGACCAGCCAGACCCAATCTATCAAGCAAGGCTCATGTTCTTCCCCACACTACCAGTCACATTGGGATCCCCCCAAGGTTCAATTCTGGGCCCCCTGCCATTCACTACCTACAGTAACAACCTGCCCAACTCCATCACTACCAGCAACATGAGGCAGTATTTCGCAGTGGTTTAAGGCACTGAGCTGCAGACCTGAAGATCTGGGATTGAATCCCACAGCCGCCTAGTGGCATACTGTGTGATCCTGAGCAAGATGCTTCACTTCCTTGTGCTCCCAGGTCGCATCCGGAAACAACCTTCGGCTTAGTGTGCTACTCCTGGTTAAACAATATTCCCTTTCCCTAACATGCACGTGTGCAGACGACACCATTATCTATGTATCTGGGACTTCTACTATGGCCATTGAGGTCACCTCCAAAAGGACTTCACCGCAGTACAAAAGTGGTTGCTGGCTAACTGTCTCATCATGAACCAAAAGAAAACAGTGTCCATGTTGTTCAGCACCAGGCATTGGCTCAGCTTTTTCACCTCCAGTCTGACTTAACACACCCCAGACAAGTCCTTTCTAGACTCAGTTTTCTCCTACAAATACCCCAGTGTCCGCCTGGACCAGCCCCTTAACTGCTTGGGGCACATATCCCAGGTAGTAACCAAGTCACACGCCAAGCTAGGTGCCTTATAAAGAGTAAAGGGATGCCTCCATCGAATGATGAGAAAACAGACTGTGGGACAATCGATCCTACCCCTTACATACTATGGCAACCGAGTCTACTCAGGTGCTATATCCACGTCCCTTGATAAAATCAACACCTTGTTCAACAAATTGTGTAGATTAGCCATAGACCCCCACCCCCCCAATCATGCAGTATGTACAGCGAGATAGGGTTGTCCCCTCCCCCAAGAGACAAATGATGCATAATTCCATCCTGGGTGCCAAGTATTGGTCAGGCAAACTGCCCAAACAGATATCTGTCCAACCTCTTCTCCCCTGCAGCAAACCATTCATATCTGCTGAGCTCCAAGGCAGGAGGATATCTCTACTTCCCCCGGTACAAGCGCAGCCAAGGCCAAGCCACCATCAGCTACAGGCGTCCCAACACCTGAACAATCTCCCAGTCAGTGTCATTGCCCCCTCCCCCACATGAAGCAGGGCTCTGATCAAGTCCCACTACAAATCCCTGACTTCATGTCCCCAGTGTGAAGTGCCCCCCCAGTCTATCTAACTCATGTAGCTAGTGCATATATTAACCCAGTGATGTAGATTACACTAACTGCTGTGATCCTCTGCGGACAGTCATGGTTCTACCTTTATTTTCCTTCCCTAGGGTTACTCTGTCATGTTGGTATAGTTTACAACACCGGGACATGCTGCTTATCATGTACTTGTTTCATTTGTTTTTGGAGTGTGTAATGTATGAACATTGTAAGATTCCTCACTGTCCTGTTCCTCCCCGGTCACAACTGGAAATGAGCCCTGGGCTCTAAATTCTGATGATTTTATCTAAATATAATTATGCTCTGTTTACTTAGTTATACAAAAATATTACATTTCTGTAAAACTGTTGGTTAAAATTGTTAAAAATATACAATAAACATCTGTCATTGTCTAAATATAAATTTTGCAAGGTTTTTACCATTTTTTGAGTCAGAAATCGATGTCTGAATCTCCTGTTATTACAGCTTGAGTATTTTGTTTCACTCCACTGGTTGGAATTTTGCAGTGTTTAATTCTTCTTACCCACTGATCTTAGTTTATGAATCTGAGTACCAATGTTTTGGTTTTTCCCCTAGTTTAGTAAGAACATATTTACACAGTACCTTAGAAGGACATATCAGGAAGTGATGCAGGAAGGAAGGAAGTGCTTTGTGAGGACTAGTGATGTAGGTAGGAAGAACACTTCCAGTGTAGGTCAGTGAGCTGACACAGGAAATGGAGACATTTTTTAGTGCTGGAGGGCTCTCTATGATTAATTGAAAATTTATTGTAATTAAAAGGTGTAATTTCATTGACATAAACTATTTTATTGTATTTTTGTAATAAAATCCCATTACTATAGGAAACTATTTTATTTGTGCTGTTTGCTTTATCATACTGTAAATGAAGCATGATGTTCATGGAAAGATTCACAGTCTTTCAGTAAACATCATGTTACATAAATGTGTGTGTATTATTTAATTTCCTGGCATAGTTTATTTTTGTGGGGTTTATTATGGGATGGTTTAAGGTGAAGGAATGACTGTATGATGAAGCACTATGTGTTAGTTTGGGGGGGGGGGGGTCCTGCATTCATAATACATGCTCAGATGCACTTTATATGTTCTGGGGAAATGAGAGGGGGCTGTATGCCTCTAATAATGGTGCTAACAGGCACTGCAGGTACATTATGGGTATACATATAGGGTGATGAAATTGCTGAAAAGACATTGGTAATTTGGGGTATACTGTGTCATGGGGAAGGGGGTGGGTCTGCCTGTACCAAGGAATGATTCTTATAGGCACTGCAGTCATTTTGTGTCGTGAACTGGCACCCGTCCTTGGGGTATACTCAGTTGTGGGGAAGCAGGTGGGGATGCCTACATCTGGTAATGGTGTTCATACGCCATGCAGAGACATTGTGGGTATACACACAGGGTGATGACATGGGCACCTATAAAGGTTGTGTACTGTGTGCTGTGTCACATGGATTGCCTGCATACACATGTAATATGTTGCAGCATTCAGTATGGCGCACTGTGTGGGTGGGAAGGAGTGTGGGTATGCCTGCACCATGGAGTGATGCTCATTGGTGCAGATGTGTACTATGTGCTGTGTTTCATTTGAATGGACTGTATAAGTCATTCATTGGCACTGATCACATTACAGTGCATCAGAGGTAAGGGCTGGTCTGAAACATTATGAGCACAAGGGACTAAACATGCGGCTGTGGAGTAATTCAGACTTGAATAGAACACTACAGTGCATCTGAGGGTAGTGCTGGAATGAATCCTGATGTGTACAATGGACTACACCATGGTGGCTAAGGAGGGATCCACATCAGTAATGCATATCACAGAGTACCAGAGATAAAGGCTGGACTGAATACTGATGAACAGATGGACTACACCAGTGGCTCTGGTGGGATTTGAACCTGAACAGCGCTTTACAGTGCAATAGAGGTTGGGGCTGGACTGACACCAGATGAGTTGACAAACAACACCATTGGCTGTGGAGAGGTCTGAACCTGAAATGCACTTCACTTTTCAATACAGTTTGAGGCTCAACTGATGCATGATAAGGAGATAGATCTTAATGGTTGTGGAGGGATTTGAACCAGAAGAATACTTTACAGTGCATCACAGATTGGGCTAAACTGATGTCATATGAATTGATGGACTACACCAGTGGATGTGGAGGGTTTTGAACATGAAATGCACTTCACAATGCATTACGGGATTGGTTTTGACCGATACGTGGTAAGTCAATGGACAATACCATCAGCTGTGGAGGGATCTGAACCTGAAATGCACTTCACTGTTCACTGCAGTTTGGGGCTCGACTGATGCATGGTAAGGAGCTAGATCTTATCAGTGGCTGTGGAGGGATTTTAACCTGAAGAGCACTTTACAGTGTATCAGAGATTGGGTCTGGACTGATGTCATATGAGTCGATGGACAACACCAGTGACTGTGGAGGGATTCAAAACTGATTTGGCCTTTACAGCACATCGGAGGCTGGGGCTGGACTGATGCCAGGTGAGTGGACAGCAACACCATTTTATTTTTTCATTTTAAACAATCGGCAACTGCATATTAGGGAGAAAACCCAAGTGCAGAGCATGAGACAAACCTGCTACTGACCCTAACCCACTTATCATCCATAACGCAGGGAGCAACATGCCACATAGATTTTAACATAGCCATAATCCAAACATAAACTCTTTAAAAAGTAACAAACGGTGCTGAATTCACGTGAACTCATCTAGTACATGCACAAGAAACACTCTCTCTCATCCCATCCGGAATGCCAGCCGGATCCACAAGATGTGTGATCACACAGGATGACCATAAATTATCCCAAAATGAACAAAGTGATGACTATGAAAACTTTTGTCATAAATAAAAATAAAAACAAATAAGTACAGATTACAAATCAAGGTTTTGGCACCAAAATGAAATGAGTATTTTAGGATGAGAGCAGAGCCTCCATCCTGAAACTAAGTTTCCAGTCACCATACTCTTCCTTCACCAGTGTGTGTGCTGACTGGCAACAGTGAGGATCAATATGACCAAATGGTGCCGCTCTACAGAGCTAGGGGTGGTGCAAGTGAGGGGTGCGAGCCCTAACTGAAACATCAAAAAAAAAATCACTGTACACTCCAGAGCCCGGAGAGCCACTTTCCCTCCAGTGACAGTTGTAAAAAAATAGCAGAGTCCTTGCTTGAATGCTAAATAAGTATTTCTCCCAACGTTTCAGGCACACACATTGAATAGAATAGTGGAAGGCACAACAAGAACATCTGCGTGCAGGTTCCCTGGTGCTTCAACAATTAAAGCTTTGTCAGAGGGATGGTGCCTGCATCTAAGATAATTCCTTCATACCAATTAAATTCAGAATTGATGATGTCAGAAAATCTGACCAATCACAGAGCTAAATTTTTAAATACAGAAATATTCGGCTCACTTAGTGGTATAAATGGACTAATAGCTATAACAATCATTATATCAGTGACAACATGTTATTGTAGAAAAATACCCCAAAAGACATAAAAAAAATACACCAAAAGTGGTGACGGCCAATCGGATTGCTCAAATACAAAAAATATAAAATATGAAATTAATTATAGAGTCAACCTGATCAGTTTAACATGTTACACTAAAACAAGATGATTTGTTTTTACAAGACAAACTAATGGCAGAATGAACATAATAAACATTTTTCACAGTACATGGAAAAAATAGTAAATTTATTTATTAAGGCTTGTTTTATCAAAAATAGCCAAAGGGAATGCATGTTATATTGTGTAAAATCAGTAAGGGTACGATGTCCCCCATTGGCTGGTACTACTCAATTCATCAAATGTAAACAAATGCTCGAGCTGCACCAAAAGAAAGACATGGACGCCCATCGGTGTCATCAGGCAATATAGCACATAATTTAGGACAACATATGGCATCTTCAGGAAAAAGAGGTATGTTTTTTATGATGCCATATGGCGTCATCAGGACGTAATGAGATTTATAAACAGTAAAGGGATGCTTCCATCGAATCATGAGAAAACAGATTGTGGGACAATCGATCCCTACCCCTTACATACTATGGCAACCGAGTCTACTCAGGTGCTATATCCACTTCCCTTGATAAAATCAACACCTTGTTCAACGCATTGTGTAGATTAGCCATGGACCCCCACCCCCCTTACTCATGCAGTATGTACAGCGAAATAGGGTTGTCCCCTCCCCCGAGAGACAAATGATGCATAATTCTGTCCTGGGCCCCAAGTATTGGTCTGGCAAACTGCCCAGATATCTGTCTGGCCTATTCTCCCCTGCAGCAAATCATTCATAGCTGCTGAGCTCCAAGGCAGGAGGACATCTCTACTTCCCCCCGGTACAAGTGCAGCCTATGCCAAGCCTCCATCAGCTATAGGAGTCCCAACACCTGGAGCAATCTGCCAGTCAGTGTCATTGCCCCCTCCCCCACATGAAGCAGGGCTCTGATCAAGTCCCACACTACAAATCCCCGATTTCATGTCCCCAGTGCGATGCACCCTCCCAGTCTACCTAACTCATAGCTAGTGCATATATTAACCTAGTGATGTAGATTGCACTAACTGCTGTGATCCTCTGCAGGACGGTCATGGTTCTACCCTTTATTTTCATTCCCTTGGGGTTACTCTGTCATGTTGGTATAGTTTATTGCACTGGGACATGCTGCTTACCATGTGCTTGTTTCATTTGTTTTTGGAGTGTGTAATGTATGAACATTGTAAGATTCCTCACTGTCCTATTATTCCCAGGTCACAACTGGAAATGATCCCTGGGCTCTGGGTGCTTACCTGGTAAAATATATTTAAAATAAATAAAACTATATTGAGGAAACACCACTTCATTCCTTCTGCTGGTGTTACTTCTCCCTATGCACCCCAGCATCCCACTAGCCCTCCCAACTGACATATCGCACTGACTGGTCACTGTTAGGTAATCAGAGATGGTTATTCCCAGGTCTGTCTCCTGCTTGGTGGTTGTCAAGTAACACTCCTCCTCATTTTGTACTCTGCCCCTGTGTTTCGGTGATAAGAGAGCATGATTTTACACTTTTTATGTTGTCTTGTGCACAAGCGCAAACAACATATTGTGGTAGCTTGGAATAGCAGGTTTTGGAGGTGCGGTCGTGTTGTGGCCAATGGCGCCACTGCTTTTTTCGGTTGGGCTCTGTGGCATCAATAAAATAGAATTTTGTCTATGACAGCAGTGCAAAAGCTTGCCACTAACTTGAAACAATTTCACTGCTGCAATAAGGGAGCGACCCGTCATTGCAGGGCGTGCCTTGCCTGGTGTAACATTTCAATAAACATGACGCCAGCTATCACCATCCACCTCTCACAGTCCTGCCTGAAAGACAGCTTCAGGGGTGCCCAATTCCCCTGTCGGCATGCCCCTTCCCCAGTTCATTTGCCAATGGGGGAGCCCAATCTCCGTCGGTATAGTGTCCCCCTTTTTATTTAATTTGTGTGCGAGGATGCCCAATCCCCGTGCATCAAGCACCCAAACACAGACCGTTTTGAGTGCTGTCGGGAGTGTAATCCCATTATTGCTTCCCCCCTCCCAAAAAATACAAGGTGGCACACTGAGAGCCCACCCAAGTGTGCAAAAACTCACCTGTAAAAAAAAATGTCCTGTGATGTCTTCTACTTTTTTTTTTACCTGTAAAAAGATAAAACGATCCCTCGATGTCTCCGGTGCCCCTCCCCAACCTGCGCCCACACACTGCATATTCTCCTTCCCCTTACCCCCTTACCCCATACTTACCTCCGGCGCCCAGCATGAAGATCTTTGGTGGAGCAGGAACATGTCTACACTCTTCAAAGCCGACCGCAAACTGAAGAAATGCCGGTAATTTGTATAATGCCATAAATGAGGGGTTTTCAACTTAGGTGGATATCTTGGCTATTTTTGTGACTTTTGGCTCAAAATTTTCAACGTGGGGTTCTTGGGAACCCACCTCATGAACTCAGTCATTGTCATGTTGTTATTCAGTCCGGAAAGGTGATTTCACAGTCACTGCATAAAATCACCTTTCGGGACCGATTAGCAAAACAACAGCGTCAGTGTTCATGAGATGGACTCCAAAAAGCCTATGTTAGCAATTTGGTGAAACAATTCAAAAAATGACTTATTATAACAGTGTGCTACAGTTCCCATACACTCATAAGTTTAAGAATTTTTATATTTTTACTCCAGATTTTCAACATTGCCATTTCTCACACCTCATATGAACAGCACAGCTGTCATTTTTCACATCCTGCCCAAAATGTGGATTTGCACGTGTAGCGCACAATGGTGCAGTCGGTGTGCGAAAGCAATGTTTGGGGCAGATTAAGACAATCACAGTGACACTGTTCATGAGCAGAGGTCATAAAATGCCTATGTTAAACATTTGGTGACATAATTCAACAAAATCACTGTGTTATGAGCGTGTATTGCAGAGTTTCCACGCACGCTTGTAACTTCAAGAATTTTTAATATTTTCACTTCAGATTTTCAACACTGCCATTTCTTCACACCTCCTTATGAGTGGTACAGCTGTCATTTTTCATATGCTGCCAGAAAAGTGTTTTCGCTCATCTGGTGCAGAATGGCGCAGTCAGTGTGGGAAATCAACGTTCGGGACAGATTAACAAAATCAAAGTGCCACTATTCATGAGAGAAGGTCCCAAATGCTTTCATGAGATGGGGTCACAAAAAGGCAATGTTGAAAATTTGGAGTGCAAATACCAACTAACGCCCAGGATGTTAGGGTTTCTAACCATAATGTCCCACCCTTTAGAGAGTGACTGGTGTCAGGGGTGTGCCTTTGGGTTATTGGCTGTAATGCTCACGCCATTCCACCCTCACCCTCATCCTGCAGCCAGTCACAGGCATCAAGGTGTGCCTCGGACTCTTCGGCCCCAAATCTCACCCCATTTTCCTATACTGCACTCATCTCCACGTACTTCCTTATTGAATGGGGTGAGCAGAAGGACCGATGACCGCAAAGCACAACGCAACACTTGTCAGAGTCTTTAGGGTACGGTGAGGTGAAATGGCATGAGCATTATGGCCGATGACCCAAAGGCACACTCAGTGCCTGTCAAGTCTCTGCAGGGTGGGGTGGGGTGGGGTTGACATTGATTCCATACTTCACTGCCATTCTATTATGCATCTCTCTAACTCCTGCACTACCAATGCCAACGCCAGCAAGACAACATTCGGTATTGACAAATGCTTGTTCTGTTTTGAAACCCATCTGCAAAGAGGCAGACCTTCCCTTTCAGCTTATCTGCAATGTCACGTATAATGACATAAAGAGGACCAGTCCCAGCACTGATCTCTAAGACATCCCACTGGTCACCCTCCCCTCCTTGGAATTAACTCCATTCACTACTGCCCTGTGACACCTATTACTTAACTAGTTTTTTACCCAGTTTACCACATTTGGACCCACTCTTAAGCTGCCCAGCTTGCTTAATTGCCTCCTATGTCAGATTCATTTGACATGACCTCCAACCCATGAGTCCATGCTGTCTCGGGTTTTATAACCCATTTGATTCAAGATATTCTACTATCCTCTCCTTCAGCAGTGATTCCATTAACTTTCTCACCACCGATGTCAGGCTGACTGGCCCAAAATTGCCGGTCTTCTCCCTGCTACCACTTTTGTGAAGTAGGACTTCATCTGCCCTTCTCCAGTTCCTTGGAACCACTCCTGTTTCCAGTGAGCTGTTAAATAGGACTGCAGAGGTGCATCCAGCACCTCTCTGAGCTTTCGCAGTACCCTAGGATGTACCCCATTTGGTCTGATTGCTTTGCCCATGTTCAGATTAGTGAGTCCCTTTAGGACATTCTCTTCTGAAAAAAGGACTAGTGTCCACTTCCCTCCCTTCAGAGCTCTTGTTACCTTTTTGCAGTCCCTCTTATTCTCTTTGTGAACACTGAACAAAAGTATTTGTTCAGGATGTCTACCCTTTCCTGGTCCCCCGCTGCACAATCCCCCCATCCCTTTTTAACCTTACAGTCCCTCCCCTGGTCTTCCTCTTTTCACTTAAATACCTAAAAAAGTCCCCTTACGTTATCGCTTGGGCTGTTTTCTCCTCAGTTTGTGTCTTCGCACACCCTACCGCTTTCTGCTTCTCTCTGTTTACACCTCCCTGTCCTCCTCCCTCTGCAGCTCCTCATATCTTATGAATACTGTTCTTTTAGCCTTTTCCAACCGCATCTCTTGAGAACCATAGCGGTTTCTTTTTTCCATTTTACTTTTACTCACTTGACACAGAGGTTTGTTCCCCTCACTGTGCTCCCTTTTATCTTCTGTCACTGTTCTTCCACCCCAACCAGGTCATCAGTAAAGCATTTACCCATCTTTACAAAATCTGCCTTCTTGAAGTCCAGGACACTCACCCTTGTGTGGTTCGATTTCACAGCCATCCTTATATTGAACCACACTGTAGGATGATCAGTGGTCCGCAGGTTGCCTCCCACCTTGATGTCTGCCACGCTGTCCCAGTTAGTGAGCATCAGGTCCAGTATTGCACCATCAGGAGTGGGTTTGCTGACTAATTGCCTGAGGAACACTGCCTGCAGGAAATCCAGGTTGTCCCTGCTTCTACTTGAAGCTGCAGGTGGGAGGCTCCAATCTAAATCTGGCAGACTGAAGTCCCCCCACCAGTGGCACCTCCACCATTTCTGCAATCTTGCCAGTGGCTTTCACCAATACCTTATCTAATTCTTCTCCCTGTGCTGGAGGTCTGTAGATCGCACTAGAGGGAACAGCGGCTCCATCCCCCTTCTCCAGGGTAACCCACACTACCCCCCCAGTATTCCCGGCACTAGGTCCAAAGAGTGCTGACAAAAATAGCATCGGCTAGGAGCATGCGGTAAAAACAGCGCTGATTTTTCTTTTGTGGGGGGCTCTGCACCCCCTGGACTAAAGGATTCCAACTCCAGGGGGAGTGGATCACGGGGAAAGTTAAAAATTGTGAGACTGTGGAATACTGTTTCCACGGCCTCACACAAATAAGTGTAAGTCCTGATTGCAGTAAAACATGTAGAAGACCAGGATTAGAACCCTAGTTTCCAATGGCGCTGGCCAAGCTGCTCTATGCCCCAGCCCTCCACGCCACAGAAGCAGCTCGGCCAGCTCCCGTTGCTCTTGTCAGTCTTCAGCACCAAGGACAGCGACCATGGGAGCACTTACAGCAAACACTCTAAATCCCCCCCTCACTGTCTGTGGTAGCGCTTACAAGACCAGCGCTGTGGATTGTGGCACTATTCTGGTAGCACTCTTCTGACCAGGTACCGTATTGCCTGTATCTTTTTCACTTTTGCTTTCCATCACATAAGGCACCCCCCATGCACGTGTGCGCGTGCACACACACACCTTTTCTTCCCTTCCTATACTTCCTGAACAGAGTATAGCCTGGTATGGCCATGTCCCAGTTGTGGTTTTCATTGCACCATGACTTAGTAATGGTCACAGTATCCAGGTTGGCCTCTGCCATGCTGGCTTCTAGGTCTGGAGTCTTATTTTCTAGACTTCTAGCATTTGCACACATTGTCTTCCAGATTTTGTTACCACACTGATTATTATCCCTCTTTTGATTCACTTTTTGCCCACCTCCTCCTCCCTCTCTGTTTTTAATGCCTTCATTTCCATTCCTCTTAATTTCTACCACCCTACTTCCTTTATTCATTTGCACCTTGTGGTATCGCTGTTCCCTCAGGTTCTCCCTACTTCCTATTTTAGGCTTGGGAGGGGGACAGTTATTGCCTCACACAATTTATTCTGCCGCCCCTCTCGACTAGTTTGAAGTAACACTTAAACTGTAGACTGAGGACTGCGGTTCCCCTCCCAGATCAATGCAGGCTATCGCCCTCGTAACGGCTCTTATCTCTCTAGGTTGCACCCTGTCCCTAGAGTAGCCCAACCCCTCTTCTCTGCACCATTCCTTAAACCATGAATTGAAGGTTCTGGTGTGGGGATCACTGCCCCCGTTGTGAACTGGCACCATCTCTGTGAAAGCCACTGAGTATGCTGCCTGCATAAGACCTCTCCCCAGCTCCCTGAACTCCCCCCACACTATCCCAGCCCCATCCCTAGCCAGGACACTAGTCCCCAGATGGGGAATGACATTCAGCTCAGCCTCCCTCCCTCCCTACTGTCCTAGCAATCCTCAGGATCCACTTCCTATCCCTTCAGCACATGGTGCCATGTACTGTAGCCTCCAGAAGGACTGCACTGCACTTCTTGTAGGAACCACAAGTTTAGTGGGTAGCAGATTTATGATCCATCATGTGTCTGAAAATGTTGAATTGTGATGTCCCTTACTGAAGTCACCACAACAGCAACACAGTGGTATAACAATGGCAATACCGTGGTAAGCAGAAAAATCCACACTGGTACTACCCAGTGGTACTCCGGTATCACTGTGGTAGGCAACCTATTGATTTTCTTTGGTACACTGGTAGTGCACTGGCACAATAGTATCCCTATGGCATTTTTGTACCCTTTTCACTCTCTCACACACACTGGTAATACAATGATATCACGTAATTTTGAGATTTTTGTCAGTTCCCCCAAACACTGGCACAATGGTAGCACCATGTTAGTACGTTATTTTGACATTTCAGTATTTGGCACCTCTCACAGCAACCCTGGACTCATGTGATAGCACTGCCGTATCACTCTTAATCTTCATTACACTCAGTACTGTAATGCATTGTAAAGATAAATTACATTATAACCTCATGGAGGACAGTTAGGTAGTTTTCCCCAGACTCTGCACATTCTCTCCACTCTGCAACCTGCCATTATTTGACACAGAAGTCATCGGTTACCCCCGAGTCAATCAGTAAGTGTCTGATCTATGCAGAACCCTGGGAGCAGGCACTGCCAAACACCTTGTGTGTCTGGTAGAGCCTGCACCCAAGGTTTTGATTTAGTAGGACACCCCCATATGACTCCTGGAGAACTAAGGGATTCTGTATAAAATAGCAGTCGGTCACGGAGCAGGGGAGAGCACATGGAGTCTGTGGATCACAGGATTACTACTGACTAGTACGATGAAAGTGCTTTTTAGAAAGCAGAAGACACTAGTCCTTACACTGCAAAAAATAATGTCTTGACAAGCTTAATCATCTTACTTCACTTACTAGAAATCATACATGTTTAACCCCAAGATTATCTCTAAAGGTTTTTCTTACTAATGAAGAAAAAATGGCTTACATAGAAACATAGAAACTGTTGGCAGATAAGGACCAGTCTGCTCACAGGCCCTATACATTGTATGTTGCCATTGACCCTATGTGATCAATGGCTTTTAATCACTCTCGTCCCTCTCAAGGGTCCCTCATGCCTGTCCTCGGCATGCTTAAACCCCTCCATTGTGCTTGCTCCCACTACCTCCTGTGGCAGACTATTCCAAGCATCAACTACACTTTCTGTGTAGAAAAACGTCATCACATTACATCTCATTCTACCTCCCTCCAATTTCATATTGTGCCCCCTTGTTCTAGTACTTTTTCTACTTTGAAAAAGGTCCCCCACCTGCTCCTTGTTTATGCCCTTGAGGTACTTGAAAGTTTCAATCATGTTCCGGCACTCTCCCCTCTTCTCCAATGAGTATATATTGAGGTCCCTTAGTCTCTCCTATGTTTTGTGGTGCAAGCCCTGTACCATCTTTGTCACCCTTCTCTGGATAGTCTCCACATTGTTTAAGTCCTTGCGCAGGTGTGGCCTCCAGAACTATACACAGTACTTCAGGTGAGGCCTTACCAATGTTTTATACAATGGCATAACCACCTCTCACTAGTGATACCCCTGCCTATCCACCCCAGCATACCACTGGCCCTCCCTGCTGCCTTTGTACACTGCTTTGATATCTTAAGGTCTTCAGAGATGATAACCCTTAGGTCCCTTACTTCCTTGGTGACACTCAGGTCCCCCCCCCCAACCTGTAGCTCTCCCCAGGGTTCCCTCTACTCAGATGCATTATTCTGCACTTTTTTTGCATTGCACCTCAGTTGCCACCTCTTAGATCATCTAACAAGCTTCTCCAAGTCCCTCTTCATTTTCTGCACCCCTTCTAGAGTATCCACCATGTTGCAGATCTTGGTATCATCTGCAAACAAGCAGACCTTTCCTTCCAGCCTCTCTGCAATGTCAATAATGAAGACATTGAACAGGACTGGTCCCTGTACTGATCCCTGCATACGTACCACTTTGGTCACCCACCTCTCCCCAGATTGTCCCCCACTTACCACCATCCTCCTTCCTCTGTCTGTTAACTAGTTCCTAACCCAGTTCACCACCTTGTCTTCCATGCCCAGACTACCCATCTTGTTAACCAACCTTCTGTGTGAGATGGTGTAGAAGACTTTGCTGAAATCTAGGTAGGCAATGTCTACTGCCCCTCTCTGAATTACTTCCCTAGTCACCCAATCAAAAACAAGCATTTGTCAAAGCCGAATGTTGTCTTGCTGGTATTGGCATTGGTAATGCAGGAGTTAAGAGAGATGCATAATAGGAATAGCAGAGAGAAGTATAGAACCGACGTCAACCCAAACACCACCCTGCAGAGAGTGATAGGCACTGGGGTGTGCGTTTGGGTCGCTGGCCATAACACTCAAGCTATTTCACCACACCCTACCCTGCAGAGTCTGATAAGTGTTGCGTTGTGCCTGGGGGTCATCTGGCCTTATGCTCACCCCCATTTCATAAGTATATATGTTGAGATGGATGCAGCATAGGAGAATGGCTGAACTTTGGGACTGAAGAGTCCAAGGCACACCTTGATACCTGTCAGTGGCTGCAGGATGGGGATGGAGGACTAATGATGTGAGCAGTACAGCAGACGATCCAAAGACACACCCCTGATGCCTGTTAGTCTGTACAGGGTGGGGTGTAATGGTTAGAAACCATAATGCCCTGGGTGTGTGTTGGTATTTGCACTCCAAATTTTAAAACATGGCCTTTTCGTGACCCCACCTCGTGAAAGCATTTGGGACCTCTGCTCAAGAACAGTATCCCTGTGATTTTGTTAATCTGTCTCAAATATTAATTTCCCACAGTGATCGTGCCATTCTGCAACACATTAAAATGTCAGCTGCAAGTTGGCCTGGTGGCGCTGAGGGTTGAGGCGCTGGACACCACACCTCGCTCCATGCCGGCGACCCGGGTTCGGGAATGGACTCGGGCCATCGAGGGTTGGCTGGGGGAGAAGGATCGAGTGCCCAACAGCTTGCTCTCCTTCTCTGGGGAGGGTTAGGGAGTTAACCTCGCTGCTTACCGCCACCTCCTGGGGAACTTGTAGGTGCCGGCGCGGTCGAGGACAACAAAGGGGATTGACGCTGGCAGGGGACAGAAGCAGATGCACCTCTCAGCATGCTTCGGGCTCGATGGTCCCCATTGCACACCGACGTCAAGGGGACTGGAACAAGTGGAAACATACCCCCAGATAGTCCTGGTGAAGATCTCTCGCTCCGCTCCACGCTGTACAGGGCAGACTCCGTTGTGTGCATGCATCCTACTGAGGTACGAGGAAGGTAAGAAAGGGGCCTTCCTTGCCCCACCCAGGGGGTTAACTGGGGGATTAAAGGACAAATAAAAAAAAGGAGCGAGGTTGCACACTCTAGGGGCAGACTCCTCAATGGCTGGTGCAGGAGACTTGGGAATCGGAGAGAGAGGAGAGTCTGGGGGCCATAGGTGGTGGATAAACACAGAGTAAGAAAAAAAAATGTCAGCTGCACCATTGATAAGGAGGTGTAAAGAGACGGCAATGTTGAAAATCTGGAGTGAAAATATTAAACATTCTTGAAGTTACGAGCATGTGTGAAAACTGTGCATCGCACGCTCGTAACACTGTCATTTTGTGGAATTATTTCACCAAATTTTTAACATAGCCATTTTGGGACCTCTGCTCATGAACAGTGGCACTATGATTATCTTAATCTGCACCGAACATTGATTTCCCACAGCAACCACATGATTGTGCGCTACATTTCAGGCAGGATGTGACAAATGGCAGCAGTACTGTTCATAAGAAGGTGTGCATAAATGACAATGTTGAAAATCTGGAGTGAAAATATTACAGATTTGCGAAATACGTAGTGTATGCGTGGAAACTACTTAGCACGCCTTTCATAAAACAGTCATTCTTTGATTTTTCACCAACTTTGCAACATAGACATTTTGAGAGCCCACCTCATGAACAGTGGCACTGTCATTTTGTTAATCGGTCCCGAAAGGTGATTTGACGCAGTGACCACAAAATCACCTTTCGGGACCGAAAAATGCAATGACAGTGACTGAACTCATGAGGAGGGGTCCCAATAACTCCATGCTGAAAATTCGATGCCAAAATTCCAAAAAATGCCCGAGATATGCACCAAAGTTGAAAAAACCCTATTTATGCCATTATACAGCTTACCGGCATTTGTTCGGTTCGCATTGACTTTGAAGAGTGCAGACATGTTCCCGGTCCACCGAAGATCATCGTGTTGGGCTTCGGAGGTAAGTATGGGGTGAGGGGGGTGTGGAGAGGTGGGGTAGGCAGTGGGTGGGCGCGGGTTGCGGAAGGGGGCCGCAGACAGCGAGGGATTGTTTTCTACTTCACAGGGTTACAAAAAAAATAATAAACATCACAGGAAGGTTTTTTCTTTTAACAGGTACTTTTGGCACACTGGGGTGGGCTCCCAGCATGCCACCTGCGTGTTTTGGGGTGGGGGGCCTGGAGCCGACAGGGATTGGGCACCCTGTCAGCAAATAAAAGGTGTTGGGGGGATGATGCCAAGGGTGAATGGGCACCCCCCCTTGGCAAACAACTGGCACCGGACATGATGCCGACGGGGATTGGGCTCCCTATCGGCAAATGAACTCAGGAGGGGGGCATGATGATGCCAACAGGGGGATTGGGCACCGCCGACGCCGGGTTTTCTGGGGACTGTGTGAGGCGGACGGCACAGCCACCGCCATGTCTGATTGAAATGTTACACCAGGAAAGGCATACCCTGCAATGAGGTGGAGCTCCCTCACTGCAGCAGCTAAAACATTTTAAGTTGGTGGTACGCTTTTGCACTGCTGTCATAGACAATGTGCAATCTAATTTGTGCCATGAAGCCCAAACCCAAAAAGCAGTGGCGCCACTAGCCACAACACGACTGCGCCTCCAAAACCTGCTATTCTAAAGTTACCGCAACATGTTTCTTGCACACGCGTAAGACAACATAAAAATCTATCAGATTCATTTGACATGGCCTTCCTGCTGAGAATCCATGTTATATACGAACATATGAATTTGCCAGCAGATAAAGGCCTTATGGTCTATCGAGTCTGCTCGAGTGTGCAGCTAGCAACCCTTATACTGGAGCTGCCCCTCCCTCTCCTCCCCTGACCCCCCTTCTTGCGCTATCCCATCCACCCTACAGTATATATCAAGGCTTATATCAAGACAAAGTATCATATTTTATCTTGTCAAGGAAAACAAGCTTATTTCATTGTGTAGTTTCCTTACTTTAATGATCTTTAATCTTAGCGATTAAAAATCTTGGGCAGGATTCACAAAAAAGGAAAAACTGCAGCGCAAACATTTGCACCATACCTTGCCACTGTGCAGGGACCAAAAAATTGATATTCACAATTGGATAGTGCACCGCCCTATATGAATGTAAATAGGTGCAGCTGGCAGCAACGCTAACCCTGGAAAACACTGGGAACCTCAGTAGTGCTGCACCCCACAGTCAGCCTTGAGAATGGGCTGCCAGCAATAGCGCCACATGTGAAGCCCCCCATTCACAAAAGGGGACATGTGTAACCCCTAGGTGGCGCTATCCCAAGGGCTACTACCCCTGCCTGCTTGGCTGGTAGCAGGGTAAGGGGACTGGGTACTGAAATGGGTGCCTCCACCCAGAGGACAGGATTGTTAGTAGCAAGGCTAACCTGGGTACAGCCCTCCGGGACACTGTAACCCCCCTCTTTCCCCTCTAGTGGCCTAGACAATATGAAACAAACACTTTCACAGTAGCCCCTATTCAGGTACAAATCCCCACACTGTTGCACTTACCACCAGGGCTGGTTCCACCAGTTCGACCCTAGAAGCCCCTGTAAAACAAGGTTAGGCACAGCAAATAACAACAGTACAGTGCTTTTGGTACAAACTGGAACCACAGTCAGATTAAATGCAAAAAGAGTTGGGTCTGATTTATTCGGGGGAATTGAACAAGGGAGGGGCATAATCAGATTGATTGATTCTAAAACTGATCTAATCAGGCAATTATGCATGCACTTTTAGTCCCTGCGCAGTCACACGCTCTGGGTACCTATATGGAAGCGAGGTGGGCTAGCCTGGAACATTGCCCGGGGTAGGCCGGCATCGCAGCTGGTTGGGGCCCTGTGATGAAAAGAAAAGGCATGCACAACCACACACAATTTGTAATCCAGAGCCAGGAGGCTCAGTTCATGAAGATTAGGCAAAACAATCAAAACAGATGACACACTTTGATTGAGCTGTTGTTGCAGGGAGCTTCCCTGGTGTTTACTCGTGCTACCCGGCACAGGACACAGGATGGATGAAATGCAGAGTGCAGGATGACTTGCTGATTTGCCAGGAGAAGCAGGGCCCACACGATTCACCATGGTGTCGTTCCTGTTTGTGATGTTCAGCAGGGGGCTGATCCCCAGGCAGGTCTCTCATCGACGGTGTTCTCTGCACCTGAAGTAGCTGGCTGGGCCAGTGTGGCAGGGCCCAGGCCAGGTAAGACAGTTTGGATATCAGTCCGGGAAGGCCAGATGCAACTTCCAGCAAGCGTGGCACAATTACACAGTGGGGAACCAAATCGCGACCCACTAACAGCATACATGCACATTTATAGTAAAGCAATCACCATACCACAAAACGGATAGCCGTCTGGTAGCAATATCAGGCCCTGTACACATTAGAGCTGAAGATTTGCACTGGTTTAAAAAATGTTTTTAAACTCACGACAGCAGCCCATCCAGATCAGTCTTCAACCGAGTTTTAACTCGGTTATACCACAGCCGACTCCCGTCCGCATCTGACTCCAGTAACGTTTTTAAAAACGGGTCCTCCATGACCGTTAACACGCTTCCTGGAGGAGCAATATGCAGATGCCCATCCACATGTAGCCCCCCTGCAAATGGGGGTTCTCAAAACTCTTCCAGGAGCTTGCTTGAATGCTTCAAGCCTGAATGGTGTTTGGCGTTTAAGCCACATATCTGTGAGTGCTTTTAGAGCCTCTGGTACTGTCTCTTTAAGAGCTGTCTGCTTGCAGACATAATTAGTTTGAAATGGGGGGTCTGTGTGTTTCCTTGCTCGAGTCCCCATATGGGCCATTGAGCAAATCACTCCATTCTGCAGTGACTATATGGGCAGAGAGAGCTCTTTCAGAAGATGTAATTGTTTGCTTGTAACCTGTTAAAATGATAATGAAAGTGCAGTTTGTTTTAACCTACTTTCTTATAGCCAGGACTGTCTCCCTCATGTTGGTCCTGAACTGCTGAATTGGACCAATCAGTATGGGGATCCTTTAAATTGGAGCCTGCTCTGGGCGAATCAGAATTTGGACTCTCCTCTTGAGCCAGCCACAATAGGACTGTATGACAGATGCTTCTGGCAAGTGTAGTTTTGACCTTGGCGCCTTTTTCCACCAACAGGGGGAGTTTATTGTGAGGGACAGCCAAACCAGCCAAGAACTGGGAGGAACTCAAAGGAAGTGCCCGGTTTTGTCTACTGGAGTTTCAGTTTAGCTCTGGCAGTGAAGAGGGAAGGAGCCTTGTGCTCCTTCGGTGCGCAGTTTTGGTTGGGAAACGCGTGTAAGGCCCCAAGTTTCGGTCTGCAGCTTGTGCAAGTGCTTGTTCAGACTGAATCTGACCTGTGAAGAGAATCATGGAGATCTGAAGAGTAGAAACCAGGCCTACCCTGTAGAAGACTGGAGTAATTGCTGAATTGCGCTCGGTCTGTCAGGAACTGAATCTGCTGTGTGTTCTCCCGGGTATTGTGCAGTAATTAAGATCGGGATAGAGAAGCAGCCTGCCTGGTATAGTATTTTCCTTTTACATATAAATGTGTGTAGTACTTGTGGGGACTCGCGTTTCAAATCCCCTGTACAGTGAATTGAGTGCATGAAGCTGGAAGCAAACCCCAGCTTAATCCAGACTACATTAATTTGCTCCAAACTGCAGTGGGGTCCAGTCACAAGGACCTTGCCCACATGGTCTGTTCCTCCTGGCAATCCAGAACAACCTACCTCTCATTCAGTTTTCAGTATTAGGCTGTGAGCGCAAGCAGGGTAGCTCCCTGCCATCGGTTTATCGAATTGCAAGTGTGTCATCTAATTGTGTGTTTTTTATTTCTTCACGAACTGAGCCAACCGGTTCCGGATTACAATTTGGGTATTGTGCATGCATTTTCCATCTTCAGGGCCCCAACCAGCTGCACCAAATAGGCTAGCCTCTTATTGCCTGGGTACCCAGTAAGAGTGACATTTGGGACATTTGGGATTCTGAAATATGTGCACAATACTGTGATTATTAATGCGTTTAAACTAATTAACCTCATTTCCCCCTGTCCTTGTTATATCCCCCTAAATAAATCAGATCTGTTTGTTTCAGCAAAGTTACACTGCCTGAGGTATTTGTTTATGTTAAAGTATTGTACTGTGGTCTTTGCACTGTATCATCTTGTTTTACAGGGAGTCCCCAGAGTCCCACTGACCGAACTAGTCCTGGGGGTAAGTGTATACTGTGAAGGTAATTCTGATATATTGTGTGGGCCACTAGTGGGAAGAAAGGGGCGTCGCAGTGTCCCAGAGGGCTATGACCAAGTTAGTTTAACTATTGCAAACCCTGACCTCTGGGTGGAGGCACTCGCCATTAGACCTAGGCCCCTCAACCTGTTAGTAGTTAGGCAGGCAGGGGTAGTAGCCCTTGGGTTAACGCCACCTAGGGGTTACACACACTACAGGGCAACATGCTTTCCCTCATCAAACCATTTTTAAAAACGGACTTGATGGGTCAGGAGGTGGTGGACTTGCTTTGGGAGCTGTTTCGAGAGCCCAGAGAGGGGAATCCACTCCCACCTACCATGGAGATGGCAACGATTTGTGTCATACCGAAACCTGGAAGGGACCCACAGGACTGTGCCACATACCGGCCTATATCCTTGTTGAATGTAGATGCTAAGATTTACGCTAAGGTACTGGCCGTCCGCTTGGACCGGTTGCTACCGCAGATGGTGCATCTGGACCAGACGGGCTTTGTACAGGGCAGGCACTCCTATCATAATGTGAGGAAGGTCCTAAATGTGGTGCATTGCTCTTCTCGGCATCCGGGGATGATAGCGGTTCTGACCCTGGACGCCGAGAAGGCTTTCGACCGAATTGAATGGGGATACCTCTTTGAGTTGCTGAACAGATTTGGACTGGGTGAAAGATTTGTTGCAATGGTGAGGGCTCTGTATGCCTCTCCGGAGGCAGCGGTGCTGACCAATGGAATGTTATTGGAGTGGTTCGCCTTGTCTAGGGGGACGAGGCAGGGCTGTCCGCTTTCCCCACTACTGTTTGATTTGGCAATTGAAACTTTGGCCGTAGCCATAAGGCAAAACCCAAACATTAAAGGAGTAGGGGGGGTCGGGAGACAAACAACATAAATTGTCGCTCTATGCAGATGACATGATCTTGTACCTAAGTAACCCGGAGAACTCCATGCCCCCGCTATTAGAACTTATAGAGGAGTTCGCTACCTTTTCAGGATACAGGATAAACCTAGATAAGTCAGAGATAATGTATTTGGGGAAGGGGAGAGTAAGAGGGAAGGAGTCTTGGGGGGCTGAGAGAAGTTAGGTCATCCTTTAAATATCTGGGGGTAAATATTGGAAAGACTATACTGGAACTTTATGGATTGAATTATACCTCGCTGGTTGGGGGCATGGTAGCAGAAATGAGGAGGTGGAGAGCGCTACCACTATCTTGGATTGGACGATGAATCTTATAAAGATGAATATTTTGCCAAGGATCCTCTACCTGCTGCAGATGCTCCCAATGGGCTTGAACAAGAAAGACACTAAGAAACTGGAAAGGGGCTTCTCTGAATTTTTATGGCAAGGGAAAAGGGCCAGGATCAGTCTGGGCAGATTAAAGCTAAATACAAAGGGGGGGGGGTTAAATTTTCCTGATATAAAGAATTATTATCTGGCCGCGCAAGTGAGAGTTATTAAGGATTGGGTTGCCAAAGCTGAAGCAGCCAGTTGGATAGACCTGGAAGAAATGGAGGACTGGGGCAGACTATCGGCATACTTAGCTAGAGGGGGGAAAAGCATATGTGGCACAGGGTCGGATAAACCCGCTGGTGCTCATGGTTTTTGGAGAGCTGGGAGCAGATCAAGAAAGCTTTGGGAAGTACAGAGGCTGAAACGATACTTCTACCATTAGATGGAAACCCCTTCTTTTGTCCCAGGCTGGAAGACCAAGGATTTGAGGAGTGGAACACTAGAGGAGTCCATTGCATAGGGGACCTCCTCAAAGGGAAGGACATATGCTCTTTTCAGGAGCTTAAGGAGAGTAGAGGGGTACCTAATAATCATTTATTTAGATTCTTTCAGGCCAGGGATTATTGTAAGCAGCTAAGGAAGCAGGGGACACAGTCATCCTCACTGGAACAGGTAGAGGCCCTGATTTGTAGAGCCAGGAGGGACCCTAAAGGAATTGTAGGGGCTGTAGCCCATGTAATCTGAGACAGTTTACGGGACAGGACAAGTAACACCAAGGGGCTGTGGGAAAGGGACCTAGGACTCCCAATTTCTGATCACAACTGGGGAATCATATTAGAAACACATATGGGCCTTTTGCTGTCAAACAAATATAAGGAATCAGCCTATAAATTTATACATAGACTCTACTGCCCTCCAGTGGTACTACATAGTTACTAGCCGGAAGTGTCGGATACCTGCAACAGATGCAATGAACAGAAGAGCACATACCTGCACTGCTTTTGTACTTGCCCCCGACTGCAAATATTTTGGAAAAAGGTAGCACAGAATATGAGGGGGAATATGGGGGTGGACATCCCTCTCCACCCAATTGACCTACTGTTTGGTATAGAGACGAGAGGGGGGTAGAGGAGTGGGCCCCATATAGGAAGTGGGTCACGGTTCTACTCTCACAGGCCAGACAGGGTCATTTGACACTTGGGTGTTGGCAAAGGACCCCTCTACTGAGCAGTGGCGTGCTTTGGTCATTGGGGCCCTAGTAATGGAAAAGAGGTCTTACCAAATTAAAGGTAGAATAGAGACTTTTGTGTCTCTATGGAACCCCTTCCTAACAACATTAACTATGGAAGAAGCAGTGATCTTACAGATGGGGGCCTGAGATACGAAAGTAGTGGTTAAGGGCGTATAATCTAAAGTGAAAAATGGGGAAATGTGGCATAAATGGATTTCGAAACCTAAATGAAAGCTTATGAAATGGATAAAAGATATGGAGTGACTGGAACGGACTAGAGTATATGATTTACTAGGAATGTGTGGACATATGTAAATAGTTAGTAGAGTCTTTGTTTTATGTTAGTGTATAGTGTATGTATGAATTTTTAATGTGTGTAACTGTTTGTATATGTGCAAAATTCTAATAAAAGTTTTAAGCAAAAAAAACGACTTGAGACTAGCTCCTACAGGGTTTAAGCACGGTTTCCTAGCACGCTTTGAAACCATGCTTAAATGCGGACACGCACCGTGTTTGTACTAGTTAAAACGTTTTAAGCACCTTAAAAGATTTTAACTAGCCTGATGTGTACAGGGCCTCAGTGTCTCTGAGTAAAACTGGGAGTTCTGTGGTGAAAGGGTGTTCTGACAAGTCAATCGCATACAGCAAATCTTCGGTCTTCTTCAGGTTCAAGGCTGGTCACGATTCAGTGGCTTTATCGAACTCGATTTTGGATACAGTCCGATTACTAAGCCTTTCAAAACATTCCCTCTCGAGGGACAGTAGGCAGACAGGCCAAACTGAGCCTTTCCACCTATTTCCCGAGCTACCACGCAGGGGCAGCTGCTCGAATCACTCGAGCTGTTTACTCTTCAACTCTAACTCCAGACTGAAACACTGCAGCAGGCAATTTGGGAATTTCCCTTTGGTCCAAAAGGTTCCGGTTGGTTGATCCATTAGTCTATCAAAGCTAGGGCTCCCCCTCTATGTCCAAAGTGCAAAAGCTACAATTCCTATAGAAATTTGCTCCCACAAGACCCCGGGGGACAGACACCATTTTTGAGTCACCAAAGGTACTGACTGGTCCCATTAGGCAGTCCAGAACCAAAATAGTGGGGCAATACTGAAATGTCCATGCTGCAAAGGAAGGCAGGTTAGACAAACTACAATATTATTATCATTAAAACAGAGAAACAGTAAACAGTCACAGTTCTTAGCAGGGCTCCCTCTGCACAAATAGCAATGGTAGAATGGAGCGATAACACTGCAGCCCGGGTGGGACTTGAGCCTGAAACTACTCGGTCCCTACCCAGATTAATGTTATACCACAAGATAGGCAACTCTTTAAGAGACTGGCACAGAGGCTAACAGGGCACTCACATGCAAACACTTAAATCGCTAGGATACAGAACACCAGCCTGGCAGTGGGCATTTAGGCAAGCCCAAGGAAGACTTTCAGGAACCCCCATTTGTAAGGGGGTTACACATGCAAATGTACCCATTGGGCATACAAGACACAGTGCCCATTAGCATGCCTATTATGAGACCATTTACATGGCCTGTGGGTGAGTTAGTTCAGCCCCCCACCTGCCCAAGCTCCACGCAGCCGCAGTCCCCCATGGTGTACTGCCACCCTACTCTGATCACCGTCCCGGTGTAGAAATTGAATGTTTTTCCATAGTGTAGAGTCCCTTTCTCTTTCCCAGTCTCCGGTTGCCGATCCTGTATTAATAATAGTGATCTTTTCCATAGTGTTGTATCCTTCCCCCCACCTGGTCCCTGATTGACATCCCTGTATTAATAATAGTGATTTTTTCCATAGTGCAGTGTTCCCTCCGGTCCCCGATTACCAACCCTGTATTAATAATAGTGATCTTTTCCATAATGTAGTGTCTCTCCCACTCCCTGTTCTCTGATTGCTGACCCTGTATTAATAATTGTGATCTTTTCCATGGTGTAGTGTCCCCTCCGGTCCCTGATTACCGACACTGTATTAATAACAGTGATCTTTTCCATAATGTAGTGTCCCTCCTACTCCCTGGTCTCTGATTGCTGACCCTGTATTAACAATTGTGATCTTTTCCATGGTGTAGTGTTCCTCCCCAAACTCAGTCTCCGATTGCTGACCCTGTATTAATAAAAGTGATCTTTTCCATAGTGTCGTGGCTCTACCTGGTCCCCAATCGTCGACCCTGTATTAGTAATAGTGATCTCCTTTCTCCTCTCCCAGTCTCCAGTCGCCATCTGCATGGTGACAAAAAGAGATCCCCGTTAGTCCAATGTTCCCTCTCCTTCCCCGTTGTCTGACTGCCATCCCCGTGGTGACGAAAGAGATCGCTGTTAGTCCAGTACTCCCTCCCCATCCCCAATGTCTGGCAGCAATCCTTGTGATAAAAAACAGAAGGATCCCCAGTAGTGCATTGCACCCACCCCCTCCCTGTTGTCTGATCCCCATCCCAGTTGTAATATAAAACTATCCCTGGTAGTATACTGGTCCTTCCCCCCCTCCCTTGTCCAAGGGTTGACCCTGTTGTAAAATTCAGAATCCCTGGTAGTCTAATGGTCCCCCATCTGGTAAAGGTGTGACCCACCACCTTATTCTCCCCCAGCAGGCGAGCAGCACAGCCCTCCTCTCACCAGTGCAACTGGCTACCGACTGAGCTCTCAATGAGCAAACACTGTATACAGTACGGCCCAGTGACAGTGATTGACAGCAACCCAAACATAGCTTATAAATACTAGTGCCATCAAATGGCACACTGTGCACAGACAAAATATGCCCCTCCTCCCTTCCATTACTTTTTGTTATTTACTATAGAACTGGCAATTGATCTGGGATATATTGCTTTTTGCACATACTGGGTATGTGGGGGAAGCACCTTTTGTATTTCATATACAGCTACATGTATCTGCATTTGTAGTTTGATGTTTAACTGTTGTTGCACTAGGGTGATTTTTGTACTTGTTTCTTTAAGTCTTCTAAACAAATTCATGGTATCAATTCTGTAACTCCGCCCCTAATGATGCATCACATTTTCAGATGCAAAGTGCTGGGGTGAAGCAATGTGGCTTTTCTGGACTCGGTAAACAGACTTGGTGGCATTAAAACTTTGAACATGTCTGGGTGGGAAGACAAGAGAGATTTAAATGGAGAAGTCCCATATAGTGGTCATAGGGCTGGTGCAGGTAGAGGGACACGGGGACATTGGTGGGAAAAGGGCAATGCTGGATGGGCAGGCAGCAAAGTCATAGATGTGGAAGACTAGTCTGGTGGTCCAAGGGATTATGTGGGTGAAGGAATATGGTGACATAGGTAGGGACAGCCAGTATGGTTTCCCAGGGATAGTCTATGGTAAAAACGGGAGAGGTTGCTAGGAAAAGCTAGTCCTTGGATCCCAACGATGATACAGATTACAGGACATGGAGAATGTAGGTGGTGGAGGCAGATCCAGTGCTCCCAGGGCTGGTCCAAGTGGGTGTACTATGGAAACATAGAAATGGGAGGCCATTCCAGTCATCCCAGGACTAGTCTCTTTGGGGTTACCATGGGGCATAGGTGAGGCAGGCAAGCCCAGCAGTCCCAGGGATGGTTCAGGATGGGTACAGAGAGATTTAGGTGTGGAAGGCTGGTCTGGGTTCCAATTACTGGTCAGAGTGGACAGAGAGGGGAGGTGTAGTTAGGGGATACTAGACAAGGAGTCTCAGGGATGGTCCGAGTGGAAGAAAATTGGGTCCTTAGGTGGGAGAGACAAGTCTGGGGGTCCCAGGGCTGGTCTAAGTGGACACTGTAGGCAAACAAGACATTACTAGGAGAGGCTAGTGTGTGGGAGGATTAGGTGGGTGAAAGGAGCAGGATGTTTAGTGCCATGCTGGGGGGGGTTCTAGACACCAGAGACCTGGTCCGTGACCTGTGGTACATGGGGGTAAGATTACTTGTGACTGGTAACTGAGTAATCCACTGTGTGACACCAGACCAGTCGCTGGTCCACACCCCATAGCAGGCGCTGGTTGCAGATGCTGAAACAGGGACCAGGGATCATTGGCTGGGGGTGGGGTTCTTGGAAGATGGAGGCGCTGATACAGGTACCGGCTACAGAGCTGTTATTCAAGTTTAAGATTATTGTAGGAATAACTCTCTTGAGCAAGCTCATTCACAAGGAGGTCCTGATAAAAATTTAACAGGAACAAGCACAGGTTAACATCAAGGTGGAATACATACATAAATCAAGAGGGGTAACGTTGGATACAAAAATGTGTGCTAACTACATAACAGTGACAGCATTTATAAGGCAATACCATCTGCAGATAGCAGAATAAAGAAAAACAGACAGCCAATATCTTAAAACAAAAGGCATAAAAATAAGTGCAATGTAACCCCTAGATGGCGCTATCCCAGGGGCTACTACCCCTGCCTGATTTGCCACTAACAGGTTGAGGGGCCTGGATCCAATGGCGGGTGCCTCCACCCAGAGGTCAGGGTTTGCAATAGTTAAACTAACTTGGTCAAGCCCTCTGGGACACTGCAACCCCCTTCTTCCCACTAGTGGCCCACACAATATATCAGAATTACCTTCACAGTATACACTTACACCCAGGTCTGGTTCGCACTGGGACCTCCTGTGAAATGAGATACAGTGCAACAATCACAGTACAGTACTTTAACATAGACAAATACCTCAGGCAGTATAACTTTGCTGAAACAAGCAGCTCTGATTTGTTAGGGATATAACAAGGACAGGGGAAATCAGGTTAATTAGCTTATCACTCTAATAATCTACCTATGGATCTGTGCACAGGCCTATCCCTATCAGTTACTGTCCCTGGGTACCCAAGCCCTAGTGGCTAGTCCAAACCGTGGCAGCTGGTGAGACCCTTTCACACACAGAAAAGGAGAATTAAACAGTCAGCAGTACAGTAATTCCATTTGGATTTAATGTGGCAATTCAACAGGGAAGCGACCCTGAATTAGTACTCACGACCTCCAAATAAGATAGGGTCCTTCAATGTCAGCAGGGCTCACCTGAGGTACACAAACCTCTTCACATCCATATAAAAGAAAGCACTATACCAGGCAGGCTGCATCTGTATCCCATCGATCACTGCACAATACCCAGGAGAAACACAGCAGATTCAGTTCCTGACAGACCGAGTGCAATTTTCAGCAATTCCTCCAGTCTTCTACAGGGTGAGCCTGGTTTCTAGTCTTCAGAGATCCTTTGATTCTTTTCACAGGACGGATTCAGTCCTAACAAGCTGTTACACAAGCTGCAGACCGGAACTCTGGGCCTTACACACGCTTTTTGACTAAACACTGCACACGAAAAAGCACAGGCTCCTTCCTTCTTCACTGCCAAAGCTCAACTGAAACTCAAACCGACAAAACCGAGCACTTCCTTTGAGTTCCTCCCAGTTCTTGACTGGATTGGCTGTCACTCACAATAGACTGCTGCTGTTGGTCCAAAAAGCACAAGTCTAAACTACATCTCCCAGAGTCACTGCCCATACAATCTCTCTTGTGGCTGGCTCAGATTATGAGTCCAAGTTCTGATTCGTCAAGGCACCATTTTAGAGCCATTACCCACACTGATTGGTCCAGTTCAGCAGTTCAAAACTAGAATGGGAACTAGCAGACACAGTTCTGACTGCAAAAGCAGGTTAGACAAACTGTAATTTCATTATTACTCTAAATAATTTCTGGCAAACAGTTACATCTTTCAGATAGGTTCCTTTGCACTCCTAGTGACTGCAAAAATGAAGTGAATTGGCAGCAGCTTGAGTGGTACTCAATCAAAGAAACACACAGTCCCCATACAAACTAATTATGTCTGCAAGCAGACAGCTCTTAAAGGACAGTACCAGAGGTTCTAAAACACTCACTGATAAATGGCTTAAATGCAAACACCATTCAGGCTTGGAGCATTCAAGCAAGCTCCTGGAAGTCTTTTGGGAACCCCATTTGCAGGGGGTTACACCCTTCCTGGCCTGGGAAAGCTTGACGATCACGTCAAGCAAGTACCCCATAAGTTTCAACTGCAACCATATACATTTGCATTAAGCTCGCACATGTAATCATCAGTCAATATATCATTTTACCAAGAACACATTTCTGAAACATTGCAGCGTCGACTCTTTCACAAGTATTACATAACATTGTACCATAACTCAAGTTATTACCTCTTGTACATGAAACCTGAAGAGAGGGGCCCTTCCCTATCAGTTACCTTGGGGCTGGATGGGGCAAGGGCACCATATAGAAGGCAACACAAGTAACTTGGAGTTAGCACTGATGCTCAGTTTGGGCAATGAGCTCGGGACACATACTCCTTTATGGACAACATTGAGAGGCAAGTCCACAGGCCTCCCAAGGGAATCATAACTGAGGTGCACCACAGGCTTTACAGCTCGACCAGTCTTTCTAGGGGGAACTGTTATAGTCCCTGCACTCTGAGCCTCATTTTCAGCATTGTCCTCACTTGTCAGGGAGTCTCCATGGGGGTAGAGAGGCTAGAACTTGGGGCACTTTCAGCTCCAGGAGTTACAGTTTCTGGAGTCCACAACATTTGGCTCGCATGGAGAGCTTTCGGACACTGGCAGTGGACTGTCAGGGCACTCAAAATACTCTTCTTGTTCGGTGTATCACCAGTCTGCCCCAATCTATCATTTCCTCCCTGAGCTCAAACAGTTCAACCATGCACAATGATTCCATTTCATCTGATCTGATGCTTTGCACTTCACTTTCTGGGAGCATTGGCTCCAGGGATGAAGCTGGGGCTTAGACAGTTCAGAAGGCCCAGCTTCATCTCCAGTATTGACTAGGGATTGCCCAAACAATTGACTCAGTTCATAAGAAGGACAGTATTCAAAGTCACTCTCACTTTCTTCCAGTATGGACTGACAGTCATGCTCAACTGGGACTTGTGGAGGAACACTTTTAACTTTGCTTCTGTAGGGTGCAGACTTTCTGATCTTTCTTAGCAGCAGCTCTAGTCACTGGTCCAGAGGGGCATCTTCTAGGGGCTCAGACCAATTAAGATTTGTCCAATGGGCAGTAAATGATTTCTATGCATTGTTTTACATCTTTTGAATTATTCTCAGGCCTTACTTTGTACACTGGCAGATCATCTAGTTTGCCCACTACAATGTGAGGGAGATGGTGCCATCTGTCAGCAATCTTGTGCTTGCCATGCAGTCCCAGATTTCTTAGCAATACCCGATCTCCCTCCTGGAGTTCCTGTGCTTTCACCTTTTTATCATACCTTTCTTTGTTGGCCAGATTTCTTTTGGCAGCATGGTCTGAGCCAGTTGGTACGCATGAGTTAGCTGGGCCTTTAACTTTGCACATACTGTAAATAGTTGTCAGCTTGAACCCCATCAGAGAGACCCCAAAACACACATCTACTGGTAGCGAGCTTCTCTTCCAAACATCAGGCGGTAGGGGAGAATCCAGTGGCATCACTTTTGGTGCATTATAAGCATGTACCAGGGTGCTAATTTGTTGAGCTCCATCTAGGCTTGTCCTTTGGGTGCAGGGTGCCCTAGCATATCTAGCAAAGTGCCTGTTGAAACGCTCAGGTTGTGGGTCCCCTGGGGTGGTAAGGAGTGGTTCTGGACTTTCGTGACTCCCCACAGAGAAAGTATCTCTTTGATCAGACGACTTCAAAGTCTCTCCCTTGATCAGAATGGATTCTTTGTGGAGCCCCATAGTGAACAAAAAGTTTTCTACAAGTACTTTGGCCACAGTGGATGCTTTCTGGTCTTTGGTGGGGAAAGCTTGGCATATCTGTGAAATGGTCAGTGACCACCAGCACATTACTGATATTTCTTTGATCTGACTCCAAACTCAGAAAATCAATACAGACCAGCTCCATGGGTGCACTGGTGGTGATGTTAACAAGGGGGCAGCCCTCAGAAAGAAAAGCTTTCCTCTGTAAGCAGCGACTACAAGTTCGAATGTGTTGCTCCACATCAGCCCCATCTTAGGCCAATAGAATCTGGATCTCACCAAGTCAAGTGTTCTGTCTATACCAAGGTGCCCCATGTGGTTGTGCAAGGACCTCAGTACTGAGTCTCGAAGGCAGTGGGCAGCACCAGTTGTTGTTTGTCTACTTGTCCCCTCTGTCTACTGTTTCTGTATAACAGTTTATTGATCAGTTTCAACTTAGGACCTTCTTTGTATAACAGTGCAGTTCTCAAATCAGTGGAGCGTAATTTGACACATCTTTTCCTGCATAGAGGCTTCTAAAGCTGCTTTGATCATGGGATCGTGGATTGAGCCCGCCGATTCACTGTCATTGTCCAGCTGAGGCAGTGCACCAATGTCTATTGCAGAAAAGTGGCACAAGCAACAGGTATGCAATTCTCAGAGGCTCCCAAGCAGTCCACCATGCAGTCCACTGCGTCCGTGGACATTTGTTCCTCCCTGTCAAACTTCGGCAGAGTGCCAATGTCAGGTTCTGCCAATCGGACCCAATCATTCTGGGGAACAGGCCTCCGGGAGAGAGCATCAGCATCTATGTGGTTCAGACCTGCTCGGTATTCGAGCATAGTCATATGTAGATAATGCAGAAAGCCACCTATGGCCAGTGGCATCCAACTTAGTTGAGGTCTGCACATAGGTCAAAGGATTATTGTCAGTTTTACTGGTATTTTAGCCCCATACAAGTACTCATGGAATTGGTCAACAATAGCCCACTTCAAAGCTAGGAACTCTAACTTATGTACAGGATAGTTCTTTTCGGATGGGGTCAGGCTTCTACTGGCAAAGGCCACTGGTCTCAGGCCATTCTCCTGCTCTTGGTACAACACAGCCCCAACCCTTGCAAGCTAGCATCAGTGTGCAGGACGTAAGGTTTCTTGGATCGGCATAGGCCAGCACTGGAGCATGGGTAAATTGATATATGATCTCATGAAAAGCAGTCTCATAATCAGGAGTCCAGCGGCCCCAAATACTTCACTCGGATGAAAATACACTCTTTCAGTCTTGAGGACGCTGACTTTTGGTATTTTTGTGGGTTGGGGATACCCTTGAGTAAGGTTAAGTAAAGGCGGATCACTCTTGAATAGTCCTTGATGAAGCGACCGATAATAACCACAGAATCCCAGGAATCTTTGCAGTTCTTTTAGATTTTGGGCTGTGGCCAGGTGGTCAAGGCCTCAACTTTACTTGGTCGGTCTCTATTCCTCGGTGGATACTATGTGTCCCACATACTTTACTGATGTTTGAAAGAATTGACACTTATCAATGGACAGTTTAAGGCCAAAGTCCTTCAGTCGGTCCAATACCTTAAATAATCTGCTCTCATGTTCCTCCAGTGAGCTGCCAAACACAATAACATCATCTAGGTATACCAGGCACTCTAGTAAGTTCATGTCCCCACTGCACGCCCATCAATCGTTGAAAAGTGGCTGGGGCACCTGAAATCCTTGAGGCATCCTCATGAATTCATAGAAGCCAAGCGGACAGATAAAGGTCAGTCTTCTTCACGGTCCTCTGGGGCCATCGGGATCTGGTAGTACCCACTGCAGAGATCCAGCACAGAGAACCACTTGCTCCGTTTAGGCAGTCCAAAGCATCCTGAATGCGGGGCATTGTGTACTGATCAGGGATAGTCCACGGTTTAAGGTGCGATAATCCACACACATCCTTACTGTTCCATTCTTTTTCCTCACTACCACAATGGGGAAGCATAAGGGCTTCTGGATTCTTGTATTACACCAGCAGCTAACATCTTCTTGCAGATGCAGTCTCACATCATCTATGTCAGCAGGTGCCACGCCGAGACCTCTCACGAAATGGTCTTTCGTCATGCAGCCGGATATTGTGCTCAGCCCTTGCACGCATCCTACATCCCATTCCTTTAAAGAAAACACCTGGTCTCTCTGGGCAAGCTTCTCACTGATCCTCACTTTCCATTCAGCTGGCAGCGGGAGTCGCGAAATCAAACAAGTCAGGCGTTACTCTGTCATTCTTCCTTGAACTCTTGCTGCTGGGTAGCACTGCAGTGTCTGCACAATGCACATTAGCCAGGATGCAACCTCTGTTTACTCGAATGTCTCTTTCAGACACATTATGAACTTGGACCATTACCCTTCTGGCATAAGCATGGCTCTAGCGGGCAAAATACTAGGCTTGACCAGCAGTCCCTCTGGCAATTTTCCATCGCCTGGTGCATCCAACATTAATATTTTATTCTTAACATCCTTTCTGATACGGACCTCTCCCTGTAAGGTACACTGGGCATTTGGCGCCAGGATCAGAGACTCAGGATCCTTCTTCCATACAATTCCGACCGGTTCCTCTGGTTCTGTTTTTTCAGCATCTCTGTGCCTCATAGGCCTTCTTAATTAAAGCCGGAACTCTTAAAGCTCTACTAGTCTTTGACCCTGTTTTTCATAACACAACTGTGCCAGCCTTCCAACATATGAGCATTTGTTCCAATCAACAAAGGACACCATCATACAGTCCAGTGGGGGACACACTAAGGCTAGGGTCTCTACTTGTTCGGCCACTCCAGCCACGGAGGTGGGGAAAGACAGCCAAATTCGGATATACCGGAATAGGGGTAGGCCTTCTCCTTAACCCCATACATGCAGTCCTTCTAATGGTTGTAAGGTACGTCTGACAAATGCTTCTGATACCAATCCTGGAACATAATTGTCACTTGGGAGCCACTGTCTAATACAGCTCTTGTAGACACTCCATTCACCTTTACAGTGGTCTCATGGAGGGACCCACTATTCTGGACCAGTCTGGAGGCGGTAGTGGGGGCCTGGGCAACTGACCTTGCCACAAAGGATTTGAATTAGCATTTTGGTGCCTCACTGGATCAGTGTCGTGGCACCTCTTAACCACTGATTTCTTCTCCAAGCTCTCCTTGTAGCCTATATGCAACTTTGTCAGTGTCTTTTGGGACTGGCATTCTTTTCATGTGCCCATCTTTCCCACAATTATAGCAAACATACTTTCTGGAGTTTGAGCTGGCCGAGGCGCCACACTGGGAGCCAGGGCGGGGTATTACTAACTGGAAACCTGGGTGCCATCTCTGTCTCGCTGGGCGTGATAAGCATTTGGAGACATCTCGTCAGTTTCTCCACTTCCATGGTCAAGGAATTGAGTTTGGAGCTGTTATCAGCAGGAGATACATGGGTGGCCCACCCCATAGCAGATGCAGTCGGATATAGGCCAGGGCCCGTACTTGCAGGCGTGGCCTTCATAAAGGGACTGTTTTTGAATTCCCGGATCTCTCTCAACAGTTCGCCCCATTGTGGCATATCTTTTTCCTTGTCAGAGCACTCATTGACTGTCAACCTCTGCCCCTGAACTTCACTTGATGGGTCACCCTCAGTCACTGGTCATAGCCACAGCTGTTGGTGCAGGTACCTCCGAGGTCGCCTTTTCTCAACTCCTCGAATTTCTCTCATTAACTCATCATAGGAGGGTGGGGATTCCAGTCGATCTGCCAGGCGTAACTGAAGCAACAGCAGTTCTGAGAAGGGGGCAGACTTAAGGATCCTGTCCAGCCTGGTTCGGTCCAGTTCAATCGCTGGCAAACTACCTTTTCTGAGGCATTCTTGCAAACAATTTTTCAGCCGAGATACATACACAGACAACAACTCCCCTTGGTACTGTTGTGCATCTCTTACTCTCCACCATAGGTCCTCATCAGAATCTGGGCTCCCATACACATTCTCCAGGGCCTCAAGATAGGCCTGTGCAGTCACTTCAGGGTTACTGGCCCGTTTAGCACGAATGGTAGCCAGGGCAGGACCTCGGAGGCTCTCACTAACCCTCTTTCGCTTTTCAGCTTCCGAGCATTGCCATTCTAGCACTTGGGGGGCAACATAGTCTATCCAGGTCTCCTCATCCTCCCTTGGGGGTGTGGAGGGTGCCAGAGAAGATCCTCAACCTTCGTAAGAGTCGTGACTAATGGCAGGTGCAGAAATAGAGTCTGCATTGGTTCAGCCACCATTACGGGTACTGAGTGGGAGAGGGTGTTGGGGAGGAAACACCCCAGGTGGCAAGAATAGTTTCTTCAAGTCCTCCACAGTTTTCCTTCCCCAGCAACCATTTAGCAAATTTCTCCTCAAAGTTTCAGATAGTGGTGAGGCTCATTCCCCTGGGTCTTTACTGTCCTTAGTTATCACTCTCAAGCAGTGAGGGCTCCTCTGGGGTAATGATCTGTGGCACTTTGGAGCCATCTATGGGATCCTTAAACTCTACTAGGGCCAGGAAAGTGTGGGTGAGCAGATTAGCATGCCAACCCACCACCACAGGGTTTTATAAACCTTCCACCTTGGAAAGTACTCCTGCACAGTGTCCGTATTGATACCAGGGGATGTCCAGGATAAGCATAGCATTTTGAAGGGTCGATCTCCTCCCAGTACACCACTCCACCAGCCGGTGCACAGCCACTTCTGTCGGGTACCCATTTTTTCTTAACAGTGGTTCGTAAATATGGCCACTAGAGGACACACAATCCCAGCGGTGCCTCAAGATGTAACCCCTAGATGGCGTATCCCAGGGGCTACTACCCTGCCTGATTTGCCACTAACAGGTTGAGGGCCTGGATCCAATGGCGGTGCCTCCACCCAGAGGTCAGGGTTTGCAATAGTTAAACTAACTTGGTCACAGCCCTCTGGGACACTGCAACCCCTTTCTTCCCACTAGTGGCCACACAATATATCAGAATTACCTTCACAGTATACACTTACCCCCAGGTCTGGTTCCGGCACTGGGACCTCCTGTGAAATGAGATACAGTGCAACAATCACAGTACAGTACTTTAACATAGACAAATACCTCAGGCAGTATAACTTTGCTGAAACAAGCAGCTCTGATTTATTTAGGGGGATATAACAAGGACAGGGGGAAATCAGGTTAATTAGCTTATCACTCTAATAATCTACCTATGGATCTGTGCACAGGCCTATCCCTATCAGTTACTGTCCCTGGGTACCCAAGCCCTAGTGGCTAGTCCAAACCGTGGCAGCTGGTAGGGGCCCTTTCACACAGAGAAAAGGAGAATTAAACAGTCAGCAGTACAGTAATTCCATTTGGATTTAATGTGGCAATTCAACAGGGAGCGACCCTGAATTAGTACTCACGACCTCCAAATAAGATAGGGTCCTTCAATGTCAGCAGGGCTCACTTGAGGTACACAAACCTCTTCACACATCCATATAAAAGAAAGCACTATACCAGGCAGGCTGCATCTGTATCCCGATCGCAATTACTGCACAATACCCGGGAGAACACACAGCAGATTCAGTTCCTGACAGACCGAGTGCAATTTTCAGCAATTCCTCCTGTCTTCTACAGGGTGAGCCTGGTTTCTACTCTTCAGAGATCCTTTGATTCTTTTCACAGGACGGATTCAGTCCTAACAAGCTGTTACACAAGCTGCAGACCGGAACTCTGGGCCTTACACATGTTTTTGACTAAAACTGCACACTGAAAAGCACAGGGCTCCTTCCTTCTTCACTGCCAAAGCTCAACTGAAACTCCAACCGACAAAACTGGCACTTCCTTTGAGTTCCTCCCAGTTCTTGACTGGATTGGCTGTCACCACAATAGACTGCTGCTGTTGGTCCAAAAGGCACTGAAGTCTAAACTACATCTCCCAGAGTCACTGCCCATACAATCCTCTTGTGGCTGGCTCAGATTATGAGTCCAAGTTCTGATTCGTCCAAGGCACCATTTTAGAGCTAGCTTACCCCACACTGATTGGTCCAGTTCAGCAGTTCAAAACTAGAATGGGGTACTAGCAGACACAGTTCTGACTGCAAAGAAAGCAGGTTAGACAAACTGTAATTTCATTATTACTCTAAATAATTTCTGGCAAACAGTTACATCTTTCAGATAGGTTCCTTTGCACTCCTAGTGACTGCAAAATGAAGTGAATTGGCAGCAGCTTGAGTGGTACTCAATCAAAGAAACACACAGTCCCCATACAACTAATTATGTCTGCAAGCAGACAGCTCTTAAAGAGACAGTACCAGAGGTTCTAAAAACACTCACTGATAAATGGCTTAAATGCCAAACACCATTCAGGCTTGGAGCATTCAAGCAAGCTCCTGGAAGTCTTTTGGGAACCCCCATTTGCAGGGGGGTTACACAAAGTAGTCTGGGGGCCCAGATAGAGAGGAGAGAAAAAAGGAAGGTGAGGACAAGAAGGTAACAGAGTGGGACAATGAAGGGATAACAGGGAAAGTTATGGCGGGATACTAGGGTGGTGCAGGGTGAAGATGAAAAAAGGAAGAGCAATAAAAAGAGGGGGAAATGAGAGAAAAAGGGTGAGGGGAATCGTCTGAGCAGAACAGGGGGAGGTGGTGAAAGTGTAAAATACAGCGAAGTGGAGGAGATAAGATAAAGAAAAAGGGGAAGGTAAGAAAGAAAAGCGTTGGGGAGTCAGCTAAACAGATCAGGGAGATGGTGGTGAAAGTGTAACAGAGGGAGAATAGGAGGAGATAAGGAGGCTAAGGTATAATGGACAATAGTATTCAGGTCCCTGCACGTACATTTGCACTGCATCCCCCTCCACAGTTTGCTCAGCCACAGACTCTGTTTGCAAATGCAAGCCAGGCTTTTGAATATAGGAAATCTGTTCAAACCCAGTTTGTGTGCACAAACCAGCATCTGCACAAGGGAAAACATTTATACATTGGACCCCAGATGTGCACCGGATTTTAGATTCAAACTGGAATTAACTCGAGAACAGATACACCCCAAATCTGGAACAATTAATGCCCCGGCTGTGGCCCACATGCTGTAGTAAATGCCTGCACAGGAATGCTCCCCTTACTGAATGTTACTACTAGAATTGGACCTTCACAGCAGTGGTATTCAGTTTAGGGAAGAGAGGACATTTAATTTGGGGTACATTCTGATTTTCACCAACAACCAGGCTGCCAACAGAATTAGAATGTATAGAAATTCAGAAGCTCTCAGTCCGTGGCACACCAAGGGATCACTTCTCAGCATCTATTCCCTCTCTTTTCCTTTTATATTCATTCTCCCTATCTCAGAACTGGGTATTGTTCCACTGAGGCAGCCACTGCTGGCCCCATTACTCTTGCCATGCCACTGCTCAAGCTCACAACAGCTACTGCAGAGACTAGGTAGTCTCTTTTTTTTTTAAATTTAAGGTTTATGCTACTCCCTCGGTGGCCCCCTTCCTGCCAACCCACCCAAACCTGTCACCCAGCTCCTCTGGGACTTATCTTCTGCCACAAGCCTTGCATCGTGTGCCCAGCCACCGGTGTGGAGCCTGCGAGGGGTTGGTTCTCATCATGCCGCCGGAGGATTTTATTTGTTGATTTTATTTATTTATAACATCGGAATTACAACCCTTTGGGTCAAGGACTCGTTTCCAAAGGCACCACGTCAGAGACAGGTGAATACATAGTACAGACAGGGTATAATACATATCAAGTGATTACAAGAGTTTTGAGACAAATCAAGTAATTACAGAGCAGCAACAGCCATAAACATCAAATAACAATACAACATCACAGTGCACAGAACAGTGCAGTGATCAGTCATCACAGTAAACAGTAGCGACACAATGGCCTATACAGAGGGGTAGCTAGGCAACAGTAGGCAGATGAAGTACTTCAGTGGTGCTGCCTCAACAAGAGACATTGTCAACAAAGATTGATTAAGAACCCCCTAGTGATGCATGCCTGTATGTTTGTAGGCATTGTCAGCAAAGATTGGTTAAGAGCCCGGGGTAACTTGTGGTCTAGGATCCTGCATGTTGGGAACAATTGCAACAGCAAGTGGAGAGAATGAGGTTCTTGAGAGCTGACTTAAAAGGACCTATTTTAGGGAGGGAGGTGATAGAAGTGGGGAGGTAGCTGAACCAGTGTGGTGCCTTGTAACAAAAGGATCTCTGGGAGAGTGAGGTCCTCACCCTGGGGACTCTAAAAGCAGCCTTGGTGGAACTACGAGTGGAGGCGGAGAGGGTAGCTAGGTGAAGGGAGGAGGACACCCCTGGAGGGGAGAGACCTAGCAGTATTTTTTTTTTTTTGCCAGAAGGCAGATCTGATATTGTGATCTCTCTTCAAGATTGAGTGTGTTGGCCAGGGAGTATAGATTGCATGTATGAGTCCGCCTGTCTGTACCAGTTAGGAGCCTGCAGGCCTTGTTTAGGGACATTTGAATTTTGCTGAGGGCAGTAGCATCAGCAGCGGCATAGACAGGGAGGCCATAGTCTACAAGCGACAAGACTGAGGAGGTGACAGCTAGTCTGAGGGCTTCTGGAGGTAGGCAGTCCTTATGGCAGCAGAGAAGGCCTATGCGAATGTTGGCAGCGGAGGTGAGAAGGCTGATATGTGAGTGAAAGGTGAGGGCAGAGTTGAAGGTAATGCCCAGGTATTTGTAGTTGTTAACCTGCGCCAGTGGTTGAAGTGCACTGGATAGTATCTGGAGGGGTGAGTTTTTGGCTTTGCTTTGATGGTAAGCAAACAACATGGCTTTGTTTTTTTTTTTATCTTAATAATCAGCCTGCAGGCAATAAACAAGTTCTCGATTTGGCTGAAAGAGCACTGGAGGGAGGTCTGAAGAAAAGAGGGGTCAGTGTGGAAGGAAAAGAGGACAGTGTCATCCGCATATAGAAGAACCTTGCTGGAGCAGGAGTTGGGTAGGGCATTCAGGTAGAGACTGAAGAGAAGAGGGCCCAAAATGGAGCCCTGCGGTACCCCTGAGCAGACAGGACGGGAGCCAGAGAAGGTGTTGTGTATTTTAACACATTGGGAACCTGAGGAGAGGTAACTAGAGAACCAATCAAGTGGGCCTTGGGAAAAGCCAAGGTGAAGGAGTGAGTCAAGAAGAAGAGGGTGACAGACCATGTCAAAGGCCTTGGAGAGGTCAATAAAGACAGCTCCTGCAAGGTGGCCTTTGTCAAAGGGTTTCATGAAGGAAGTAAGAGAACTCCACAAGAGCTGTGGTCGTACTATGACCTGGTCGGAAGCCATGCTGCTCCCTGCATAGTAGATCGTGGGAGGTAAAGTATTCGGACAATTGGTCTGCCACTATTGTTTCCAGGGCTTTTGAGAGAGGGGGAAGAATAGAGATCAGCTGATAGTTGCCAGGGGAGGAGGTTTCATCACTTTTAAGGAAGGGAGTGATAACTGCCTTTTTCCAGGCTAGAGGAAACTAGCCAAGGCAAAGGCAGCGGTTGAGTAGATCAGTCTGTGGGGTAAGCACTACATCAAGGACCTGACGTAGGAGCCTTGTATCCAGGGGGTCACAAGAGGGGCTGGTGCCACTGAGGGCTTTTGATAGGTAGTGCCTGGCATTTTGTGGTGAGATGGTCTGTGGGTAGAAAGGTGCACGAGGGAGGGCCAAGGCTGGGGGAAGGGTGGGTTGGTTTTCCACATTTTCTTCCCCTTAAACCCCAGAGCCCCAGCCATTCACAAATTTTATTTATTTATTTAGATTTTGGTAACTGGATAAGCCCACTGAGCCCAGAGGTCCCTTTTTCAGGGGTGACCCGGATTAGACACATACAGCAAAATCACATACAGTGGACGATAATACAGTGGTTAAAATTGAGACATAACATTGGAGATACAGAAATTACAGGTTGACAGTCCAGAATATACAGTTTCATAATGCATAGAATTAACAGGAGTCACCGTAGACGCATTGGCCGAATAGGGCACTGAAGTACAGTGGTCACAGTTGATTGGGAGGGAAAAGAGGCTAGCGATTACAGCCACAAAGGCTAAATTCCATGAGGTACACCTTGAGGCCCGACTTGAATCCTTAGGGAGAAGGCCTATCAACCAGGTTTGCTGGGAGCGTGTTCCATAAATGCGGGGCAGCGAATTTAAAGGAGTGCTTGCCCAGGTTGGTGCGTATACAGGGGATGTTGAGGGGACGGCCAGCTGAGGATCTCATATCTCGGCATTGTACTCTAGGGTTGAGCAGTCCTTGCAGATGAGGAGAGCCAGAGGTGGCGAATTTGTAGGTCAGGCAAATGGAGGAGTACGCCAACTTATGAAGTATGGTGGGCCAATAGAGGTCTACAAGGACCTCACAGTGGTGCCTCCTGGGGGGGGAGTTAGTGGCAAAGCATGCCACTCTGTGGTAGAGCATCATGAGTTTTCTTAGTTCTCCTTCTCGTGGGAACTGCAACGGGGGGTCCCCATAAAGGAGGTAGGAGAGAAGGGTGCAGTTAGTGATAGCACGGCAAGCCTCATTAGAAAGGGAGTTTCCCAGACGGTAGAGAAGTCCAAGCCTCTGGTGGATGGACTTAGTTAAAGAGTCGATGTGTGGTTGTAGGTGAAAATGGAAAAAAACGTAGCAAAGGCACCGCAGGTATAATCAATTGAGCAGATTTAATCAGTGCATAAGAATTGCACAGTCGCCCGACTCGCCCAGCAGTACAGGGAACAAACCTCTACTAGTTTTGCACACTGTGCGTCATCAGGAGGATGGTCTACTCACTCTACTGCATGTCCTTAAAAAAGCTGACAATTAAAGTGATAACACCTCAAAAAGGAATACATATAATACATCATAATACAAACACATAGCCCTTCTATAAAAATAATACATAAACCTTAGAAACCAAAAACTTCTGCATATATAAATGTAACAGAAACATCTAATGCACATTCCATTCAAAAACAGATGTTTTATATCTGTAATAACTAACATACAAATGTACTGCTGTTACTTCACAAATTGAATCATGTTTATGCTTTTATCAAAACCTGGTCCTTATCATTAGCCGTATCATTAGTCATTATGACCAGGTTACTCTCTAGACTTACTAGCCAAAGTCCATTATGTTGCATTTTTGTAGCTTAAAAATTATTTTCAGGCAGTATATATATCTATATATATAGATATATATACTGTAGATATATATATATATGCATGCAAAAACAGCACCATCTAGGGGAAAGAAGAAAAAAAGAAAAAAGATATTAAAGAACTGATAATTACATGATTTACATCTATTATCACAAATTGCTACATCTGCCAGTGCATGCATGTGGAGGTACGCATGCGCACTGGCACCAAAGACAGCCCCGATCTGCCCAGCCGGCCTAACATCTAGAGCTTAGCCCCCCATTCTTTACGCTGCCACCGAACCTCTACTCTGTGGCAGCCAAGAGCCGGAGAGGCCTACCACTCCTACCCTGGAGAAGAGAGCTGCCTAGCGGCCGCTCAATCCACTGCCAGCCCTTCCCCACACAGCCGGGACCCCCGGCATCCCATGCTCATTCCCAAACACACATTGCTGGCATGGTGAGAGGTAAGGCGTCCAACCCTTTAGCCCTCAATGCCACTGGGCCGGCTCAAGACTAGGTATTCTGATGACATCCCCGAAACCTGACCACCCTCCAGTGTGGTTCAACTAGTTGGGTGTGGGGTTGGCCCAAGGACTGGGTCCACAAGAATGTCGGCCACCAAGGTGGACATGAAGGGCTACCAAACGGAGCAGGTTAGGGCTGGTTTGCTGCCATTGGTGGCCCTTGTCCCCTCCAAAAAAAACTCCATCCCTCCCTCCCCTTGATGGGAGTACACTGATGTTGCAGTGCTTAAGCCTGTGTAGGGGGCCCCCAATGTTGAAAGGTTTGACCAGTCAACCCTAATGGAGTCACTGCTGCAGTGGGAGAAAACTCTGTCTCCTCCCAGAGTCTGAGACAGCTCTACAGCACTACGGTCGTGTCACCCCCCACACACACACACGCACACTTTAAAACCCAATCCACTCCATCAAAAGTTGTCTGAATCTCAGTAAGTAAAGTGCCACACATTCTGACCGGATTTAAATTGCAAATGCCTTACTGAACTGGGATCCCAGTCACAGGGTGCAGTGCAGACAGGGCAACAACCTCAAACTGACAGGCATTCCAATTACTACAGCTCTCCCTCTTCTTGGCTGCAGCAACCATCACCTCTCCCATGCTGCCATCATCATTCATCGACCCGGACCCTGACCTGCTCCTCCTCGTTGATCTTGATTGCCACAAATTTTCTACTGGTGCCAAAAAAGCTAAAAAAACAGAGGCTCTGCTCCCGGAGTGATTCCCTCCTGCACTGCTGTCTGTGCTGCCGCCCTCTCAAACATCTGCACATGGGCTCGCACACAGGACATCTGCAGCTACGCAGTGCATACTAGAGGGTCAGGTGGCCGGGAACGAGGACCTCAAGTGGGAAAGCACGCTCACAGACAAATTAAATGTTATGGGTGGTCAAAGATTTGTTCACACCGACAACTAGTCAGGATCTGGTACCACTGTAAGAAAGATGTTATTGTACTGGCCAAAACAGTACAGTTAGAGGGTATGTCTCCACACCACTTTTTTTTTCTCTGTTTGTCTCTTGCTACAAGGTTTAAAAAAGTACATTTTTTCCCATACCACTCCCCCTTAAAAGAATAGGAGGGCAACAGTAAGTAAATAATAATACCCGACAGGGTGGGCATCATTGGGATATAACGGACCACCCAGGGGCGTAGCCCCTGGAAGGTCCATTATATCCCATAATGCCCACTCTGGAGGGTATTATTACACTTAGAAAATGGGCTATATGTGAGGGTTTTTCTATAGAATATAAAAGAATAATAAATATGTAAAAAAAAAAAAACTACTAAAAGTAAGTGTTGTGGTAAAGTAGTTCTTGTATTAGTGGAATCACCACTGGAGGGCGCTGCTATTTTTATTTTTGTTTGTCTGAGGATGCTCTCCAGGTTAAGACGGTTCTGCTGATTTGTCTCGTTATGTTCCCAGACACAGAAGAGTAGAACACTTTAGATTTGTTTTATAAACTGAGTGGGAACAGGGGAATGTATAGACTGGTGTTCTGATTTGGAGACTGGATGCAAAGAGAGTTACGTGTGTTTTTTTGATGGGCTTTCATTGAAAAGTGGAGGTGCCGAGATTTTCACGTGCTAGGTTCAGAGAACAGCATCAGTGATAACGAGAACGAACGGAGGTGTTTTGTGTGGTAAACGAAAAACACACAATTAAAAAAAATTAATACTTGTGTGTTGCTTCGTTATTTTTGGTTTGTTCACAAGGAAACAGTGTGGCTGAACAGGGAGGGGGTGTGTAAGTGATAGCATGAGCGCAAAAGGCGCTCCGAGGAACCACCTGTAGTTTTTTTTTTATGGAGTGAAAGAGACACCAGGCTGGATTTTAGGGAAAGGCTTGGGTTTTATTTATTTATTGTTTTCAAAAATGTATCTTTGCTCTTTCTTTGAAGTTGTGCAGTTTGAGTAATTGTATAATGTGTAGTGAGGTGAATGTCGCTAAAAGCGAGCGGGAAGAATATGGCGGTGAGATGTTCTGCGATTTGGGTGGCCCTAGGATCCTCTACGTAATGGGGATCCCGAATTGGCACTTTTATACCGGGCCGTTATTAAGAAATAACAGCTCGGGTGACACGCTGTTTCAGCCAATCAGGATGAGAGTTTGACTTCATCCATTATCTAAATAGACTTAATACTGTATAGCTAAATGTTACTATGGGATTTGATGCTGGTTTAAAAAAGGTTAGAATAAGACACACAACTCACCTCTCCAAGTTAGCTTGGAAAGTAATAAAGCTGTCCAGCATGTAAATGTTTACAGTTAAGCTGCTCATTCTCTAGGGCAAACTCATGCAGAGCTGGGACACAGCACTGCAGAGCTGGGACAGGGGTCAACAGGTTATACTCCATAAGGCCCCCTTTGATAAAAATAAAGAAATCATGCACAAAAAGATGTAAATACCTTGCTTCTACACAGTCTTACAGATCTGATAGAAAGCATCTGCAATGGTGTACATTTTTTTAATTTCTGTTAAATATTAACAAACCCCTACCCCTGTTCTGCAATAGTCAGTTCCTGCAATATGCCACAGGAAGTGAAAGAAAGAGGTTACAGTTACAGACTGCTGGGCTGTGTAATTTCTTCATGAGACCGGAATGGCTGTTTTTGGAAGAGCAGGTACTGTTAATTCATGTCTGTAGTACCATGTACTGTTACTGATTCTTAATGCGCCTATTTAATTAGATGGGTTTTGCTCATTCTTTTTACTTTTGCAGGCTTTGTATGCAGCATGGGAGAAATTACAGATGATTGATTTCAGAACATCAGCAAGCTGAAATGGGATAGTAGAAGCACAAACAGGTACAGGAGGTTGTGGGAGGGAAGTATTTGAAAAGTAGGATTGTAAATGAGATTGGTTTGTTGGAGCAGTTGGTAGGGATGCCTTGAGGGCATTCTGTGTACTGTCTGCTTACTTCTTTGCCCTTCCCGGTTGCCCCTGTTGTCTCTCTTTCTTCAGTCCCTCTCAAAATTGGCATGTCTCTCACAAAGGACTAGAGATTTGAAACAAAATAATGCTGCTCAGACGCTGTAATACAGTCTAAGGCCCTGTCCACACTACACCACTTACAGTCTGCAACGGTTCCAAACAGTTACAGACCAGAACCGTTACAGTGTGTCCACACTGCTGGCAAACAGTCTCGATAACAGTTTGGAACCGTTACAGCCCGTCCCCATTGTGGGTGCCCTGTAACGTTACAGCTGCACCCTATCCCACAATGCAGTTGGTGCTGCACTGGGGGAATACTGGAGCTACACGCTCACACGTCCACACTATGGCTGGTAACGTTACTGGGGCACAACCGTTTTCGTAACCGTTGTTCAAACCACCTCATAAGTGGTTTCAACAACAATGGTTACGAAAATGCCTTCTGTAACGTTACAGATGTAAACGCAAACCGTTGCGGTAACGGTTTGAGCCCTCTGTAACGTTACAGAGGCATAGTGTGGAGAGGGCCTAAGTCTCCTTCAGAAAATGCTTTTCTCTCTAAGCAAAAATGTTGCAGTTTTTTTTTTTTTATTAAGCTAAAAACTACTTTGAAGATTAAGAGTTTTTAAGCCTGCAGTCCCTGATTTGTGAGACTAGAAATGTCTGGTATGGCGGGGGGTTAACTCTTGCTAGTGTTAGGGGAACTCTCTGTGCTACATATTGGGTGTTGGCTGTAGGTGCTGGTGTTTATGTGTGTCTGTAGGACTGTTAGGGCTGATTTCTTTGCTGGGGATACAGCAAGTGCTTTATTATTGGGTGCTGACTGGTTGGGGGGGAGGGCTGATGGAAAGTTTGTATCTCATGCTGATGTTAATACTTTCGGGTACTCTAGATTCTATCTCATGGGTCCTACCACCATGTACTGTCGGGGGAGCGAGTGCAGTTTATGCTGCAGGTGTCATGGTGGACGGGAGACTGTTTGGCCATCGGGAATACCGTTGCAATTGGGAACACCGTTGGTGCCATAACTGTATATCCCTTACACAAGTGTATCAACAATTCATTTACTTTTTGTGCTATGTCCTTTACCAACAATTCAGACTTTTATTTTATGTCCCTCACAAAATGTTACCAATAATTCAGACTTTTTTTATGTCCCTTACGAAAGTTTAGCAACAGTTTAGTTTTTTTTGTTTTTTTTTTTGGTGAGGGCTGCACCCCCCCGTAAATAAATATAATCTACTTGGAAGTCACACAATATTTGGGGGAAAAAATGTCAAGCAGGCATTCATTTACTGTGCAGTTGTGATTGCAGAGATTTTATTTATTCAGAACTACTGAATGTGGAAGGCTGTGAGAATCGAGCCCCATTCCTATTATAATCCTACCTACCTACCTGCCTGGCTGCAGTCCACTACCCTACCCACTATGCAAAATGAGCATAGCTGCTCAAACATGCTCCGTCCGTCACCGTTATTGTCTAATCTAGTACGTGGGTATCCGCGCAGCGCACGAGTAGTCCCAAGCGGTGCACTTGAGCAGCGTGAGCTTCTCATCTGCCATACCACTCCGATTGCAAGGTGTCCGCCATGACACCCACAGCAGGAAGTGCAAGCGAGCCCTGTCGGGATTTACCAATAGTTTTAATAGAAGTAGGACAGATGGGGGGGGTCGGTGATGGTGGTTTGGGGATGATCTACTTGTCAGGGAATGCAGAGAGGAACGGATGTGATGAAGGGATTAGAAGGAAAAAAGAATGAGGGTTCCAGCAGTGGTGTGTAGGCTGGGAGAGACCTTGAGGGAACAGGCTGCAAAATGAGGTGGGCCGGGTTGGACAGCAAACATATAGTGGTGGTCGGTACCAGTTGATCCAGCTATACGAACATATAAACATACAAAATACCTGGCAGAAAAGACTTGCAGGTCCACCAAGTCTGCAGCTCGCAGTTTACTACTACTGTTACTACTGCGGCTGCCTCCCCCCCACCCTTGTAGGTCCTTACCCTGCCCCTGCCTCTATCCCATCCCACATAAAGCTATCCACTATCCTTAGTTGGATTAACTCCTCTGGCAGTGCATTCTATCTCGCCACCACTCTCTCTGTGAAGTAGTGCATCCTCATCTCCCTCCTGAAACTCCCCTCTTCCAACTTCAGACTGTGCCCCCCTAGCTATGTATCCAAGTAGCACCCACTACTCCCTTAGTCCAGCAAAAAGATATTTAAACCTAATCTTCACTTTAAAAGGTAACATTTTTGGGGAAGAGCTGCCCCCTTGAAAAAATTCTAGTTACGCCCCCTGGTGATCAGCAATGCAGAAAAGTACTACAATTCTGTGTGCAAAATCTACTTTATTTGGTGCAGAACAATTCATAACCACCTACAGCTTAGGTAAGACACCTCTACCAGTTTTGCAGGACTACTGCGCCATCACCCTCCTGATGACACAGTAGTCCTGCATAACCTGCTGAGGTGTCTGATCTGAGCTGCTGGTGGTTGTACATTGTTTTGCACCTAATAAATCCAGTTTTGCACAAAGAATTGGGCTGGTGTTTGCGGCTCCTGAGACTTGTATTGTACATCAGACACGTTGTGCTGTGAAGCTGAGATGGCCGTCCCTTTGAGTGCAGAAATGTAGCCTTGCACCTGTTACTCAATTAGGTAAGCTAGCTGGGTTTTTAAATGCACATGCAGTGTGCCCCTCCATGGCACCTACTGTCACAAACCCACTCAGCAGACCAGGCCCTCTGCTCCCACGGTGTCTACCTCCGAGCGCAGTCTTGTGAACAGGAAACAGAAACAGGGTAACCCTCCTGTCTGTTTTGTGGGTTCGAATCAGCCTTTGGTCTCAAGTCTTGGAGGGATTCAAACTGCGAACCTCTTGCTAGCATACCCAATGTACAGGCTCAGATAATTCTGCTGTTCGGGGAGGGGGGCAGATATCTTTTGCCTATGGGCACCTAACCAGGCGTACAAAATGAACCCTTAAAACTCTATTAAAGACCTCAGAATAAATTCTTATCTTTTTCCAGTTTGGTAAAACCAGTGAGCTTTGTAGGTACAGTGTCAGCTTTAACCATGTATGCTTCCCTTGTCAAGAAAAATAATTTCAAAGGCACACCAAGTAGTCTCTAAAGTAGAGGTTTACTTCAAAATAGATAAAAAAAAATGTAAAATGTCAATACAGAGCCGTATATCACAAACCGTACAAATCACTTAAAAGAATAAGGTTTTAAAAAGTGCAGATTCCTACCACTAATACACTTAGACTTGTCTGTTCTAATGTATTCTTATCTCACAGTGCTGTAGATGTTTCTTTTTCAGAGTCCCAACGTATGTGTCGAAATGGGAAACGGAATACTGTTTAAAAACTGGCTTTGCCAACCTCTTTGCGTGAGGTCACCTAGCTCCTCCCTGTCAGAATATAAAAAAAAAATCTATGCAAAATATGATGTCTTGTCAAAGTATTAAATTCTGTGACCTCAGCACAACTCATTTTCTTGTATGACTTTCTTTGATCTTATGAGTGCTTCCCCTTTCCAGGACATCAAAGGACTTGTTATGTCTCTCTGCCAGATCTCCCGGAGGTGCAACATGCTTTGTATCACCATGTGAATATTAACTGTGTTTCCTCTGAATGTCATAAAAGTTTATGACCTATCTTGGCAGTTGGCAAGCTACAGTTAGTCACACAAACAGGCGATCTTAAATTTTAAGTCTCTTCTAACCTGTAATTATCTCTTGGCCTTCCAGGTAACATGTTGTAGCTAAAACCTGGGAGGGGGGGGTGTCATTCCACAGGCTGATTCAGCATGTATCATGAGAGACACTCAATAACACATTTTTATATTACAAAAATCATAGATGAATCAGAGCCAGCTGTCTGATTGTCACAATTCTTCCCCACCTAGACTGAATTTGGGGGCTCTATCCCCTGCATGAGATGAACTTCCCAAATCAGTTTACTTCTCGTACACACGAGACAGCCCATCGGAGTTCTGATTTTTGGCTCCATCCCAATGTAGAATTGTCATATCATACCCTTGCAAAGCAAGACTCCGTCTTAGCAATCTACCACTGTTTTTCCCCATCTGCGTCAGCCAAACCAGGGGGTTGTGGTCAGTCTGTACCACAAAATGCTGCCCATACAAGCATGGCTCTAAATTCTTTAGGGCCCACACTATGGCAAGACACTGTTTTTCCACAGTGGAGTATGCCTGCTCCCTGGGAAGTAACTTTTTACTCAGGTACACTATTGGGTGATCCCTCCCTTGGCTGGATGTCTGACTCAGTACTGCCCCAATACTCACGTCTGAGGTGTCAGTCTGAACTATAAAGGGTTTGCTATAGTCAGGACTTGTCAAAACAGGAGCACGGCACATTGCCTCCTTTAGTTTGGAAAAGGCTTCCTCACAGGTTGGGCCCCAGGTAATTTTTTTGGGCATCCTTTTCTTTGTCACGTCAGATAGGGGAGCAGCCAGGGCACTGTAATTGGGTACAAATGTCCTGTAGTACCCTGCTGTCCCTAGAAAACTCCTGACCTGCTTCTTTGTTTCTGGTCTGGGCCATGCCTGGATTACCTCTATTTTTATTTGGTTAGGACAGAGCTGTCCCCGACCTACCACATGCCCGAAGTATGCCACTTCTCCCATGGCCACCTGGCACTTCTCGGCTTTCACAGTGAGCCTGGCCCTCTGTATCCTGACCAGCACTTCCCTAAGGTGGGATAGGTGTTCCTCCCAGTTGGTGCTAAAGATGGCAGTGTCATCCAGGTACTCCACGGCATACTCCTCAGCACCATTTAACACCTGGTTCACTAACCTTTGGAAAGTGGCTGGGGCATTCTTCATTCGGAAAGGCATTACTTTAAATTCAAATAAGCCTATCGGAGTGATAAAGGCTGACCTCTCCCTAGCTCTGTCCATCAACTCTGCCTGCCAGTACCTCTTGGTCAGGTCAATCATCGTGAGGTAGGTTGCCCCTCCCAACTTGTTCAGGAGTTCGTCCGTCCGGGGCATTGGGTGGGCGTCTAACTTCGTGACTGCATTCAGTCCACGATACTCCACACAGAAATGAGTTGAGCCATCTGGCTTGGGCACAAGGGTTACGGGTGAAGCCCAGGGGCAGTGGGATCTCTGGATTATCCCTAAATCCAGCATCTCCTCCACTTCCCTCCTAATGTCCTTTTGGACAGCCTCTGACACCCGATATGCTGTCCGCCGGATGGGCGTCTGTCCCTGTCCCCACATCGTGCATCGCTAAGGGGGATTAGTCCAGGCTTGGTGCTAAACAATGGGGCAAAATCTGCTAAAACCTCCCTTACTTTCTGGATCTGGTCCAGGACCAGCTGGGGAAACAATTTTACTGCCTCCACAGAGGACTCCCGCTTACTTTCCAACAGCAAGTCCAGAAGGGGGTCTCCTTTGTCCATTCCCTTCCCCAGGACTACACACTGCAAACACCATGTCAGCCCTATTTGCATATGGCTTCAGCATGTCGACATGGTACATCCTTTCTGTCTGTCTTCGGTCAGGTAACTCTATAAAATAGTTCATGTCATTTACCTTCCTAACCACTTTGTACGGTCCTGCCTACTCAGCCTGCAGCTTATCTTTCCGGACCAGAATAAGGACCATGACTTCCTGACCTACCATGTATGAGCGAGCTCTGGCTTTGCGATCGTACCACACTTTTTGTTTCTGTTGGGCAGCTGCTAGGTTGCTCTGGGCTGTCCCCATAAGCTCCTTCAGCCTTTCCCTAAACCTAAGGACATAATCCACTATGGGAGTTCCCTGGGTGGTGTGCTTGCCTTCCCAGTCCTCCCGGATCAAGTCTAGGTGCCCATGTACCTGGCGTCCATATAAGAGTTCGAAGGGGGAAAATCCTGTCGACTCTTGGTGCACCTCCCTGTATGCAAACAACAGGTGGGGAAAGTATTTCTCCCAGACCATCCCATGCTGTTCAGCAAACACCTGGAGCATTGACTTTAGGGTACCATTGAATCTTTCCACAAGCCCATTGGCTTGTGGGTGATACGGTGTCGTGCATCTCTGCACCACTCCACACTTCTCCCACAAACATTTCATCAGGTCCGACATGAAGGAACTCCCTCAATCAGTGATAACCTCCTGTGGAAACCTAACACAGGAGAAAATCCCAAGTAAGGCATCTACCACTTTGTCTGTCCTCAGTGAGGATAGGGTGACTGCCTCTGGGTATCAGGTGGCATAATCCATCACAGTCAGGATGAATCCCTTCCCTGAGGAGCTGGGGGTATTTAAAGGCCCCACAATATCCATTCCCACCCTCTAGAATGGCTCCTCTACTATGGGCTATGGAATCAGGGCAGCTTGGGTTTTCTTGCCTGCTTTCCCTATTTCTTGGCACCGGTGACAAGACCTGCAATACTTCTTCACCTGCTGGGTGAAGTTAGGCCAATAGAAAATCTGGGCCAACCGCTGCGTAGTGCGTGCGATTCCCAGATGACAAGACAAGGGAATATCATGTGCAATCTTGAGCAACTGCTCATGATACTTGGGAAACGACAAGCTGCCTGCCTAGCACCCCTCCCTCTGTCTGCACAGCCTGAGTATACATCAGTCCATTTTCCCAATAAACCTTATGTCTGCTGTCACCTCCCTGTGTGCCGTCCGAGTCTGCCCAAGCCCTCAGCTTCTGTAGACTAGGGTCACTTCTCTGAGCAGCTGCAAACCCTTACATTCCCAAGACATGGGACAGGTCCCCTTCAGTCACTAAACTAGGGTCCCTAGCACTAGCGTCAGGGCACTCAGGATCACTGTCAGTCCCAACCCTCTGACAATGGGTCACCCCTCCCTCTTCGGAGTAACCCTCCATAGCTGTGTGGTTGACTGCTACTGGGGAAATTTCTACCCCCTTTTCATATGTCTCCCCATCTAGAGACACAGGCTGGGGAACCAACCTCTCAGTGGTTTCCACAATGGCTTCTGTGGGGTTCAGGGAACTACAATTTTCCTTTGCCGCTTGGCTACGGGTGACTGCATACACCATCCCTTGTTTGAGATTGTTGCCCAGGGTCACATCCACTGCTAAGGTTTTGGCTACAGCCACCTGTTGCACAGTTCCCCCTGTTTCACCCCAGTCTAGGAGAACACTAGCGAGGGGCAGTGTTTTTGCCTCACCAGTAAAGTCCTGTACAGTGACGTATTTATTGGGTATAAGCTGACCAGGCTCTACTAGGTCCCCTTTTACTAATGTCAGGGATGCCCCTGTGTCCCTTAACTCTTGCATCTCTACACCATTCACCATGTCTGGGTGCATGTGTTCCCTCATGTTCACTGGCATGCTTCCAGGGACACGCAAACAACCCACTTCCTTCCTAGCCCCCTGTTGTGTATTGCTCGCCTTTTTGGGACACTGTCTGGCAATATGCCCAGTTTCTTTACACAACCAACATTCATTTTTTCTCTCAGAGAAATCTTTTCTCTGAAACCTGGGGCTAACTGGTTTTGGTGGAGGCAGTGAGGGTTTTAGCTGCCCTGAAGGCACGCATTTCCCTTTCTGCGCTGCCACGCCTGCCTCATTCACTCTCAGAGCAGGTCTGCTCTTGGCATGGCGGTCCGAGAGTTCAGCAGCCTCTTGCACTGTTTTGGGATCTTGGTCCTCCAGCCAGGTTTTGAACTCTGCTGGGCATGACCAGAAAAACTGTTCTAACAAAATCATATTTTCAATTTTATCAACAGAGTTTGCCTTAATTCCTTCCCACCAACGTTTTAAAAACTGACGTTGTTTCATGGCTAGCTCCTCGTAGCTCATGTCAGGGCTTCTCCCGAGCTTATGGAATTTAGCTCTGTATGATTCAGCAGTTAATTCAAATTTCTTTAACAGTGCAACTTTAAGTTTGCTGTAATCATCACTGTCCTCTTTGTCCATTTAACCCAATGCATCCCGAGCTTTTCCGGTAAGTAGCGGGGACAGCTAGAAGCTCCAGGACTCCCTAGGAATTTTAGCCTGAATACAAACTTTTTCAAAAGAATTTAAAAAAGCATTCATATCCTCCCTTCTTTAAATTCAGCTATTAATTTGGAATTCAATTTGTAACCCAGTCCTGTAGTCCCAGTTAAACCCAAGCCAGTTACCTGCTCTGGTGCTGGTGGTTGGAGTCGTAGCTTCTTCAGTTCATGTTACCTCTGGTGCTCACACTCCTCACGGTCTGTGTCTCGGAATTTTTGCTCCCTCTTCTCCTCTGCAGCACGCTGGTGCTCACGCTCCTCACGGTCTGCCTCACTGTCCACCTCCCGCTGTTCACGGTCCGCCTCCCTCTGGAACTCCAGCTCCATTCAGTGCAACTCAGTTTGCAGCCTGAGTAATTCTGGATCCAGGATACTGGTGACCTTCTCCTGCTGCTGTGGCCCTTCGCTGACAGTGGCCCTGTTGTCATCCTCACCGGATCTGGACACTGCACGGGCCGCTAGCCCTGCCACATTCAAGCTTTGGTCCCTTACAGTCACTGTCTGTGACTCGGTGCTCCGGGTATCTGCTACCATCAGGGCATCCATGAGGTTCTGTTTGCTGGCTTTCACCTCGAACGTGACTCCTCTGTCTCCGCACAACTGGTTTAAATAGTCTACAGTGTGCCTGCTGTAGTTGGAAGCCATCTTCTTCCCTTACTACGGCTACACTGACTTGCACTTTAGAAAAAAAAATAAAACAGGTAAGAACTTGACTGTACGCCAAGTGATATAGTTCTGTCTCCTTTTTAAAAAAAATCACTGCCTTTTTCTTTCTTTGCAAGTGAGCCAACGGTCTCGAGCTGACACACTGAACAAGAAAAGCTTGTAATATCAGAACTTATCTCACCACTGCCAACCAATCTGTGTCACACTCACTCAGCAGGTCAGGCCCTCTGCTCCCACAGTACCAACCTCCGAGCACAGTCTTGTGAACAGGAAACAGAAACAGGGTAACCCTCCTGTCTGTTTTGTGGGTTCGAATCAACCTTTGGTTTCAAGTCTTGGAGGGATTCAAACTGTGAACCTCTTGCTAGCATACCCAATGTACAGGCTCAGATAATTCTGCTCTTTGGGGGGCAGATATCTTTTGCCTATGGGCACCTAACCAGGCGTACAAAATGAACCCTTAAAACTCTATTAAAGACCTCAGAATAAATTCTTACCTTTTCCCAGTTTGGTAAAACCAGTAAGCTTTGTAAGTACAGTGTCAGCTTTAACCATGTATGCTTCCCTTGTCAAGAAAAAGAATTTCAGAGGCACACCAAGTAGTCTCTAAAGTAGAGGTTTACTTCAAAATAGATAAAAAAATGTAAATACAGAACCGTATATCACAAAACATACAAATCATTTAAAAGAATAAGGTTTTAAAAAGTGCAGATTCCTACCACTAATACACTTAGACTTGTTTGTTCTAAGGTATTCTTATCTCACAGTGCTGTAGATGTTTCTTTTTCAGAGTCCCAACATATGTGTCTAAATGGAAAACAGAATACTGTTTAAAAACTGGCTTTGCCAACCTCTTTGCGTGAGGTCACCTAGCTCCTCCCTGTTAGAATATGAAAAAATATATCTATGCAAGATAGGATGTCTTATTAAAGTATTAAATTCTGTGACCTCAGCACAACTCGTTTTCTCATATGACTTTCTTTGATGTTACGAGCAGCTTCCCCTTTCTAGGACATCAAAGGACTTGTTATGTCTCTCTGCCAGATCTCCTGGAGGTGCAACATGCTTTGTATCACCATGTGACTATTAACTGCGTTTCCTCTGAACGTCATAAAAGTTTATGACCTATCTTGGCAGTTGGCAAGCTGCAATTAGTCACATAAACAGGAGATTCTAAATTTTAAGTCTCTTCTAACCTATAATTATCTCTTGGTCTTCCAGGTAACATGTTGTAGCTAAAACCTCGGAAGGGGGGTGTCATTCCACAGGCTGAATCAGCATGTATCATGAGAGACACTCAGTAACACATTTTATATTACAAAAATCATAGATTAATCAGAACCAGCTGTCTGAGTGGCACACCCACAACGGGATTTATGTCCGCTACTATGGAGTGACTGGTGGGACTAATAGCAGAGAGGGCCAGTTTCACTATTGGGGTTAGCCCTAAAGCCAGCGGACTGGGCGTGCAATACCAGAGGGGAAAAAAATGAGAAAGTGCCTTCAAGTAACCCCGACTCTTCAGTACCCCTATTATATTTCAGTTGTGCTCCCTTGCTTCAGATTTGGGGAAATCACCTTTTGGCTAACTCAGTTGCTGTCTCTCACAGCTTGCCAACTTTTTTAAGGTAATGGAAGCTGCAGTGTGGCAAAAGCATGCACACATTCTGGGAAGGGGGGGGTTGCCCTCCCCAGTCATGCGCTCCTTGTTACCAGGGGAGAGATTGCTGCATACAAAAAAAAAGGAAGAATAGATGTGCAGAACAGCACAGTGTAGCAACATCCTGAAAATGGCAAGTTGCAAAAATCCAAATGCTTTAATTAATTCAAGGCAGGTTAGACTACAAGCCTGCATCATTGTGCCATGGTCTTCTTGAAACTTTAATGGAGCAGGTGCATTGTGGGATGGTGAAGACTTAAGGTACCCAGGATTTATATACTGTTCCTCCCTCCCTGAAATTATGGATCAGATGTCAAGAGGGGAGGGGGCTAGCTTTGAAATATCAGTTACGTGGGGAACTGTGGGGCATGGGTGGGTTTGAAGGTATCCTTGGCTTCTGGCACACAGCACCGGGAACCAACCTATTTAAATTAACAAAAAAATAGATTGTGGCAGAGGGTGGGAAATGATTGCATTGGGGAGAGGGTGGATGCCCTATGGACCTACCTTAGGCTACCCGGGGGACTTTCTGGGCTTTTCCTTTTTAAGCCCAAACATGGAGTCCTGAGTACCTGCAGGGGCTTGCCTACCCTCCCAGTTACCTTGTATTGTTGTGCTGCTGGAGATTTCTAATGTCTGTATTTTCAGCCTTCCCATCTCCTGGCAGCTGTAGTCACCATCAGAGATACAACTATTTCATGATGCATTCATGCACTGATGTAGTGACTGTCTGATCAAGTGGCTGTATTTCTCTGGGCGGTGCTGGTGATTGCTCAGGACAATAAAACATTTTAATAGGGCTTCTCTATCACTTCTGTGTAGCAGCAGAGTGCCAGGGTGTTGAGACTTAGGCATGTTTGGCCAAACCGCAGTCGTGTTTTGGGGGTTGGTGGGGTAGGGTGAACCAACATTGAACTGCTGGTAGGTTGGAAGCAGTAAGCACCACGACCTCCGTCTATCCTATGTGAAGTGCTGCTTACCATAGTGTTGAGTTGTACCTTCCATATGCAAAAACAAATTAGCCAATGGTGAGCGCACAGGGAAAACGGTCCACAGCAAGATGCGTGACCAGCAATTGCATTGCACACCTTGCTGGTAGATCCGCATGTTGGCCCCATTGTCGGGGGGGGGGTTGACCCTGCACCCCCCTTTAAAAACATATATACATCCCTCAGCCTGCACACAAGGGGAAGGGAGAGGACCTCGTTAGGGACCCAGGTTCCTGTCCACCCATAGTCGCTGTCGCACTGAATTCCTGACCACCCAGATTGCATTTGCTCGTACTACTTTGCCTACATTCCTTCACCCCAAGCCCCCCACCCATGTGACGGTATATGCCTTCAGTGCAGGGTATGGCCACTTTCATATCTACCATTAACAGGCTTTAAAAAAAATAAATAAATAAATGTGTGATGTAATTAAAAAAACAGTTTGGGCTTCATAGCCTGCTATCTTGGGGCTGCGATAGCCACTCTGTGCTAAACAAAAAATTTTAATGCAGTCTATACAGTTTGGGAAGGGTTTGTAATAGTGGCACGCTGCCAGCAACCAATCCCTTCCCACTCCCTTGTCTGCCTGCTCCACCCTTGTGTTCCCCCGTTTTGTGACGTGGTACCAGGGAGAGCTCGAGGATGGATTTTCAGAACAATTTTACATAACTTTAAAGTACCTTTTAATAAAAATGAAAGCCACCGCTCAACTAATAGGGTCCCTATTAGTTGAATGGTGGCTTTCATTTTTATCCAAATGTACTTCAGAGTTATGTAAAATTGTTCTTGAAAATCAGCCCATAGAGTTGCATAGGGCACGCCCCCGCGCTCTTCCTGATACAACGTCACGAAACGGGAGGAGATGTGGAGCAGGCAGACAGGGAAGTGGGAAGGATCAGCTGGTTGACAGTTCAGCCAGCATTCGACCCTTCCCAAACTCGCAGAGCTACATTAAAAAATGTTATTTTAGCACAGAGGGCTTTTGTCACCAAGGTAGCGGGGATATGAAGCCCAAATGCCTATATCACACATTTACTTTAAATTTCAGGGTCCTTTCCCATTGTTACAACTGCAACAGTGAGTGGCAGACCCAAAGACTAAACATCCCTTTTCCACAGTGCATCCAGCATCAATATTTTATTCTTAACATCCTTTTTAATCCGGACTTCCCCCTGTAGAACACGCTGGGCATTTGGGGTTAGTAGTAAGGATTCTGAATCCTTCTTCCAGACGACACTTACCGGGCCTTTGGGTTCTGCCTAGCTGGCCTTTCTCTGAGTCTCGGAGGCCTTCTGAATCAAGGCGGGTATTCTGAGAGCTCGCCCAGTCCTGGACATCTGTTTTTCAGAGCACAGCTGCGCTAAGCGACCAAACATATGAGCATTGGTTCCAATTAACAAGAGCACCCCATCATACAGTCCACTGGGGGGACACACCAGTGCCAAGGTTTCCACTTGTTCGGCCACCCCAGCTACAGAAGTGGGAAAAGACAACCAGATCCGGATATACCCAGAATAGGGTAGGCCTTACCACTTAGCCCCCACACATGTAGGCCATCCAAAGGCTGCAGGGGCACCTCAGGCAAGTGCTTCCGATACCAGTTCTGAAACATAATGGTCACTTGGGAACCACTGTCTAACACAGCCCGAGTGGGTACTCCGTTCACTTTCACGGTGGTTTCCATTTAGGGACCCACCACGTCAGACCATTCAGGGGGCATGGTTTTGGTGGTCGCTTGGGCATTGGCCCGGGTGACAAAACTCTTCTGAGGAGGCCCTCCTGAGGTCTGGCATAGGCCTTTCAATGCCAAGCTACTAGCTTGCTGTTGATCCTCCTTAAGTTCTCGGGTAACCGGCACTCTGTCTGAAAGTGTCCATCCTCCCCACAATGGTAACAGAATTTAGTATCTCGAGAGTCCTTGGGAGGAAAATACCTCACCTGCCGGGAGGCATCGGGGGCTCTGGAGGGCTCCTCTTGGCTAGGTCATTTATTTCTGGATAATTCAGGTTCCCCAAATTTGGGGGGGTTGGCAGTATTGTGTCTCAGTTCTCTCACCATTTCCCATAGATCTCTAATCTCAGCCTTCAAATCACTCTCCACCCGGGGATCAGAGGAGACAGCATGCACCCCCACTCCACCCTGGGTCTCTGGGGGCACAGAAGAAACATCAGGCCCCTAGTTCAATCCCCTCGAGAGGTGGGTCTCATCAGGTTCACTGGGCTCAGGGGTCTGGCATAGATTCACGGCTCCCACATAGGGCTCCCACCCTTCTTCATCAGTCTCAGCCTCTCTAATCTCTCTCATCAATTGGCAGTATTCAGGAGGGGTGGCCTGTCGGTCATGTAACTTGAGTTTTAACAATATCACACTGGAAAACCTAGCAGACTTCAAGATATGCTCCAGCTGGACCTGATTCAATGCTGGAGCAGTTGCCCTCCCTTTCGATAAGCTTTTTGCAGTGCCCTTTCCATTCTGGTGACAAAGGCTGACAGTTTCTCATTCCTCCACTGTTTTAGCTGACTTGAACTTCCACAACAAATCTTCCGCAGTTTCAGTACTCCCAAACACCCCCTCTAAGGCAGAAAGGTACTCTGTTGCAGTGGCTTCGGGGCTAGTAGCCCGCAAGAAACGAATGGCTTCCAAAGCTGGACCCCTCATGCTCTCCATCAGTCTCTTTCGTTTCTCCCCCTCAGAGCACTGCCACTCTTAGGCTAAAGGGGTAGCATAGTCCATCCAAGTCTCCAAATCATCTTCTCCCGAGGGCACAGGCACAGTACCAGAAAAAAGTTTAAATCTTCTATAGGAGTCTAACTGTATGGGGGGAACTACTATGGGTGGGGAAGCCAGGATAGAACTCTTGGAGGACCTGGGAGATGTACCCAGGGACGATTGGGGGGTGGGATTACTGGAAAGGTCTAACACCTGTAGTAATTCCTGAGTGGTCCTCCCTTCTGCAGCTAACAGTTTAAGCAACTTATCTTTAAAGCTGTTAGTCTTGAGGGACCCCCCTGGCGTGACTGAACCGCTCCGGATATGAATGACTCACCACCCCTTTGGAGCACCTTCCAGGTAAATCACTGGGGGCACCCTGTCTGGGTCTATAATTACACTGCGTAACAGCAGCACCTGTAAGGTCTGGTTGAGTAGGTCGGCCATTCGCTCCTTCACCTCTACCTTGCCCAAACATTTAACACGCTCAACTGCCGAAACAAGGTCAGCGTTCTTTATCCCCAGAGGCACATCCAGTAGTAACACAATTTTCTGGGAATCCAACTCTTCAGCTTCACCCCACCCCATCAGTTTATGCACAGTCATCTTAACAGGGTCTAACTTAATTTTAGTCATGATATCCCCTTCTAGTTTTTCCTTGGGTTTGGCCATGGTGGGGTAGTTCGTATATTCGGCCACTAGGGGATGCTAATCCCAGTGGTGCCTCCAAAATGTAACCCCCAGGGGGCACTATCCCAAGGGCTACTACCCCAGCCTGATTTGCCACTAACAGGTTGAGGGGCCTGGATCCGATGGTGGGTACCTCCACCCAGAGGTCAGGGTTAAGACAGTCTGATATGACTTGGTCACAGCCCTCTGGGTCACTGCAATCCCCCTTTCTTCCCATTAGTGGCCCACACAAATCAGTCACAGTACCCTTGCAATATACACGTACCCCCAGGATTGGTTCAATCAGCTTGACTCTGGGGACCCCCTGTAAAGTAAGATGCAGTTATACAATAACCACTTTACAGTAATTCAACATAGACACACAGTTCAGCCTGTATACATTTGCAGAACAACCAAATCTGATTTATTTAGGGGATAGTAACAAGGACTAGGGGATATCAGGTTAATTAGCTTACCACTCTAATACATATACATATATATATCTAGGGCACTGTGCACAGGCCAAACCTATAAGTCACTGTTTCTGGGTACCCAGGCCATAGAAGGCTAGCCTCTCGATGCAGCTGGTTGGGGCCCTGACGCAGAAAACAAGCACTTGATTCCTAAGAGGATTAAGTAGAGCCAGCAGGCTCAGTTCATGTAGCCAATAAAGCAGCCAGACAAATCTTGCCCTCACGATGAACATCTGACAGGGAGCTACCCTGATTTGGTACTCACGACTCCAGCTGAAAGAGCACTCTCACACCACTTGGACTGAGCCTGGAATTCAGACACTTCTCCACACATTTATATGAAAAGCAGAGGGGTACCATACCAGGCAGCTGCTGTATACTCCCGATCGCTTTCACTGCAAAACACCGAGCCCAACGACACAGCTTCATTTGTCCTGACAGACCGAGCGCAATTGAAGCAGATTCTCCAGTCCTCTACAGGGTGAGCCTGGTAGGTAGCTGCGCACTTGCATAGCCTCCTCTGACTGTGGTCTAGCGGATTTAGTCCGAGCTGTACGGCGATACAACCGCCCGACTCTGGCCTTCCACACGTGCTTCCCGTGCGAAAAACTCAATGCCGCAAGAGCCCAGAGCTCCTTCCTCACTCTTAGCCACAATGACTCTGAATCTGGGCAGTTTGGGCAGGGAACTCAATTTGGGCACCACCCGATCCCATTGGTGGGATGCTGATACCAGTTACTCACTACTGCCCTCATTGGTGCAAACAAGGCACCATAGTCCAGAGCTACACTTCCCAGAATTACTAGCTGATTCCACATTAGTCAGCCGGCTCCATTTACAGTCCTGATTCTGGTTGGTCGCTACTTACTCCATTTTTAGATACCCCCTTACTCCTATTGGACCCCTCAAACTGTCCTGGTCCAAAATGGAGGGGCACAGCACACAGAGTCCCAGCTGCAACAAAGACTGGTTAAACAAACTGCATTTTCACCTTTACCCCAAATGATTGCAGGCAAGCAGTTACATCTTTCGAGTGGGCTCCCTTTGCGCTTTCAGCGACGGCAAAGAGGGGCAATTACATTACAGCTCGAGCAGGACTCGAGCAGGGAAACGCACAGTCCCCCTCATGAGCAATGATTATGTGTGCAAGCAGACAGCTCTTAAAGAGACAGTACATGGAGGCGCCACAAGCATTCACAGAGCCATTCAAACGGCTTAAGCGCTGAACGCCAACCACCAGGGGGACACTTAGGCCCTGTCCACACTATGCCTCTGTAACGTTACAGAGGGTGTAAAACGTTACAGTAACAGGTCGTGTTTACACCTGTAACGTTACAGGAGGCGTTTTCGTAACCGTTGTTGAAACCACATATGAGGTGGTTTCAACAACGGTTATGAAACCGGTCCTGCCCTGGTAACCTTACCGATGGTAGTGTGGACAGCTGGTAACGGTCCCCTGCAGGGCACGAAGTGCAGCGCGAGCTGCATTGTGGGATCGGGCACCGCCGTAACGGTCGCCCAGCTCCCGATGTGTGGACCGGCAGTGCCGGTCCCGTAATGGACACCACCGAGGTGTGGACACACTGCACTGCTCCCTGGCCGTAACGGATTGCATCCGTTACCGGGCGTGAGCAGTGTAGTGTGGACAGGGCCTTAGGCAGCTCTTAGAAGGCTTTTAGGAACCCCCATTTGTAGGGGGGTTACATACAATTTACTAGAGAATACATTTTAGTCATCTTCAGTGTTCCTTTCCAAGATTTACAGTACATCTTGGCAGTCCATCTGAAAAGTCTCTGTAGAAAACATTTGCCTCTCCCCTTTTAACCTCATAGTGTCTTCAGTTTATAGTGCTCACCATGACAGATTGTGATATTACAAACAGCAACTGTGTGATTAGCATTGGAGAGTAAGATACATTTTGAAAGACTTAGTGAAAAAAGCATTTGTCAATGCCAAATGTTTGCTTGCTGATATTAGCATTGGATGTGCAGGAGTTAGACAGATGCAGAATAGGGGTGGCAGTGAAGTATTGAACTCATGCCAATCCCACCTCCACCCTGCAGAGATGGACAGGCATTGGGGTGTGCCTGTGGGTCGTTGCCCATAATGCTCACGGCATGTCACCTCACCCTATCCTGTAGACACCGACAAGTGTTGAGGTGTGCCTTGGGGTGTTCGGCTTCACGGTCGCCCCATTTCATAAGGACATATGCTGAAATGGGTGCAGTACAGGACAGTGGGGTAAAGTCTGGTGCTGAGGAGTGCAAGGCACACCTCGATGCCTGTCACTGGCTTCAGGGTGGGGATGGGATGAGCGTTACAGCCAATGAACCAAAGTTTCACCTCTGATGCCTGTCAGTCTGTACAGGGTGTGACGTTATGGTTAGAAACCCTAACCCCACCGGGCGTGTGTTGGTATTTGCAGCACAAATTTTTAGCATGGCCTTTTTTTGACCCCCACCTCATGAAAAGCATTTGGGACCTCTTCTCATAAGCAGTGGCACTGTGATTTTGTTAATGTGTCCCAAACTTCGAGTTCCCACAGCAACCATGCCATTCTGTGCCAGATGTGCGAAAACACAGATCAGGCAGGATGTGAAGAATGACAGCTGTACCATCCATAGCGAGGGGTGAAGAGATGGCAATGTTGAAAATTTGTAGTGAAAATTTTAAAAATGCTCGAAGTTCCAAGCGTATGTGGAAACTGCGTAACACATGCTTGTACTGCAGTATTTTAGTGGAATTATTTCACCAAATTTTCAACATAGGCATTTTCTGACCTTTGCTCATGAACACTGTCACTATGATTTTCTTAATCTGTCCGAAACATTATTTTCCCACTGTGACCGTGCCAGATGTGCAAACGCATAATTCGGGCAGGATATAAACAAGCATTTGTCAGTGCCGAATGTTGATTGTGTTGGTCTGTTGAGCTCGCTCACTGCCCCTGTGTCAGTTGCTCAGTCTGTTTCTCCCGGTGCTGCAGGCTGCCCTTTTGTACTGGGTTCCTGCCTCTGTTGATGGCTTTTTCTGCCCACAAAGAAATCTGCAGCGGTCCCAACACAGGTCTGTTGAGCCTGCTGACTCTCCCTCTCTCACTCACTTGTTCCGTTTCTGCTGGTGCTGCAGGCTGGCCTTTTGTACTGGGCTCCTGCCTGCATTGACGCCTTTTTCTGCCAACAAAGAAATCCGCAGCAGTCACAATAGAGCTCCATTGAGCTCGCTCACTCCCCCTCTCTCACTCGCTCGTTGTGTTTCTCCCAGCGCTGCAGGCTGCCCTTTTGTACTGGGCTCCTGCCTGCGTTTGCACCTTTTTCTGCCCAGAAAGAAATCTACAGCTGTCCCGACAGAGCTCCGTTGAGGTCGCTCACTCCCCGTGCCACTCACTCATTCTTTTTCTCATGGCGCTGCAGGCTGCCCTTTTGTACTGGGCTTCTGGCTCTGTTGACGCCTTTTTCTGCCCACAAAGAAATCTGCAGCAGTCTCGACAAAGCTCCGTTGAGCTTGCTCACTCCCCTTCTGTCACTCGCTCAGTCCGTTTCTGCCAGTGCTGCAGGCTGCCCTTTTCTATTGGGCTCCTGCCTGTGTTGCCTCCTCCTTCTGCCCACAAAGAAATTTGCTGCAGTTATAATAGAGCTCCATTGAGCTCGCTGAGTCCCCCCCTCCCCACTCGCTCATTCTGGTTTCCCCGCCACTGCAGGCTGCCCTTTTGTACTGGCCCCTGCATGCGTTGCTGCCTTTTTCTGCCCACAAACAAATCTGCAGCAGTCCCAACAGAGCTCCATTGAGCTCACTCACTCACTCCCCCTCCCTCACTCGCTCGGTCTGTGTCTCCTGCTGCTGCAGGCTGCCCTTTTGTACTGGCGGCTTATTCTGGCCAGAAAGAAATCTGTTGCAGTCCCGACACAGCTCCATTGAGCTCTCTCACTCACTCATGCCATTTCGGCCCACGCTGCAAGCTGGCCTGTTGTACTGGTCTCCTGCCTGTGTTGCCGCATTTTCTGCCCATCAAGAAATCTGCAGCTGTCACAATAGAGCTCCGTTGAGCTCGCTCACTACCGCTCTGTCACTCACTTGTTCTGTTTCTCTTGACGCTGCAGGCTGCGCTTGTGTACGGGGCTCCTGGCTGCATCGGCACCTTTGTCTGTCCACAAACAAATACACAACTGTCCCGACAGAGCTCCGTTGAGGTCGCTCAGTCTCCCTCTGTCATGCGCTCATTCTGTTTGTCCTGGCGCTGCAAGCAGCCCTTTTGTACAGGACTCCTGCCTGCATTGGCACCTTTTTCTGCCCACAAAGAAATCCGCAGCAGTCCTGATAGAGCTCCATTGAGCTCACTCAGTCCCCCTGTCTCACTCACTCGTACTGTTTCTCCCACGTCTGCAGTTTGGCCTTTTGTACTGGGCCCCTGCCTGCATTGATGCCTTTTTCTGCCCACAGAGAAATCCTCAGCAGTCCTGACAGTGCTCCGGTGAGTTCGCTCACTCCTCTTCCGTCACTCGCACTCTCGCTCTGTTTCTCCCAGTGCTGCCCTTTTGTACTGGGATCTTGTGTTGGGCCCTTTCTCTGTCCACAGACAAATCCGCAGCAGTCCCGACAGAGCTCAGTTGAGCTCGGTCACTCCCCCCTCTCACTCGTTCAATCTTAATGAGTCCCAAACAGTGATTTCCCACAGTGACTGTGCTATTCTGCGGTAGGAGTGCAAAAACATATTTTAGCCAGGATGTGAAAAATGGCGGCTGTACTGTTCTTAAGGAGGTGTGGAAAAATGCCACTGTTGAAAATGTGGCGTGAAAATATTACAAAATTGCGAAGTTACAAGGGTGTGTGGAAACAGTTCAACGTACACTTGTACTAGAGTCATGTTATGGAGTTTCGTCACCAAATTTTCAACATAGGCATTTTAGGACCTCTGCTCATGAACAGTGCCACTGTCATTTTCTTAATCTGTCGTGAACAGTGATTTCCCACAGCGACCGCATTATTGTGTGCCGGAACTGTGACAACACATTCGGTCAGGATGTGAAAAAAGACAGCTGTACTGCTCATAAGGAGGTGTGAAAATCTGGCGTGACAATATTACAAATCTCCGAAGTTACAAGGGTGTGTGGAAAGTGTGCAATGCACACTTGTAACACAGTCATTCGATGGGCTGTCATCACCAGATTTTCGGCATAGGCATTTTAGGACCTCTGCTCATGAACAGTATCACTGTCATTTTCTTAATGTGTTCCAGACAGTGATTTCCCACAGCGCCCGCTCTATTCTGCGCCGGAAGTGCGAAAACACATTTCGGCCAGGATGGGGAAAATGACAGTTGTACTGTTCATAAGTAGGTGTGGGAAAATGGCAATGTTGGAAATCTGGAGTGAAAATATTATAAATTCATGAAGTTACGAGCATGCGTGCAAACTGCTCAACGCACGCACGTAACACAGTCATTGTACGGAGTATTGTTACCAAATTTTCAACATAGCCATTTCAGGACCTCTGCTCATGAACAGTGTCACTGTCATTTTCTTAATCTGTCCCAAACACTGATTTCCCACAGCGACTGCGCTATTCTGCGCCGGAAGTGGGAAAACACATTTCCAGCAGGATGTGAACAATTACAGCTGTACTGTTCACAAGGAGGTGTGACAAAATGCCAATGTTGAAAATCTGGCATGAAAATATTGCAGATTCACAAAGTTATAAGCATGCATAGCAGCTGCGCAGTGCACACTCGTAAAACAGTAATTTTTTGGATTTTTCCACCAAATTTGCAACAGTCTTTTTGAGAGCCCACCTCATGAACACTGGCACTGTCATTTCGTTAATTGGCCCCCAACGGTGATTCCGCGCAATGACCGTGAAATCACCTTTCGGGGCCGATTAACGCCATGACAGTTCAGACATTCATGAGGAGGGGTCCCAAAAACCCCATGTTGAAAATTTGGTGAAAAAATTCCCAAAAATGCCCAAGATATGCACTAAAATTGAAAAAACCCTATTTATTACATTATACAGCTTACCGGCATTTCCTCAGTTCGCGGTCGGCTTTGAAGAGTGCAGACGTGTCCCCGGTCCACCGAAGATCGTTGCGCCGAGCTCCGAGGTAAGTATGGGGTGAGGGGTGGGGAGGCAGGGTGCGCAGTGGGTGGGTGCGGGTTGGGTGGGGGGCAGGCGGCGCCGAGGGACAGTTTCCTTTTTTCAGGGAAAAAAAAGGCGTCGCGGGACCGTTTTTCTTCACAGGGCATCTGGCACACTGGGCTGGGCTCCCAGCGTGCCAGCAAGAAGCTTTTGTTTGGTGGGCCAGCAGTAACCGATGGGGATTGGGCACCCCATCTGCAAACAAGGGGTATCATTATGCCAATGGGGATTGGGCACCCCGTCGGCAGAAACAAAAATGGGGGGGGGGTACAGAATGCCAACGGGGACTGGGCTTCCCCGTCAGCAACAACAGAAACACGGGGCCACCAAAGCCGACAGGGAGTAGGGCCCCTTGTCGGCAAGTAAACATGGTGGTGGGGGTATATTGTTTGTTAACACGGTGGCATGCCGCCGCCATGTTCACAAACAATATCAGGGGTTTTGCATCCCACCCTGCAATGATGGGTCGCTCCCTCATTGCAGTGGATGGCTGACGCTGCAGTGACGAGGCGGCCCCTGATTGCAGCGACGAAATTCTCAGAACTTGGTGCCAACTTTCCAAACTGCTGTCACCAGCAGCTTGCAACGGCATTGGGGGAAGCGGGACAAGCCTTTGCAGGCTGTGGGGGCATTGGCCACAACAGTGCCCTGCCTCCACAGCCTGCTTCTCAGCAAGCTGTCCCAATATGTTTCTTGCGCTATGCGCAATCAACATAAAAATGACAGCTGTACTGTTCATAAGGATGTGTGGCAAAATGCCATTGTTGAAAATCTGTAGTGAAAATATTACAAATTTGAGCACTTCCGAGCATACGTGGAAACTGTGTAACACACACTTGTAACACAGTCATTTTATTGACTTTTGTCACCAAATTTTCAACATAGGCATTTTAGGACCTCTGCTCATGAACAGTGTCACTGTGATTTTCTTAATGTGTCCCAAACACTGATTTCCCACAGTGACTGTGCTATTGTGCACTGGAAGTGCGAAAACACATTTCGGTCAGGATGGGAAAAATGGCAGGTGTACTGTTCATAAGGAGGTGTGGAAAATGCCAGTGTTGAAAATCTGGAGTAAAAATATTACAAATTCACGAAGGTACAAGCATGCGTTGAAACTGCACAACACACACTAGTAAAACAGTCATTTTTTCCACCAAATTTGCAAACATAGGCTTTTTGAGAGCCCACCTCATGAACACTGGCACTGTTGTTTCGTTACTCGGTCCTGAAAGGTGATTCCACGCAGTGACCGCAAAATCACCTTTCGGGACCGAATAACACAATGACCGTGGCTGAATTCATGAGAAGGGGTCCCAATAAACCCATGTTGAAAATTTGATGCCAGAATTCCCAAAAGTGCCTGAGATATGCACCAAAGTTGATAAACCCTATTTATGCCATTATAGAGCTTACCAGCATTTCTTCAGTTCGCAGTCGGCTTTGAAGAGTACAGATTTGTTCCCGGTCCACAGAAGATCATCACGCTGGGCTCTGGAGGTAGGTATGGGGGAGACAGGGTGCGCAGAGAGTGGGCGCGGGTTGGAGGAGGGGCCACAGACCTCAACGAGGGACCATTTTCTGTTTTACAGGTTTAAAAAAAAAGTTTCGCAGACTTTTTTTTTTTTTTTTACAGGACATTTGGAACACTGGGGTGGGCTCCCAGTGCCACCTGAGTGGGTTTTTTGGGGCTATAGCCGATGGATTGGGCACCCCGCCGGCACATACCGAGGGGGAGAGAGCTGAGGGATTGGGCAGCCCCACGGCACACAGCAGATTGGGGGGCATTTTGTTGATGGGAGTGGGCTCCCTGTCGGCAAATTGAACTGGGAAGGGGGATTAAAGCCGACGGGGATTGGGGCCCTGTCTGCAAAGAAAGACTGTTGGGGGCCACATGATGCCAAGGGGATTGGGTACCCCTCAGCACACAACAAATGGGGAGGGGTTACAGTATGCTGAGGGGTGGGCCCCGTCGGCAAATGAACTGGGCTAGACGGGTAGACCGCCTGCAATGACGGGTTGCTCCTCATTGCAGCGGTGGATCTGCTTCAAAGTGGTGGCACGCTGGCTGAACTAGTGTCAGCAGCAGCATGCCACCGCATTGGGGAAAGCGGATCAAGCCTCAAACGACACTGGGGCCATTGTCCCCCACAGTGCCGCACCTCCAAAACCCCGTTTCTCTCCTATGCTGTGACGAAATGTTTCTTGCGCATGTGCGCAAGCAAACATAAAAACTGCTGCATTACCTACAATATTTAGTAGATCAATAGTGTGTGAAAGTAATAAAAAAATAACTAGAAAACAAAATTAAAACACAATTGGTGTAAATCCAGTATTAAGTTTTTTTTATTATAATAGGGAGTTGCTCTTTAACTATCTTTTCCGCTTCTATGCTGTATTATACCCTTTGTATCTCTCCATTCTCTATCTACTTACGCTACTGTAAGTGCCTCACAACTACCTATTTTACCTTTATTTCCACAGGTCTGGCCAGATACTGGCTGTCTACCTGTCAGATAAGTATCTTGTTTAATTCTGACTCCTGTAAGCTCTCCCTTAGAACGTCTGAGCCTTTGCATCTCTACAACCTTCTCTGTGCTTTCCTTTTGGGTCTTACCAGATTACCCCAAACCCAAGACAGCCCAACTCTGGGTGCTGTGACTCTGGCAGAGCAGGTAATTCATATTTAATTCAGAGGTCAAAGCTGAGTTTTGCAAACACTAGCCCACAGGGCTAGTGAGTGGTGAAAATCCCCGCAGACTTTTCCACTGGCCCAGTTGGTGTACTTACCGAAGTGTTACCTTCTCCAGCACAAGCCTGCAGGGCTTGTGAAAGGAAAATCTTAATAATTATATACAAAATCTACCAGCATTCGCTTGTCGGATGGTGTCAATTTTGACCCCAGTAAAGGAGGCGGAGCTAGTGTTCAGTGCCAAGGAAGGAGGTGGGGCTGTTGGGCTGTGTGGGGGCAAGGGCTAGTTTCTAGAGATGGAAGGTGCTAGTGATTAGGGCTTCGGATGATGGGCCAGCAGAGGTCAGGAGCTGTGGAGAGAGGAAGGGGGCCAGTGTCAGGGCTCATGGAGGGAGAATGTAGAGGGAAGGGTGTGTGTGCGCCTCAAGTATCCGAGTAAGGTAAGGGCAAGGCAATTTTATTTGTAGGCTGCCCAGTCCTGGAGGCTTTGGGCACCTGACGGTGGCTAAAACAAGACCTAATAAAGAACAGCATCAATAAATAATACAATAAAAATACTAAGTATAAATGTAACAGTTTAAAATAGATTAAAAAGGGGTTCAGAAAATCACAGCGGGGACTAGCACAAGATGAGCTCAAAAAACTGGGAAAGCCAGGGCAAAGAGATAGGTTGTGTCCAGGAGGGCTTTGCATGGAAGGTGTGCAGCAAGGGTATGGGTCATTCTCAAATGGCAATGGAGGAAGGGTATGGATTCTGGGAGTCGGAGGACACAGTGAGGTGATATCCACAGAGTTTAGAAACTGGGGTTCCTAGAAAGGAAGGGTGCTCAGAGGAACTGTGGTAAAGGATTGGGGGGTTGGTGTGGCTGGGTTGTATCAGAAAGTGGAGAGAGGGTTATTGTCTGCAGTCAGGGGCGGAGAGTGTTTGGGACTGTGGAGGATGTACATTCAAGGGCCACTGTCATTGGGGGCTGTAAGGAAAACATTCTAGTGTCAGGTGCTGTGGAAGGCAGGGGCTATTGTCAGAGGGCCCTGTGGATTGGGGGGGGGGGGCTAGTGTATGGGTTAGAGGAAGGAAGTGTGGCTAGTGTCTGAGCTGCCAGCTGGCTTCTGAAATATTTTCAAAAAAATAGTTAACTATATAGATTAGGGGTTCACAAAGTCCCATTTATTCTCAGAAAAAAAATTGTTTTATTGATACAGCACTTGAAGTGTCTTCCCAGCTTTTATTCTTAGTTATTTATTTATTGAAAAGTATTTGTTTAAACAGGATTTGATACAGCAAGTTGTTCAGTGACAAATCTCTGGCTGGGGTTACATCAGCTGCATCTTAGAATGTGCCATTGTGGGGGATAGTCTCTGAGGCACTCCACATTCATGACATCATGGGTTGTGTACACCTGATAGGTTGCTTGATGCACATGTAGACTTGAAGCAAGTCCACCCCCTTCTCCCAGGGGTCAGCTTACCTCAGGTCAGTTCTAGATGTGCATCCGATGAGGTTGCAAGCACACTACACCTCCAACAAATAGAATCTACAGGCTAAGGTAAGCCTCGGAATACCACTCTAAATATATAGATATATATAATTGTCATATACCAGACTAAGACAGGCAGACACAAGAATAATGCATGTTTTGTTAATCCTGCATCTAGTAATGTCAGTTTACCAGATTTTATATAGAGCAGCATAGCTTTGCAGAATATTCTTGTTATCTACCTGGCAGCCCCTGCTATCGGTTCCAAGGAGAACAACTCTCCTTAAATTAGGAAGACAACGAGCACCTGGGAACCCCTACTAGCGGTCCCAGGAGTGCCTTATAAAACTTCAAATGTACTACGCCAATAAGTTTAAAGGTGGGCTACCTGGAAACCTCTGCTAGCAGTCCCAGGAGCAATCATCCTATCAAAAAGCCTCATAATCAAATAAAACTGAGGCTCCATACAAAAGAGCTCCTCAGCAATCTATAAAGTCTCCCTAACAGAAATTGAAAAATTGCTACCTGCCACCCCTTCCAACGGTGCCTGAGTGCTGCACAACGAACAAACATTCAAAGTCCATCAAACTGAGCCCAATCTGTTTTGGACCCTATAACATCCAGGAAAAGTACCTTAGGGGACATATTCATTACCATGGCACCTTCCTTGTGAAGTTCGACCGAATCGCGGCACCCCCGCAGCACATTGAGACTTCCAGCCATCCAACCTCAGCCGTCTAGGCAAGCACTACCTCTATGGACCAAAATGGAGCCTAACAAAATGTTTTTTATGGCTCCCAGGTCCGTAGAGGTTCCCATTCAGTGAGACATTCTCCTGTCTTCTCTTCTGGGCCGAAATCTCGTGCAACGAGTGAGCCGCTCGCTGATTGGCTCAGCAGCATCGCGAGACAATGGCCGCCATCTTGTTGAGGGGCAAGGCAGCGAGATCTCGCCATGAGAGAGATCTTGCGCTAGTTCGCACCACAAACCATCCCTAGGCTCTATTTAGCACAAACACTCCCCACCTTGCTAGCGCTTGTCCAGCGACTACACTGTGCCTACAAATTAGGGTCAAACCATGAATGCACAGATACTGCAACACAAGCAGTCTTTAATAATTTCCCAATTCAAGGGAAACTACTCGCCCTCTCCCAATTAAAGGGACATGGCTCAATTCTCTTAAAGGGACACTGCTCAGTCTCTCTCAATTAACGGGACATGATTTAATTTACACTAAATCTTGATACCACTTAAACATGGGCACAGCTAATTAAAAATACAAGCTGTACACACAGGCCTATTGCATTTACTATACTACACTACAGCACTGTTTATTAAACAATATTTTACAACTGCCAAGTTACATATCCAATCTGTGCCTATCCTCCACAGATCATTATGGCCAAGAATAAATCCTGCAGACATTGCAATGTCCCTCTACCTCCACAACAACTGGGCCGTCTCTGTGCTACATGTGTGGAGGACACTCCTCCCCCTCTCAACACGGAGGACCCTGGAGAAGGACCTAGTGGACTACAAAATAACGCAAATAAGGGAAAAAATAATAAAGAGCATGATACAGACAGCAGTTCCATAATGATGCACAATAACCAACTGATGCTAGCGCAGCAAGAAGTATTAACTGCCATGCTAGCCAGACTCAATGAGCTGTCTGCATGACAATATCCCAACCCTCCACCAGCAAAAAAGAGGGCCATTGGGAAACTCAGTAGACCCACCAGCACCATACCTACTGAGGTACAAAGCAGCCCAAATGACACTGAACAGGTCTCGGAGGAAGAGGGCAAACTGAACCCAGAGCCCCAGACTCTCACGGCAAAATGGTGTTTTCCTGACCAAATTCCATCCCTAGTCAGAAACATCATGACTACAGTGGGGTTCGAAACACCAACCCCAGCACCTGCATCTGAACTCATCCCTTCACTACAATCACAATCAAAGCTGGTGGATGTATTCCCAGTATGCAAAGCTATCGACGAGGTAGTACTAAAGGAATGGGGCTCCACAGAACCAGCACGCATCCCAGAGTGCAGGTCATGGGACAAAATGTACCCACTACAAGCAGATAAACTAGCCCTATGGTGCACCCTACCAACAATCGACCCTCAAATAGCATCCCTTAACAAGAAAACAGTACTACCCACAGAATCCACCTCAGGGCTCAAAGACCCCATTGATAGAAAACTGGAAGACATACTTAAGAAAAATGCAGAGCTGGCAGGACTAGGGACAAGGGCCACCTCAACAACTATTTATGCCACAAGGGCACAACTAACATGGCTACAGGAGGTCATAGAAACCCTGACACCTAAATCCACCGAAGCAGCGCTACTAGACAGCGCAATACTTGGCCGACATGGCAGTTGACTCCCTCAAAATTAATTCCAGACCAGCCGTACTAACCAGCAGAGAGCTCTATGGATGAAACTTTGGGGTGCAGACTGAAGTCCAAGGCAACTCTACAAAAACGTCCATTCAAAGGAAACTTACTGTTCGGCGAAGGCCTGGAAAAGCACCTCAAGGGGAAAGAGGAGGGAAAAGCACTATCCAAGGATAATGCAAGACACGCCTATCTACCTTCCAGGCACAGATTTCGATCACAGTTGGCATTTCGAGACAGAAAGAGAGGTAACATATCTTACAGAGGTTCAAACTACAGACATCAGTATATGCCCTCATACCAGCACACAAAAGTTAGAGGCAGAGGATCGGCACCTAGAGGCCAAGCCAGCCAGTATACCCAGAGATATCACTCCAGACCATGACTATCGCTACTACATGATATCCAAGACTCCCCATGTAGGCGCAAGACTGCTACTATCCATACGGGCATGGGAGAACTCCACCACAGACAAGTGGGTGCTAGAAATAGTAAGACAAGGGTACGCAATCGAATTCGACAACATACCAAGGTGTAATCACATGGTGAAATCCCCCGTCACCATACAAGATAACACCTCACCAAGTAGACAGCATGTTGCAAAACCTCATACAGAACAGTGCGATAGCCCCGGTACCGACTCACGAACAGGGTCAGGGAATTTATTCTGTATTCTTCATGGTACCCAAAAAGACTGGGGATTTCTGACCGGTACTAGACCTAAAATACCTGAACAAATCAGTAAGCTATACACCATTCAAAATGGAGACAATCAGATCAACACTGACAGTAGTCAGGCCAGGAGACCTTCTCACCTCCATAGATCTAAAAGACGCACACCTGCACATACCGATCAGACCGAGTCACTTCAAATTCCTTCACTTTCACATACAGGGAGGTCATTACCAGTATCGGGTCCTACCGCTTGGCCTGGCCTCAGCACCCAGAGTATTCACAAAAGTCTCTATAGTACTAACTGCAAAACTAAGAGAACAAGGCTTACACGTTATACCCTACTTAAACGACTGGTTGATTCAAACAAGATCACACCAACAAGCAGTAAGCGAGAAATACAGTCATACAATGCCTGCAAGATCATGGATGGGTAATAAACCACGCCAAAAGCTGCCTGGTACCCACTCAATCTATAGAACATCTAGGCACAATCATAGATACCGAAATAGGGCTAATCTTCCCTTCAAACAGCCGGGTACAAACTATCATGCAACTCACATCTCAGTTGCAAAGATCAAAGGAACCTACGCTACATCTCGTATCGCAAGTATTGGGACTCATGTCATCCACTATAGACATGATACCGTGGGCAAGATGGCACATGAGACCACTCATGGCATTCCTCATAGAACAAGGACCTACCTACGATATCGACGAAAGGTGTCATTACCAAACAGGATAAGGTCAAGCCTATCCTGGTGGACAAACAAACACAAACTGACAGCAGGCATACCTCTAGACACACAACCAGAGGCAATTTTAGAGACAGACGGCAGCCTGCTAGGATGGGGAGCCGCCATGGGGACCCTAACAGCACAGGGCTCATGGTCACTAATGGAGAAGAAAATGTCAATAAATGTACTAGAGATGAGAGTGGTCTTCCTAGCACTTCTCCATTTCGCAAAACACATAAGAAATAAACATGTCAGAATCAAATCAGACAACCAAGTCACGGTAACATACATAAACAGGGCGGAACAAAGAGCAGAGCAATGATGGCAGAAACAACAAAGGTCATACCGTGTGCACAAAGAAATATGAAATCAATCACAGCCATACATCTGGCAGGAACTCTGAATACCACAGCGGATTGGCTGAGCCGTCAGCGTATACACCCAGGGGAATGGAAATTACACCCCCAGGTATTCAACATGATCAACAAAAAATGGGGACCAGCAGAACAAGACCTTATGGCATCATGAAACAACAACCAATGCCAGAAATTCTGGTCACGGTTCAAGGACGGCAAAGCTCTGGGAGTGGATGCCTTAACAGCACACTGGACCTTCCACATAGAATATATTTTTCCACCAATACCACTGATTACTCAAGTACTACGGAACATACGTACATCCAGAACCAGAGTGATACTAATAGCCCCACACTGGCCACGCAGAGCATGGTTCGCGACTATAGTCTCCATGGCCCTAGACAGCCCATGGTCATTACCACAAAGACCGGACCTTCTATCCCAAGGACCAGTCATATATCCCAATCCACAACAGCTTCAACTAGCGGCTTGACTCCTGAAATAGAGAGACTGCTAAAAGTAGGTTACAATCCAGCAGTCAGTACAATGGCCATGTCACAACAACTGTCCACAAATGCAACCTATCGGAGACAATGGAACATATTCTCTAAATGGTGTAGCCACCACAACATTGAGGCTCTCAAATGCACCATACATCAAATACTACAATCCTACAAGAGGGACTTCACCTGGGCCTATCGCCAGCCTCACTAAAGGTGCAAGTGGCAGCAATTGGAGCAGCTAGGGGACTAATACAAGGCTCAACCCCAGGTTCTCATCAAGACATAGGTCACTTTCTTAAAGCAGCAACCAACCTTAAACCCATCACCAAGGATATAACTGCCCCCAGGACCTTACTCTGGTATTACGGGCAATAATGAAACCCCCTTTCGAATCAATTGAAACAGTACCACTAAAATGGATGCAACTCAAGACCGTATTTCTGATGGCCATCGCATCAGCAAGAAAGGTAGGAGAACTAAAGGCACTATCATCCAAATCACCATTCCTAACATTCTACAATGACAGAATATCACTCAGAACAATACCCGCTTTCGGACCCTAGATCGCATACACTTTTCACCTCAACCAGTCGATAGAAATACCAGCTGAGCTCCCTCTGGAAGAAATATGGGAGGACCCTCAATTACAACCACTAGGAATGAGACGCATACTTTCCACATACCTTGATCGAACGAGGGACATTCGACTCACAGATAGACTATTCGTGACTCTCCAAGGAAAAAGGAAAGGACAACCACCATCAAAGGCGTCCATAGCCTCCTACCTTAAAACGGCAATCAAAGAAGCTTACAGGGCAAGCAACGCAACCGCACCTACAGACATAAAAGCCCATTCGACACGAGCCATAGCCACCTCATGGGCAGAAAAGAACTTGGCAACAGCAGAAAAAATATGTGCAGCTGCCACATGGTCCTCAATCCACACTTTCTCTAGACACTACCGGATGGATGTGTCACAAAACTGCAAAACAGACTTCGTAAGAGCAGTACTGACTGCAGCCAAAAACTGAAACAGTGCTAGAGAACACGTCTCACCGACCCGGACAGGGACACACTGCTTATTAATGACCCATGATGCCATGAATGTGGAGTGCCTCAGAGACTATCCCGCACAATGGCAGTTTACTCCCCTGGTAAAGGTGGTTGTGGGGGTATAGATCTCTGAGGCACTCCACAGCCCTCCCAAGCAGACGTGACAACAACTAAAGATGCACAGTTCTTAAACTCTTTGATACTATTCAACATGGTTATACCTTATCAGTGTTAGGGGTCATGCCCTTAGGGCAGCACCCCAATTTATACCTTTATTTTACTGTTTAGTGATTATTGAGAAATAAATCAATCTATGGTTGAAATCACACTAGAGAATATCCTTTCATAAAACAGTTACTGAGATATATACAATAACAACTTATAGTTACACATACAGCTTTGGAATATATCGAACTGAACTGAGGTAAGCTGACCCCTGGTAGAAGGGGCACAGACTTGCTTCAAATCTACATGTGCATCAAGCAACCTGTCAGGTGTACACAACCCATGATGTCATGAATGTGGAGTGCCTCTGAGATCTATACCCCCACAATCACCTTTACCAGGTGAGTAAACTACCATTAAATGCTCACTGAAGCTCGTCGCTTTAGCCAGTTGGTCCCATTGTGTACATATGCCAGTGGCCTGAGGTTCACATTGATCCATTCAAGCCAATTAAACAATGTATGCATACACAAGAAATTATGAACATACGAAGGTGCCAGCAGAACAGACCTACCAGTCTATCAAAGTCTGCTCGATGGTGCAGCTAGCTCCCTATCAGGGAGCTGCCCCTCCACTCAAACCCCTTCCCCTCCCATTGTTGTCCTTTTGGCCCACCATTACCCACCCCTCAATCAGTCAAAGTCTTCACCCTTGTACCCTGTCTCAAGCGTTCTTGAAGTCAGCCACATTTGTACATGATATCACCCCTTCTGGTAGTGCGTTCCACCTTGCAACTCCCCTCTCTGTGAAGTAATGCCTCCTCATCTCCCTCCTGAATCTCCCCGCATTCTTAGCCCATGCCCCCTAGTCTCCCTCCTGTTCCTTAGTTTCAACACCCCCTCTGCCTCCGCCCCTTTGTTGACACCCTTCAGGTACTTGAATGTCTCAATCATGTCCCTCCTCTCCCATCTCTCTCCCAGTGCATACATATTCAGTTCCTTTAGCCTCATCTCATAATCCATTCCCTCCATCCCCTGGATCATCCTCGTCGCCCTTTGCTGCACTCGTTCCAGCAGCTTGATGTTCCGGCTCAGGTACGGCCTCCAGAACTGCACATAGTGCTCCAAATGAGGCCTAACCAGTGCCCTGTAGAGGCACAAAATCACCTCCCTGTGCCTGGATGTAAATTCGCATGCTTTGCACCCTAGCATCCTGTTTGCTTTCACCACCACCCTCCTGCATTGAGCAGTATTGTTCATGCTTGCTGTTATCAATATCCCCTGGTCCTTTACCTCCTCGGTGTTCTCCAGCTTGATCCCCCTCAGTCAGTATTGTCTCCTTGGGTTCCTTGCCCGAAAATGCAACACCTTACATTTTTTTCCATTCAACCCCAGCTGCCACTTCCCTGACCATTCCTCCAGCTTTGTCAAGTCCCTGTGTAGTTGCACCCATCCCCCTTCATCATGCACTACTGCGCCCATTTTGGTGTCATTGTTGAACAGGCTAATCCTGCTCACCACCCCCTGCGCAAAGTCTGAGATGGATAACCCGAACAGCACCGGGCCCAGCACTGAGCCCTGCGGCATCCCGCTCATCACAGATCTAGACTCTGAGACTTCCCCCACCACCACCACCTTCTGCAGCCTAACCGTTAGCCATTTTGAGAGCCAGCATGCCATCTTTGTCCCCACTCCCACCCTGGATAACTTCACCCCTAGTCTTCCACGGGCCACTCAATCGAAGGCCTTGCTGAATTCCAAGTACACCACATCCACAGCATGGCCCCATCCAACTCCCTCATCACCCAGTCATAGTACTGTATAAGGACAGTATAGCACATCCACAGCATGACCCCATCCAACTCCCTCATCACCTAGTCATAGTACTGTATAAGGACAGTATAGCACATCCACAGCATGGCCCCCATCCAACTCCCTCATTACCCAGTCATAGTACTGTATAAGGACAGTATAGCGCATCCACAGCATAGCCCCCATCCAACTCCCTCGTCACCCAGTCATAGTACTGTATAAGGACAGTATAGCACATCCACAGCATGGCCCCCATCCAACTCCCTCATTACCCAGTCATAGTACTGTATAAGGACAGTATAGCGCATCCACAGCATAGCCCCCATCCAACTCCCTCGTCACCCAGTCATAGTTCTGTATAAGGACAGTATAGCACATCCACAGCATGCCTCACCCAACTCCCTCGTCACTCAGTCATAGTACTATATATGGACAGTATAGCACATCCACAGCATGGCCCCATCCAACTCCCTCGTCACCCAGTCATAGTACTGTATAAGGACAGTATAGCACATCCACAGCATGGCCTCATCCAACTCCCTCATCACCTAGTCATAGCATAGTACAGTATTTTTCATGCTTGCTGTTATCAATACCCCCAGGTTCCCTTTTTCTCCTGCTCAGTACTCCCCAGCTTGATTCTCTCAGTATTCTCTCCTTGGGTTCATTGCCCCCAAATGCAACACCTTACATTTTTTGCATTGAACCCCAGCTGCCACTTCCCTGACCATTCCTCCAGCTTTGTCAAGTCCCTGTGTAGTTCCACCCATCCCCCTTCATCATGCACTACTGCACCCATTTTGGTGTCATTGTTGAACAGGCTAATCCTGCTCACCACCCCCTGCGCAAAGTCTGAGATGGATAACCCTAACAGCACCGGGCCCAGCACTGAGCCCTGCAGCATCCCGCTCATCACAGATCTAGACTCTGAGACTTCCCCCACCATCACCCTCTGCAGCCTAACCCTTAGCCATTTTGAGAGCCAGCATGCCATCTTTGTCCCCACTCCCACCCCAGATAACTTCACCGCTAGTCTTCCACGGGGCACCCAATCAAAGGACTTCCTGAAATCCAAGTATACCACATCCACAGCATGGCCCCCATCCAACTCACCTGTCACCCAGTCATAGTACTATATAAGGACAGTATAGCACATCCACAGCATGGCCCTATCCAACTCCCTCATCACCCAGTCACAGTGCTATATAAGGACAGTATTGCACATCCACAGCATGGCCCCCATCCAACTCCCTCATCACCTAGTCATAGCATAGTACTGTATAAGGACAGTATAGCACATCCGAAGCACGGCCCCCATCCAACTCCCTCGTCACCCAGTCATAGTACTGTATAAGGACAGTATGGCACATCTACAGCACAGCCCCCATCCAACTCCCTCGTCACCCAGTCATAGTACTGTATACGGACAGTATAGCACATCCGAAGCACGGCCCCCATCCAACTCCCTCGTCACCCAGTCATAGTACTGTATAAGGACAGTATAGCACATCTACAGCACAGCCCCCATCCAACTCCCTCGTCACCCAGTCATAGTACTGTATACGGACAGTATAGCACATCCGCAGCACGGCCCCATCCAACTCCCTCGTCACCCAATCATAGTACTGTATAAGGACAGTATAGCGCATCCACAGCACGGCCCCATCCAACTCCCTTGTCACCCAGTCATAGTACTGTATATGGACAGTATAGCACATCTACAGCACAGCCCCCATCCAACTCCCTCGTCACCCAGTCGTAGTACTGTATACGGACAGTATAGCACATCCGCAGCACGGCCCCATCCAACTCCCTCGTCACCCAATCATAGTACTGTATAAGGACAGTATAGCGCATCCACAGCACGGCCCCATCCAACTCCCTCGTCACCCAGTCATAGTACTGTATATGGACAGTATAGCACATCCACAGCATGGCCCCCATCCAACTCCCTCGTCACCCATTCATAGTACTGTATAAGGACAGTATAGCACATCCGCAGCATGGCCCCATCCAACTCCGTCATCACCCAGTCATAGTACTGTATAAGGACAGTATAGCGCATCCGCAGCACGGCCCCATCCAACTCCCTCGTCACCCAGTCATAGTACTGTATAAGGACAGTATAGCGCATCCACAGCACAGCCCCATCCAACTCCCTCGTCACCCAGTCATAGTACTGTGTAAGGACAGTATAGCGCATCCACAGCATGGCCCCCATCCAACTCCCTCGTCACCCAGTCACAGTACTGTATAAGGACAGTATAGCACATCCACAGCATGGCCCCTTCCAACTCCCTCATCACCCAGTCATAGTACTGTATAAAATTGGTCTGGCAGAGCTGGCCCGCTGATGCAGCGGTTGAATTTCCGCTTGCGACGCCAGCGACCTGGGTTCGGGAGCGGATTCAGGTCACTGGAGGGCTGGCCGGGGGAGAATGGCTTGAGCGTCCCACGACAGCTCGCCTTCTCCAGGGGGAGGGTGGGGGCCAATGCCCGCTACTTGTCTGACCGCTCGGGGTACTGCAAGCCCTGTTCGCGGGCCGGGGGCTGGCTGTGACGTGTGGTGGACGTCGGCGTGCAGCCCCTTGACGTCAGGGCACACACCACACAAGGGGAGTAAAACCAGAGGAAATCAGCCTTCCATCAATGGGAAGGCGAGGCACCAGGAGCCTGCCCTCAATGTGTCACTACCCACCCAGACCACCTTGCCCGATGAAATCAGTAAGTGCACGGGGTGTACGGGCCCCACCTCATTATCCACCTGGGGTGGTATAACCGTGGTTCCATGGGGCACAAGGCTGGTGATGGGTCGGGTGGTTCATTTATTCATTACAAATCGGGTTTACAACCTTTGAGTCAGAGACTCATTTACAAAGGCACCTCGTCGCGGGGGGGGCAGACATCAAGACAGTTATTACAGTGCAGATTAAAACAGAGAATAACATTACAAGTGCAGTAAAAGGAACATTTAACATCGATACACTTAGATTACATAATGTAGTAGTTTGTATGTTACTTAGGTTACATAATGTTACAAAATTGTGAGTTACACTCATGGATATAGTAGGTCCTCAGAGAAGACAGTGGGTTACATCCCTGTTTGGACCTAGTAGGGAAGGGGTAGGTCTGGGGGAGGGAGAGGATGTCCAGTGGACGTTGTTGAGCCAGGGGGCAAGGCGGGTGGGAACCACAGGTTACAACAGAGGGTTAGTTGCACTTACAACAGCAGGTATGAAAGATATGGTTCCGAAGGGCTGTTTTGAAGGAGCCAATTTTTAGCAAGTTGGAGATGCAGCTAGGGAGGGAGTTGAACCAGGTGGAGGCTCTGTAGAGGAAGGATCTCTGGGCAAGAGATGTCTTGGTTCTGGGCACCTTGAAAGTGGCCTTAACAGAGCTATGGCTGGTGACAGACGAAGATGGCTGCTGTAGGGAGGTGGAGACCCCTGGAGGGGAGAGTCCTAGCAGAGATTTCTTAGCGAGAAGGCAGGTTTGGTAAAACAGTCGCTCCTCAAAGTTGAGAAGATTGGTGGTAGTATAGAGAAGGCAGGTGTGAGTTTGGCTGGGGGCACCAGTCAGGAGCCAACAGGCCTTATTGATGGAGAGTTGGATTTTGGAGAGGGCAGTGTTGTCAGCTGCAGCGTAGATGGGCAAGCCATAGTCCACGAGGGACAAGATGCAGGAGGTGATGGCCAGCCTGAGGGCAACCTGAGGCAGGCATTCCCTGTGCCGGTACAGCAGGCCAATCCGAGAGTTAATGGCGGCTGACAGGGCATTAATGTGGGTGTGGAAGGAGAGGGCAGTATAGACCATGATGCCTAGGTTCTTGTATGTGGTCACTTGTTCTAGCGGGTGCAGAGTGCTGGGGGATAATCAAGAGGGGGGTATTTTTAGCTTTATTTGGTGGTGGGAGAAGAGCATTGATTTGGTTTTCTTTAGGTTAATGACCAGTCTGCGGTCTCCGAATCACCTTTCGGCTTGGTTGTAAGCCTGCTGGAGGGATAATTGGAAGGAGATGGGATTGGGATATGAGGCAACGAGTACTGCATCATCGGCGTAGAGGAGCATTTTACCAGTACATGAGCTGGGGAGGGTGTTGAGGTAGAGACTAAAAAGTATTGGACCCAGGATGGCGCCCTGAGGGATCCTGGAGCGAACGGGAAGAGTGCTGGAGAAGGAGCCGCTGATCTTGACACGCTGGGATCTAGCAGAGCGGTAGCTAGAGAACCAGAAAATGGGACCACCAGAGAAGCCAAGTTGGTGGAGAGAGTCGAGTAGAAGGGGATGACAGACAGTATCAAAGGCCTTGGAGAGGTCAATGAACACTGCTCCTGCAAGGCTGCCAGGGTCGAGACGGCATGCAGGTGTTAGTAGAATTCCAGGAGAGCCGTGCTTGTACTGTGTCCTGGGCGGAAACCGTGCTGCTCTGGGCACATAATGTCATACTTGGTTAGGTATTCAGAGAGCTGGATCAGCACCACTTTTTCAAGGGCTTTAGAGAGTGGGGGAGGATGGAGATGGGCTGGTAATTATTGGGGGTGGATCGGTCCCCACTCTTATGTATGGGTGTGATTTCAGCAGTTTTCCAAGCGCTTGGGAACTGACCCAGGCATAGAGACCGGTTTAGAAGATCAGTCAGGGGGACTACTAGGACATCATCCGAGACCATACGGAGGATTCTGGAGTCGAGGGGGTCACTGCTGGGGTTATTGCTACCTAAGGCTTTTAGCAGGTGTGGCCTGGCTTCTTGGGGGGATAGGGTGTGCAGGTATAATGGTGGGCAATGCAGGACTGGAGGAAGAGAGGTGGGGATTAGGTCAAAGAAGCTGCAGGGGAGGACCAAGCTTAGGTCAGAGAAGGCAGTGTTAAGGCAATCGGCTATGAGGAGTGGATCTGTGGTGGGGGTGCCATTGATGGAGAGCTGAGATGGTGGGGGGAGCGGGTCTTCCCATTTAGCTGTTTCACATTATTTCAGAAGGTCCGGGCTGAACTCCAAGTGGAAGTGAGAGTGGTCTAGTAGTGCTCTGCCTTGGCCCGCCTAATGGCGCAAGTGCACTTATTGCGTTCTGCATTGTAGGCCTGTCTGTCAGATGCTTTTCCAGATTCTACAGCAATGTGCCAGAGATTCTCTCTGTTTTTGAGTCTCTGGAGGGGGGGTGGGGTGATCCATGAGGCATTGCATTTTTTTGGAGCGGATCCTGGTGAGGGGGGGCGAAAAGGTCACAAGCCTTACAGAAGGCATTTGTGAAGTGGTCAAGAGCTGAGTCAATATCAGGGGCACACTGGATAGGGGACCAGTCTAGCTGGGCTAGGTATTGTTTTAATTTTCTGAGGCCGCCGGGGCGTAAACGGTGGCATAGAGTGGCCTGGGACACTGGCTTCCGAGTGGAGGATGACCAGAGACAGAGGACTGGGGAGTGATCACTAAGAGAGTTGGGGAGGACAGTGACATTCCGGGCTTTGTAGGGGCGGTTAGATATAACAACATCTAGGAGAGTGTTGGTGCCTGTAGAGTGGTTGAATCTGGTGGACTGGGTGACTAACTGGGACACATCCAGGGTAGCAAAGGAGTCCCTTATATGGGAGGCAGTGGAGGCAAGCCAGTTAACATTGAGATCACCTAGGATGACTTGCTCCTGTGAGAGAGAGATGTGAGATAGTCAATGAGGGACTGGACCGCTTGGTTTTGATTCCTCGGGGGTATGTAGGAGACCGTGAGGAAGAGAGGGCCTTGGGCAGGGTCAGGTGTGATTTTTAAGGTGAAGGCTTGGGCTCCATAATCAAGTTTAGTTGCTGGGAGTGCATAACCTATAAGGGAGTCCCATATGAGTAGTGTGCAACCACCACTGCGTTTGCCTACTCAGTCTTCCCTGTAGATGGTATATCCAGGGAGAGTGATAGTGGAGTCAGGGGTGGATTTGGAGAGCCAAGTCTCTACCAGTGCAGTTATGTCAGGTTGATGTTGAACAACCCAGCACTGGAGGGCAGCAGCTTTCTTTAGGGGACTGCAAATGTTTAAGGATGCAGAGTGGAGGCCAGTTGCAGTACAGGGTTTAGAAGGGCTGGAAGCAATGGGTCCTGGGTTTGGGCGTACATTACCAGATAATAATAATAGCAGTGTAATTATTCTGGTTAGTGGCCGGTGTCGATGGAGACCCTTGGGTCGACACCCAGCTGAGGACTTTAGAATTAGGGTGCATGGGATAGATAAAAGTGCAAAGGGTGGGAATGGCAGGGGAGAGCTGGGTCCAGGTCAGGCCTTGGAGGGCGGAGGGAGTGGGGGTGTTGGCAGGGTGGGAGTGTTGGGGGGTCATGGGTGTGTCGAGGGTGGGGGAGGGCCAAGTCACTGTGGGGTAGTCTGGGGATGAGGTGCCTAGTGTAGAGGAAAGGTGCTCCAGTCTGTGTGAGGTCTGTACCAAGAGGGTGAAGGAGAGCAGATTTAGTAACGGAGTGTAGGTACCCATAGCAGCTGAGCAGTAAAGGAAGAGTGCCAGGAGTAGTAGAGAGTAAGGAGATGTAGAGCAGCTTTGAAATGGTTGGGGGAAACCCCTTTAGTGGGCGAAAAGACTATAAGTTGCAAATGGGAAAAATCAGTATGACTCCCAGGTTCCTACGAAGGGTCAGAGATGGAAGGCCAGTAGGAGGAAAAATAGAAAGTAAAAAAAAAAAAAGATCTGTCTGGCAGGATCTCCCTGAAATTTTATTTTATTTATTTATTTAGTTAGTTTTTGTTGACCGGGTAAGTGCACTAGACAAATCCTGCCTATTTTCAGGCATGACCCGGGGGAGGGGGATACAGAGGAATGCCAACTGACCTTGAACCAGATTAAGCTGTTGGTGGTATTTTTAGTGAAATGAACCCATGCTGCCTCCCGTCCTACAGGTAGTTGCCCTCCAGAAATGCCACCAGCCTGTTCTTTAGCATCGTCTACATGAGCTTTCCCATTATGGACATCAGACTGACTGGCTTATAGTTCCCTGGCTCATCCCTTGGACTGCTTTTATGTAACGGTACCACATGGGCCATCCTGCAGTCCTGAGGCAGCTCCCGTTTCCAGAAAGGTGCTGAACAGGTCCACCAGTGGTTCCGCTAGAACCTCTGCCATCTCAAGCAGCACCCTGGGGTGGATACCATCTGGTCCTGGTGCTTTATTCACCTTCAGTGCTCTTAGCCCTTCCAAGACTCAGCTACCCTTTATCCTGCTGTCCGTTAACTCATATCCCCCCTCTTCCCTTGTGAACACTGAACAGAAGTACTCATTCAGTGCTTTCACTTGTTACTTTCCCTTTTCTACCCACTCATTCCCCCTTTTTATCCTCACTTGTACTATCCCTGCACTTCCTTTTTTCCCTGACGTATCTAAAAAAGTCTTTCTTCCTTCCCTCCTTCCTTCCCTCCTTTAATTCCCTGCGCTAATCTGAGTTCCCTAGTGGCTTTTGTATCCCTTACTCTCTTGGTCACCTCCTTGGACTATTTGTTGTACTCCTCCCTGTTCTCCCCCTTCCCCGTCTTTCTGAACCTCCAGTGCGCAGCTCTTTTTGCTCTCACCCCCTCTATCACCTCCCTGTTCAGCCAACATGGTCTCTTTGCCCTATTCTTCTTACTCTGTAGCCTGGTGCATGTTTCCGTCACCTCTATGATTCCTTGCTTCATTATGTCCCACTTCTGCGCTGTTCCCATCCCCTGCTTTATTCTTTCGACTCTCCCCTTCAGCAATTCCCCCATTTTCCCAAAGTCCGCCTTCCTGAAATCCACCATCTTCCTGAAATCCACCACCTTTGTTGCAGATCGATTTGGCTCCCCGCCCATTGTGATGCTAAACCACACCATTAGATGATCGCTGTTAGCTAACGGATCCTCCACCCTTATATCCCTCACTGCCTCACTGTTAGATAGTACCAGGTCCAGCGTGTTCTCCACTCTTGTGGGTTCGGCAACCAGCTGTGTCAGAAACCCCTCCTGACTACGTCCAAGAGGACCCTCTCTGGAGGTAACCGGCACTGTCCAGTCCCCCCCCCAGCAGGTTGAAGTCCCCCACTATGACCTTCTCCCTCCTACATACCCTACTGATTTGTTCTGCCAGTTCCCTGTCCCTTTCCACTGTCTGGGATGGCAACCTATACACCACCTCAAACCACAGCTTCCTTCCCCTGGAATCCAGGAGCTGTAACCACATTGCCTCGGTAACCCTTTCTTCCTTTTTGTCCCTTGTACATTTGATCCCCTCCTGCACGTAGACAGCCACTCCCTTCCCCTCCCTTCCCCATGGTCCTTTCTGTATAGTCTGAACCCTTGGATTGCCAGGTCTCAGTTCCGGTGCTCTGTGGCCCACATTTCTGTGATGGTTGCGATGTCCACCCTCCCTACAGCCAAGAGTGCCTGAAGCTCAGACGCCTTGTTACCAAGGCTTCTCGTATTCACCAAGACCACCCTCCACCCTGTCACCCTTCCCTCCTTTTCCAGATCCCCCTTCCCACCTTGCCTCTTCTGGACTAAATCCCCAAGTTCTTTCTAACTAGCTTGGGTGGTAGGCTCACCTGATCCCTGGGTACCTTGCCCATAGTCTGACCCTCTACCACCCCCCCAGCTAGTTTAAATTCACTTTTGTTGCTATATACTGCTGTAGCTTCTGCTTTAATACCCCCTTTCCTTCTAGACTTAGGTGCAGCCTATATCTAAACTTGTTAGAGGGTTTAATGCTGACTTACAGTGGGGTAGACATCAGAGATACTTGGACTGATGTGTACATCGAGGTCTGACTAGACTGCACACTGTTAGAAGAGGTGGACGGGCATCAAAATGGAAAAGAAAAATAGCAACTGACAGGCCAGAATGACGCCCCCAGTTTCTGCAGCCTCTATATTTTTAAGTACCATACTGCTAGCAACATCACCCACCATCCCAAGGACTAAACTTGGACCTTCAGTACAGCCACAGATTCCCTCCATGGGGGGGACAGGAGGGGAAGAGTAATCATCCCCATCCCCCTTTCCAGAAACTCTCATCTGCCATGGTAACCCCCACCAAGACTTTTTACCAGTTTGGTGGTCTGAAGTTCTGTCAGTTGTGCAGGGAGTATAACAACTGGGGACTGATATTCAAATGTTTGCTCAGGTGCAGATCCTAGTTTGCCTGTGCAAAACTAAATGCAGGCAGAAATCCAGCATGCAGTAGACCTTGTGGTGGCTGGTTTGCCTTTTCCCACTTCTCTATAGGTCAGGAAGAGCTGAGTATTGTCCTGCCTGTAGCTCTTTGTGTGGTGCAGGTAGCAGCTGGCTCTCTTAACATTCAGGCCACTCAGTCCACATTCCCCCTGAAGTGGAATGGTCAGTGACAAAGACTGGCAGTGTCATGGACTGATTGAGGTGGAAGTCAGATACCACCTTAGGAAGAAACTTCTTGTTAGTCCTAAGGACAGCCTTGTCTCTATGGAATGGAGTGTAGTCAGGCTCTATGGATAAAGCCTGGAGCTCATTAATCCTTTTGGCAGAGGTAATTGCCATCAGGAACACCGTTTTTCAGGTAACATACTTAAGATCTGCCAAGGACATGTGCTTGAAAGGAGGCTGTATGAGCTGAGCAACATATATATTAAGGTCCAATACTGGCATGGGATCCCTATGCAGGGATGCAGGTGCAGGAGCCACTTGAAAAACTTTGTGAATACTGGATTTGAAGCCAGGGGATGAGGCCCTTCCTGCTGACAAATAAGCAGAGACAGCTGCCAAGTGCACTTTGGCAGTGGATGGTCTTTGACCAAGGGAATGAAGGTGGGTCAGGTAGTCCAGGACAACTGGCAAGCCCACCTGACTGTGATCTATGGTTCTGTTCTGGCACCACATGGGAAAACCTTTTCCACTTAGATGTGTAAGTTTTTCTGGTGGGAGACTTTCTAGAGACTCTGAGGACCTCCATGACTCCTTCTGAGAGGTGTACGTTAGCATACTCTTAAGTCCTTAAGAGGCTTTGAGCCTGAGGGACTGACGGTTGGGATATACGATCCTGCCCTGAGAGGATGTCAGTAGGTTGTGCCTCTTGGGGAGGCTGATTGGTTTGGCTACTGACAGGGAGAGAATCAGGGAGTACCAGGGTTGCCTGCCCCAGTCTGGCGCGATTAGGATGGTTGTTGCTGGCTGAGATCTGAGCTTGTTCAGCATCCTCAGCAACAGAGGAAAGGGAGAGAAGGCATACAGGAACTTCCCTGTCCAATCCATCAGCAGTACATCCAGTGGGATTGTGCCCCTCACAGGAGGTCTGCAGCAGAACTGGGGTAGCTGTTTGTTGTCTGGGGCTGCAAAGAGATCCACTTCTGGAGTGCCTTATCTTTTGGAGACAGTCTGCAGGACCTGCTTGTTGAGTGACCACCCATGGTAGTTCTGTATGATTCTGCTGAGAGCATCTGCCAGGACATTGTCCTTCGCTGAAAGGTGAATTGCGGATAGAGAGATCTCCAGGGAGTATTCCAGGCTTCAAATTTTCATGGCCTCTGTGCACAGTGGGGTTTGTACCTCCCTGTTTGTTTATGTGAAAAATTCTAAAAGAACGGCTCAAGAGTTAGTGTGCTCACCCCAAAAAGTATTTCAGAAACAGCAGCAGAAGGAAGGCACCACTCATACTGGAGATATTTGCAAATCCTCAGGGAGGCTCTGTTGAGTGAAACCGGTCAGATTGTTGGTGGCTGGTAGTGTGAGAGTGAGTACCTGTGGGGTGCACCACAAGGACTTTTTTTACATGTTATTTATTAAAAGTTTTGCAGATATCTCCAGTATGAGTGGTGCCTTCCTTCTTCTGCTGTTCCTGTTTGTTTATGTAGTACATAGTGGTTGTGATGTCTGTCCTTATCTGAACCACTTGTCCCTTCAGTATGTTGGTGAAGGCGAATGCCCAGGAACACTGCTGTGAGCTGCAGCAGATTTATGTGTAGCAATGATTCCTGCATGAGCCATGTACCGTGAGCAGTGTGCTCCCCCAGATCTGATCCCCATCCCAGAAGGGAGGTATCTGAGGTTAGCACCAACGAGGGATTTACCTGCCCTATTTTCAACTACGGGGATGTAGTTTACAGTGCCGTTCCCAAATTCGCGCTAACCAGACTGGATACCTTTTACCACTCCTTCTGCCATTTTGCCTTGGATTGTCTTTTCAGTACCCACCATTGTCTCCTCTACAAGTCCCTGTCCCTCTCAGCCCTGCAGGACAGGAGGCAAGCGCACTGCGCTAATCTGGCAGCTATACACTGGTCACAGTCCCTGCCTGCTTATCTCTCTGCCGTCTTCTCCCCCTCCCTCTCATTCCATCAGGTACTTCGACTCCTGGTCCTTGGCGGTCCCTCACATGTCCACCTCAGCAGGCCAGGCTGCCTTCTCCTATTAGCTGCCTAAATTATGGAACTCTCTCCCCCCTCTACCATTCGCCATACCCCTTCCCCTTCTTATCTCAACACTCTCCTTAATGACCACTTCCACGCCTCTTGCTCCTGCACCTAACCTTCTAGACACTGTACTGTTTTCTTGCATTCGCTTACCTGCTTAGACTGGCTACCTGACACAGTGTCCACTTGGCAGCTTAATGCTGGTATCCTGCTTCACTACTGTAGTTGCTGCATCTCGTCGCTATTGTTATGTTTTATATTGTATTGTAATGTACTGTATCTAATGTTCTGAATTGCACTGTTTCGTTTTGTATGGTACCACATGCTGTACTACCTGCTGCTCTTTTTACTTGCACTATATTGTCTACGCATGTATTTCCCAATGTTCCCTTCCCCCAGGACGCATCTGGAAACAAGCAATTGTCTGCTCAGTATGCTTTCCTCATAAATCTTTTAAATAAATAAATGGTATGCCCTGTCTGAGGCTGTCCCTCTCCTGCCACCACTGTAGTGCGTGAAGGAGAGTTCCTGTGACTGGCACCAGTTTTGACAATGAATCTCTTTTTTGATGCCAGTGTGACTTGAGATGAAACTGAATGTCTCTCATTTGAAACCTGGGCCCTGACACTGTTGCTGCTGAAGCTGCTATGTGGCCCAGCAATTTGTAGAAAATGCCTTGCTGGCCTAGGGATGTGTAGTTTGAAGGAGCTGGCTAGCTGCACTAGGCTATCCACTCTTCCCTGTGGAAGGAATGCCCTGCCCCTTACAGTGTCGAGCTCAGCTCCTGTGAACTCTAGGAGCTGAACTGACTCTAGCACTGACTTCTTCGGGTCGACTAGGAGCCCTAAGGATTGCAGAGTATCCTGTATGACTGCCAGAGCATCCCTGACTAGATGAGGAGATCGACCCAAGCCTTTCCAGTCATCCAGGTAGGAGAACACTACCACCCCTTGCCTTCTTAGGTGTGCTATGACCACAGCCAAACAATTGGGGCAGAGGTCAGTCTGAAAGGCATTGCCCTGAACTGATAATGGCCTGATGCAATCTGAATCTGAGATATTTTCTGTGGGATTGCCTGATGGGAATGGGGAAATAAGCATCCTTTAGGTCCAGAGATGCTAACCAGTCTTCCTGCCTTAATGTTGGGAGGATGGTTGCCAGAGTCACCATCTTGCACTTTGGTTTTGACAAATGTCTGTTTAGATGTGTCAGATCCAGTATGGGTCGCCACTCCCCAGTTTTCTTTATTGTGAGGAAGTATCTTGAGTACAGACCTTTTCACCTTTGTGCCCAGGGAACTGTTTCTACCACTCTTTGTGACAGAAGGTTGGATACTTCCTTCTCTAACAAAGCTGTTTCTGATGGAGTAGAGGGTCTGAAGACCCTTGCCCTCATCCTTGACATGAACTTAAAACTGAGAGCAAGATTCTGGCCCACTACCTCCTGGACCCACTTGTCTGTGGTAATAGTTTTCCATTCCTGGAGATAGTTGGCCAGCCTGCCTCCTACTGGGGTTGGGGAGGCAACCCGAGCAGACACCTCAGGGTATCTGCTTGGTTTTAGCTACTGCCTGTACTGAGGCAAGCAGAGAAAAGAATCTGACAGGTGCAGGAAGCGGAACCTGGGACAGTGCTTTGAAAACCGAGCTCAAGCCTAACATTCCACTATTTGCATAGGTTCTGTTAACCATTTCGGCTCCAGGGCAGTCCTATGGTGAGACCATTCGTGATCCCAGTCCCATTATAGGAAGATATATCCCTGTCGACCAGTGGTGCCCCTCTCCCTCCGAACCCAGTCCCATTAAGGGAGAATATATCCCTGACATCCAGTGTAACCCCCCCCCCCACCTGATCTCTGTCAGTGTAGGAACACAGTTACCATGGTGTCCAGTGGACCCTCCCCACTGCGATTCTATCCGGGGAATGACCCCGAGTTTATGAAATGTCCCCTCCCGACAACCACAGTGCCTTAGTATGGCAGTAGCAAGAAATACTGCCTCCTAAAAGCCCATTCCATGAGCAGTGCAGCCCCCCCAGCCCATTCCCACTTAGTAGCTAGTGGCCCACCTCCCACCCACAGCACCTACACTCACCCTCCAGTCCCCCTACTAGTCCATCAGTGCCATGGTCCGATGACTGAGAGTGGCACAGCTCATCTCACACAACTGTGGCCACCAGCATCTATCTGTACAAGGGAGCGTGGCTTATTTATAAGGCATGGTGATGTGCTTTGCCCTATTCATATATTGCCCTCCCTGGTACAGATAGACAATGGGTGGCTGTGGTCATGTAAGGTGGGCTGTGTTGCTTGCCGTCACTGAACTGTGGCATCGATGGACAGGTAGGGAGAACAGGGGATGGGTGTCAGTGCCAAGGGTTGGAGGAGGCCACTAGCCACCAACTGAGTATACAGTAGGTTGAAGGTGGTTGCTTACGGTTCAGGACAGGGCTTTGTTGGGGCAACAGGACTTCTTTGCTCCTGGCATGCCAAGGTCAGTGTGACTGTCAGGAGTCAGCATTGGTAAACCAGGGGCGGGGTGGTTCCCAGGACAGATATTGAGTATGGGGAGGGATCACTTGACACCAGGAAAATTGTTTTCCTACGTGGACTGGGAATGGGAGAGGGAGGGACCACTGGATGCCAGGATATATATTTCTTGAATGGGATCGTGATTGGGTGGGGGAGAGACCACTGGACACCAGGGGATATAGTCGTCTTTAATGAGACTGGGTTTGGAGGGAGTGGTTATGTCACTATTCCCAGAGACAGCTCACTGTGTTGGGGCAGTTGGAGGGGGCTGTGTTGGGCAAAGCAGTCTCACTCCCTATGCAAGAGAGCCCGTAATGGGAATGCAGATGGCCACTTAGTGCCTTGCATGCCCAATAGACTCATTTGCATGGGGACCTTTGAAAAGTGCAGATTTTTCCCAGATGCAAGCCATTGCAGGGCCCAGTTTCAGGAGTGCTCTTGGGCAGTGCTCAGTGGCTTGGTGCCTGGACACAGTGTCCCTGTATTCAGAGGGATAGCACCATGCACTATCCCTCTGCATATACAGTAGCAGTTTTGTGCACCTGCAGTATCGCAAAGCACAGCACAAATGTTCTCGTTCCACTTTGGGCATTTTTGAATATTGTGCCTCTGGTATCTTCATTCTGTCCTGTGTTGGTTGGTGGGTGGAGCAACATGGCCCCAACCCCAGACAGAGATCAGCCCTAGGGACTCTGAATCCGCCCTACCATGACAGCCCCTGAGTGATCAGTCCATTCTAACACCAATGTCGTTGGTGTGGTACTGCTGCAGTATCCCGCCACCCCAGACAGACATCAGCCCTAGGGACACTGAATCCTCCCTACCATGACAGCCCCTGAGTGACCAGTCAATTCTAACACCAAAGTCGTCGGTGTCGTACTGCTGCAGTATCCCGCCAGTCACCCACACTTTATTTTTTCAACCTCTACAAGTACTTGCAAACTGACAGAGCTGATCAGTATGTTTATGCTGCATACTGGCCCGTTTCCTCTTTTATATTTACGGCTCTGACGGGACATTGACCAGGTGTAGGGGGATACTGACCATACGTATTAGATAAGTATTGTTTCTTGCTTACCCTACCTTGTTTGCAGTAGTTGGTTCGTAAAGAGCTGTAGGTCCTTTGTGACCCCATTTGCTATCCTTGTTTTACAGGTACGACTGTCTGTTCTTTTGAGATCCCCTTATCCTTGGCTCCGCAGGAACCAGGTAATAGATGTCTTATCTGTGTTAGGATGTTAACCTGTAAAAGTTCAACCCCAAGTATTATGATATTAGGCTTTCACTTGTTGAGTGGTTCGTGATGTAGGGTTTGAAATATCTCCACTATGCTGTTACGATTCCACTATCACAAAAGGAAGGAGTTGTACTGCAAAACAAAAAACTACACTACTGCAGACATTAGGGTGCAAGAATGCAAAGTGTACAAAGTACACAAATAAAAACATTAGGGGTTTGAGTCTGATCTTGTTGGATGTGTCTTAATTATTTTTTGGGGTCACTCTGCCAGCAGGTTTTCCCCTACAATGTGGTCAGTGTGCTACCAGTGACACACGCAGGCCATTGTGATACCATGCTGCATGAACATTGTGTTACCACCAGCAAAAGGCAGGAAGTGGAATCTGGCACAATAGTGCTGGACTTCAGGAGGGCCGACTTTGGGAGGATGGGGGAAGTGGTAAAAGGGTACCTGGCCAGAATTCAATCTAGTATGGACACTAACCAGAGGTGGGAGCTCATAAAGCTGGGGATAGTGGAGGCAACCAAAACCTGCTGCAAAGCCCAGAGCAAGAAGGCTAGGGCTAAAAACCGATCTGGTTGAGCAAGGAGGTCATGGAAAAGGTAAGGAGGAAAAGAGCTGCCTTTAGGAGGTATAAGAAAGCGGGGAGGGACAGGGGAGGTGCTTGACAGAATCAAGGAGGTGACAAGGGCAGTAAGGGAGCCAAAGCATCTACGAACTCAGGCTGGCACAAGGCATTAGAGGGGAGAAGGACTTCTTTAAGTACATCAGGAGAAAAGGAGCTGTGAGGACCACATAGTAAGGATTAGAAAGGAGGGGTTGGGTGGAAGCAGGGTGCTATAAGGCGAAGCACTAAATGAGTACTTCTGCTCAGTATTTACTAAAGAGAAGGGGTGACACCCAAGGTGGGAGAAATGGCAGAAGCAGGGGGAGTGGTGACAGATGGGAAATCATGGAGAACAGAGTTCGAGAGGGTTTGAAAGGCACTGAGGTGGACAAGATGCCAGGCCCAGATGGCATCCACCCCAGGGTACTGAAGGAGCTGGCAGAGGTCCTTGCAGGACCTTGGCAACCTATTTAATGCCTCACTACATTGAGTGCGTACCTCAGGACTGGAGGATGGCTCATGTGGTGCCCTCCACAAGAGTGGCCCCAAGGATGAACCGGGAAACTACAGACCAGTGAGCCTCACATCCATCGTGGGTAAGCTAATGGAGACTATCCTGAAGGAGAGGCAGGTGGCCCCTCCTAGAGGCCAGGAACTACAGGACAGCAGACAGCATGGCTACATAAGTGGCGAGATCCTGCCAAACCAACCTGGTGGAGTTCTATGACTGGGTAACTAGGCAACTGGACAAGGGCCATGCAGTGGATGTCCTGTATCTGGACTTCAGTAAGGCATTCACTCAGTGCCACATGGAAGGCTGGGAAGGAAGTTAGTAGGCATAGGGGCGGTGCAAAGCTGGTGAGATGGGTAGGAAACTGGCTGCAGGGAAGGCAACAGAGGGTGGTGGTGGGTGGGGAGCTCTCACACCCAAGGGCAGTGACGAGTGGTGTTCCACAGGGCTCAGTGTGGGGACCAGTGTTGTTTGGGATATTCATTGCAGACATATCATGGGACATCAAGAGCAAGATCAGTCTGTTTGCTGATGATACCAAGGTAGGCGAGGTGGTGGATGACCTAGGGGGATGGCAGGGGTTGCAGGATGATCTGGCAAGCTTGAAACCTGGTCAGACACCTGGCAACTGGCTTAATGCCAAAAGTGCAAGGTGCTGCATTTTGGGATGAGAAGAACCAAGGAGGAGTTACCAGCTAGGGGAGTGCAGCTAGCCCAGACAGAGGAGGAGAAGGATCTGGGTGTGCTCATTACAGGTCAACGAACAACTCGGCACAATGTAGGAAGGCAGCTGCAAAGGCCAACAAAATGCTGGATTGTATTACAAGGGGTATATCCTCGAGGAGGGAGGAGGTGATTCTGCCACTGTATAGGTCATTAGTTAGACCACACCTGGAGTACTGCGTGCAGTACTGGCGTCCGTATCTGAAGAGGGACATTAAGTTACTGGAGGGGGTGCATCACAGAGCAACAAAGATGATCAAGGGGCTGGGGGACTTATCATACGAGAGGAGGTTGAAGGAGTTGAACATGTACTCACTGGAGGAGAGGAGAGACAGGGGTGACATGATTGAAACCTTTAAATACATGAAAGGAATAAACAAGGCGGGTACAGAGGGGCTGTTCAAAGTAAGGAGGGAGGGCCACCAGGGCCATGATGTGAGACTGGGCGAGGAAGGTTCAGGAGGGAGATGAGGAGACACTTTTACAGAGAGGGTGGTGGCTGGGTGGAATCGTTACCTGCTGAAGTGGTATGCAGTAGAACAGTGGACTGCTTCAAATGAGGATGGGACAGGACAAGGGGGAGGGTTAATGAAGAGGAAGGGTGGAAGGAAGGGGCAGCTGCAGAATAAGGGGTGCTAGCTGCACATTCGAGCAGACTTGATAGACCTCTAAGCCTTTATCTGCTGGCAAATTTCGTATGTTCGTAATGAGACCATTGTATTACCACTGCAGGTGCACCCATTGTGCTACTGCTGACATGTGGTACCACAGTGATCACAATGGTAGCGCAATGGAATTGAGACAAATCCATTGTAAACCAGTTGCAGTTGTATCACAGTGGTATTTGCCATTGTGCTACCACTGCAAAAGTGTTTGCCACTGTGCTACCACTGTGTGTCGATGGTATCACAGTGGACACAATGGTATCACACTGGAATTGGAACAAAACCACTGTGATACCAACAAACTGTGGTATCACAGTGGTGCACATTGTTACCACTGTGGTACCAGCAGAGATGGTATTACCAGTGAACTACCACTATCTGCATGGTATCACGATGGTTACAATGGTATCACAATGGAATTGGAACAAATCCACTGTGATACCATTTATGAATCCCACAATGGTAATACACTGGAAATCGCAGTGGTAGTGCAGTGGTAAAGAAAAGGTATTACAGTGGTATTCCAAAAACATTTTTGTAACCTGGAATAGGATCATTACATTCTCATGGTGCTTCTCGACAGCAGAGTTTGTGTGTCGCCTAGGATCGAGGGCAACCACTTTTTAATGCGAACAGTTATTTAGAAAGATTGTACAACACCAAGAGGGAAACAGTCAGTGTAAAGTGTACTGGAAAGAGGTTTTCACTCAGACCCCTGCCCCGCTGAACAGATGTGTAATTCTCCCCTAGTTCCACCCTCCCTGATGCTCTGAGAGTAGAGCACATCAGGTTCCACTTGTAAGTCAGCTATAGAGGCAGGTGTTCCGCAGAGTGATACACTGTAGCCTTCCTGGCTGACCATAGAAGAACAGACACTGATGGCAGAAAAAGGCCGACTGGCCCATCTAATCTGCCTGGCCTACCTATAGTACGATGCGCTTGAGCTCTGCTGTTTGCCCACCCTCCACACGCGCACTCAGCAAGAGACCCACAGTTGCCCTCGGAACAAACCTGGTTCCAGCTGGGTCGGATATTCTTTGACATTATTACGTAGAACAAGGAGCAGGCTGATAATGCAGTTGCCAGGTGGAGACGCTTACTATGCCAGCAGCTTGGATTCATGCCCCTAGCTAGCAGCAGCTTGATAGGAGGACTGAGAAACCCATAGGATGGGTGGTAGCCGCTGCCACAGCACTGCTGCTTGGTGCTTCATTGGGGGCCATGAGACACATTTGGAAGCTGTGGGTGATCTGGGACTGCACCCTGCCTCAAGAGGGGTCAGATAGGGAGAAACATGGGCGGAAGGTGCATTGGCCCGAGCAGAGGACTTTGGCATGTTGACCAGTGCTGCTCTGCTGTCCCAGGGAAGGATCTGTCTGCTCTGCACCTCACCAGATCACCTTACCTCAGCCATGGTGGCCTGCCAGAGTTTAGAGGAAGTTAAGTGGAGTCCCCAGGATGGTAGAGTAGGTTACCCTGCTTAAGTGGAGGACTAAGAACCACATAGTTATTAGGCATATCAATACACAACCTGTCTGACAGTTATATGGGCCAGGTCATAGTGATCAAGCATAAACAAGTCAACACACTTACTATCTGGCAGGTAGTAATGATCTAGCATAAACAAGCCAACACACTTACTTTCTATCTGGCAGGTATAAAGGGCAGGTAGTAATGATTGTGCATAAACAAGCCAACACACTTACTTTCTATCGGGCAGTTGGAAGGAAAAGAGGAACAATTCAGCCGTCACGCCAAACAGGGATCCGGAGCAGCGGAGGGGCACAGCGGCCCCAGACCGAGGATGCAGGCAGCAGGTTTTGTTTATTTGCTACTAGGCTTCTGGCTCCAGGAGAGGCCAATCAGTGTAGCAGCGGGTCCTGGAAGGAGTCAATGGAGTGGGGAGCATGAGGATTTGAAGTGTTGCCGGGCTTCAAAAGGCCCAGCCGCATCACGCTCCCACAGCAGTCAGAAGGAAGAGTGGAACAAGGCAGCCGTCGCACCGAATAGGTATCCGTAGCAGCGAAGGGGCACAGTGACCCCAGACTGAGGAGGCAGGCAGAAGGCTTTGTTTATTTGCTGCTAGGCTTCTGGCTCCAGAACGGGACATTCACTGTAGCAGCAGCTCTTGGAAGGAGGCAGTAGAGTGGGGAGCGAGAGGATTTGAAGTGCAGCGGGGCTTTAAAAGGCCCAGCCACATCACCCTCCCATAGCAGTCGAGAGGAAGAGGGGAACAAGGCGGCCTTCGCGCTGAACAGGGATCCAGAGCAGTGAAGGGGTACATCGGCCCCAGACCAAGGAGGTGGGCTGCAGGCTTTGTTTATTGGCTGATGGGCTTCCAGCTCCTGGAGGGGCCAATCACTGTATCAGCAGCTCCTGGAAGAAGCCGATAGAGTGGGGAGTGTGAGGATTTAAAGTGTGGCCAGGCGTTAAAAGGCCCAGCTACGTCGTGCTCCCACAGCAGTCGGGAGGAAGAGGGGAACAAGGAGGCCATTGTGTCGAACAGGAATCCAGAGCAGCGGAGGGGCACATTGGCTTCAGACAAGGAGGCGGCAGCAGGCTTTGTTTATTTGCTGCTGGGCTTCTGGCTCCAGGAGGGGCCAATCACTGTAGCGGCAGCTACTGGAAGGAGCCAATAGAGTGAGGGGTGCATGGATTTGAAGTGCGGCCAGGCTTTAAAAGACTCAGCCGCGTCGTGCTCCCACAGCAGTTGGGAGGAAGAGAGGAACAAGGCGAGCATCGCGCAGAACAGGGATTCAGAACAGCGGAGGGGCACAATGGTCCCATATTGAGGAGGTGAGCAGCAGGCTTTGGTTTTTATCCTGCCCAGCCACAATGGCCCCGACCACTATTAAATAGCCTTGGTGGGAGGAGCTGGGGAACAGCTGAAGGCACACAGTCTGGGGGAGGAGCCTACAAAGGAGAGGGTCAGGAAGGAGCTGATCACGCCGTGAACAAAGAGCTGTGGGTGAGTCTGTTTATGGTATTTCTGCCTATAGGTGGTGAGGGGAAGGTTGCTGGCATCGTGTTGAAGGGGTGTTGAGGACTGTCACAAATTTGCTCAGCAGGTCAGCCCTCTACTCCCAAAGTGCCAACCTCTGAGAGTAGAATTGTGAACAGTACAAGGTAACCCTCTTGTCTGTTTCGTGGGTTCGAGTCACCTTAGTCTCAAGTTCTGGAGGGATTCAAACTGATAACCTCTTGTTAGCGTACCCAATTATCAGGCTCAGATAATTCTGCCTTCGGGGGACCAGATATCTTTGCCTATGGGCACCTAATCAGTTATTACAAAATGAACCCTTAGAACTCTATGCAAGACCTAGAGAACACTATCTGTTTCCCAGTTTGGTATCACAATAAGCTCATACACAGTGTCAACTATAACCTTCAAAGCTTCACTTATATAAAAAGAAATTTCAAGGCACACCAGGCAGTTTCGGTTTTTAAAATATATATCTTCCTTCCTTCCTTCCAGGCCACGAAATGGTTCCTACCTACACCTTCCTTCCCGGCATTGTGGGTTCAGCTGGAAGCTCAAGTATTATGGGACACCCCAGACTGCTGACCAAATTACCAGTCCCCCACAACCTGCTTATGCCACTTATGGCTGAAACTAGGAAAGCATGGTTTCGCCTCATAGCCGCAGCACAAACTAAAAAGTCTGAGGGCTGGATGCCATTCCGATACCTTAATCTTTGGCACAACCAACGATGGATAACAAACCATTTCATTGGGTGTTGTGGGCCAAGAACGGTATACACACAGTCCAGGACTTATATCTCCTGACTCCACTATACTCATATCGTTTGAGCAACTTAAAGTTTGCTACTCCCTTCCGTCCCAAGACTTCTGGAAATTCCTGCAGCTGCAGGCAGCAGTGCAGTCTGCTAACTGGTCTCAGACGGTTGATCCGAAATGGCTCTGGATTTCCACTTTGCATCTAAGACCTACATCTCGGGGTCTCGCAACTAAGTTCTACAGCACATGGCGGGAGGCACAACCAGACCACACAAAAGATGCAGACTTGCTTGGAGCAGTGATCTTGAACGCCAACTTTCGCCAGACAGATGGGCGCACTGTTTACGTCAAGCCCATTCTTCATATAAAGATGCCAAGAGTGAACTGTTGCAACTTAAGATCTTGCTCCGTTGGCACCGGACGCCGGCAGTTCTACATAAATGGGGCATCCTCCCTCACTCTGAATGCTGGAGATGTAGCAAGAGCCCAGGCCACATCTTGCATATATTGTGGCAATGTCCCACCCTGGTTCCCTTTTGGGCCGCAGTGGAATGGACTGCTCAGGAGTGTTGGGACAGCCGGTTGATCTTTCCAACCCCATGCTTTTACTGGGAGATGCCACCTCTTTGGAGCAGATTTCACCCCAGCAACGGGAATGGGTTTTGGTAGCCTTGGAAGCTAAACGCATTTTGCTGAGGTCCTGGCGACAACCTTTGCCGCCTGCTATCTCCCTCTGGCACTCTGCCCTAGCCAGGCTGGCCACCTTTGAGAGGCTTATGCTGGCAGGGAACAATAGTCCCTATATCGCAGCAAATAGTAGGCATACCTCAATTCAACTCTCTGTCGGGTGCCCCTTCCTCACCTCCAGAACCACCCTGGATCAGCAGATTAGGTAATTTAGCTCCTAAACATGCAGACCTGTATAGAGTATCTCTGTGAGGAGCATGATACCCTTGTCCTGTGTGAAGGCACTCCCCTCTACTATGAAATCTTACTTGTATCTATCTGTCCACTCTTGACTTGAGAGATTTGCCTATATGGAATATTTATTTTGCTACTTGTACTATTGTCATAAGTAATAAAGATAGGAGACTGGTGACTGCAGACCTTAAATTGCTGGTAGCTTTATTAGCAGACCTGGTAGGTTACTGTTTATGTTTTGTCTCTGTTTTCCTTTTTTTCTCAGTTGTCAACAGACAATGTGTTACATGTAAGAAATCTTGTTCTATCTAATGTTGTACACGGTCTTTTGATTATATTATGGGTTTCTTTCTTTTTTTTTTGCAAAACAATAAAAATTATCGTATGATAATAAAATATATATCTTTACTTTAAAATAGGTAAAATAGGAAAACATTAAAATTACAGAACAAAATATCCCAACACATACAGCCTTAAAACAAACAGGTTTAAAGGTGCAGATTTCTACAAATAATAACACTCAGACTAGTCTTGTCTAAGGTCCTTACTTCTTAATCTTTCAGTGCTTCGTGGTCTCTCTCCTCTCAGTCAGAAGTATGGAAGTATGAAAGTGTCCCCTCTAAGGTCTGCTCAGTAATTTAAAAACAGTCTTGAGCCGGCCTTCTCTCTGAGGTCACCTAACTCCACCTTGGTGTATAAAAATGAATATTTTATAACACAGGCTGTCCTACTAAGATATTTAAAAAAATAATAGATGACATAATAAATCTCCTCTCTTCCTGTAACTTGTCCAAACCGGTCTGTGAACTGCTTTACCCTAGACATCAAAAGTCTCCCTGATGTAAGTCACTGTATATTCAAAGCAAATGTATACTGGAGTCCTTAATTTAGTCTGGGACCTGGTATACCCAGACATCAAAGGTTTCTTTGATGAAATGAGCTGGCTTCCTGGGACGATACCCATAACACTGGTCAGTGTCCCTTTTCTCAGGACACCTAGTGTACATCAAAGGATCTCCCTGAGGGCATTATAAAAATGGATATCTTGGTTTCTGCCTTCAAAGCAAACTAACAAGATAATTGCACCTCAGATCTCTGCAGTTTAAGCAATGTCCTGCCCTTTGAACTTATCCCTGTTTTTTGTTTTTTTTTTTGATGTGTCAGTTCCAGCAAGACAGCATTTCCTCTTGACACAGTCCATCGCACATTTTTTTATATTTACAAAAAATGACACAGGGATCAGAACCAGCTGTCCAAGTGTGACAAGGACAAGAGTGCAAGTTCTAAGATTTGGTAAAGAAGTATAGCTAGTACTGTGCTGTGTGGTACTGTAGACAGTAGGATCTCGATCTGTGATTTGGGAAAGGATGTAAATTTAATACTGTAAATTGTTGTTTAGTTAATACTGTTTTGGCTCATTATTGGTAGAAGTGGTAAGAACTGTAGTGAAGAGGGTAGTACTGTGTTCTGGTAGATGGTATTGTTTTATGCTCTGTGCAGGTAGAGGGAGTGAGGAATTGTAGTCAGGAACTGTACTGGTAACTAACTTATAGTTAGTACTGTAGAAGTAGTGACTGGACTGGTTAGGAATTAATAGATAGTACTGTATTTTGTAGCTGGAGCTGGTATCATGAATATTATAGTGGGCTGCAATGGATGCGGGGCGGCAGTTTGGATGAACATATTGTGGAGGCTGGGGGGATGTCCAATCTGTCACAGGCTAAGAAGACTCAAGGAGGTAGTGCTATGGCTTGGTAGAAAGTTGGAGAGGATGGGGAGGCTGGGTCAAGGGGACTTCCCTCAGGGTGCAACATGAGGACATCGCAGGAGAGGAGCAGTGGTTCAACTGAGAAGATGGGGATGAACATGAGAACATCTCATGGGTGGAGCATTGGATTGAAGGAGGGGATGGGGAGAGGGCACGGGGGCAAAATGAATGGGAGGCCAGGCACTGGAGGGAAGGATCAGATCAGGAGGAAGGAGCCAGCCGCAGCATGGCAGAGGGCAGATATGACGTTTGCAGTGCTGGTGACATTGGGGGTGGATGAAGGGGAGAAGGGTCTCCAGGAGGAGGCAAGAGAGGGAAAGGGGGGGGAATGCACAAGGGGCAGTAGTCGGTCGGGGGGTGGCAGGAGTTAAAGGGAAAAGGACACAGCAGGAGGGACAGTCGAAGTGAGAAGGGATGCAGTGGTGCGGAGAAGGGTGGATGTAGAAGGTGTCGGGGGCATCGCAGAGGTAGCAATGGAGAATACTGATGGGGAAAGGCAGTAGGGACAGGTGGGGGAAATGGTGTGCCAAAGGGGGAGTTGCGTAGGAGAGGAACAGGGACATATGGAATTATGAAGAGGAGGAGGAGTCTGGCAGAAGAGGAACAGCGTCAGAGACGGGTGGCGGGAAGTATGTGCTGGAGGAGGAGTGAGGAAGGAGAAAAATGGCGACAACGACAGTTGGGGGTAGTATGTGGTGGGAAGGAGTAGTCTCGCAGGAGAGGAATGAAGGAGGAGAAACAGGCATAGAAAAATATGGGGGGGGAGTACTAATACTGGGGGATTCAATACTAAGGGGAATAAGGTGGGGTAGCAAGGGGGAAAGGCATAGTTGTATATGGGTGGAGGCCCTGCCAAGGATGACAGCTGAAACAGTGGGACAATCAGTCCTGAAATATGCTAGAAGGGGAAGGAAGAGACCTCATATAGTTCTACATCTGTGGACAAACGACCTGGCTGATAGTACAGTAGCGGTAGACCAAAAGAGGTTTGAGGAGCTGGGAAGTTTATGCTAGAGGGAAGGTAGAACGGTTACTTTTTCTGAGGTGTTACCAGTGCCCAAGGCAAGCACGGCTAGAAAACCAAGGATCAAGGAATTTATTGAATGGTTTGGCAAATGGTGTCACACAAAAGGATATCGGTAAGTGGGAGGGTGGGGAGAGACCTGGGAAATCAGTTGCTTTTCCGATAAGGGTAGACGTCACATAAATGAGGAGGGCAAAAAAGGTGCTGAATGGAAGATTGGGGAGTATACTGAGGTAGCTGGACATTTAAACTAGGAGTGGGGGGTGGCAGGTGGAGGGAGAGCACACAGGGACCACAAGATTGGAAGCAGAGAAACCTTACCCCCAAGAACAAGGGTGATGAAATAGCTAGAAACAATAGAGGAGAAGCTGGAAGTGGAGGGTGTGGGGGAGGAAAAGGGATGGAAGATAGTCACCATTAATGCTAGGAGCCAGGGGGATGAAATGAATGACCTTCATGGTGGCAAGGGAGATGGACATGGAAGACATAACAGAAACATGGGCCACCCAATACCATGACTGGGACCTGGCAGTCCAAGAATACAGAATATTCTACAGGTATAGGGAAAACAGGAAAGGAGGAGGAGGAGTGGCACTGTATGTAAAGGACGGGCTAAAGTGCGTTAGGGAGGAGGGAGAAACAGAGTCATTATGGCTGCTAATCCAGAATTCCAGGAATAAGACTGTCCAGATGGGAGTGGTGTACAGGCCACAATCCCAGACAGAGGAGTTGGACAGGGAACTTGCGGGGCAGATTAGAAGGGCATGCGGGAAGGGGAGTGTGGTGGTGGGGGGGACTTCAACCTGGCAGGGGTTGTTTGCAGAACTCTGGCCATCAGCAATAAAAGGAAACAGGTACTGCTGAACGCCTTTCAGGAAAGCTTCCTGATACAGGAAGTCAGCAAACTAACTGGGGGGGACCCTCGACCTAGTGCTCACAAATATAGAGTTGGGAAGGGATTTCAAGGTGGACGAACCGCTAGCAGGGAGTGACCATCACTCAGTATGGTTCCGGTTGATTAAGGGCAAAGAGGGGGTGGAATCAATACGAAGGTACTGGATTTTGCAAGGATGGGGGAGGTATTGAGTGGGTACCTGACCAGGATCCCGCCTAGTATGAACACAAACCAGAGATGGGAACTCCTAAAGAAGAGGATATTAGAGGCTACCAATTCCTGCAACAGGACTCAGACTAAAAAGGCCAGGGCGAAAAGGCCAAGCTGGATGAGCGGGGTTGGGGGGTGAAAATGATAAGGAGAAAAAATATGGCCTTTAGGAGATACAGGAAATCAGGGAGGGGGGGGAGATCGGGAGGAGTACCTGCAGGAGACAAGGGCAGTTAGGGCAGCAAAAGCCACTAAAGAGCTTGAGCTGGCACAAGGCATTAAGGAAGAGGAGGAGGAGGAGGAGGAGAAAAGCTTCTTCTAGGTACATCAGGGAGAAAAGAAGCTGTAAAGAACAGATAGTAAGGATTAAGAAGGAAGGAGGATGGGCAGAAAAGGGGTGAGAAAAGGCAGACGCACTCAGTGACTACTTCTGCTCAGTATTTAGGAAAGAGAAAGGGGAAATGCTACCCAAGGGGGATAGCGGGGGAATAATAGCTAGGGATGGAGTCATGGACGGGGTGGTCATGGAAGGTAGAGTGCTAGAGGGCTTGAAAGCGCTGAGGGTGGACAAGGCACCAGGGCCAGATGGTATTCACCCCAGGGTACTGAAAGGCCTATTTAGTGCCTCACTGAATTTGGGATGCGTACACAGTGGTTGGAGGTTGGCTCATGTGGTTCTCCTGCAGAAGAGTGGATCCAAGGGTGAATTGGGGAACTATAGACTGGTGAGTCTCTTGTCCATCGTGGGGAAACTAATGGAAGCTATCCTAAAGGAGAGGCTGGTGTCCTGCTGGAATCCAAGCGGCTGCAGAACAATAGACAGCATGGCTTTGTAGCAGGCAGATGCTGCCAAACCAACTTTGTAGATTACTATGACTGGGTAACTAGGCAGATGGACAAGGGCCATGCAGTGGATGTGCTGTACCTGGACTTCAGCAAGGCATTCGATTCGGTGCCGCATGGGAGACTTGGAATAAAATTTGAAGGCACTGGGGCAGGAGCAAAAATGGTGGGATGGGTGACAAACTGGCTGCAGGGAAGACAGCAGAGGGTGGTGGTGGAAAGGAATCTGTCATCCCTGAGGGCAATAACGAGCGGGGTTCCTCAGGGCTCAGTACTGGGACCAGTGTTATTTGGGATATTTATAGCAGACATTTCCAGGGGCATTGAGAGCAAGATCAGCCTGTTTGCTGACGACACCAAGATAGGAGCAGTGGTGGATGACATAGAGGGGTTGCAGGAGTATCTGCAAAAGCTGGAGACCTGCTCAGACACTTGGCAGCTGGGGTTCAGTGCCAAAAAGTATAAGGTGCTCCATTTTGGGGCAAAGAATCCAAGGAGAAACTACCAACTGGGTGGGGGGGGGAGTACAGCTGGCGGAGACTGAGGGGGAGAAGGATCTGGGAGTAGTTATAACAAGATCAATGAACAACTCTGCGTAATGTGGGAAGGCAGCAGCAAGGGCCAACAAAATGCTGGGTTGCATCACAAGGGGAAGAACCTCGAGGAGGGGGGAAGTAATTCTGCCACTGTGTAGATCACTTGTTAGACCTCATCTTGAATACTGCGTGCAGTACTGGCGAACGTACCTGAAAAGGGACATTAAATTACTGGAATGGGTGCAGCGCAAAGCAACTAAGATGATACAGGGACTGGGGGACTTACCGTATGAAAGAAGGCTTAGGAAGTTGAAGGTGTACTCGCTGGAGCAGAGGAGGGACAGGGGGGACATGATCGAGACATTAAAGTAAGTGAGAGGGATAGAAAATACTGGTACGGATGGGCTGTTCAGGGTAAGGGTAAGGAAGGGATACTGGGGTCATGACATGAGATTTAGTGGGGGGAGATTAAGAAGGGAAATGAGGAGGCACTTTTTTACGGAGAGGGTGATGGGGTGGAAAGCATTACCAGCAGAGGTGGTAGCCTGTAGAACAGTGAGCTGATTTAAAATGGGCTGGGATAGGGCGGGGAGAGGAGGGAGCGGCAGCTGCAGAATAGGGCTGCTAGCTGCAAAATCGAGCAGATTCGATAGACCAAAATGGCCTTTTTCTGCTGACAATTTTCGTAGGTACGTATGTCCGTAGTTATATAGGGAAGGTAGTAATGATCTAGCATAAACTAGCCATCACACTTACTATCTAAAGTTTAACAAAACAAATAGGGGGTGAGGACGGAGCCCTCACAATTGTTAACAAAACAAGCTGATATTTAGGTTTCATTCCCGGGGGAGGGGGCAGTTTCCCTTGTTTTTTTTCCCCCCATACTTTTACAGCTTCTCCTGGAAAGGTCTGCTAAGAAACTGGCATAGTAGCATGCAGGGTGGTAAGTATTCAGGTACATATAACCAAGAGGTCGTTAGTCCTTCACTTATAGCAGTTACCCAAGACAGGAAGGGACTTGAGGCAGGCCCAAGCAGTATCTGGATATCCCTGTTGGAGGAAGTAAAATAATCAAAACAGAGGTGAATTATAGTTGGCCTGCTGAGGGCACAGATGAGTCCTGATCCTGAAAGAAGAAAATATCTGATGATAAGGGGCAAAAGAGAGGTAGGCTTGGGATGATATCCATACCTTTTCCAAGTTCTTCCTTGATTTCCTCCAGAAGAACTTCAGAGTCAAAAGCATGATGATTGGAATCGCAAGAAAGTAGTAACTGCTGATCCATTCTAGGAATTTCTCCTGTCTCTCCATTCTCCAGCACACTCTGTCCAGGGGGAACAGGAGACAGCACTGAGGCTGAGCCCATACATTTACCTTGGGAATATCTTCTGGTAAGAATTCAGTGCCGACTCTGGACCAAGCTGGGCGCTGAGAAGGTCCTGCATCTTCTGAGAGAAGGGAGCTCCAAAGATAGACCATAAAAGGCAAGCCTAGGGGGGACATTTTCTCCAGAACACAAGAAAACTGATGTAAATGCTGTGACACTTGGACAGCTGGTTCTGATCACTGTATCTTTTTGTGTAATATAAAAATGGGTTATGGACTGTCTCTCTTGAGAAATGCTGAAACAGCATGTGAGTATGACACTCACACACAGGTTTTAGATACTTTTCAGTCCAGGAAAGGGGAAACTGATCATAGATCAAAGAGAGTCATTTGAAGTCATGAGTTATGCTGAGGTTGCAGAATTTAATACTTGGAAGAGACATCCTGTTTTTATATAGATATATTTTTTTATATATGTATTCTAACAGGGAGAAGCTAGGTGACCTCATGCAAATAGGTGGAGAAAACCAGCTTTTAAACATTATTCTGTTTTCCTTCAGAGACTTTTATCTAGACTCTGACAAAGAAACATCGTTGAGCACTTTGAGCAGGTATTTAGAGAGAGAAACAAATCTAAGTACTGTAGTAGGAATTGTACTGTTAAAGCCTTGTTCTTTTAATAGATTTGTATGTCTTGTAATATAATAGTTCTGTATTTTATGTGTTACATATTTTTTATCTATTTTAGTAAAACTCTAATTTTAGAGCCTACTTGGTCTGTCTTTGGTTTCTTTCCTTTCCAAGTAGACACTGTACATAAGCTTGAATGGTGATACCAAACTGGAAAAAGGTAAGCGTTTTAAATCTGAGGTCTTTTATTACAGTTTTTAAGGGTTCATTTCTGTACACCTGGCTAGGTGCCCATAGGCAAAGATATCTGGCAACCCCAAAGACAGAATTATCTGACCCTGTGCATTGGGTATGCTAGCAAGAGGTTCACAGTTTGAATCCCTCCAAGACTTGAGACCAAAGGTTGATTCGAAACCCACAAAACAGACCAGGAGGATTACCCTGTGTCTGTTAACTGTTCACAAGACTGCGCTCGGAGGTTGCCACTTTGGGAGTAGAGGGCTGACCTGCTGAGTGGGTTTCTGACAGATTGGTTGGCAGCGGTGGCATAATTTTGGTATTACAAGCTTTTATTGTTCAGCGTGTCAGCTAGCGACCGTAAGCTCACTTGCAAAGAAAGAAAAAGGCAGTGATTTATTTTTAAAAAGGAAACAGAACTATATCACTTGGCATACAGTCAAGTTCCTACCTGTTTTATTTTTTTTTTCTAAAGTGCAAGTCAGAGTATCAGTAGTGAGGGAAGAAGATGGCTTCCGACTACAGCAGGCACACTGTAAACTCTTCAAAGTAGTTGTGCGGGGACAGATGAGTCCCGATTGTGGTGAAAGCCAGCAAGCAGAACCTCATAGATGCCCTGATGGTAGCAAATACCCAGAGCAGTGAGTCACGGACCGTAACTGAAAAGGACCAAACCTCTAGTGTGGCAGGGCTAGTGGCCAGTTCAGAGTCCAGATCCGATGAGGAGGGCAACAGGGCCACTGTCAGTGAAGGGCCACAGCAGCAGGGAAAGGTCACCAGTATCCTTGATCCGGAAGTACTCAGGCTGCAAATTGAGTTGTGCAGGATGGAGCTGGAGTTCCAGGAGAAGAGGGAGCGAGAGGCGAACCTTGAGGCAGAGCGAGAACGCCGAGAGGCGGAGCGTGAGGAGCATGAGCACCAGCGAGCCACAGAGGAGAGGAGAGGAGAGAGCGAGAACAGAGAGACGCTGACCATGCGGAGCAGGAGCGCCAGAGGCAACAACAACTGGAGAAGCTACGACTCCAACCAGCAGCACCAGAGCAGGTAAGTGGCTTGGGTTTAACTGGGACTGCAGGACTGGGTTACAAATTGAACTCCAAATTAATAGCCGAATTTAAAGAGGGGGAGGATATGGATATCTTTTTAAATTCTTTAGAAAAAGTTTGTATTCAGGCTAAAATTCCTAGAGAGTCCTGGAGCTTCCAGCTATCCCCGCTACTTACCGGGAAAGCTTGGGATGCATTGGGTCAAATGGACAATGAGGACAGTGATGATTACAGTAAACTTAAAGCTGCACTGTTAAAAAAGTTGTAATTAACTGCTGAATCATACAGAGCTAAATTCCGTAAGCTCAGGAGAAGCCCTGACATGAGCTTCGAGGAGCTAGCCATGAAACGACGTCAGTTTTTAAAACGTTGGTGGGAAGGAATTGAGGCAAACTCTGTTGATAAAATTGAAAATATGATTTTATTAGAACAGTTTTATTGGGCATGCCCAGCAGAGCTGAAAACCTGGTTAGAGGACCGAGATCCCAAACAGTGCAAGAGGCTGCTGAACTCTCAGACTGCTATGCCAAGAGCAGACCTGCTCTGAGAGCAAATGGGGGGGTGTGGCAGCGCAGAAAGGGAAAAGCACGCCTTCAGGGCAGCTAAAACCCTCACTGCCACCACCAAAACCAGTTAGCCCCAGGTTTCAAAGAAAATATTTTTCTGAAAAAAGAAGTGAATGTTGGTTATGTAAAGAAATTGAGCATATTGCCAGACAGTGTCCCAAAAAGGTGAGCAATAATATTCAAGGTGGTGCTAGAAAAGAAGTGGGTTGTTTGTGTGTCCCTGGAAGCATGCCTGTGAACATGAGGGAACACATGCACCCAGTCATGGTGAATGGTGTACAGACGCAGGGATTAAGGGACACAGGGGCATCCCTGACATTGGTAAAAGGGGATCTGGTACAGCCTGGTCAGCTTATACCCAATAAATACATCACTGTACAGGATTTTACTGGTGAAGAGAAAACATTGCCACTGGCCAGTGTTCTCCTGGAATGGGGTGAAACAGGGGGAAATGTGCAACAGGTAGCTATAGCCCAAACCTTAGCAGTGGATGTGATCCTGGGCAACAGTCTAAAACCGAGGATGGTATGCGCAGTTACCTGTAGCCAAGTGGCTAGGGAAAAGTGTAGTTCCGTGAACCCCACAGAAGCCATTGTGGAAGCCACTGAGAGCCTGTGTCTCCTGATATGGAGATTAATGAAGAGGGGGTAGAAATTTTCCTAGTAGCAAGTAATCACACAGCTACAGAGGGTTACTCCAAAGAGGGAGGGGTGACTCATTGTCAGATGGTTGGGATTGACAGTGATCCTGAGGGCCCTGACGCTAGTGCTAGGGACCCTAGTTTAGCGACTGAAGGGGACCTGTCCCATGCCTTGGGAATGTGTGAGGGGTTTGCAGCTGCTCAGAGAAGTAACCTTACTCTAGAGAAGCTGAGGGCTTGGGCAGACTCAGACGGTGCACATGGAGGTGACGGCAGATATAAGGTTTATTGGGAAAATGGACTTGTGTATACTCAGGCTGTGCAGACAGAGGGAGGGGTGCTAGGAAGGCAGCTTGTCATTCCCCAGGGGTATCATGAGCAGTTGCTCAAAATTGCACATGATATTCCCTTGTCTGGTCATCTGGGAATCCAACGCACTATGCAGCGGTTAGCCCAGACTTTCTACTGGCCTAACTTCACCCAGCAGGTGAAGGAGAATTGCAAGTCTTGTCACCGGTGCCAAGAAATAGGGAAGGTGGGCAAGAAGACCCAAGCCGCCCTGATTCCATTGCCCATAGTGGAGGAGCCATTCCAGAGGGTGAGAATGGATATTGTGGGGCCTTTAAATACCCTCAGCAACTCAGGGAAGAGATTCATCCTGACTGTGGTGGATTATGCCACCTGGTACCCAGAGGCAGTCGCCCTATCCTCACTGAGGATGGACAAAGAGACAGATGCCTTACTTGGGATTTTCTCCCGTGTTGGGTTTCCACAGGAGGTAATCACGGATTGAGGGGGTTCCTTCAAGTTGGATCTGATGAAATGTTTATGGGAGAAGTGTGGGGTGGTGTAGAGATGCATGACACTGTATCACCCACAAGCCAATGGGCTTGTGGAAAGATTCAATGGTACCTTAAAGTCAGTGCTCCGGGCATTTGCTGAACAGCATGGGAGGGACTGGGAGAAATACCTTTCTCACCTATTGTTTGCATACAGGGAGGTGCCCCAAGAGTCGACAGGATTTTTACCCTTCGAACTCTTATATGGATGCCGGGTACGTGGGCACCTAGACTTGATCCAGGAGGACTGGGAAGGCAAGCACGCCACCCAGGAAACTCCCATTGTGAATTACATCCTTAGGTTTAGGGAAAGGCTGAAGGAGCTTATGGGGACAGCCCAGAGCAACCTGGCAGCTGCCCAACAGAAACAAAAAGTGTGGTACGACCGCAGAGCCAGAGCTCGCTCATACATGGTGGGTCAGGAAGTCATTGTCCTTATTCTGGTCCGGAAAGACAAGCTGCAGGCTGAGCGGGTAGAACCATACAAAGTGGTTAGGAAGGTAAATGACATGAACTACATTGTGGAGTTACCTGACAGAAGACAGACAGAAAGGATGTACCATGTCAACATGCTGAAGCCATATGTAAATAGGGCTGACATAATGTTTGCAGTGTGTAGTCCTGAGGAGGGGACGGACGAAGGAGACCCCCTTCTGGACTTGCTGGAGGAAAGTAAGCGGGAGTCCTCTGTGGAGGCATTAAACTTGTCTCCCCAGCTGGCCCCGGACCAGATCCAGAAAGTAAGGGAGGTTTTAGCAGACTTTGCCCTATTGTTTAGCGCCAAGCCTGGACTAACCCCCTTAGTGACGTACGATGTGGAGACAGGGACACAGATGCCCATACGGCGGACAGCATATCGGATGTCAGAGGCTGTCCAAAAGGACATTAGGAGGGAATTGGAGGAGATGTTGGATTTAGGGGTAATCCAGAGATCCCACAGCCCTGGGCCTCACCTGTAGTGCTTGTGCCCAAGCCAGATGGCTCGACTCGTTTCTGTGTGGACTATCATGGACTGAATGCAGCCACAGAGTCAGACGCCCACCCGATGCCCCGGACGGACAAACTCCTGGACAAGTTTGGGGGGGCGACCTACCTTACGACTATTGACCTGACCAAGGGGTATAGGCAGGTAGAATTGACAGACAGAGCTAGGGAGAGGTCGGCCTTCATCACGGCAATGGGCTTATTTGAGTTTAAAGTAATGCCTTTCAGAATGAAGAACACCCTGGCCACTTTCCAAAGGTTGGTGAACCAGGTGTTAAATGGTGATGAGGAGTACGCCGGATGACATTGCCATCTTTAGTACCAGCTGGGAGGAACATCTATCCCACCTTAGGGAAGTGCTGGTCAGGATACAGAGGGTCAGGCTCACTGTCAAAGCCGAGAAGTGCCAGGTGGCCATGGGAGAAGTGGCATACCTCAGGCATGTGGTAGGCCAGGGACCGCTCCGTCCTAACCAAATAAAGATAGAGGTAATCCAGGTGTGGCCCAGACCAGAAACACAGAAGCAGGTCAGGAGTTTTCTAGGGACAGCAGGGTACTACAGAAAATGTGTACCCAGTTACAGTGCCCTGGCTGCTCCCCTGTCTGACCTGACAACAAAAAGGATGCCCAAGAAAATTACCTGGGGCACAGCCTGTGAGGAAGCCTTTTCTAAACTAAAGGAGGCACTGTGCAGTGCTCCTGTTTTGACAAGTCCTGACTATAGCAAAACCTTTATAGTTCAGACTGGTGCCTCACACGTGGGTATTGGGGCAGTACTGAGTCGGACATCCAGCCAAGGGACAGATCACCCAGTACTGTACCTGAGTAGGAAGTTACTTCCCAGGGAGCAAGCATACTCCACGGTGGAAAAGGAGTGTCTTGCCATAGTGTGGGCCCTAAAGAAATTAGAGCTATACTTATATGGGCAGCATTTTGTGGCGCAGACTGACCACAGCCCCCTGGTAAGCTGACGCAGATGGGAAAGAACAATGGTAGATTGCTAAGATGGAGTCTTGCTTTGCAAGGGTATGATATGACAATATTACATAGGGCTGGAGCCAAAAATCAGAACTCAGATGGGCTGTGTAAGGTCTATGAGGAGTGAACTGATTTGGCAAGCTCATTCCATGTACGGGATAGAGCCCCCAAATTCAGTCTAGGTTGGGAGGAATTGTGACACTTGGACAGCTGGTTCTGATCACTGTATCATTTTTTTGTAATATAAAAATGGGTTATGGACTGTCTGTCTTGAGAAATGCTGAAACAGCATGTGAGTATCACACACACACACACAGGTTTTAGATACAAGGTGTTACCTGGAAGGCCCAAAGCTAATTATAGACTTTAACTAAGTTAATTATAGCTGTAGTTGCTAAGAGGGAAAATCATAAAAATTGATAACGCTTAGAGGAAGAAGAGCCGGTTGTGACATTTTAGAGCAAAGTCATAAAAGATGCTTTGAAGTCCTGGAAAGGGGAAACTGATCATAGATCAAAGAGTGTCATTTGAAGAACATGAGTTATGCTGAGGTTGCAGAATTTAATACTTGGAAAAGACATCCTGTTTTGATATAGATATATTTTTTACAGGGAGGAGCTATGTGACCTCATGCAAACAGGTGGGGAAAACCAGCTTTTAAACATTATTCTGTTTTCCTTCAGAGACTTTTATCTGGACTCTGATAAAGAAACATTGTTGAGCACTTTGAGCAGGTATTTAGAGAGAGAGAGAGAGAGAGAGAGACAAATCTAAGTACTGTAGTAGGAATTGTACTGTTAAAGGGAAACTCCGACTGAGTCCCTCAGTGCAGCAGCGGCTGCTGAAATGCCCGATTAGGGCTTTCAACATAAATTTTTTTTTTTTTTTTTTTTTTAGTACCTGATGCACTAGAATTTTAATAGAAAAGATCCGCTCGCTCCATCATGGCGACAGGGGTAGCTCTCATTAGCATAACCTTTGCGGCGGAAGTCACTCGAGGTGCGCGAGATCTAGGTGCCCATAGGCAAAGATATCTGGCCCCCCGAAGACAGAATTATCTGAGCCTGTGCATTGGGTACGCTAGCAAGAGGTTCACAGTTTGCATCCCTCCAAGACTTGAGACCAAAGGTTGATTCGAAACCCACAAAACAGACCAGGAGGGTTACCCTGTGTCTGTTAACTGTTCACAAGACTGTGCTCTGAGGTTGGCACTTTGGGAGTAGAGGGCTGACCTGCTGAGTGTAGAGCTTGTGATAAATGTCACTCACTCTTGAGTGTTGGGGAGGCTGGTTGCTAGGGTGTGGGATAAACAGCGGTAACACAAATATGGATTGTTCTAGTATTCTGTATGGTGATGTCATGGGATGATGTCATAAACCTTGCTGTTTGTTGAGAGGGCACCCTAAAGACAGACAGAGGAAAGGGATCTAGCAGTCTTAAGGATTCCCTCAAGCAAACAAGTCCTACAGTAAGGCATTGAGGATGCTGGGGTGTACAGAGAAAGGTGTTGACGGTAGGAGAAGCGAGGTGATTGTGCCACTGGACGGATCCCTGGTGAGGTCTCACCTGGATTACTGTGCCCAGTTCTGGAGTCCTCACGTGAGGAGGGACCTTTCATTCATTTCAAAAGTTTCACCAGGAATGACACACTGAGCTGATAACAGCTTGTTTCCAGAGGCTCTTAATATATACTCGAAAGTCAGGTGGGAGCAAGGGGGGGTGCATGATTGAAACAGAAGTTAATGTATACTCAGGAGTCAGGCGGGAGCGAGGGGGCATGATTGAACCAGAAGATAAACAAACTGAATAGCAAGGACCAGAGTCACTAGGAAGCATGACTGGAGGTTGGTGGGGGACAAGGTCAAGAGAAATGTGAGGAAGTTGTACTTCACTGAGAGGGTGGTAGAACCGTGAACAGACTGCCAAGGAAGTAGTGGGGGAAGCTACCCTTACTGGGTTTAAACAGTTTAGACAAAGCAGGGGACTCACAGTCCTGAGGGGGGAGGTGTGTAACATGTGTTTCAGGAGTGAGGGAGGGTACCAGACCACTAGCATAGTAGATTGTCGGAGTGAGGTAATATAGTACTCGATGGACCTTTGATGTCTTTCTGCTGTCAGGTTTTATGTTTCAAAAGCATTCTAAGATGTATGACCTAAAGGGCACAGTAGTTGTAAACATAAATCATACAAAAACTTCTGTTTCAAAGCAATAAAACATGAGTTTAAAAATCAAATAGTTTTGGTGTGCAAAAAAAAAAATTAGAATGGTTTCGTGTATGTATGTATTTTTACAGTTTTCTGTCAAGAAAGGCATACTGAGGCAAAGCTTGGTTCCAGAGGTGTCCCAGGACTTGGGGAGGTTAATCGACTTGTTCAGGGTCACACGGTATACAAGTGGTTGTGAAAAATAAACCTAGGCCTACTGGATGTACCATGCTCTTTCACATTTCACTCTTATGTTTCCAGGGGTCTCCCATTTCCTGCAGTGGTCAAAGCCCACTCCACTCAAGCACTGGCCACCTCTTGCACAGAATGAGTGTCTGCCTCCTTGGTGGACATCTGTAGAGTTACGTGAGCCTCTGTTCACATCTTGTTCGTGTTGTTTTGTTTTCTTGGAATAGGTTTTCCCGTTTTACCTAGTTTATGCCTTTCATGTATTTAAAGGTTTCTATCGTATCCCCCCTATTTCTTCTCTGCTCAAGAGAGTACATCTGTGGGTGCTTTACACTACCCTTGTATTGTTTCTGGTGTAATAATAAATAATAATAATAAAACTTTATTTATTAAGCGCCTTTCAAGCACCAAGGCTCTGTACGGATAAATGATAAAATTAGAAAATACACATATAAAATCAAAGTAATCACAACAACCTCAAGCCATAAAAGCCTGGCTCCACAAATGGGTCTTGAGTTCCTGCTTAAAAGACTCCACGGTTGTGCATTCCCGAAGCCGGCGAGGTAGAGAATTCTAGAGGGTTGGGGCTATAAACACAAAAGCCCGAGCCCCAGAAGATTTTAAAATAACCCTCGGAACCTCCAGCAAACCCCTCGTCAGCTGAACGGAGCTGTCATGCAGGGCTGTAAGGAATCAGAAGCTCTTTCAGGTAGTCAGGGCCAAGTCCGTGCAGGGCTTTGAAGGTCAAAAGACCTACTTTAAAGGTGATCCGCCACTGTATAGGCAGCAAGTGCAGATCGCGCAGCACAGGGGTAATTTGTGTCCTTCTGGATGCCCCTGTCAACAACCTTGCAGCAGCGTTCTGCACTAGCTGCAAGCGGTGGATATCAACCCCAGGTACAGAGAGTTGCAGTAGTCAAGGCGTGAGGTCACAAAGGCGTGGACCAACACAGGTAAATCGCTGGACGGAACAAGGTGTTTCAACCTGGCAATGTTCCTAAGATGGTAAAATGCAGACTTAATGACTGCTGACACCTGATGACGAAGGGTCAGCCCGTCGTCGCGTACCACTCCCAGGTTACGCACCCGTTCTGAGGTAAGGATCTGATCCCAGAAATAAACCAGAGGGTTGATCAGCCCCAACCCTCTATCCCACGACCGGTCCACAACCATAACCTCGGTCTTGCTGGTGTTCAACTTAAACCAGCTGGAATTCATCCAGTCATGGATTTCAGTGAGGCAGCTATTAAATACCGAGAAAGCACTAACCTTGTCAGGGGCAAAAGACAGGTAGAGCTGGGTATCATCAGCATAACAGTGAAACCTCAGCCCATACGGTCTAACAATGTCTCCGAGGGGCAGCATATACACTGCAAACAAAATGGGGGAAGCACCAAGCCCTGGGGAACACCACACTGCAATGAGAAAGGATCAGAGGAAAAAAATTCCCTGACACAACTCTCTGTGTTCTCCCCAATAGAAAAGACGAAAACCATCTGAGCACTGTACTAGACAGTCCACAGATGGACCTCAGGCGCTCGAGCAAAACCCCATGGTCTACAGTGTCAAAAGCTGAAGAGATTAAGGAGAACCAAGATAGAACGGTTTCTCCGATCTCTCGCCATCAAGAGATCATTGAGCACCCAAACCAGAGCAGTCTCGGTACTATGCCTCTTACGAAAACCAGACTGGAAAGGTTCGTAGATACTATGGATGGTCAAATGGTCCTCCAGCTGGTTTGCCACTACCTTCTCAATAACCTTCCCAATAAAGGGAAGGTTAGAGATAGGTCTGTAGTTGGCAAAAATATCTGGGTCCAGAGAAGCCTTCTTCAAAAGGGGAGTCACCACTGCTTCCTTTAGGGAGCTAGGAAACTCTCCCAATTCTAAGGAGCACCAGATTATTTGAGCCAGAAATGGGCCCACGATCTCAACACAACCAAAAATCAGGGAGGTTGGACCCGAATCTAAACTACAGCATGTAGGGCGCATCCCCTGGACAATCCGCATAATATCCTCGAACATCGGCAGGTTAAAGGAACTTCGGGAGGCCAGGGATACCATGGCCAGATGCCGACCAACAGCTTTTCCCCTTAGATTGTGTCGGGCGGATCTCTGATCTGATGTCGGCAACCTTATTCGCAAAGAATTGAGCAATCTCATCACACTCCTTTTGTGAAAAAGCTCGACGGAGCTGGAGACAGGCTGGGTTGCACAGTCTTTCCACAGTTCTGAAGAGCTGAGCCGGTCGATTCTGAGCAACAGCAATCTCCCTGGACAGGAATTCTGCCTTCTTACGGGAGATCTCTGATTGTTAGAGCCGATAATGCTTCTCCAAACTAAGGCGGTCGACTTCTAGAGCAGATTTCCGCCAACAACGCTCTAACCGTCGTCCCACACGTCGCAACTCCCTTAAGGACCCGTCAAACCATGAGGCCCGAGGGCGGAGAGAGAGGGGACGAACACGGACAGGAGCAATTGAGTCAAGGGCCAAGGAAATGGCCTGATTATAAGCCAAGACCATGGACTCCGGACCCAAGCTGGCAACCGGAAACTCTGATAGATTCAGTACTGCCATCAGGGCTTCAGGGCACACGTCCCGTAAAGGGCAGTATCGAACCATCTCCACAGGGGCAGACCTACGAAGGGGAGCACAAAAATTAAAGCCCATGGTGTAATGATCAGACCAACTGACAGGTTCCACCACCAAATCAGAAGCCTCAATCCCCAGGAGAAAAACTAAATCCAAAGAGTGACCGTGATCATGAGCAGCTGAAGAAACAATCTGTGTAAGGCCCAGTGATGTCATCAACTGGAGGAAGTGTTGACCAAAGGCTGAGAGTTCGTCATCGATCCAGGCATTGAAGTCACCCAGAACCATCGATCTGGGTGACTCCAATGCCATATCAGCGATGAAGTCAGCCACTTCCTGCAGGAATCTCCTCTCGCCTCCTGGTGGACGGTAGATGAGGGCTATCCTGCAACCCACACCAGCTACTACGGTACACTCAAAGGATTCAGCTTCCTCAACTGATACACCCGTGAGCTCCAAACGTGGTCTTAAAGCAGACTGCTACTCCCCCCACCTCCCCAACCCGTGATCCAATCTCGGGCGGTGAATCACCGAGTACCTGGCTGGAACAGCCGCCTCCAAAATGGGGCCAGCATTTCCATCCAACCAGGTCTCGGTGATGCAAGCCAGATCCGCTGTCCCAACAAAGTCAGCAATAACAGCGGACTTGTTTTTAATAGATGTGGCATTGCACAACACCACCCGAGTTGGACAAGGCTCCAGAGCCGTCCCGACTACTTGCCCATCCAAACAGGTGGTGCCCTTGGGTATGAGGACTAGACATGAATCTCAACGTTCTAGGCTCCATTTCGCCCCAGGGCATCTTCTGGGCCTAACCAGCCCTGTATGAAAGGTGATGCAAGCCAGATCCGCTGTCCCGTCCCCGCCACACCCACCCCAAACCCTCCTACACAATACTGCGCCCAACAGCATGATGGAAAATGGGAGGGGGGGGAGGGCAAAGGGCATGGAGATTGGAGGATGAATAATGCACGACTGAGGTAACTAAACAGCACATACCAAAAGCGGGAAACAAACTCACTGATAGCTAAATAAAAATCCTAATTACCTCATAAATAAATTACCCACGATTAAAACCCACCCATTAACATAATTCAAAAAACAAATAAACAAAACAAACAAATAAAACTTCCCCACCCAATGAACCCTCTCACGGCTCTGGGGAGGGAAAAAACTAAATTAAAAACTAAAATAATACAATTCAAAACTAATTTTCGTCCCACAGGTCCTCTCATAGGACAAAATATTCAAAAAACACAAATATAGGCAGTCCATTTTGCAGTTTTTAGGCACTCTCACTGCCAGTGATAGTTAATATTACAAAATCCAGACATATAAGGATAGTGAGGCCCTCTCACTACACACACTGTCCTTCATATGATGAAAACAGGATCCAGTGAAAAGTCAAATGGCATTACGATGCAGCGAATCAAAGTCCAGACTATTGCAAATGTACGATCGGAGAATAGCAACATATAATCTCAGTGCGAGTCCATAAGTAGAGAAGAAATATCTCAAATGAGATCGGGGATATCCACAAACTAAGCTGCAAGGAGCGGGAAGATCCCCCCCACACACACACACCCCCAAACTGCCTAATCAGGCTTGATTATACTACCAGGACCCACAGCTTCAGATATCCCAAGGCCAGACTATTAAGGCCGACCCTGGAGTAGCTTAGGAGCCCCCCTAATAACCCCCAACTCCTTAGGGGAAACGAGAGCAGCTCCTGCTTGGTCCCAGGCAGCACAAACCAAGATCACCCAGGCACAAAAGGGGGGGGGTAAGAACCTCCCAGAACCAAGACCATTAATAAGGTACTACTTCCCCACGAAACATTAAACACAGCTTAGAATAAAGTTTGAAATCCCAGGGAAAAAGGACATCTATCAATGAATTGAGTCCCATTACACACAATACATTAAAACACCAGTAACTGTCCTTTCCAGCTTGAATTCATGTAGAAATCACACCAACTAGTCCAGTTCTTCCTTGATAAATCACTGTAAAAATCCTTCACAGTACATCCAGCTGTAAGGGCCAAACATCAAATAGTAGCCAGCAAATCCCTGGGACCAAGGCCAACAAACATCCAGATGAGCTCCCCCACATTAATGGATATGCCAAGGAAGCAACAGCAGCAAACGGTAGGCAACCATAGGATCCTGCTCCCAGCAAAAATCGCTCGCTTTCCCCACAAAAGGGTGTCAGGTGTCAGGGAGAACTATTGTAAGCTGCGGGACTTACTTCCCCACACTTGGGGAAACACCGGTACAGCAATCGTAGGTGATAAACAGCCGAAAAATAAGGAATATGACTCCCAGTACAAGCTTCCTAAGACCGCGAACACTAGGACAGGCAGAGCACCGAGACCACTACCGGAGCATCGAACAAGCTACTGGAAGCAACAAAAAGACCGCAAAAAACGGATGTCCCAAAAATAAAACTCACAAATAAACAAAATTAAAAATAAAACAATTTAAACTCACGCTAAACAAATCAAATTAATAAACAATTAAAACAGTTAAAACGGAACGCGAACTACGAGGTGTAGAGGCTAGTCCAGCACAACCGCCATCTTGAGAGTCCGATATCGTACTCCATGTAAGCCATACACCATTTTCATAGCCTTCAGCTGCACTGTCTTTTGTTAAACAAAAGATTCAAATGTTAAGCCCAGTGCTACATGAAGGTAAACTCCAGCAGGCAAGCTGCTGGAGCACTCGGCTGCTGAAGTTACGTTGATGCAACACTGAATTGTCTAGTCTGAAGCTCAAAAGTGGTGTATTCAGGGATAGTATTAGGAAACCCTTTTTCCCAGAGGGTGTTCAACCTGAGAAACAGGCTAACAGTGGAGACAGTGGACATGAAGAAAGTACAGGTTTAGGCTGCCAGAGGACCCAGTGGCAGCGCAGTGCACTGCCATGCAGGTGACCTAGCTTTAGGAGCGAACCTGTGTGGTCGCATCGGGAGACAGGCTGGACTGAGGTAGCTGCTGCATGGCACCGTGCTTTAGCCGGGAAGATCAATGGCAAGCGATCTGTGGCTGCTCCAGGAAGCTTGCTCCTGCCACATGGAGTGTGATGCATGCACGTTAGGCTGACAGAGTTTGTGCTCACTTTGGGAAGGTGGGAGGGGCTAACAAAAAGGGAAAGAAAAACCCACAGCTGTCTGAATGAGACAGCCTGGGCTCCTGGTTTCCCTGGGTCCTAGTGCCTGTTGGTGCCAGATCGCAGTCCAAATGGAAGACACAAACTTGAGGAAGGGATGGCCTTCCCCCTGGAGCCCCTGCCTGTAGCCAGTGGGGTTGGAGACGCGGGCCTACAAGGCAAGCCTGGACAAATTTCTGCTTACTAAGAGAAACATAGAGTATCCTGGATTGTTGGGTGGGTGGGTGGGAAACCCTGTAAATTAGTACTTATACAGTGGGTCTCAAAATACTGCTTCCTGATTGGCTGGCTGGCTGGCATGATTTATAATGTAAACCTTGCTGTCACCCACAGGATGAAGTGCCAGCCAGCCACATATGCCATCCCCAGTATGAAATCACTGCAACCCATGAAACACAAACAGAATAGATGCCAGGTTCAGTCACCTGTAAACGGCAGTTACAGTTTTTCCTGTATCCAGTGAGGATAGCAACTGAATATGGGCGACTGTCAAAATGGCGACTCATATTCAGCGCTTTCCCTATGGGCTACCCTGTAAGGTAGTGACCCTACACGAAAGCGAGCATAGGGAAGGGCGACCGGAAGGGGGTGGGGGATAGCGAGGGGAAGGGGAGGGACAGAGTAGGGGTTTTAGGGAACTGGTGTGCCTGCTGCTGGCAAGCTACCTATGTGGTGTGGGTGGCTAGCTGTGGTGCAGCAGGTACTGGGTCCGGAGCTGGGGCCGGGAGCATGGAAATTTTCCCACTGCCAACTTAGAAGTGTATATCGCCGATTTGCTTTTCGGCAATATACACTCGCCACAATAACAATCATGTTTTGCAATCGCCATTATGACATGGAACCGTTTTTCCTTATTTTTTCTCAGGAGAAAACTAGCTGGCCAGTGAATAATCGCAGTATCCCACTCGGTGTGGGTAATGCCAGAATTTAGCCACTTCTGTTGTGGTTTCCTCATTTGGCCAGCGGCTTCGTGAGAACACCAGGCGTTGATAAATAATGGAATAATGGCATCACCCACACACTCTCATGGCATAATGCTTATATGTCCTTGGTCCCTGTTTATGAAACAAAGGGCAAACATGATGAAGTCTCTTATGTTACTTTGTAGTCTGTCTGCAGAGGTTTGCGAGTGCCAGGTAACCCATTTTATATTACCTGTTATGGGCTCTGCGGTCGATTACTGCCTGCATGCACTTGGAAAAATGAGAGTAGACTAAGCATGAAGGTAAATTTGGTCCTCGAACCCAATTGTGTCACTGGATTTTCTTTGGCTGTACTTCATATATTTTCTTCTGAGACGTGCATCATTCGTATGTCAAGAGGGGTGGATATCCCATGCATTAAATAGATATCACCACCATTTGTGTGCCAGTAGGGGAGTGATGTCCCATACATTAAATAGCACTATTCATGTTTGTGTCGGGGTAGATGCCCCATACATTTTTTTTTTCGTATTTCTATTTTTGACCTCTTCACCAGCGGAGTGGATCTCTGCAATCTCTGGCCGCCAGCACCCACACTCCCCCGGGCCCAGTCTGGCACCCCCACAGAGCCGGCCATTATTGCTCACGCACTCTGTGGCAGGATCCTCTCGGTGGCCAGGGGTGCCAAGTGCAGCCACCAGCCTCCAGATCATTGCTCTGCCATTTTTCCACCTGGTTCTTCACCCCTTGTGGAGTGCAGGTGTGCAATGATATCTGGGTACAACATGCCTCCTTTTTTGCAACCATCCCTCTGGTAGTGCCCTCAGTTGTCACCAGGGGCTGCTACAGCTCGGTGGTTCCCTGGATCCCTCCCCAGGATAGAAGAACAGTCCTCCAGATGCTTGATACCATCTCTCCCCTGCCAACCCCTGGTGGCCCAGGCTCGTTTCCGAACCCGGGTCGCCAGCATGGCGCAAGATGTGGCAACCAGCGCCTCAACCCTCCATGCCACCAGACCAGCGGATGCCCCATACATTTAATAGAGATCTATGTGTGTGCCAGTGGGGGTTGCTGTCCCATATATTTAATAAATGGAGATCAGCTTGTGTGCCAGGGGGTGTCACTGTCCCATACATTTAATGTCAATCAGCTTGTGTGTCATCTGGGATGGATGTCTTGTATATTTTACAGAAACCAGCATCATTTGTGTGCTAGCGAAGGTTGAGGTCTGGGTTTGTGAGTTTCTCTACCATGGCCCCATGCCCCACCGAAAACCTGTAATGAGTGACTGCATACTTCAGGAGAAAAGATATTTGTACATACAGAGTTTTTCCCCCTCTATTGCATTATTACCCAAAACCCATACAGGTTAGTATGGATTCCTCTTGCCGTCCCTAGTAACAAGCCAGTATCATTCTTCTCCCCAGGTGTTTGTGCCTTCAGGTCTTCTACACAATGTAATACCACGGATCTGGTCAGAAATATCCATATTGGATTTCCTTTACCAGAGGAACCATTCAGTATCTGTAGAGCCTCCTTTGTTTGTGGTGATTATCACTGTTACCGCTGTGGCTGCGACGGGGTGGATGATTGAGGCTGGGGCTGCTGATACCGCACTCCTCAGACCATTTGTTCCTGGCTCAGCTCACATATGAGCAGTGGTACCTACAGGCAGGTGCCAACCCTGAGAGAAATCCAAAAGGTCCTGGTGGAGATGGAGGACAAGTCCAAGGATTTCATTGGCTTGAAATCCTGGATCCGCTCATTTGAGATCGCCCTGTGTCTTGATAAGTTTTATGGTGTTCTCTGCAAAATTCTGCACGTCCGCTTGGGGAAAGAGCTGGGCGAGCACATGGAAACAGTTTGCTCCCATTTCGATAGCTTAGGGTCCCCGATGATGATGGGAGGTTACTCGGATAATTCTTCTAAAGGAATTTTGGGAATTTGTTCCAGTGTAAAAATGCCACTATTTGCTGGTGCTGGATGTGACGTGGACAGCCAGTTCTGAGTGCTATCTCATTTTGTTTTAAATATAAAAATGTATTACTGGTTGTCTCTGCTGAAAAATCTGGTGCTCTTAGAATGACCTCACTCATCCCTCTCCCCTCAGGTTTCAGCTGAAAGATGAAAGCCATGAGGAAAAATGCTGAAAACAGCATGTGAGATCAGACACACAGTTTTAGATACTAGGTGTTACATGGAAGGCCTTACTCAAGGACCTCCTGTTTGTCTGAGTTAATTACAGCTGTAGTTGCTAAATTGTATCCATTTTATGACATTGGAGGGAAAACCCAGGTTATTACATAGAAGTGTGAAATCATAAAGATGCTTTCATGTCCTGGAAGGAGGAAGCTTATTATGAGATCAACAAAGTGTCATTTGAGGGACATGAGTCATGCTGAGGATTGCAAAATGTAATACTTTGAAAAGACATCCTGTTTGTGTATAAGATATATATTTTTTATATATAATCTGACAGAGGAGGAACTAGATGACCTCACACAAAAGGGGCTAGCAAATACAATTTGTTTAAAGATTATTCTGTTTTACTTCAGGCACACTTTTATCTAGACTCTGACAAGGAAAGATCTGTGAGCGCTTTTAAACAGGTATTTAGAAAGAGAGTCAAATCTAAGTACTGTAAGTAGGAGTTTGCACTGTTTAAACCTTGTTCTTTTAAAAGATTTGTATGTCTTGTGATATAACAGTTCTGTATTTTGTGTTTGACATATTTTTATCTATTTTTAGTAAAAACTCTTTTTAGAGTATACTTGGTCTGTCTTTGTTTTTTCCTTCACTTGCAAGAAGAGTATATATGGTTATAGCAGACACGAAGCATAAGCTTGAATGGTGGTACCAAACTGGAAAGAGAAGCATTTTAAAATCTGAGGTCTTTATTAAAGTTTTTAAGGGTTCAAAAGATATCTGGCTCCCCCCACCCCCCGAAGACAGAAATATCTGAGCCTGTGCATTGGGTACGTTAGCAAGAGGTTAACAGTTTGACTCCCTCCAAGACTTGAGACCAAAGGTTGATCAGAACTCACAAAACAGACAGGAGGGTTACCTTGTTCTGTTAAACTGTTCACAAGACTGCACTCGGAGGTTGGCACTTTGGCAGTAGAGGGCCTGACCTGCTGAGTGGGTTTGTGACACTGAACCCTCACTTTTAAGGGAAAACTTGGATGCAAAAATGGCCCAGAGCAACCACTGGGTTCAGTAGAGGAAGCTTAACTCTTTTAAACTTGACTCCTTTTACAATTTCTGTTTGCCACAGTGTAAGACTGCTAAATAGAAGTGTTTTGTGCTATTATTTGGTGGGTTTTCTTTCTGCCTAACATGGAGTCATTCAAACAACATGGAGTCTTGCTGTATTCTGACTTATGCAGTTAGCTCCAGCACTTGGAACTGCCCTGGAGAGGAAAGAGTTAACTCTATGCAGGAAGCATAGAACGTTGGGCTCGAGCTCGGTTTCAAACCTCTGTCTGTAGTACTTCAGAGTGTAACCATCAGATTCTTTACTCCGCCTAACTGTTCAGGCGCTCCGGAGATTTCTCCTTTGCTACGGTTCGGTACAGTTCAGAATTTGTCGGTTAATTCAACTGATTTGTTGTTTTCTCGGTTTCAGGTCTCTGTTTATGGTGCAGTAAGTGTTTAGTAAGGTAGTGGTCTGTATTTGTTTAATTTTCTGTGTGGAAATTGTAAAGCTTTTGGTCGGTCTGGTTCGGAACCTACCGCTTGTGGGGTTTTACTCCTTTCTGGGTTTTAGTGTGAGGTGCTGGTTCCTGTCAGTTTAAAAAAATGTGATTTCACACAGTTTTTTTTTCCATGACCTGTAATGCAGTTGGTAACTGACAGGAGTGTATTACCTGGCAAATAAGCTGTAACGGGTAAGTTTTGTAGCCTGGCCATGTCTGAGAAACCCAAGAAAAAAAACGGGCCCACTGGGTTTCAACACTGTGGTGAGTGTGGGGATGCCTTTGCTAAAGCAGACCCTCACACCACTTGTGTTTATTGTCTGGGGTTTGACCACCTCGATTCAGACTGCCAAATTTGGAAAAAAGGTTGGGTAGGCTCAAGGAAAAGGAGGCCGAGAAGTCCACTAATCCGGATGGCCAGCCCGGGTTCGGTTCCTGCCGAACCTGAGGGGGTGCCCACTGACCTGGGCGATACGTCCTTGGCAAGAGGAGATCCTAACCTGAGGGATCGGTTCCGTCGAAACACAAAGGGAAATCGGCCGGTTCGGATCCAGAACCGCATACTTCAACCGCTGAAGAAATCTCCAGAGCGATAAGCATAGTGGAATCGCTCCGTTCGGTTCCGCCTGATCCGGTGCCACTCGGTAGGCACTCGGTTCGGTCTGTTCCCCCAGTTCCGGAATACATTCCGGATGAATATTATGAACCGGAGTGGGAGGGGGAGGAAGAACATGATGATGATGATGACGATGACGACAACTGTGATGAAGGTCTGGATGAGCCCATTGAACCGGACATCTTCCCAGACAGACCTTCCAATGTTTCCCCTCCCAGGCTTTCTGAGTCCCCATCCAACTGTTTGTTCTACAAGAAAGTGGCTAATACTCTCCAGCTTCCCTTGGTTGAAGCTGTCGAGGAACAAGAGAAGCCTGATTTTGTGGAGATGATGGACATCCCAGAGTCCAAGAGGTTGTCTATTACCCTCCATAAATCCTTGGGGAAACAGACACAGAAAATTCTTCAAACTCCAATTTCTTTACCTCCTGTGGATAAAAGAATGGACAGGAGGTATATGCTTTCAGGCTCAAGTACAGAGTTCTTGTTCCACCAATGCAGCCGTGTTGGGGTAGTGCAGGCTGCAGCCTGTGACAAGGCTAACATACCCTTGGCTTCACACACCCCAGATAAAGACTCTAGGAAGGTTGATGCTATGGCCGAAAAACAGTACTTAACATCCTCCTTGGGACTCAGGCAGGCTAATTATATGGCCTACACAGCCAGATACCAGAAGTCTAGATGGGATACTGCTCTGGAGCTGGCTAAACAGGCCTGCCCCCAGCTAGCCAAGGAGCTGGAGGAGGTGGCGGCTGATGGGATTGAGGAATCCAAAGTGTAGTTCCATGCTGCTGTGGACTCGAATGATGTGGCATCACGAGTCATGGCTACATCTGTGTCTCTTAGGAGGTTTGCTTGGCTCAGATGTACTAGCCTCTCACAGGACATTCAGGCTAAGGCCATGGATTTTCCTGTGGTGGGTAATTGTTTGGGGAGCAGACAGAGAATTACATGAAAAAAATGGATGAATATCGGACCACCTACATGAGTGCACACTGCACAGGCCAAGGAAAGACAGGCAACTTCTCAGAAACAGCAGTCTAGGGGCAGGGGCAGGCCCTTTCACAGGCCTTTCTGCCAAGCTCAGGCCTCTTCTTCCTTTCCACAGAGGGGGTTCTTCAGAGGGAGAGGTAGGAGGGGGATGAGTAGGGCTGCATCCTCCTCCCAGTCCAAGGGTCCTGCCAAGCAGACACCCTGATGCGTCAGCCCAGGCCGACTCCCCAGTCCCAGTAGAAGGCAGGCTGGCTTACTACTTCCAGGCCTGGAAGTCTGTTACCTCAGACAAGTGGGTCCTGGAGGTAGTAAACCAGGGACTGTCCCTCAGTTTCACAAAGTTCCCAAAATTGAGGGTCAAATCCTTTCCACCTGCAAACCTTTCCGAGACCATTGCTCTAGGAGTAGAGGTTTCCTCTCTGCTGGTCCTCAGGGCTGTAGAGAGAGAGTTCCTACTCAGCACAGAGGCAAAGGTCTATATTCCAGATATTTCCTTACCCCAAAAAAGACAGGGGAGTGGTGACCCATCCTAGACCTAAGGTATCTACACAAGCACATCTTAAAACCAAAGTTCAAAATGGTGACTCGGAGTAATTCTTCCCTCTCTAAGGCCAGGGGATTGGTTAGCTTCCCTGGACCTTAAGGGTGCCTACTTTCATATCCCAAGCTGGTGCTCCCACAGAAAGTACCGCAGGTTCAAGTTGCCTTCAGGCCATTATCAGTTCAGAGCAATGCCCTTCGGCCTAACATCAGCTCCAAGAGTGTTCACAAAGTGCCAAGCAGTAGTAGTGGCCTTCCTCAGGAGGCAAGGAATCTCCATATTCCCATACCTGGACAACTGGCTCATTGTGGGGCAGTCTCCAGACCAGGTCAAATCAGCTCTACAGGTTACTCAACAGCTGTTCACTTCTCTAGATTTTCTTCTTGATCTGCCAAAGTCAGTTCTTGAACCAGTGCAACTCTTCACCTTTATAGGGGTTGAGTTGGATACTGTGCAGGCAAAGGCCTTTCTCCCTTTGGCAAGGGTGAGGGCCCTTACAGATCTTGCTTCCTCTTTCCACCCTCCAGTGTCTCGACCAGCAAGACATTTTCTTCAGCTCCTGGACCACATGGCAGCTTCCACTACGGTGGTACAGGGAGCCATATTCCAAATGAGGGACATTCAGTTCTACCTGAGGTCCTTTTGGTCCCAGAAAAAAGATCCTCTAACCAAATTGATTCCAGTGACTCAGACTCTGGTTCAAGCTCTCCAGTGGTGGTTGTATCAGGGCAGTCTCAGGCAAGGTGTCTCATTCATCAGCCAGACTCATTCAGTGGTACTAACCACAGATGCGCCTCTCCTGGGTTGGGAAGCCCACCTGGGAGCCCTTACAGCACAAGGTGTCTGGTCTCCTCAGGAGTCTCTACTTCATATCAACCTCCTGGAACTCAGGGCAGTATTCCTGGCCCTCCAAGCTTTCTTGGACTCAGTGAGGAACAAAGTGGTTCAGGTCAGGACAGATACCACAACCGACCATGTGGTACATCAACAAGCAGGGAGGCACTCGGTCTACAGCCTTGTGCACGGAAGCCATGAAGCTATGGTCTCTGGCTTATGCCCTGCAAGCATCACTAGTAGCAGTCCATCTACCAGGGAAGGACAATGTGCTAGCAGATGCCCTGAGCAGAATATCTCAGGGCCACCATGAATGGACCCTAGATCCCTTCATACTGAAAGTAATCTTCCAGACAATCACCAGCTTCCTCTCTTCTGTTGCAGAGCTCCAAACCTGGGTACAGTCCCCCTGGATGCCCTGGTTCTGGATTGGGAGGGCAAAGTTCTTTATGCCTTTCCTCCCTTCCCCTGTTATTCAAGGTCCTGGTCAAGATCAGGTCACAACCGTGCAAGGTAATCCTGATTGCACCAGACTGGGCCAGACAGCCTTGGTATCCTCTGTTATTGTTCCTAGCAGTCCATCTTCCCCTATCTCTTCCCAAGAGGCACAATCTGCTAACCTCCTCTCAGGGGAGAATCTAGTACCCCAATCTCCAGTCTCTCAACCTCAAGGCCTGGTTCTTGAAGAGTTAGACTCAGTATGCAGGCCTGCATCTGTCTCTGGGGGTGTTGGATATTCTTAAGACCTCTTGAAAACCTGCCACCAGAAAAAGTTATAATTCCAAATAGAAGAGATTCTGCATTTGGTGTTCCCATAAGGATATTTTACCGGATACTGCTGATCTTGCTACAGTTCTAGATTACATGGTTCATCTTAATGGCCTAGGCCTCAGGCCAGTCACTTTAAAAGTTCATTTAGCAGCTGTATCTGCATTTCTGTCAGCAGGGAACAAGTCTTCCCTGGCTTCTCACCCTGTCTTCTGTAAGTTCTTCAAAGGTCTGGTTCATATCAACCCTCATTTTAGGGACCCTACTCCTGCTTGGGATATCAATCTTTACATTGCTCAGTTCATGCAACCTACTTTCGAGCCTTTAGCTTCAGCCGAACTTGAGTATTTTGACCTGGAAGACTGTGTTCCTGGTAGCTATCACTTCTGCTAGGCATATTAGTGAATTGCAGGCCCTGTCAGTGGAGCCAGATTTCATCTCATTTCACAGCGATAAGGTGGTCCTCAGAACCAATAGGAGGATCCTTCCCAAGGTGGTCTCAGATTTTCTTTTTTGTTTTAAATTTCTTTTTATTAAAGGATGTAACCACAATTCTGTTACAGTCAATTATATAGGTTTTCAGTGTTTGTTTATTTCATTTTTGTTAACCGGGTTAGGTGCGCTAGCCAAAGTTGACTATTTTCAGGCACGACCGGGAGAATACATACATAAAATGAGATGAGATTATACAATACATAGTATATAGTACAGGTAGGTTAGAATACAGATCAAGTCAGACAGTACTTGAAATAATACATATAGCTAGGCAGAGATGACAAAAGGTGACATTAGTACATGCAAATAACAACTGAAATTGGGCTAAGTGGCAGCTACAAAGACATTTTATAGCAAAGCTTGTTTAGAAGTACAGCAGTGTCTTGGGCGAAATAGGGTGGTTAGCTGTGAGGCATTAAGTGGGATCAAAGCATGTGAAAGGGTCCCGGGATAGGTGGCGATATAGTTCTTTTTTGAAGATTGGGTGGGAGTTAGCCTGCCTCAGGGCAGGAGGGAGGGAGGGAGTTCCAGGCGGCCGGGGCGATGAAGTGAAATGCTCCAGAGCTTTTTGAAGTAAGACACATGGATACAGTAAGTAGAAATTTGTTTGCCGAGGGTAGTCCATGGGCAGCTGTCTGTGGTACAAGTAGAGCTCCAAGGGAGGAGGGGGTTTGGTTACGGATTACAGAGTCTGTGAGGGTCCCTAGGGAGTATAGTTGGTAGGCAGTTGGGGCGAGCCAGCCTGGGTCGCTATACAGTGTGCAGTGGTGCTTGAGGCGATGGGAAGAGGAGGCATACCGACATGTGTTGTTATACACGACATCCCATTTATGGAGAGCAGTCTTATGGGAATTAGCAAAAGTGGAGACACCGTATGTCAGCGCTGGAAGCAGTATACCCTGGGCAATTGCCAATTTAGCGGATGGTGTTAGTAGGTGACTAGTATTGTAGGCCATTCCAAGTTTGGCATTTGTTACTATACAGGTTGACTGGATGTGCAGATTGAAGTCAAGGGATTTGTCAAGGAGGACTCCCAGGTATTTGAAGGATGTGACACAGTCGAAGAGAGAGCACCCAGAGTAATGGACTAGGAGGGGTTCCTTACAGGCCCTGAGTTTGGGGACAGTGCCAAATAGCATGGCTTTGGTCTTTTTAGTGTTGAGGATGAGCTTATTAGCATTTAGCCATGTTTGTACATTCCTGAAATCCGAGGAGAGGTTTTCATTAATGATGTTAACTTTGTCAGCGCTGGAGTAGAGGATGAGATCATCAGCGTATAGGATAGCTGAGCAGGAGAGTATGGCATAATCTATGTTGTTGATGTATGGTGAGAAAAGAAGGGGTCCCAGGATGGAGCCCTGGGGTACTCCGATGTCAGTGCTGGTCACATCTGAGAGAGCGGAGTTGAATTTAACAAGTTGTAATCTGTTTGCTAGGTAGTTGTTAAACCAGTCAACTACTGAGGATGAGAAATTAAGTCTATACAGGGTTGAGAGAAGCAGGGGATGATCTGCAAAATCTAAAGCCTTGGTAAGATTGATAAATACTGCTCCAGTGAGTAGTCTTTTGTCCATGTTGCAGAGTACATCACTGGAGAATTTGAGAAGAGCGATTGAGGCACTGTGTCCTTTTCTGAACCATGCTGAGTGTCTGAGAGAAGGTTGTTCTTTGTGAGATAGTCAATGGTTTGGGTTGCAAAAAGCCTCTCCAGTAGCTTGCTTAGCACACAGACTATGGCTATGGGCCTGTAGTTGATATCTTTTGGCTCTCCTTTTTTAAGGATAGGCGTTAACTCAGGCAATCTTCCAGAGATCTGGGACAATGCTGACAGAGACAGAGTGAAAATCTTGGCCAATGGCGAGGCAATCAATGGTGCCGCTAGCTTCAGGAGTCGTGGCTCGAATGAATCTGAGCCGGGGCTAGTGTTGTCGAATATGTTTTGCAATAGCCTTTGGACCTCGGACCTAGATATAGCTTTAAAGTAGAAAGGGGGGTAGTAGTTAGTTGACAGTGATCAGCAGCAGATGCAGATCTCTGGGGTGTGCAGTAAGGCTGAGATGCTGTGGGTGGTGAAGCAATTGATGAGGTGTACTGAGACAGGTCCGTGAATAATCTGTTAAAGACATTCGCTATAGTATTCGAGTCATTGCAATGCACACCATTTTGGACTATATCCCCTGGGTCAACGACTGGGCAGCCCCAAGAAAGGTCTTGATGTGTGTCCAGAATTTTCTAGGGTCACCAGCAGAGTTTGTGAGCAGTTCCTTGCAGTAGATGCTCTTTGCTGTTCTAATTGTTTTTTTACAGGTGCTGTGAGAGGCCCTGTAGGTATTGTAATCCTGTGGTAGTCTGGACACTTTATACTTCTTCCAGAGTTTGTCCCATGTGCGCAGGTTAGCCAGCAGGTCCTTGTGTAACCATCTTGTTTGTTTACCCCTGACCCTTCTGGTGACCTTCGGGGTATGTTTATCCTGAAGTGCTGTGACATTATCAATGAAGATATCAAGGGCTATTTGAACATCTTGGGAGTGATAGATGTCAGACCAGTGGATACAGGATACATCATAGAGGAAAGCTTCCACATCCAGTTTGGCAAAGTTGGTAATTGTGATGTAGCGTGGCGGGGGTGCGGGAGCAGTCTCCGGGCTCCATACACAGAAAGTGGGGGAGTGGTCTGTGATAGCATCTGCCAAGATGCCTGCAGTTTGCACATGGTCAAGGCGATTTCACCAGTACCCAGTCTGTGAGGGTGGAGGTAGTTAGAGAAGGGGTGGTTCTAGTGGGTTCAGTTAAGATCTGGTGCAGGTTATAGCTCTGCGTTAGCATCAGCAGTGTGCTGTGAGTTGGTCCCAGCCAGTTTAACTTAAAATCACCTAAGATTACAACCTTGTTTTGCTTGGCGTTTGTGACGGCTTGATTAAGTAAATCCTGAAGACCTGTGATACCTCCAGCGTATGGATTGTAGGCGCAGATAATGTGGAGGTTTTTTGCACCAACAGCAATGGTTGTGTGTAGGGACTCACAGACTGAGGGGGAGCCAGTGGGTGGGCAGACTGTAACATCAAGATGTTTTTATAGAGAAGAGCGACTCCCCACGCTTTGGGGAAGGCCTGTTTCTCTGTATCAAGGAGTAATTGGGCAAGGAACATAAGGAGTTCGGAATGTGAGGCTTGAGCCATGATTCAGATTGGCAGAGTAGGTCAGGATTGTACACTTTTGTCCATGCCTCGAGATCAGCAAAGTGCCTGGTAATGCTCCTAATATTCATATGGGAAATGAGAAATCCTTTTCCTGAGACAGCCGATAGATCAGTGGGAGAGTGGTGGACAGAGGGGCCAGGGTTAATGTCTACGTACCCTGACAATAGGACGAGGAGGAGTAGGAGAAATCACAGTTTAATAGTGTGGAATGGGAGAAGTACCAGTTGTGTCATTTTGTATTTTCTGAGCATGCGAAACAAGTTGTAGGTATGACCCTTCAGAAGGATAAGGGTGTTGTGGGCACACACATGTTGTGTTTTGGCAATTTGGTTGGAGAAAGTAAAGTCGTTGTGTTGTGAGGTATTCTCTCCATGGTGGTTGTTGATTGGAACAGAGGTAGATATCCCATGTAGGCATAATAGCAGTATCAGAAGCAGGATTCGTCCTCCCAATCTATGAGTTGCCAGGATCAGCCAGGTCAGGGACAGGTTAGTGCAATATAAGTTTAGTTGGCAGTCCATGGCGTGCAGGAGAGAGCTGACAGCACCCTTGTATGCCATCACAAAAACTGGGGTTCGGGGGAGCCAGGCGGTGGCTATCTGCGTGGTTGGGTGGTGGGCAAGGTGGCCCTGGTACCCCCTTGACTCCTGAGGCAGTGATAGTCTGCTGGATGAGCTGGACATCAGTTGCTAAAACTTAGCTGTACAGCACTGGGTCTATGAGTCTAGTGGCCACTAGCGGCAAAAGAAAATAACCTGCAGGTGGGGAAGTTGACTGTTTGGTTCTGGCTGCCCCCGCAGGGTTAAGCAGTCAGCCGTTCCAGGCAAGTGAGCGACCTGCTCCTCACTTTGTACCTTGTCTGATACTCCGAGTGGGTTGTGGGGGAGGGCTGTGTTCTCCTGCCCTCGCGACCCACAGGCTTCCCTCGGGGGAGCTCAAAAGAAACTGCAGCCCTGTGGAGACAGAGAAAAGGACCTGAGATAAGTTTGAGGTGTGGCTGAAACGAGGGGGGGGGGGGGGTTCACGACAGCACTGTGCAGAGGGATATGGAAATCCCAGCCTAATCAAGAAGGCCCCAACAAGCTCCGACTGCAGTTAAGGTCAGAGATTTGCAAATTATGGCTTACTGTGGGAGAAAAATCAGCTTTACCACTGTTTGGGGAAGCTAGTGTGTTACAACTAGTGTTACAACAGTGCTCTCGATTTGCCCCGAAGTTGAAATTAAGGGCCGAGATTTTATCCTAAATTTGTGCAAAACTTTTGTTCAGATCCAGCTGATTTTTCTAGGGGTCACAGACTAATTTGCAGCATGCAGCAATGAATTTGTACTGGGGTCTAGCTTTAACAGAAGGCTATGGGCGGGTAGAAAGTGTCCTCTGCTGCACAGTGAAAATACCTTATGCAGTTTAGTTTAAAGGTGCCTAAGCATAGCTAAATTCACAATAATTAAGCTTACTGAAGTAATTAACCTAATCTCTTCAAGGTGCACATCTATTTAAAGCAAAAACAATACTGACTGCAGAACGATGATAATTGCAAAGACTATCTGGGCAGTGTTAAAAACAGAAATTACTGAACCTATCTGGGCACTGTTTAACACAGTATAGCAGCAGTTATATACAGTTTAAAAGCACCAAGCACAAATTAAGGCTTCGGTTTGGATGAACAAAAGTTACTGTTAGTCCAGTCTCTTAAGGTGCACAGTGAAACAGGCACAAAACATAGCATTTGGCTGCTCAGATCAGTAGTGCAAAAACTATCAGCACTTGTCTGGCGACGCAAAAGGTGGAAAGGATTTTCAAAAAAAAAAAAAAAGGCGTCAACTCAAGACACTCAGCCATTCCAGGCAAGCGAGCGACCTGCTTCTCACTTCGTACCTTGTCTGCTGCTCCAAGTGGGTTGTGGGGAAGGGCTGTATTCTCCTGCCCTCGCGACCCGCAGGCTTCCCTCGGGGGAGCCCAAAAGAAACTGCAGCCCTTGTCTGCTGCTCTGAGTGGGTTGTGGGAGAGGGCTGTGTTCTTCTGACCTTGTGACCAGCAGGCTTCCCTCGGGGGAACCTATAAAAGTTATTTACAATTCTGTTATATGTGAGTAATACATTGTACATCTAAGCCAGTGTTTCTGAATAAAATGACAATTTTACACTCTGACTGTGTCTATTATTTCATCAACTCAGACTTTACACCCCCTACTATATCCTGGCCTATATGTTTTTTCCCGTAACAACTACTTATATTTCCTGAATGAAGGCTGCCTCCTGTATTTTATATCTAGCTTACCTTCCCACCTATCTTTACACAGCTATTCACATTAGTATTTCAAGGTATAAATTCAGGATCATGTCTTGAAATATACATCACCCATGGCCTCCAGTATATCTCATGCCTTATTTTTTGTTATATAATGTAGCTGTAAGGGATTCCACGTAGTAGATGTTAGAAACCACCCCTCTCCAGTCTTGTATGGTAGGGACAGTTGGTGACATCCAATGTCTTGTTATTGTCTTTTTGGCTGCCAAAATATAAATTGGTAACAAGGTTCGGTGCCATTATGGGCGGTGGGAGGGAAAGATGGTTAACAAAACTGCCTCTACTGTTAGCTCTATCTGCTCACCCAGGCATTGTTATTTCTTGTTGTATTCTATACCTAAAGGGTGTCAATAGTGGGCACATCCAAAAGACATGACCAAGGTCGGCACATGGGCATGTACAATTTCTCCAGCACCTCCCAAATGAGGAGGGAAGGTATTTATGGAGAATGGCTGGAGAAAGGAAGAATCGAGCTTGACACTTCTAGGTGAATTCACGCCATATGGTAGAATGAGTAACCCTGTAGGCCAACAGGGAAGCCTGCAACCACTCCTGGTCTGAGAGTTCTATTTCCAGATCCCTGCACCAGCTTTTAAAAATTAAAAGAGACAAGTCCCTTCTCTGAGAAAACGGTACAGGTGTCCCACCTGGTGTCCCCAAGTGTGTCCTGATAAGGTGTCTTCCAGGTATTTCCAGAACATGGGGATAGAGTCTGGTAATTTAAGCACCCTGTCCCTCTGTTTCAAAAGGTAATTTCTGACCTGTGTGTATCTGTATATGTCATTATCCAATAAACCATATGTTAATTTAAGTGTTTCAAATGGAATTATCCCTTCCCGAGAAAGGAACTGTCTGAAATATTGGAGTCCCACTCTTCTCCACCTTGCAAATGTATGATCCATAGCAGCGGGGAAAAACTTATCATCCTCTGAAATTAGTGTATGAAAGAAAAAAAAGTCACGAAAGCCTTGGTGTTTTTTCAATCAATACCATTATTTTAAAATCTGAGCGGAAAAGGGTGTAAAATCTCATAGGCGAGGGGTCCTGCCCATCAAGGTCATGGTTATGTTTGTTATATCATACAGATAGTTCAAAGTAAATTCTAGGTCCTTCCAAGGGGCCTCATAGGTCGGGACCAGCCATAAGGTTACTATTTTAAGAAAAGCAGCCAGGGCATAACATTTCAAATTTGGAAGGTTAGTTCCACCCAGAGAGAGCGGGAGTTGCAACAAAGACATCCTGATTCAAGGTCTTTGGCCTTGCCATATAAAATTTGAGATAATTTTGTCCCACAATTTAAAATAGAAGGTGGAAGGAAAAGTAGGGATGTTTTGAAATAGGCATAATAATTTTTGCAATGTGATCATTCGAATGGACTCTATGCTTTGGAAGAACCTCAAAGGCAGCCTAGACCAGTGAGATAGGGCCGACTGTATTTGGATCAAAAGGGGTTCATAGTTCAGTAATTCCAGGTTTTTCCAAGTTTCTTGGAATAACGATGTCCAAGTATTTAAACTTTGTTTGGTGCCATTTTATTGGGTATTTAGTTTTAAGAACTTGGGTTGGGGTAAAATATAATGAGAGGAGGTCTGTTTTGGCTATGTTTAGCTGAAAACCTGATACCTCTATAAAGGCCTCAAAGGTTTCCCATAGGGCCGGAAGGGAAGTCTCAGGGGAGAGGGCCGTCACCAGGATATCTTCTGCAAAAAGGGCCACCTTGTGTTCCCTCTGACCTACCGGGACTTCCTCTATCTGAGTGTTTCTCCGTATGGCCTCCGCCAGAGGTTCAATGTATAGGGCAAATAATAATGGGGAAAATGGGCATCCCTGTCTCGTGCCTCTTTGTATGGTTATTGCCTGAGACAAAGATCCATTTATTCGAATATATGCTTTAGTGGGCATATAGATGTTTCTCAGGCTGGTAAGAAAAGAGTCTGAGAAGGAAAATTTTGAAAGTGTTGCCCATAGGCATTCACATCCCACCTTATCGAATGCTTTATTAGCATGTAAACTTATTACCATGGAGGTGATTTTTCTAGCATAGATATATTCTCTAAGTAATAGGGTATGATGCAAATTATCAGAAGTACTTCCTGCTTAATAAAGCTTGATTGGTCATGATGTATTAACTGGAGAAGTATTGGCTCTAATATTTTGGCCCATGTAGCCATATATATTTTATAGTCTACATCCAGAATCGAGATTGGGCGATATGATGATGGATGTGTGGGATCTTTATTAGGTTTGAGTATAGGGATAAGAACAGCGTAGTCCATGAGGGAGGAGGAGCTTCACTTTCTGTCACTGCCCTGCATGCCGGCAGAAGGCTGGGGAGCAACTGAGGGATAAAGGTTTTATACCACTCAGGGCTAAAGCCATCTGGGCCCGGGCATTTCCGGGGTTTAATTTGCTTAACCTGTTGAAGAATTTCTTCAGGTCTGATGGGGCGTGTCAGATGGTAAATTTGAGATTCTGACAATCTAGGTAGGGGGAGTTTATTCAAAAAATCTGATATCCGAATAGTTTGTTCGTGGGATTGTTGAGGGGCTGCATATAAGGTCTCATAAAATTGCATAAATACTTGCTTAATTTGTTCCTCCTTATAAGTGGGATTACCCGTTATGGTAGATTTTATTTTTAAAATTGTAGATGCCCTCTTATTGGCTCTCAGCTTTCGTGCCAGCCGTCTTGCCCCCCAGCCCCTCCCTCATAGTTACATTGTTGCAAATAGTCTAAATTCTGTAGGGTTCTATAATCTAATATTTTTTGTATTTCTTGTTTTAAACCCCTGATCCTCCTCTGGAGGGCTGTATCTCCTTCTCTACATAGAAGCTGGTACAAAGCCAGTTGGTCCTCCAAAAAATTAAGCTTTGCTTGTTGTTGTTTTCTTTTTTTTTTTTTTCAAGAAGCATATTCCAGAATTTCTCCTCTTAAGGCGGCTTTCAGTGTATCCCACCGAATTAGTTGGGAGACTTCAGAGGTTAGGTATTCCTGAACTACCTGTGGGATTCGTACTCTCATGGAGTTCAGGAATTCCGAATCTTTGAGAAGAGACCTGTTGAATCTCCAGAACCTGAATTATTTTTGTTTACCTAAGTCTATTTTAAGAGTCAGTGGGTTATGATCTGATAATATCCTGGGTTCAATCAGAATATCCTTTACTACAGTAAAATGTTCCCCAGTTACAAAAAAGTAATCCAGCCCAGAGTATGTTCTATGGCGAGAAAAAAAGTATAACCTGGGACCGAGGGGAATAATCTACGCCAGGTGGTCTCAGATTTTCATCTGAACCAGTCCATGTCTCTTCCTGAGTTCTTCACTGATCACTCTTCTTCAAGGGAAAGAAGATTACACCGTGTAGATGTTAAGGAGGGCACTTAGCTATTACATTGAGCACACTAAAGCACACAGGAAGGAATGTCTTCAGTTGTTCCTCGCGGTGAAGTGGGGAAGGGTAGACCTGCCACTAAGAGAACTATTGCCAGGTGGATTACATACTAACATACTATTTGCCAGCAGATTAGGCCTTAACGGTCTATCGAGTCTGCTCAAACCTCAGATCCCTAGTTGGGTGCCGAGGCCCCCCCCCCCCCTTGTGTTCCAGAAACCCCTATCATCCATCCCCACCCCCCGGGACAGGCCATCATCTGATGCATCCACTTTCTGTGTCTGTCCCACCCTCTCTTGAAGCCCTCCACTGTGGATCTCTGAACCAGCTCGCCAGGCAGTGCATTCCAAGGGTCCACCACCCTCTTAGTGAAAAACCTCCTCCTCTTTCCCCCCCCCCTCACCCTTCCACCTTCCAACTTCAAACCATGCCCTCTGGTGATACCTCCCTGCTTTAGTCTAAAGATCACCTCCATGTTTACTCTATTTATTCCCTTGAGGTACTTGAAGACCCCAATCATGTCCCCCCTGTCTTTCCTCTCCTCCAATGAAAACAGGCAGAGCTCCTCAAGTCTGTCCTCATACGTCAAATCCCCTAGTCCTCGTATCATTTTAGTTGCCCTCCTCTGTACCCTCTCCAGGAGCTGTATGTCCTTCTTCAAGTGTGGTCTTCAGTACTGTACACAGTACTCAAGGTGTGGTCTAACCAGTCCGTTGTACAGCGGCAGAATCACTTCCTTGCTTCCAGAGGTGATCCCCCTTTACGATGCATCCTAACTTCCTTAGTATAGCAGAATTGTATACAGGAGATTGTATACTCTGAGTAGTGCAGGAGAGCGGCTAGCAAGGCTAGTCTCCTGTCTATAATTCTGCTATACTAAGCTAGGTAAAACAGCTCCCTCAGGCCTCAGGGCTCACTCAACTAGGGTTACAGCTGCTTCCCTGGCTGCTGCCTGGGATATACCTTTACTAGAGTTATGCAAAGCAGCCACCTGGAAAACTGTCCATACTTTCACCAAACATTACTCTCTGGATATCCAGGCTAGGAGAGATGCTCGGTTTGGAACAGCAGTACTGCAGAGCCTATTCCCAAAATAGGTTCGGTACCCCCCCCATGGCGGTACTGCTTGGTAGTCTGCATATGTCAGAATACAGCAAGACTTCATGTTGTTTGAAGAAAAAAATTACTCACCTTAGTAATTATGTTTCTTCTATTGGAGTCTTGCTGTATTCTGACCTCCCTTTCTGCCTCTCCTCTCAGAACCTGGGTTTTGGGAAGTGAGCTGACAGGTACAGTGTTGCACCTCAGAGGCGTACTTGGCACCCCGCCTTTTTGGAAGGGGGGATTGGTTATTGCAATGCTTTTACTTATATATTGGTTCACTACCTGTTTTTTTGTCTTGGGTTCTCGACTTCAGTCTTTGGGGGACTCCACCTGTTGCCTGATGGCTATATGTTCATTTACAATTTCCACTATAGGAGTGTAGTTAGTTAGTAGTAGCTCATAAGAATCTGACGGTTGCACTCTGAAGCACTACAGACAGAGGTCTGAAACCGAGCTTGAGCCCAATGTTCTATGCGTCCTGCATAGAGTTAACTCTTTCCTCTCTGGGGCAGTTCAAGTACTGGGGCTAACTGCATATGTTAGAATACAGCAAGACTCCATTAGAAGAAACACAATTTCTAAGGTGAGTAATTTTTTCTTCCATGACCCGTGGAGTTACCACTGCATCAGATTTTATCTGTCTTATAATTTCTCCATCCAGCTTGGAATCGTGCTTCACTTAGCTGTGCATCTGTTTATCTTGTGCTGTTAACGAGCAGGGACTGGATTCACAAAGCTTTGCTCTAATGCAAACCCAATTTCCACAGTGCAAACTGGGTTTTTGTGTGCCACAGTGTTATTCATCAAAGCCCAGATTGCACCATTATAATGGTCTTTCGTCAGGGCAAAGTGTTCAAGGGCCCGCAACTTAAATTATTGGGAGGCGACCTGCATAAAGGTGCTGTGCCATTCACAAACTATTTTCTGCATCCAAGGGTCATTTGCAGCGAACCCTTGTATGAAGAAAATACCACCAACCAAGACTTGGCAGTATTCTGGGCAACCCTGGTGGCTTACGGAGGTACTACAGCAGACCCCCACACCCAACACTGTGACCCTTGTAGTGTGGTGGTTCCTCTCCCCTCCCTGGTACCTGATCGCCATCCCTTTTATGAGGAAAGAAGTTTCTCTGGTAATCCAGTGGTCCCTCCCCCATTCTCCGCTCTTCATCCCAAAATAAAAAACATTATTCTCTGGTAGTCTAGTGGTCACTCTCCCTCTGCCGGTCACCAGTTGATGTTCTGAGTAAAAGAAAACGGTCCTTCCCTGGTAGTACAGTGGTCCCTCCCCACACTCGAACACACGCTGAATAAATATATACAATTGTCCTTGGTGTCCAGTGTACCCCCTTCCCCACCTCACTCCCTTGGGGGGAAAAAAACAAGGTGTCCCATATCCCTGGTGGTCTAGTGGACCCTCCCACTCTGGCAGGCAGTGACCTCCAACCCAAGTGGTGACCGGCACAACCCTCCTCCCATCACAATGGCTGGCCGCTGACTGAACTGTGAATCAGTGAGTACCGTATACACTGCGGGCTCATTGTAGTGTATACTGTACTTGCTCATTCATGGTACAGTCAGTGGTCAGCCATGTCGGTGGGAGGAGGGCTGTGCCGGTCGCTGATTAGGTTATGGGATGGGGGGAGCAGGGTGGGAGGTCACTGTCTGGGAGGGTGGGGTCCACTAGCTCAACAGGGAAATGGGACACTTTCATTTTTTCCCCAAGGGAGCAAGGTGGGTGGGGAGAGGTACACTGGACACCAATGGGAATAATATATATTTATTGGGCGAGTGTTCGCTGGGGGGAGGAAACACCGGACCACCAAGGGGAGGGACTGTTTTCTTTTACTCTGAATGGTGATCGGTGACTGGAGGAGGGGAGAGGCACCACTAGACTACCAGGGAATGTTTTTCATATCGGGATGAGGATCAGGGAATGGGGAAGTAGGCCAGTATTTAATTTCCCTGCATATACTGTATATCCCCAACTCCTGCTACAAAATTTTAGACCTCACTCTGCAATGAACGTGTGACGTGCTGATGTGAAAGGCCTGTGATGTTATTAAGAGAAAAAAAAGACTAGAATTTTAATCCACTTTAAGTTCCGTCACCTTTTACACAGGCCAGTATTTTATTTTGTCAGTAAACAAGCATTTGTCAATGCCGAATGTTTGCTTGCTGGCATTGGCATTGGTAGTGTAGGAGTTACAGAGCTGCATAATAGGAATTGCAGTGAAGTATTGAACTGAAGACAACCCCATCACCACCCTGCAGATAGTGACAGGCATTGGGGTGTGCCTTTGGGTCATCAGGCATAACGGCCATGCCATTTCACCACACCCTACCGTGCAGACACCGACAAGTGTCACAGTGTGCCTTGGGGTCTTTGGCCCTTATGCGCACCCGTTCCATCAGGAAATATTGTGAGATGGGTGCGGTATAGAAGAATGAGGTGAACTTTGAGGTCGAAGAGTCCAAGGCACACCTCGATGCCTCTCAGTGGCTGCAGGGTGTGGGTGGGGGTGGAATGGTATGAGCATTGCAGGTGACAATCCCAAGTCACAGCCCTGATGCCTGTCATTCTCTACAGGGTGGGGTGTTATGATCGGAAACCCTAACGCCTCAGGCATTTGTTGGTATTTTCACTCCAAATTTTCAACATGGGTTTTTTGTGACCCCCACCTCATGAACAGTGGCAATATTAGTTTGTTAGCGGAAAGTTGCTTTTGCACAGCGACTACGGCATTTGTCACCACAGGTGCAAAAACACATTCTGAACAGGATGTGAAAAATGACAGCTGTACTGTTCATAGGAGGTGTAAAATGGCAATGTTGAAAATCTGCAGTGAAAATAGTAAAAACTGGTGAAGTCACGAGCTGCATGAGAAACCAGTAACGTGCACCCGTAATGTAATTAGTTTGGGAATTGTTTACAGCAGATTGTCAACACAGGCATTTTGGGACCTCCGGTCATGAACAGTGTCACTGTGATTTTCTTTATGTGTCCCGAACAATGATTTCCCACAGCGACCATGAATTTCTTTGCTGAAAGTGTGAAAACACATTTCGGCCATGTTGTGAAAAATGACAGCTGTACTGTTCATAAGGAAGTGTGGAAAAATGCCACTGGTGAAAATCTGGACTGAAAATATTACAAATTCCTGAACTTACGAGGGTGCGTGGAAACTGCGCAATGCTCACTCGTAACACAGTCATTTTTAGGAATTTTTTCACCAAATTTTCAAAATAGCCATTTTAAGACCTCTGCTCATGAACAGTGTCACTGTGATTTTCTTAATGTGTCCCATACATTGATTTACGCACACCGACTGGCCATTGTGCGCTACATAAGCGGAAACATGTTTTGGGTAAAGATGAAAAATGACAGCTGTACTGCTCATAAGGAGGTGCGTAGAATGGCAATGTTGAAAATCTGGTGGAAAATATTGAAAATTTGTAACTTATGAGCGCATAGGATCAGCACAACAAACGTCAGAAACAGTCATTTTGGGAATTTTTTCAACAAATTTTAACATAGCCATTTTAACACCTCTGCTCATGAACAGTGTCACTGTGATTTTCTTAATGTGTCCAGAACATTGATTTCGCACACCGAATGCGCCATTGTGCGCTACATGCGCGGAAACACATTTTGGGTGAGATGTGAAAAAAGACAGCTTTACTACTCATAAGGAAGTGTGGTCAAATGGCAGTGTTGAAAATCCGGAGTGAAAATATTGAAAATTCGCGAACCTACGAGCGTGCGTAGGAACAGCGCAACGCATGCTCGTAAAACAGTCACTTTTAGGAATTTTTTCACCAAATTTTCAACATAGGCTTTTTGAGAGCCCACCTTATGAACACTGGTACTGGCATTTCGTTAATCTGTCCTGAAAGGTGATTTCACGCAGTGACCGCGAAATCACCCTTCGGGCCCGATTAACGCCATGACAGTGACAGAATTCATGAGGACGGGTCCCAAAAACCCCATGTTGAAAATTTGGTGCCAAAATTCCAAAAAATGCCTGAGATATGCAGCAAAGTTGAAAAAACCCTATTCATTACATTATACAGCTTACCAGCATTTCCTCAGTTCGCGGTCGGCTTTGAAAAGCGCTGAGCGTGTTCCTGTCCACTGAAGGTCGTCGCGCTGGACTCCGGGTAGGTATGGGGTGAGGGGTGGGAGCAGGGTACGCAGTGGTGGGTGCAGGTGGGGAAGGGGCGAGAGATCACAGGACCGCTTTTGTGTTTTCAGGGTTTTTTTAAATTACGGCGGGGCGTTTGCCATGCTGGGATGGGCTCCCAGCATGGCAATTACACGATGCAGGACGTTTGCCATGCTGGAGTGGGCGCCCAGCATGGCAGCTGGAAAGCTTTGGGGGGGGCAGTGGAGCCGATGGGGATTGGGCACCCCCGTTGGCCATTCCGACTGTTGCCACGCTGGGGTGGGCTCCCAGCGTGGCACTCGGTAATCTCTTGGGGGGGATTGTGGAGCCAACTGGGGATTGGGCACCCCAGTCGGCCAAACACCTTGTTGCCACGCTGGGGGGGAGAGCACTTCAGTGAGCACTTCCTTTATCTTATCATGCTCACTGAAGCGGCTCTCTCCCTTTCAACTGTAAGCCACTGCGTTCTCGAGTGCTGTCATAGACAGCTGCAGCATGCATTGGGCAACTGTGGCCATGCTTGCAAACACACGGAGGGAACTGGAAGAGGGGGTGCCACACCTCCAGAAACTCGGATGATGGCACTACGTTTCTTGCACATGCGTGCAAGCAAACATAAAAATGTTATTATTTTATACTAGAAAGACAATACAGGAAAATGCATTCATTAGGTAAAAGTCATTCATACAACTATCATAAGCACATATAACATATACCTATACAAAGACTAACAAAATTAAGCACTTCGTCTGACATATCATCACATTTTTCATCTTTAACAGCTAAACTAAACAGAGACTCATCAGACTAAATAGTGTGATTTGAAGTAAAGGAAATAACAGCTTATGAAATTTAATAACAGCTCAAAAAGAACAATATGGCAACAAGTAATATGTTTAACAATGATGAAACAATTAATATTTCCCTGCATATACAGTATATCCCTAACTTCTGCTACAAAATTTGAGACCTCACTCTGCGCTGCACATGTGATGTGCTGATGTGAAAGGCCTGTGATGTTATTAAGGAAAAAAAAACTTGAAGAGCGTTAATGTCTGATGACATGGAGTCCAAGGAAAACTAACATGAAATTGTTTAAACTGTTTACATTATTTATTATCAGCTTTATACAGTTTTTCTTCACATTCTAGTGCCAATACAGGGATAAACTATGCCAGTATGGGGACTGACTCTGGCAGATATGCTTCTTAACATGACTGGGACAACAGGTTAAAATGATCTTTTTAGGGAAATTTGAAAAACTGGAGCAATTCTCCTTGGCACGTGAGAACGAACTACTGCAGTAACTCCTTAGTGCAGATGTGATTGTGAAACAGTCCTTGGCCACAGCGAATCTTGAGTTAAGGAGAGTGATAAGGGGCCGGGTTCTGCCATCTTTGGCCATTGCGTTTCTTAGTGGCAGAGTGTCTGGCCCTCTTCTGGGCAGTTTCCACTTGGTCATGTATGGCTTGCATCTTTAACAAGATCAGTTCCATCTTCAGTAAAGCCAGTTCCAGCCCAGATAAATCCTTTTCCTGCTGAGAGTTTTCGTCAGGAGAATTTGAAGTCAAAGAAATGAACTGGGAGGTATCCTGTACTGATATGTCCTGGGAAGGGTAGAAAAAAAGACACTAGAGTTGAGGAGAGTGTTGGAAATAGTTGTTTGGTATCATAATTAAAACTCTTATTTTATTTATTCATTTACAAAGTTTCACCAGGAAAGACATACTGAGATGGTAACAGCATTTTTCCAGATACGTTCTGGGGAAGGGGGGAGGTGGAGATAGCTCAAGGTGGAAAAAAATGAAACAGTAATAATTACATTACAAAAAGAGAAGTCACAGCTATACAGTATACCAAAGGAGCAGAATCGTTGATACCAAAGGCGATTAAAATAATTAAAATATGTTATTAAAATAAAAGTATATTATAATAAGGAACATCCAGTGTTGTACATGGGGCTGCTAAACTTACTTTCTGTCCTATTTTTTTTTTTTTATTTGGACTTTTTGCCTTCTGAGCCCTGGCAGGCGGCTATGGCCCTGCAACTGGAGGGACTCTCTCTCTCTGGTACCGCCACTCCCATGCTAGGTGGCCCCTGGTAGTTCCCCAGCAGACTGCCCCCTGCATCGGGACCAGGAGGAGATTGCTGGCTTCTACCCCCTCCCGGAGACCCAGTCCAGAATCTGGGGGACCGCTCCCGGGTGTGGCAGACCATCATCGAACTTGCCAGGTTCGCTTTTCCTGCTTTCGCCCGACCTCCCTCCCCTCTGATGTAAAGATGTTGGCTTCGAGCCTCCTGACCCGTGCTGCCCTCCAGGCACCACCAGAGGGCAGTCAACAAGCAGAATGACTAGTCCCCCTCTCCCTGAGAGGCGAGAGCTGTCCTCCGGATGCTCAATCCTCTCTCCCCTTGCTGACCCCCGGCAGTCCAGGCTCGTTCTAGAACCTGGGTCACCGGCGTGGCGTGAGGTAAAGCGTACAGCACCTCAACCCTCAGTGCCACCGGGGATGGCATTTTCTGTCCTATTTCAAGGAGATCTTTCCTGCAAATAACAACTTTTGTACCTTCATGAGCTCTGCAGGGTAACAGTAAGGCAACTCTATGGCCAGAGATTATTACAAGATAAAAGGTGGCATGCTGCAGTGACCCCATGAGAACTATAGAACCAGAATTTTTCAGCAAATAAAGACCACTTGGCCCTCCAAGTCTGTCCATTTTCCCCTACCTATAGTACCACTGCATACTGTACTTGATCTCTGGCTCTTTCTTCCTCTCCCCATTCCTTTCCACTAAGATTCTGCTAGTCTAGCCCATGAATTCTTGAACCCACCACTGTTTTCGCCCCCACCACTTTGGCTGGTAGGCTGTTCCAGGAATCCACCACACTTCCTGTGAAGATGTACTTTCTCATGTCCCTCCTAAATCTAACCCCCTCTCAGTTTATAGCTTATCCCCTTATTCTTGAGCACCTTTTTTTCTGAAAAATACTTTCCTTCTGTACCTTGTTGAGGTATTTAAAGCTCTTACTTCGAGAGGGCTCTTGCAGTAGGTACTAACTGGTAGGACTGAAGCTGTCAGGCACCAGGACAACACGGAAAACTTTTAGCTAGCAGTGTCTGGTGGGAGACCACCCACGCGGTGTCATGTGAGCAATATCTGTGTGGCACAATATAGTGAGTGATGCCTATGCTCACCCTACAGTTCTTTCCCAATGTCAATCTGTGCACGTTGGACCTCGCAGAGTACGTTGCTTCTGTCTGCGCCATCTTGGATGGGTATATCTCATTTATTTTTTCATCAAAATTCACTATTTTGTCATATATTGTGTTTTATAAAACTAATCATGCATGTTGTCTCTGACGTCTTCCGATCTGCATAAAAATAAATGCGACTCCTATGGAACTCGGCTCCCTCACAAGGATATATATATTCCCTCTGCCTCTTTTGCCTGGGCCCAGACCATAAGACCAAGGAGCGTGAGGTCTGCCAAGGCTTTAACCAGGTCACGTGCCATCAGCAGTCCCTGGACGTCCACCTTTTAAAACAAAAATTGCCATCCATGGAGAAGGAGCTGAAGAAACTCAGGAGCACATCATCTTCCCCTGAAGGCCAATGTAAGCAGAAGAAGGACAAGGAGAGACATCGGGACCAGGTATGATCTCCTTTAAGCTCGCGGCCCCATCGGGTGCCATGGCGAAGGAGGTACTTTCTCCCCTAGGGAAAGTTGCCTCTTCCACCGCCATCTCTGTGGCTACAGAGCAGCCATCACCTCACTTCACATTGGGTTCAGGTTCAGCCCTGACGGGAGCCTCCAGGGCAAAGAAGGTGCCCACTACCCCTTGTCCCCTCAAGATCAAGAGGCCTAGCGAGAACAGTGGGTCTGGTAAGATGAGTGCTGGCTCCTTCGTCGCTCACACAGAACTGGTGGGTAAGCCGCCTGTTGGCTCCTCCAACAAGCGCGCAGCCCCGGCTCCTATGTCAGGCCCTGATAACAGGCCTGACTCAATGAGCCGGATCAGCTGACATCTGAGCTGCAGCTGCCACCAGAGTCCCCTCCGGTTTCTCCCTTTCTGCCTGTAGAGATGGTCCCTCCGGTGTCCCCAACTCCCGGGGACCCAGAGGGGGGAGAACGCCCATCGTCTAGGACAGTGCCTGTCCCGACACCAGAGCCACCCATGTCTTAAGCTGTGCCGGATCTGACGAAGGCTGCACTGGTCCCTCAAGGCCCCATAGCTCTGAACTCTCTGATGGGGCCTTCCGCACCACCGATGGGGCCTGCCGCACCACCGTTGGGGCCTATACCTGGGCCTTCAGCCCCGCTGTCTGGGCTGATGCCAGAACTATCAGCCCCATCTTCCGGGCTGACGCTGAGTCCCTCAGGGATTCCACCGAGGTACTCATCGCCAGGCTACCGATGTCGCAATACCCTATTGGGTATATGGCTCTGCAATATCCTACGCAAGGACACCCTTCGCCTCGGTACCCAATGCCTGAGTACCCGACGCCAGGGTTCTGTTACCCAATGCTGGGCATTCCATGCCAGGACACCATCCTCCCTACTTCACAGGGTATCTGACGCTGGGATACGGGCATCAGCCAGCTCTGCCTCAGGTGGACTTACAGGCTGTGTTGCACTGCTGGTGGGATGAGGCAAAATCGCAGCTCACGTTAGAGTAGGAAAAGTGTCAGCCTCCGCCAGCCCTGACACTACCCACCATAGAACCACAAATCAAACAACCCCCCCCCCCAATTGAGCCCCAGGCCATTGACGTTGGGCAGGACAGTGGACCTCCTCAGTGACCCCAGCAGCCCACAGAGAATGCAAGGCCTTCAGACCTCTCGAGACCCATGGAGATCACTCTACCGAGATTAAGCACACCTGATGATACCCCTACATCGGACTCAGATAGTGACTCAGCTCACTTATCGGAGTACGTGTCACCTACTCCAGATGAACCAAAGCCTAGGGAGTCACCAAAATCTCCTCCTGAGGATCCCTCTTTTACAGAGCTGTTCAGAAAAATCCAGGCAGCATATGACTGGCATACTCTGGATGAAGATCCCCAACACCAGAGATGGGCAGATCATCTGAAACTCTCAGATTTATCGCCTACCCTCATCCTTCCCTGGATAGGGCCACATAAGGATTTGGCTTCCACAGTATGGAGGCAACCAGCTTCACTGGCACCTGTGGCCAGAAAAGCGGACTGTCTACACCAGACACCTGAAGGTAAAGACCACCTTCAGTGCTCACCCTTAACCAGATTCCATGGTCATCAGTGCTGCCCACGACCGTTCACAAAACCTAAGCACCTTAGTACCTCTCCTCCGAAAAAAGAATCAAAGTCATTGACGACTTTGGGAAGAAGGTCTACTCTTCTTCAACTGTGGCTATTATCGTGCAGAACTATACCGCTCACATGATGGTCTACCAGAAATCCATTTTAGATAAACTAAAGTCCAAGATACATAAACTCCCACACTCTGAGTTGAAAGGAGGAATGGCGGGTATTGTCAGATTGGCTGGATCAGCTAGCCGACAGACTCTGAAGACTACTTATGTTGCTGTGGAGGCCTCTGTAAAGGGAACAGCCTCAGGAGACACACATGGTTGAGAATTTCAGGCCTTGCACCTCAGGTACAGACAGCAATCCAAGACACTCCCTTTAAAGGTCCAGTCTTGGCAAAGATGTCAAAGACATCAGTACAGACTTACAGGACAAAGCTTTGCACCCTGTCCAGTTTATGTATAAGCCTCGACAAAAGCCCAAACAGCCCTTTCATTAGCAGCAACGTCGCAAACAGAGGCAGCAACAAAACCAACATCATAACAAACATCTGGCCCTTTCAGCAGGTATGGCTCCCCCAGCCAAACTGCATAGAGCCTCAGGATCCACTCCCTTCACCCTCCCCACCACTTCCTGACTCACTGGGACCCCCTTCCTCTGGAGCTAGTCCCAGGGGAACTGGCAGGGGGCAGATTTGCCAGCCAGCTGCCAGGATGGGAGGCAATAACCACAGACTCATGGGTACTCCAGCAGGTGGGTCAAGGCCACACAATAGAGTTTATGGAGAGAACTCCAGCAAACCCTCCAGGTCACTCTTACTATTCACACAGTCATGTCCCCCTAGTAAGAGAGGAAATAGACTCTCTGCTGGCAAAGGCAGCAATAGAGCCAGTTTCTCCAGATCAAAAAGGAAGGGGATTCTACTCACATTTATTCCTGGTTCCCAAGAAAATGGGTGATCTCAGACCAATTCTGGACCTAAGCACTCTGAATCTCTTCGTGGAATACAAGAGGTTCAGAATGCTATCCCTGACAGGCCTGGTTCCACTCTTGCAATCTTCTTCTGTACCTTATTTACCCCTGTGAGGTATTTAAAGGTCTCTATCATATCCCCCTTCCTCCTGTCTTCCAGGGTATACATATTGAGTGCCTTTAGTGTGTCCTCACATGGATTTTTGATGCAGACCCCATACCATTTTACTTGCCCTCTTCTAAACCGCCGCCACTCTGTGTCCATTTTGACATGTGACCACCAGAACTGTACACAATATTCTAGGTGAGGTCTTAGCAGTGATCTTCACTGCACTTCAGAATCAGTGCACCAGAAGCATATGCCTAGCCAAAGCCAAATACTTCCAGAGCAAGCTATCTTGCAGTGCCCTTGCCCATTCTGGAACACACGGTTAATAGCCTATTTTAAACCTTCCCCCAGTGGGGTACAGACCCCATCTGGTTCACCATTAGCTGCTGAAACCCTGAACCAATACTTCACAGAAGGCACAAGGGCTCTTATCCCTAGCCTCTCCCTTCCCCTAATATCCGGTCCACCCACCAGTGGCAACTTCCACCTGCAGACAGTCTCGGTGACAGTATCGCAAAGAGCTTTCAGCACAGAGCTCAGCCTGTGGAACAGATGGCATCACTTCCAAATTCCTCAAAATCAGCACTCTGGCAATAGCTGTCCCTATTGCCCACATACTTAATAGATCATGATGTACCAGCTCCTTTCCTCATGGCCGGAAACATGCACTAGTATTTTGGATCACAAAGGTGGCCCAGCTAACTCACCCTTCAACTACTGTCCAAACTCTCTGAGCCAGATCCTTTCCTAAACCGTTGGAGGTTTATCAGTAGGCAGCTTTTCAACTAATATGCCCAAACAGACTTCCTAACTCTGACCAATCTGGCTTTTGCTCCAACCATTCAGCCTCCTCCATCCTTCTGAGTCACCAACAACATTCACACCAACATGGAGAAGGGTCTGGATACAGGGGCAATATTTATAGACCTAGCAAAGACCTTTGACACCATGGATCACCATCGACTCCTACTTCAGAGTAGCTGACTCTGTTGTCCCCTTCCCCCAGGCCTAGCATGGTTCCAGTCATACCTGACCAGCCAGACCCAATCTGTCAAGCTTGGTTCATGCTCTTCCCCACGCTATCATTCACCTTGGGATCCCCCCCAGGGCTCAATTCCGGGGCCCCTGCTTTTCACTACCTACAATAACAACCTGTCCAACTCCATCACTGCCAGCAACGTGCAGTATAGTGCAGTGGGTTAAGGCACTGAGCTGCAGATCTGGGTTTGAATCCCACAGCCGCCTAGCTGCATACTGTGTGATCCTGAGCAAGACGTTTAACTTCCTTGTGTTCCCAGGTCACATCTGGAAAGCTTAGTGTGCTACTCCTGGTTAAACAATGTCCCCGTTCCCTAACATCCACTTATGCAGACGACACCATAATCTATGTATCTGGGAGTTCTACTTCGGCCATTGAGGTCACCTCCAAAAGGACTTCACTGCAGTACAGAAGCATTTCCTGGCTAACTGCCTCATCATGAACCAAAAGAAAACAGTGTCCATGTTGTTCAACACCAGGCACTGGCTCAGCTTTTTCACCTCCACTCTGACTTAACACACGCCAGACAGGTGCTTTCTAGACTCAGTTTCCTCCTACAAATACCCCAGTGTCCACCTGGACCTGCCCCTTAATTGCTTGGGGCACATATCCCAGGTAGTAACCAAGTCACACGCCAAGCTAGGTGCCTTATAAAGAGTAAAGGGATGCCTCCATCGAATGATGAGAACACAGATTGTGGGACAATTGATCCTACCCCTTACATACTGTGGCAACCGAGTCTACTCAGGTGCTATATCCACTTCCATTGATAAAATCAACACCTTGTTCAACGCACTGTGTAGATTAGTCATGGACCCCAACCCCCCTTACTCATGCAGTATGTACAGCAAGATAGGGTTGTCCCTTCCCCCGAGAGGCAAATGATGCATAATTCCCTCCTGGGTGCCAAGTATTGGTCAGGTAAACTGCCCAGATATCTGTCTGCCCTCTTCTCCCCTGCAGCAAACCATTCATATCTGCTGAGCTCCAAGGCAGGATGCCATCTCTACTTCTCCCAGTAAAAGTGCAGCATAGAAAAAGCCTCCCTCAGCTACAGGCGTCCCAACACCTGGAGCAATCTCCCGGTCGGTGTCATTGCCCCCTCCTCCACATGAAGCAAGGCTCTGATCAAGTCCCACTACAAATCCCCGACGTCATGTCCACAGTGCGAAGCGCCCCCCCAGTCTACCTAACTAAATAGCTAGTGCATATATTAACCCAGTGATGTAGATTGCACAAACTGCTGTGATCCTCTGGGATACAGTCATGGTTCTACCTTTATTTTATTTCCTTGGGGGTACTCTGTCACGTTGGTATAGTTTACTGCACCGGAACATGCTGCTTACCATGTACTTGTTTCATTTGTTTTTGGACTGTGCAGTGTATGAACATTTTAAGATTCCTCACTGTCCTGTTCTTCCCGGGTCGCAACTGGAAATTAGCCCTGGGCTCTAAATTCTGATGATTTTATCTAAATATAATTATGCTTTGTTTACTTAGTCATACAAAAATATTAAATTTCTGTAAAACTGTTGGTTAAAATTGTTACAAATATACAATAAACATCTGTCATTGTCCAAATATAAATTTTGTAAGGTTTTTACCTTTGTTTGAGTCAGAAATCGATGTCTGAATCTCTTGTTATTGCAGCTTGAGTGTTTTGTTCCACTCCACTGGTTGGAATTTTTGCAGTGTTTAATTCTTCTTAACCACTGATTTTAGTTTATGAATCTGAGTACCAATGTTTTTGTTTTTCCTCCTAGTTTAGTAAGAACATATTTACACAGTACCTTAGAAGGACATATCGGGAAGTGATGCAGGAAGGAAGTGCTTTGTGAGGACTAGTGATGTAGGTAGGAAGAACACTTCCAGTGTAGGTCAGTGAGCTGACACAGGAAATGGATACATTTTTTAGTGCTGGAGGGCTCTCTATGATTAATTGCATATTTATTGTAGTTAAAAGGTGTGATTTCATTAAAATAAACTATTTTATTATATTTTTGTAATAAAATCCCATAATAAGTGTAGGAAACTGTATTTTATTTGTGCTGTTTGCTTTATCATACTGTAAATGAAGCATGATGTTTATGGAAAGGTTCAAAGTCTTTAGGTAATCATGTTACATGAATGTGTGTATTATTTAATTTCCTGGCATAGTTTATTTTTTGAGGGTTGTATTATGGGATGGTTTAAGGTGAGGGAATGACTGTATGATGAAGCACTATGTGTTAGTTGGTGGGGGGCCTGCATTCATAATACATGCTCAGATGCACTTTATATGTTCTGGGGAAATGAAAGGAGCTATATGCATCTAATAATGGTGCTAACAGAGACTGTAGATACATTATGGGTATACGTATAGAGTGATGAAATTACTGAAAAGACATTGGTAATTCGGGGTATACTGTGTCATGGGGAAGAGGGGTGGGTCTGCCTGTACCAAGGAATGATTCTCATAGGCACTGCAGTCATTTTGTGTCATGAATTGGCACACGTCCTTGGGGTATACTGAGTTGTGGGGAAGCAGATGGGGCTGCCTGCACCTGATAATGGTGTTCATATGCCATGCAGAGACATTGTATACATTACAATGTCTCTGCACATTGTACACATTGTATACAGGTATACATACAGGGTGATGACATGGGCACCTGTAAAGGTTGTGTACTGTGTGCTGTGTCACACGGATTGCCTGCATACACATGTGATATGTTGCAGCATTCAGTATGGCGCACTGTGTGGGTGGGAAGGAGTGTAGGTATGCCTGCACCATGGAGTGATGCTCATTGGCTCATTGGTGCACATGAGTACTATGTGCTGTGTTTCATTTGAATGGACTGTATAAGTCATTCATTGGCACTGGTCACATAACAGTGCGTCAGAGGTAAGGGCTGGTCTGAAGCATTATGAGCACAAGGGACTAAACAAGCGGCTGTGGAGTGATTCAAACTTGAATACAACATTACAGTGCATCTGAGGGTAGTGTTAGAATGAATTCTGATGTGTACAGTGGACTACATCATGGTGACTGGGGAGGGATCCATAGCAGTAATGCACATCACAGAGTGACAGAGATAAAGGCTGGACTGAAGACTGATGAACAGATGGACTACATCAGTGACTCTGGTGGGATTTGAACCTGAGCACCACTTTACAGTGCAATAGAAGTTGGCGCTGGACTGACGCCAGATGAGTCAATGGATGACACCATTGGCCGTGGAGAGATCTGAACCTGAAATGCACTTCACTGTTCACTACAGTTTGGGTCTCGACTGATGCATGATAAGGAGATAGATCATACAAGTGGTTGTGGAGGGATTTGAACCTGAAGAATACTTTACAGTGCATCAGAGATTGTGCTGAACTGATGTCATATGAATTGATGGACTACACCAGTGGATGTGGAGGGTTTTGAACATGAAATGCACTTCACAGTACATTATGGGATTGGCTGGACCGATATATGGCAAGTCAATGGACAGTACCATCAGCTGTGGCGGGATCTGAACCTGAAATGCGCTTCACTGTTCACTGCAGTTTGGGGCTGGACTGTTGCATGGTAAGGAGCTAGATCTTACCAGTGGTTGTAGAGAGATTTTAACCTGAAGAGCACTTTACAGTGCATCAGCAGTTGGATCTGGTCTGACGTCATATGAGTCGATGGACAACACCAGTGACTGTGGAGGGTTTCAAAACTGATTTGGCCTTTACAGCACATCAGTGGTTGGAGCTGGACTGATGCTAGATGAGTTGAAGGCAACACTATTTTATTTTTTCATTTTAAACAATCAGCAACTGCGTATTAGGGAGAAAACTCAAGTGCAGAGCATGAGACAAACATGCTACTGACCCTAACCCGCTTATCATTCATAACGCAGGGAGCAACATGCCACATAGATTTTAACATAGCCATAATCTGAACATAAACTCTTTGAAAAGTAACAAAAGGTTCTGAATTCATGTGAACTCATCTAGTACATGCACAAGAAACACTCTCTCCCATGAAGAATGCCAGCCGGATCCATAAGATGTGATCACACAGGATGACTAGAAATTATCCCAAAATGAACAAAGTGATGACTATGAAAACTTTTGTCATTTACTGGATTTGTATGGGACAAAATAAGGCCCAAGGCCCATCGTGATCGTCCCCCTCAATAGTGGCTCATTTGGTTTCGCGTAGATTTAACCATATGTCAAGCTTTGATTTAAGTGCATCAGAGTTAGTTAAATTAATTAGTTCCTGTGGTAGTGAATTCCATTGCTTGGATGCTCTTATACAAAAGTATTTATCACGCTTGTTGGTATTTGCCCATTCAAGTAAAAGTTGTTTATTATAGCGTATGCCTGCTGTACGTTTGTTTGAAACTATTAGTCCGCATTGTTTCATTTGTATAGGTGATTTTAATATTTTAAACGTGAAAAGGATATCCCCACCTGAGTCTTCTTAAGGGAAGTGGGTAGAGTCCTGTTTTTTAAGACACATATCGTAAGGTTTATTTTTGAGTCTTGGTATCATTAGTAAGCCGTCTCTGGGTTTGTTCCAGTCGCTTTACATCTCCTTTAAGGTATGAGTTCCAAAAGGGAGATCCGTAGTCTAAATGTGGTCTAATGTATGCCCTGTATAGTGGGACTGAGCACTGTTCGGATTCAATAATAAAAGTTTTATTAATTTGTTTTAGAATTATATTAGTTGTTCTGGCCACCTTATTACAGTGTGAAATGGAGAATAATTTATTATTAACTAAGATGCCTAAATGTCTTTCACAATTTGATTTTTTAAGAAGGATGTTTAGGCCAGCCCGTCGGCACAGCGGTTGGATTTCCACTCGCGACGCCAGCAACCCGGGTTCGGGAACGGATCCAGGTCGTCGGAGGGCCGGCTGAGGGGAGAGGGATGGAGTGTCCCATGGACAGCTCTCCTTCTCTGGGGGGAGGGTGGGGCACATGCTCGGTACATGGAGGACCCCTAGCAGAGGCTAGGAATTCCACCGTAAACGGCGTCAAGCTGATCCAGGAGGCGGGGCAGATGCTGGACGTCATTGCACATCCCCGCCTCCCAGAAAATCCCAAAATTACTGCTGCCTGTCCATCTTTGTGAAGCCCTGCCCTGGCCTCGATTAGCCTCCTGAGCTGGGCTCCCCGACTAGTCCCAGTTTTGCGGCGCCTGTTGGGGAACAGCGCCACGACCCCACCCTCTGGGGGCAAGCCACGGGTGACCGAGGGAGTCGCCACCAACACAGGAGATGGAGGCTTAGGGCGCCGTGACCAGGGCTGATATCCTGATGGCTGGAGCAGCGCAGAAAAGAACAGAAAAAAAATAGGACTTTATTTAAATAGTATGTTTAATATTGAGTCCACTCTACCACCATGTTTTGCATCATCATCAAATTTTGAAACATGATTAGATGAAGAAAGAGTCAAATCACTTATGAAGATGTTAGAGTGTGGGCCCCAAAACTGAGCCCTGAGGTATACAACTAGTCACTTGGCCTTGATCGGAGAGTACACTGTTTATTCTTACCACTTGTGTCCTATTATGTAACCAGCGTGATACCCAATTAGTGAGGTATTGAGAAAAAACAAGTTTATACAATTTCTTAATAAGTGGGGCATGAGACACTTTGTCAGATACCTTACTGTAATCCAAAAGGATAATGTCAGAAGAAATATGGTTATCCAAGTGTCTGCTAATGTTGTTATAAAAGGAATCTAGGTTGTGCCATGTTGTGATATATCCTGAATTCCTAACTGTTGCGTTTCAGTCTCAATTAGTGATTTGACTAATCGCTCCATAAAAATAAAAACAAAGTAAATACAGATGACAAATCGAGGTTTTGGCACCGAAATGAAGCGAGTATTTTAGGATGAGAGCAGCGCCTCCATCTTGAAACCACACTCTTCCTGCACCAGTGTGCGCTCTGACTGGTTAATGGAAACAGTGATGTGTACAATAAGCATAGAGCAAGCATGGCAACAGTGAGGATCAATATGACCAAATGGTGCCGCTCTACAGAGCTAGGGGTGGTGCAAGTGAGGGGTGCGAGACATCAAAAAAAAAAAAATCGGTGTACACTCCAGTGCCCAGAGAGCTACTTTCCCTCCAGTGATGGTTGTAAAAAAAATACCAGAGTCCTTGCTTGAATGCTAAATAAGGATTTATTCCAATGTTTCAGGCACACACATTGAATAGAATAGTGGAAGGCACAACAAAAAGATCTGCGTGCAGGTTCCCTGGTGCTTCAACAATTAAGGCTTCGTCAGAGGAGAGGGATGGTGCCTGCATCTAAGACAGTCCCTTTATACCAATTAAGTTCAGAACAGATGATATCAGAAAATCTGATGGATCACAAAGCTCGGTTTTTAAATACAGAAATATTCGGCTCACTTAGTGGTATAAATGGACTAATATTTATAACAATCATAATATCAGTGACAACATGCTATTGTAGACAAATATCCGAAAAGACATAAAAAAAAAAATACACCAAAAGCAGTGACAGCCAATCGGATTGCTCGAATACAAAAAATATAAGTTATGAAATTAATTATAGTGTCAACCTGATTACTTTAACATGTTACAGTAAAACAAGATGATTTGTTGTTACAAGACAAACTAATGGCAGAACGAGCATAGTAAATTTATTTATTTAGGCTTTTTTTTTTCTCAAAAATAGCCAATGGGAATGCATATTGTATTAGGTAGAATCAGTAAGGGTACGATGTCCCCTATTGGCTGGTACAACTCAATTCATCAAATGTAAACAAATGCTTGAGCTGCACCAAGAGAAAGACATGGATGCCAATCTGCGTCATCAGGCAATTCAGCACATAATTTAGGATGCCATACGGCGTCATCAGGAAAAAGCGGTATGTTTTTTTATGACGCCATATGGCATCATCAGGATGTAATGAGTTATAAACAGTAAAGGGATGCTTCATCGAATCATGAGAAAACAGATTGTGGGACAATCAATCCTACCCCTTACATATTATGGCAACTGAGTCTACTCGGGTGCTATATCCACTTCCCTTGATAAAATCAACACCTTGTTCAATGCATTGGTATAGTTTACTGCACCGGGACATGCTGCTTACCATGTACTTGTTTCATTTGTTTTTGGAGTGTGTAATGTATGAACATTGTAAGATTCCTCACTGTTCTGTTTCTCCCCGGTCACAACTGGAAATGAGCCTGTGGCTCTGGGTGCTCACCTGGTAGAACATATTTAAAATAAAAAAAATCTACACAGATGAAATACCACCTCATTCCTTCTGCTGGTGATACTTCTCCCTATGCACCCCAGCATCCCACTAGCCCTCCCAACTGACATATCGCACTGACTGGCCACTGTCAGGTCATCAGAGATGATTACCCTCAGGTCTGTCTCCTGCTTGGTGGTTGTCAAGTAACACTCCTCTTCATGTTATACTCTGCCCCCTGTGTTTTGGTGATAAGAGAGCATGATTTTGCACTTTTTTTGTATTGAAACCCAGCTGCCATACCCTTGACCACACCTCAAGTTTTCTCAGGTCTCTGATCATCCTTACCACCCCCCACCCCCCAAGTATCCATCCTGTTGCAGATTTTGGGCAGTCCTTCCCTTTCAGCTTATCTGCAGTGTCACCTATAATGACACAAAGAGGACTAGTCCTAGCACTGATCTCTGAGACATCCCATTTGTCAACCTCTCCTCCTTGGAATTAACTCCATTTACTACCGCCCTGTGTCACCTATTACTTAACCAGCTTCTTACCCAGTTTACCACATTTGGAGCCACTCCTCAGCCACCCAGCTTGCTTAATAGTCTCCTATGTAAGACTCATTTGACATGACCTCCCACCCGTGAGTCCATGCAGTCTCAGGTCTTGTAGCCCATTTGATTTAAGATATTCTACTATCCTCTCCTTCAGCATTGATTCCATTAACTTTCCCATCACCGATGTCAGGCTGACTGACCCAAAATTGCTATTCTCCTCCCTGCTACCACTTTGGTAAAGTACAGTAGAACTTCATCTGCCCTCCTCCAGTTCTCTGGAACCACTCCTGTTTCCAGTGAGCTGTTAAATAGGACTGTCAGAGGTGCATCCAGTACCTCCCTAAGCTTTCTCAGTGCCCTAGGAGGTACCCCATTTGGTCCCATTGCTTTGCCCACTTTCAGATAAGTCCCTTTAGGACTTTCTCACTTGAAAAAGGACTAGTGTCCACTTCCCTCCCTTCAGAGCCCCTGTTACATTTTTTCGGTCCATCCCATTCTCCTTGTGAACACCGAATTAAAGTATTTTTTCAGGATGTCTGCCTTTTCCTGGTCTCCCTCTGCACAGTCCCCCCATCCCTTTTTAACCTTACAGTCCCTCCCCTGGTCTTCCTCTTTTCACTTAAATACCTAAAAAAAAGTCCCCTTTCGTTACCGCTTTGGCTGTTTTCTCCTCAGTTTGTGCCTTTGCACACCCTGCTGCTTTTCCTGCTTCTCTCTGTTTACACCTCCCTCTGCATCCCCTCATATCTTCTGAATACTGTTTTAGCCTTTTTCAACCACATCTTTTGAGAACCATAGCAGTCTTTTTCCCTTTTACTTTTACTCGCTTAATACTTCTCTCACTGTTCTTCCAGGCCCCCACCACCACCAGGTCATCCATGAAGCATTTGCCCATCTTTACAAAATCTGCCTTCTTGAAGTCCAGGACCCTCACCCTAGTGTGGTTCAATTTCACAGCCGTCCTTATATTGAACCACACTGTACGATGATCACTGGTCCGCAGGTTGCCTCCCACCTTACTGTCTGCAACACTGTCCCAGTTAGTGAGCATCAGGTCCAGTATTGCACCATCAGGAGTGGGTTTGCTGACTAGTTGCCAGAGGAACGCTGTCTGTAGGGAGTCCAGATTGTCCCTGCTTCTAGTTAAAACTGCAGGTGGAAGGCTCCAGTCTACAACTGGCAGATTGAAGTCCCCCCACCAGTGGCACCTCCACCATTTCTGCAATCTTGCCAGTGGCTTTCACCAGTACCTTATCTGACTCCTTGCCCTATGCTGGAGGTCTGTAGATCACACCAGTATGGAGAGTGGTTCCATCCCCCCTTCTACAGGGTAACCCACAGTACCTCTCCCCCCACCCCCTTGTATTTCTGGCACTGGGTCCAAAGAGTGCTGACAAGAATAGCATTGACTAGGAGTGTGCGGTAAAAATGGCATTGATTTTTCTTTTGCGAGGGGCTCTACTCCCTGCACCCCCCCACCGGAGTAAAGAGGAGGGAGCAGATCACGGGAAAAATTAAAAATTATGGGGCCGTAGAATACCATAAATAAGTGTAAGTTCTAATTACAGTAAAACATGTTGGAGACCAGGATTAAAACTGTGGTCTCCAATGGCACTGGCCTAGCTGCTCGATGCCCCGCACTCCACACCATGGGAGCAACTCAGCCAGCCTCCTGATGTTCTTGTCAATCTTCAGCACCATGGACAGTGGCGGGGGTGCCACAGCAAAGCTGTAAATCCCCCTAAGCTGTCAAGTGGCTTCTACAGACTAGCTGTGAATTGTGGACTATTCTGGTGGCCTCTTCTGACTCCCGGTACTGTGTTCCCTTTATCCTTTTCACTTTTGCATTCCTTTACATAAAGCATCCCCAACGCAGTGCAACACACACCTTTTCTCTCATGCTATACTTCCAGAACAGAGAAAGCCTGGTATGGCCATGTCAGAATTGTGGTTTTCATTGCACCATGACTTGGTAATGGTCACAGTATCCAGGTTGTCCTCTGCCATGCTGGCTTCTAGGTCTGGAGTCTTATTTTCCAGACTTCTAGCATTTACACACAGGATTTTGTTACTACTCTGATTATTACCCCTCTTTTTTTTTCCTTTTTGCCCCGCTTCTCCCCCTCTGTTTTTAATGCCTTTGTTTCTATTCCTCTTAATTTCTACCACCCTACTTCCTTTATTAATTTACACCTTGAGGTACCTCTGTTCCCTTAGGTTCTCCCTACTTCTTATTTTAGCCTTGGGAGGGGGACAGTTATTGCCTCCCTCAATTTATTCTGCTACACCTCTCGGCTAGTTTGAAGTAACATTCAAACTGTCCACTGAGGACTGCGGTTCCCCTCCCGGATCGAAGCAGGCTATTGGCCTTGTAACGGCTCTTATCTCTCTAGGTTGGACCCTGTCCCCAGTGTAGCCAGACCCCTCTTCTCTGCACCATTCCTTAAACCATGAGTTGAAGGTCCTGGTGTGGGGATCACTCCCCCCCCCCCCCACCATTGTAGACAGGCACCACCTCTGCGAAAGCTACTGAAAATGCCGCCTCTGTAAGACTTCTCCTCAGCTCCCTGAACTCCCCCTGTACTATCCGAGCCCTGTCCCTAGCTAGAGCATTAGTACACAGATGGACAATGACATTCAGCTCAGCCTCCCTCCCTGCTGTCCTAGAGATCCTCAGGATCCACTTCCTATCCCTTCAGGACATGGTGCCATGTAGGCATCTAACCTGCCTCCCCACCACCACCTTTCCTATTCCCAGATCTGTTCCCCTCACAGTTGAGTCCCCCACCAGAAACTGCTTCCTCCTCCTCCTCCTCTACTGCCCTTCTTGTGGTCTCCCCTACTGAGGACCCCACATCCTCCTCAGTTCCTACATCGGGTGCCTTCTCTGGGCCGTCCCACCCAGCCAGAGTGGCGAAGGAATTCTGTAGCTTTACCAGTTCTCACCTGTCAGCCTACCAGAGCCCACCTCAACGCCAGCTGATCCTCCTCCTAGGCACTTTCTGAGGCAACTGTGTTGGACATAGTGGCCCCTGTGTGGGGAAAGAGATTACCCACAACCTAGCAGACTCAACCTGGAGTCCAGCAACCTCCTCCATCATCCCCAAGAGGGGCATGCACATGGAGCAGCACTGCAGTCTCCAGAAGGTCTTCACTGCAGTTTTTGCAGGAACCACAAGTTTGGTGGGTAGCAGATTTGTGATCCATCATTTGCTTAAAAATGTTGAATTGTGATGTATCCTGGAATAGAATCATTACATTCTCATGGTGCTCCTTGACAGCAGGGTTTGTATGTCACCTAGGATCAAGGACAACCACTTTTTAATGTGAACTGTTAATTAGAAAGACTGTACAAAGCCAAGAGGGAAACAGTCAGTGTAAAGTATACTGGAAAGAGGTTTTCACTCAGACCACCACCCCCTCCCAGATAGATGTGTAATTGTTCCCTATTTCCACCCTCCCGTTCCACTTGTAAGTCAGCCATAGGGGTGGGGGCCCTGTAGAGTGATACACTCTAGCCTTTCCGGCTGACCATAGAAGAACAGACATTGATGGCAGAAAGAGGCTGACTGATCCATCTAATCTATCTGGCCCTACCTATAGTATGATGTGCTTCAGCTCTGCTGTTTGCCCACCCTCCACAGGTCCACTCAGCAAGAGACCCACGACTGCCCTCTGAACGAACCTGGTTTCAGCTGGGTCGGATATTCTTTGACATTATTACATAGAACAAGGAGCAGTCTGATAATGCATTTGCCAGGTGGAGACGTTTACTATGCCAGCACCCTTTACTCATGCTCTTAGCTGGCTTGATAGAAGGACTGAGAAACTCATAGGATGGGTGGTAGCCTCTGCCACTGCACTGCTGCTTGGTGCTTCAGTGGGGAACATGAGATACATTTGAAAGCTGTGGGTGATCTGGGAATGCACCCTGCCTAAAGAGTGGTCAGATAGGGAGAAACATTGGCGGAGGGTGGACTGGCTCAAGCAGAAGACTTTGGCATGTCGACCACTGCTGCTCTGCTGTTTTGGGGAAGGGGCTGTCTGCTCTGCCTCTCACCCGATCACCTTGCCTGTGCCATGGTGGCTTGCCAGAAGTTCAGAGGAAGTTAAGTGGAGTCCCCAGGGTGGTAGAGTAGGTTACCCTGTTTAAGTGGAGGACTAAGAACCCCATAGTTGTTAGGCGTAACCATAGGCAACCTATGTGGCAGTTATATAGGGCAGGTAGTAGTGATCAAGCATAATCAAGCCAAAGCACTTACTTTCTATCTGGCAGGCGGGAGGAAGAGGAGAACAAGGCGGCCATTGCACCAAGCAGGTATCCGGAGCAGTGGAGGGGCACAACGGCCCCAGAGTGAGGAGGTGGGTGGGTAACAGGCTTTGTTTATTTGCTGCTGGGCTTCCAGCTTCAGCAGGGGCTAAACACTGTAGCAGCAGCTGCTGGAAGGAGCCAACAGAATGGGAAGTGCAAGGATTTGAAGTGTGGCCAGGCTTTAACAGGACAGCTGCGTCACGGTCCCATAGCAGTTGGAAGGAATAGGGGACCAAGGCAGCCATGGTGCTGAACCGGGATCTGGAGCAGCGGAGGGTCACAGCGGTCCCAGACCGAGGAGATGAGCAGCAGGGTTTGTATATTTGCTGCTGAGCTTTCAGCTGTAGGAGGGGCCAATCACTGTAACAGTGGCTCCTGGGAGGAGTCAATAGAGTGGAGAGCGTGATGATTTGAGGTGTGGCCAGGCTTTAAAAGGCCCAGCTGCATCACGCTCCCGTAGCAGTCTGGAGGAAGAGGGGAACAAGGAGGTTGTCGTGCCGAACAGGGATCCGGAGCAGCAGAGGGGCTCAGCAGCTCCACACCAAGGAGGCAGACAGCGGGCTTTGTTTATTTGTTGCTGGGCTTCTGGCTCCAGGAGAGGCCAGTCACTGTAGCAGCGACTCTTGGAAGGAACCAAGAGACTGGGATGCGTGAGGATTTGAAGGGCGACTGGGGTTTAAAAGGCCCTGCAGCATTGCACTCCTACAGTAGTCAGGAGGAGAGGGGAACAAGGTGCCCATCGCGCCGAACAGGAATCTGGATTAGCGGAGGAGCACAGTGGCTTCAGACCGAGGAGGTGGGCAGCAGGCTTTGTTTATTTGCTGCTGGGCTTCCAGGTCTAGAAGGGGCCAGTCATTGTAGCAGCGGCTACTGGAAGGAGCCAATAGAGTGGGGAGCACAAGGATTTGAAGTGCAGCTGGGCTTTCAAAGGCCCAGCCGCATTGTGCTCCCACAACAGTTGGGAGGAAGAGGGGAACAAGGCAACATTCGTGCTGAACAAGGATTCAGAGCAGCAGAGGGGAACAGTGGCCCCAGACTAAGGAGGCAGGCAGCTGGCATTGATTTCATCCCACCCAGCCACCCTGGCCCCGACCGCTATTAAATAGCCATGGTGGGAGAAGATGGAGCTGCAGAACTGGAGAAAAGCTGAAGGCACGCTCTCTGGGGGAAGAGCCTGCAAAGGAGAAGGTCAGGAAGGAGCTGATCACGACTTGAACAGAGAGCTGTGAGTGAGTCTGTTTATGGCATTACTGTCTACAGCAGGGTGAGGGAAAGGTTGCTGGCATTGTGTTGAAGGGGTGATGAGGACAAATGTGTAAGATCTAAGACAAAGCCGTGTTCGGGTGAAACGTGCGTCAGGAGTTTTTCTGTATCTGCACTTGCATTTTGCAAATTTGTACTCATCTGTTACTGCTGTTTTTTGAATTTGGCAAGTAAAATAAGTATTATTACTATTTTCCTCATGTGGAGAATCTTTTCATGTGTCCCTGTGGTATGCCAAGACTGTTATGCTCATGTATTGTTCTGTCTCAGAGCACCCATCCCTCTGTGCGGCTCTACTCAGCTGTTCTATATTGTAGATTACTATGACTGGGTAACTAGGCAGATGGACAAGAGCCATGCAGTGGATGTCCTGTACCTGGACTTCAGCAAGGCGTTCGATTTGGTACCGCATGGAGACTTGGAATAAAACTTGATGGCACAGGTACAGGAGCAAAATTGGTGGGATGGGTGACAAAGTGGCTGCAGGGAAGACAGCAGAGGGCGGTGGTAGAAAGGAAACTCTCATCCCCGAGGGCAGTAACGAGTGGAGTTCCTCGGCTGTGTACTGGGACCAGTGTTATTTGGGATATTTATAGCAGATATTTTTAGGGGCATAAGAGCAAGAACAGCCTGTTTGCTGAAGACCCCAAGATAGGGGCGGTGGTGGATGACATAGATGGGTGGCAGGGCTTGCAGGAGGATCTGAAAAAGCTGGAGACCTGGGCGGACACTTGGCAGCTGGGGATCAATGCCAAAGAATCAAGGAGAAACTACCAAGGGGTTGCAGCATGGGGAGACTGAGGATTACAAGGATCTGAGGTAGTTATAATGGGATCAATGAACAACTTCACACAATGTAGGGAGGCAGCAGCAAGGGCCAACAAAATACTGGGTTGCATTGCAAGGGGAATAACCTCGAGGGGGGGGGGAGTAACTCTGCTGCTGTGTAGATAACTTGTTAGATCTCATCTCGAATACTGCATGCAGTACTGGCAACCGTACCTGAAAAGGGACATAAAATTACTGGAATGGGTGCAGCGCAGAGCAACTAAGATGATGCAGGGACTGGGGGACTTACCATATGAAAGAAGGCTTAGAGAGTTGAACATGTACTTGCTGGAGGAGAGGAGGTACGGGGGGACATGATCGAGACGTTCAAGTATGTGAGAGGGATGAACAAGAATGGTACGGATGGGCTCTTCAGGGTAAGGGTGGGGAGGGATGCTAGGGGCCATGACATGAGATTGGAGGGGGGGAGGTTCAGAAGGGAAATGAGGCACTTTTTTATGGAGAGGGTGGTGGCGGGTGGAACGCATTATCAGCAGAAGTGGTAAACTGTAGAACAGTGGGCTGCTTCAAAAGGGGCTGGGATAGGGCAGGGGGAGGAGGGAGGGGCTGCTAGCTGTAAAATTGAGCCGACTCAACACACTCAATTGGCCTTTTTTTGCTGGCAATTTGTGTGTTAGTATGTTTGTAGTTATATAGGCAAGGTAGTAATGATCTAGCATAAACAAGCCTACACACTTACTTTCTAAAGTTTAACAAAAACAAATTGGGTGGTGAGGGTGGAGCTCTCGCAACTGTTCACAAAACAAGCTAATATTTAGGGGTTTTTTTCCGGGGGAGGGCACTTTTTCCTTGTGTTTTTCCCCATAGTGTTGCACCTTCTCCTGGAAAGGAACGTTAAGAAACTGGCATAGTGGAGTGCTGGGTGGTAAGTATTCAGGTACGCATAACCAAGAGGTCCTTAGTCCTTCACTTATGGCAGTTACCCAAGACAGGAAGGGACTTGAGGCAGGCCCAAGCAGTACCTGGATACCCCTGTTGGAGGAAGTAAAATAATCAAAACAGAGGTGAATTATTGCTAGCCTGCTGAGGGCACAGATGAGTGCAGATCCTGAAAGAAGAAAATATCTTATGATAAGGGACAAAAGAGAGGTAGACTTTGGATGATAGCCATACCTTTTCCAAGTTCTTCCTTGATTTCCTCCAGAAGAATTTCAGAGTCAAAAGCATGATGACTGGAATCGCAAGAAAGTAGTAACTGCCGATCCATTCTAGAAATTTCTCCTGTGTCTCTGTTTTCCAGCATACACTGTCCAGGGGGAACAGGAGACAGGACTGAGGCTGAGCCCAGACATTTCCCTTGGGAAAATCTTCTGGTAGGAATTCAATACCAACTCTGGACCAAGCTGGACGCTGAGAAGGTCCTGTATCTTCTGAGGAAACGGAGCTCCAAAGATAGACCATAAACAGCAAGCCTAGGGGGGACATTTTCTCCAGCACACAAGAAAACTGATGTGAATGTCACTGACTCTTGAGTGTTGGGGAGGCTGGTTGCTAGGCTGTGGGATAAACAGTGGTGACACAAATGGAAAATATTCTACTATGCTGTACTGTGATGTCATGAGATGATGTCATAAACCTTGCTGTTTGCTGAAAGGGCACCTTAAAGACAGACAGAGGAAAGGGATCTAATGGTCTTAAGGATTTCCTCAAGCAAACAAGTCATACAGTAAGGCATGGAGGACGCTGGGGTGTGTAGAGAAGGGTTTTAATGCTATTAGAAGCTAGGTGATTCTGCCACTGGACGGATCCCTGGTGAGGTCTCACCTGGATTACTGTGCCCAGTTCTGGAGTCCTCACTTGAGGAGGGACATTTCATTCATTTCAGAAGTTTCACCAGGAGCTGGCCCAGTGGCGCTGAGGGTTGAGGCACTGGACACCACACCTTGCGCTGTGCCAGTGACCTGGGTTTGGGAACAGACTCGGGTCACCGATGGCTGGCAGGGGAGAGGAAGGATTGAGTATCCCATGACTGCTCTTCTTCCTCTTGGGTGGGTGAGGGCACTGCGCCGCACTGCAGCGGCACCTGGCGGAAGCTGGGTGCACTGCAGGCACAACAGGGTGGTGGAGCTCAGCGGGCATCCATACGTATGTGCACTGGCGCCATTGCAAGTCCAGCTCCTCAGGATCTAAAATCCTGGAGGAAATTGGCAGGGCAACTGCTTCTGCTGATAGCCGTGCCCTTCACCCTGGACCTGTTTGCGTAGCCATTGGGTGTCTGTGCCCAGGTCCCTATGCGGGGGGATCCTGTCATTGGCCGACCTGTGTGAGTGGGTGCATGAATCCATGAACAGACCTGGTCGAGGGGTGTGGGTGCCAGTGGCGAAGTCATTGGGGAGGCAGCTCTGCCCAAGGAGTAAAACCATTCAATGACAAAAAAAAAGTTTCACTAGGAATTACATACTGAGCTGGTGACAGCTTGTTTCAGAGGCCCTCAATTTATTTATTTATATATATATATATATATATATATATTTATTTAGTTTTGTTAACCGGTAAGTGCGCTAGTCAGCAAGTGACTGTTTTCAGGCAAGACCCAGGAGGTACAATTACAATACACAAAGAGTACAGCCAGATTATTAAGACAACGAGTACAAAAAATGCAGAGAGAAATACATATGGCAATGTAACACACATTAGTAAACAAAAATGTACTTTAGCACTTGATCATGGAACATACTCAAAAATGTGAATAGTAGAAGGCAGAAAATAAGAGAGGATAGGCATCAGTAGAAAAGACACAAGGAAGGGAAAACTGGCAAAAGGATAGGAGGGAGAGATTAAGTGGAAAGGAGGTGCCGTCAGATACGGCAACAGCGGGGTGAGGTACCAACCTGCGGCCGGGCCTATGGAGCCGAAAGACGGCAGGCGAAGAGAGGGTGGTAGGGGGGAGCGGCAGTAGACGGCAACAGCGGTAGGAGGTAGGAAAATACAGCCGGTCTGGTGGAACCGATAGACGGCAGGGCGAGAGTGAGGATGCCGGTGAGAGGGGATAGGCGGAGGAGTTACGGCAATAGCGGCAAAAGGTGTCAAAGTCAAGCTTTGCCAGGAACCAAGAGACGCAGGGCAGGGAAGGGGGCCAGTAGACGGTGGGAGGAGGTGGTAGGTGGAGAGAGGTGACTAAGCACAGCCAGGAGGGTGGGACTAAGGAGGCATGGATGAGGTAGGAACAGGTAAAGGTGAGTTTGGTGGGGAGTGGCAAAAGGGGAAGAGGATATAACAGAAGAAGGGGGGAAGAGGCAGCAGGGTTAAGTGAGGAGAGGCTAGAAGTGAAGATAAGAATGTCATGGAGTAAATAGCGACTTACAATTGTCAACAGCTAACATTAGGCTTATAAAGAAACAGGTTAAGGCAACATTAATTACAAGGCACAAAATAAAACATTAATTACAAGGCACAGTATAGAACACCCATTTGGACAGGCAAAGTGCTAGCAATGAGGAAACAGTACAAATGCAGCAGATCAGGTAGGGTCAAAGCAAACACATTTGTCCTTAGTAGTGAGGAAAGTCCTGAGTTTGCTCTAAAAGTCACATGAGTGGAGACATCTCTTAGATCCTGAGGTAGAGGTTCCATAGGTGGGGGCAGCATGATGGAAGGAGCCCATGCCCTTTTAGTCCGACAAAGGGGATGGATGAGGGTCTGATCAGCCGATCTAAGATTCCTTGTGGGAATGGCCGGCCTGAGGAGATCAGACAGGATAGCAGGCTTGGACGTCCTTAGGATGGAATCAACTAAATTGTACAAGTAGTACTGCCTGGTAGAGGAAGGAGAGAGCCAACCAAGGTCCTGATATAAGAGACAATGATGCTGCAGCCGAGGTGCTTTGTTGCATACCTGCACACATTATAGTTGATATCCCATAGTTGCAGTGAAGATTTGTGGCCAAGGACAGGATGGGACACCCATATGTAAGGGTTGGCAATAGAATGCCTCTGGCTATCGCCAATTTAGCAGCAGCGGTGAGCAGGGTATTTGGTTCTATAGTGTTCCCCAATTTGCAGTTAATTGACTTGCAGGTTTCCTGTATATGTGCTTTCAGGTCCAAGGCTTGATCCAGGTGGATGCCAAGGTAACGAAGGAAGTGACAGTTTCTATAGGGTCCCCATCGATATCAGAGACAGAGATGGTCAGAGGACAGGATCAAGCTTGTGATTGGAGCCAAACATCATAACTTTTGTTTTATTTGTATTTAAACCCAGGCGTTGAGAGTTCAACCAGTGTTGTACAGCACGAAAATCTGCAGTGAGGGCAGCATTTAGATCCAGGACCTTATCAGAGTGATAATAAATTACCAGGTCATCCCATAAAGAGTGTGTGACCTGTGGTGACCAGCTAGGAAGTTTATTGACTAATAATGAGAATAGAAGAGGGCCAAGTATAGACCCTGAGGGACCCCAATGTTGATAACAGCACTGTCTGACATGGATGAATTAAACCTAACAGCTTGTGTTCTGTTGGAGAGGTAGCTTTGAACCAGGTGGTGACTGGGGAGAGAAGCCCAAGGTACTGAGGGCGGATAGTAGCAGAGAATGGTCAACCAGATCTAAAGCTTTGGTTAAGTCAATGAAGACTGCCCTCTGTTAACTTCTCCTCTATCCATATTGGTAACGATATCTGAAGTGAATTTTGCAAGTGCTGTCATGGTGCTGTGGATGCTTTCTAAAACCATGTTGTGCTGAGCTTAGTAAATTGAATTTCTTAAGGTATTCAGTGATTTGCATGGATACTACTTTTTCCAGGATTTTATTCAGAACAGACAAAATAGCAATAGGTCGGTAATTTGATATGTCATTTTACTGCCTTTCTTAAATACAGGAGTGACTCTGGCTGCCTTCCAGACTTCAGGGACAATGCCATTGAGAGAGATAGGGTGAAGATGTGTGCCAGGGGCCAGAGATGTAGTAGAAGCCATTTTAGTAGTCTTGGTTCTAGGCCATCTGAGCCAGTACTGGTGTTTTCAGAGAGTGACCTGAGCAGCTTTAGGACCTGATGCCTAGACACTTCCCTGAAATAGAAGGGTTGGTTAGTTTGGGGTCCTTCAAATGCTGTGGGGTTAAACTGTGAAGCAGAGGATTGTGATGGGAGGGAAGCTGTGTAGGCAGATAAGTCAGAAAATTGTTGGTTAAAAGCATTTGCATGGTAGTAGAATCATTACAGTGTACACCATGTAGGACCATATCTGAGGGAGTGACATCTTTAGCAGAACCCAAGAAGGACTTAATGTGACCCCAAAACTTGTGAGGGTCATTGGAAGAATTGGATCAGCAGGTTTTGGCAGTATTTATTTCTTGGCCTGCCTGATGCATCTTTTTACAGTCATTTCTGTATTGTTTTATACAGAATGAGATCTGACTACAGTCCAGTTTGTTTGTACTTTTTCCATTGATTGTCTCTAACTTTTAACTTTTGAAGCAGGTCTTTTTTCAGCCACCTCGAATGCTGGCCCCTTACCCTCCTTTTGACTGTAGGGAGGTGCTTCTTTTGGATGTTGCCAAATTCAGTCAGAAATGAATTGAGGGCAGTATTTATGTTTTTGGTAACCAGGTAAGTGCACTGATCCAGAGGATTATTTTCAGTCACGACCTGAGCCACAAGGTGGCGATGCAGGGAAACCAGCTATACTCGGAAGTCAGGCAAGCGTGGGGGTGGCATGATTGATACAGAAGTTAAATAAAGTCTATAGCAAGGACCAGAGTCAGTAGGGGGCATGACTGGAGGTTGATGGGGACAAGGTCAAGCGAAATGTGAGGCAGTTATACTTCACTGAGAGGGTGATAGAACCATGAACAGACTGCCAACAGAAATAGTGGGGGCAGCTACCCTTACTGGGTTTAAGCAGTTTGGACAGAGCAGGGGACTCACAGTCCTGGGGGGCCGGGGGCAGAGGTGTGCAACATGTGTTTCAGGAGCGGGGGAGGGTACCAGACCACCAGCATAGTAGGTCATCGGAGTGAGGTAATATAGTATGGGAGACTCAATGGAGCTTCGATCTCTTTCTGCTGTTAGATTTTATGTTTCAAAAACATACAAAGATTTATGACCTAAAGGACACAGTAGTTGTAAAATACAGTTACATAAGAACTTACCGTAACAGATCTTCGAGCGAGGCTCTTGCAGTAAGTAATAACAGATAGGACTGAAGCCAGCAGGTGCCAGGCCCCACGGAAACATTTCTAGCTAGCAGTCTTCTGTGCTCAAGGGAGTACATCTGCAGGTACATTAGTTTAGCCTCATATTGTTCCTGGTGTAAGCCATGCACCATTTTCATAGCCCTCCGCTGCACTGCCTTTTGTTAAACAAAAGATTCAAATGGTTAAGCCCAGTGCCGCATGGAGATAACTCCAGCAGGCAAGCTGCTGGAGCACTCAGCTACAGGAGTTACGTTGAGGCGGCACTGAGTAGTCTTATCTGAAGCTCAAAAGTTGTGAACTCAGGGATAATATTAGGAATCCTTTTTCTCAGAGGGTGTTCAGCCTGTGGAACAGACTACCAGGGGAGACAGTGGGCATAAAGAAAGTACAGGATTAGGTTGACAGAGGGCCCAGTGGCAGCGCAGTGCACTGCCATGCAGATGACTTGGCTTCACAAGCGAACCTGGGTGGTCATATCGAGAGACAGCCTGGGCTGAGGTAGCTGCTGCATGTCACCGTGCTTCGGCCAGGAGGGTTGATGGCAAACGATCTGTGGCTGTGCCAGGGAGCTTGCTTCTGCTGCATGGGGTGTGCTGCATGCATGTAAGGCTGACAGAGGTTGCGTTCACTTTGGCGAAGTGGGAGGGGCAAACAGAGAGGGGAAGAAAACCCACAGCTGTCTGCATGAGTCAGACAGCCTGAGCTCCTAGCTTCCGTGGGTCCTAGTGCCTGTTGGTGCTGGATCGCAGTCCAAATGTAGGACACAATCTCAAGGAAGGGATAGCTGTCCCCTTGGAGCCTCTGCTGGTAGCCAGTGGGATTGGAGATGCAGGCCTACAAGGCAAGCCTGGAAAAATTTCTGCTTACCAAGAGAATCGTAGGGTGTCCTGGATAGTTGGGTGGATGGGAAATCCCTATAAATTAGTAATTATACAATGGGCCTGAAAATACTGCTTCCTGATTGGTTGGCTGGCAGGATTTACAATGTGTAAATCCTGCCATCACCCCACAGGAAGAAGTGCCAGCCAGCCACATCTGCCATCCCCACTGTGAAATCACTGCAACCTGCGAAATACAAACAGAAAAGATGCCAGGTTCAGTCACCCATAAACGACGGTTAAAGACAGTTTTTCCGGTATCCAGTGAGGATAGCGACTGAATATGGGCGACCGTGAAAACAGGGATTTATATTCAGCTCTTTCCCCATGGGTTACTAGCTGCAAGGGTAGTGACCCTACGTGAAAGCAAGTGTAGGGAAGGGTGACCAGAAGGGGGGGTAGCAAGGGGAAGGACAGGGTAGGGGTTTTAGGGGACTGGTGTGCCTGCTGCTGCTGAGCTACCCATGTGGTGGTGTGGGTGGCTAGCTGTGGCGCAGCAGGTACTGAGTTCGGGGCTGGGCCAGGAGCATGGAATGTTGCTGCTGCCTCTGGCAGTGGGACTTAATTTTTAACGACATCTGAATTTGGTCCTCTCCCAGCATGCACCCACCTGGAGTTGAGAATCTAATATCAGGGGTGCAAGTCAAAGTCCTCCCCAAAGAAAAAACATTTTTAGTGTTCCGGATGTCGGGTCATCTGGAAGTATGTATCGCTGATCTTCCCTTGTCAATCTTCACTATTCATTACTGTTTGGGTGTAAGTTGGAGGCATGCACCCACTATGGGAGTTTTTTTTATGGCGGGAGGAGTCGGCGCCACCCTCAAGAGCAACACACTGTGTGGTATGTGAGGGGCAGCCGCTAGGCGCCGCCAACTCCTCTTTCATCCCAGTTCTGTTTCTCCCTCCATCGAAGCTGCACCTGCTGCGTGAGTCAGAGCATTTCGAAGTATGCCACTAGGACTTCATTCGATGCCGTCTACCCTACGACGATTCCTCATCCCAGTTCTCTTCCCAACACCAGTAAGTTTGTTCCAATCATTTCTTTTAACGGCGCTGGGAGCTTTTTCTGTGTTATATTTTATTTCTCATCATGTCCAGTTTGGGAGCCAAGTGAAAATTAAATGCAGCCCATGCCCCGATGCGTCAGTGCTCCTGTGGCCGGCATTTCTCCGTGATAGACCTTCCTGATGTCTGCCTGCAGTGCCTGAGACCTAACCATGATATGGACAGGTGTGACGCCTGCTTTTCGATGGACTGCCGAGTTCTTGAAATCCGCGCGTTCAAAGTCGGCAAGGCCCAGCCAACTTTTGGAGGGCGGCATTGTTCTCTGGCTTCCCAGGCCAGGACTTTAGACCCTTCCACCGGGTCCCCTCTCAGGCCTATGTGGTCTGGTGAGGAGGAGGCCTCCTCATCTTCAAGCCTTGCAAGGAGGAGGCCTCTTCTGCGGTGTCAGAGGAACATTGTGGCCCCTCCCGGGGTCGCATCGGAGACGCCGCCTTGGCAGTCACCTCTTCGGAGGTGCAGACTCCCCCAGTGTCGCGGGCCACAGTTGCTGGGTCCGGCACTGGTGAACCCTTGATGACGCCTTTCAGCACCATCTCGTATCCTGGCACTGTTCATCCGGTCGACCCCGTTGGTGGCACCGTGTTGGGGTCCAGTGCCACATGCGGTACCAGGGCTGTAGGTGGGGCTGGGTCTCAGAGTCATGGGCAAGACGCATGGAGCGTCTGACATCACGAGCGACACTGGTGCCGTTCCCCAGGGGACTCTTGGGGTCACCAGCATCGAGGTCCTTCTGGTCGACTCTACTTCAGAAGCAGGTGATTCGGACGTGGACCCGTCTCGCACCCTGATTCTTTGGGATCAGAGTTCTCTGTGGGACACGGTGTTAGGTGGCCTAGTGCTCCCATTCCCGAGTCCCCACAGCAGTCTTTCTCTGAGGACTCCTAGGTTGAGGGTGGCCTAGAGTCTATGGAGGAGGGTGGCTTGGTGGTCGGGGAGGGGGCTGTCCCCCCCAGAAGGAGGCTATGGCAGCTGCCAACCCTGGTGCTGCTACACCTTCTCAGGATGAATCAGGGTCCTGTCTTTCAAACAACATGAAGTCTTGCTGTATTCTGACCAATTGCAGTGATGTCCAACCTTTGAACTGCCTCGGAGATGAAAGAGTTAACTTTCCATGCCAGGCATGGAATGCTGAGCTCGAGCTCGGTTGAGACTCTGTCTGTTGCTGTTTGAACTAAAACCGTCAGATTCTTTACTCCGCCTCACTGAACAGTCGCTCCGGAGATTTTCTCCTTTGCTCGGTTCAATTTGTTGGTTAAAGTACCGTTTTTCTCGGTTTTTGACCAAATTTAAACCGTAACCTATCAGTTCAGTCTCTGTCTGTGGTTCGTGAGTACTAGATAGGCTTATTTTTTGTTGTTATTCTGTGTGGAACTTGTAAACGTGGCATCGGTTCGGTTTTAACCGATCAGGTTGTTTAAAAAAAGTTTATTCTGCTTTTAGAGTGCAGTAACTGGTTCTTATCGGTTCAAAAAAAAACGGATTTTATTAGATTTTTTCCATGACCCGTAACACGGTCAGGAACCGATAAGGGTGTCTTGCCTGGCGGATTGCCGAAAAAAGGGTAAGTTTTTGTTAGGACTGGCCATGTCTGAGAAACCCAAAAGAAAAAACGGGCCCACTGGGTTTCAACACTGTAGTGTGTGTGGGGAAGTCTTTGCTAAGGCTGATCCCTCACCACATGTGTTTATTGTCTGGGATTTGACCACTTCGATTCAGACTGCCAAATTTGTAAAAATTTTCCTGCAGCTACCCTGGAAAAAAGAGTTGGTAGGCTCAGGGAAAGGAGGGCCACGAAGTCCGCTGACCCGGATGGCCAGCCCGGTTCAGTTCCAACCGAACCAGAAGGAGTGCCCTCTGACCAGGGCAAAACTTCTTTGCGCAAAAGGAGAACCGACTCCGAGGAGTCGGTTCCGGTTAAAAGAACAAGAAGAGATAAATCAGCCGGTGCGGATCCACAAGTTCTTTCACTGACTGCTGATGAAGTAGCCAAAGCGATAAGGATTGTTCAGTCGCTATCCCCGGTTCCGACCGAACCGGTACCATTAGGAAGGCGCTTCGGTTCGGTCAGTTCCCCCGGTTCCGGATTATAATTTAGAGGAATTTTATGAACCGGAGGAGGAGGAAGGAGAGTATGAGGAAAGGGAGTGTGATTACGAAAGTCTGGATGTGCCCATTGACCTGGACATCTTCCCAGACAGACCTTCAGGAGTGTCTCCTCCTAGGCTTTCTGAGTCCACTTCCCATTTTATGTTTTACAAAAAAGTGGCTGAAACTCTTCAGCTTCCTATGGAAGAAGCTGTGGATGACCAGGAGGAGCCTGACTATGTTGAAATGATGGATATCCCAGAGTCTAGGAGGCTGTCTATTCCCCCCTTCATAAGTCCTTTGGGAAACGGACAATGAAAATTTTAAAGACTCCTAATTCTATACTTCCTGTGGACAAGAGAATGGACAAGAGGTATACTCTCTCAGGCTCAGATACAGAGTTCCTTACCTAGCAGTGCAGCCATGTTGGGGTAGTGCAGGCTGCAGCCTGTGATAAGGCAAATATACCTTTGGCTTCACATCCCCCCAGATAAGGACTCCAGGAGGATTGATGCCATGGCAAAGAAACAGTACATGGCAGCATCCTTGGGACTCAGGCAGGCTAATTATATGGCTTATACAGCTAGATATCAGAAATCTAGATGGGACACTGTAATGGCTTTAGCAAAACAGGTCCCTGGCCAGCTTGCCAAGGAGCTGGAGCAGGTGGCTGCGGATGGTATTGAGGCATCCAAGGTGCAATTCCATGCTGCAGTGGACTCCAATGATATTTCATCTAGAGTCGTGGCTACATCTGTGGCCCTTCGTAGGATGGCTTGGCTCAGATGTACTATCCTGTCTCAGGATACCCAGACTAAGGTCATGGATTTTCCTGTTGTGGGTAATCCTCTGTTTGGGGAGCAATCAGAGAACTACATGAAGAAAATGGATGAATACAGGACCACCTACAGGAGTGCTCAGGCCAAGGAAAGGCAAGCCACTCCTCAGAGGCAGCATCCCGGGGGTAGGGGCAGGCCTTTTCATAGGCCTTTCTACCAAGCCCAGGCCTCCTCTTCTGCCTAAGCTCAGACGGGGTTCTTTAGAGGGAGAGGCAGAAGGGGTACAAGCAGACCTGCTTCCACCCCTCAGCCTAAACCCGCTGCCAAACGGGCACCCTGATGGGTTTGCCAGGGCCGATTCTCCACCACCTGTAAGGGGCAGACTGGCTTACTTTGTCCAGGACTGGATGTCTTTAACATCAGACAAATGGGTCCTGGAAGTAGTAAGCCAGGGACTGGTTCTCAGCTTCAAAAAATTTCCAAAGATGAGAACCAGATCCTTTCCACCTGCAAATCCTTCAGAGGTACTTGCCCTAGAGGCAGAGGTCTCTTCCCTCTTGACTCTGAGAGCCATAGAGAGGGTCCCACCCCTACACAAAGGGAAAGGATTGTACTCCAGGTACTTCCTAACCCCCAAAAAGACAGGAGAATGGCAGCCCATCCTGGATCTCAGATATTTAAACAAACACCTTTTAAAGCCAAAGTTCAAAATGGTGACTCTGGGAATACTTCTACCCTCTCTAAGGCCAGGGGACTGGCTAGTCTCCCTGGACCTCAAGGATGCCTGTTTCCATATTCTCATCAGAAGCTCCCACCGAAAGTACCTCAGGTTCAAGCTGCTGTCAGGCCACTACCAATTCAGAGCAATGCCCTTCAGCCTAACTTCTGCTCCAAGGGTGTTCAAAAAATGCATGGCAGTAGTAGTTGCCTTCCTAAGGAGGAGAAAAAGGATCTCCATATTTCCATACCTGGACGACTGGCTCATAGTAGGCCAGTCCCCAGACCAAGTCAAGTTACACCTACAGATAACTCAGCAACTGCTCACTTCTCTAGGTTTCCTGCTGAATCTTTCAAAGTCAGTTCTAGAGCCTGTGCAGCTCCTCACCTTCATAGGGGCAGAGCTGGATACAGTAAAAGCAAGAGCCTTCCTTCCCCTGGACAGGGCAAGGACACTTATTTCACTGGCCTCTTCATTCACCCCCCAGGTGTCTCGACCAGCAAGGCATTTTCTGCAACTCCTAGGACACATGGCTGCCTCTACAGCAGTGGTGCAGGGAGCAAGATTTCAAATGATGGATATTCAGTTCAACTTGAGAGCCTTTTGGTCTCAGAAAAGGGACCCTCTGACCAAACTAATTCCAGTGACTTGAACCCTGATCCAGGTGTTACAGTGGTGGCTGGATCAGGACAGTCTAAGACAGGGAGTTCCTTTTGTCACTCAGTCTCATTCTCTAATCTTTACTACAGATGCCTCCCCTCTTGGGGTGGGAAGCCCACTTGGGACCCCTGACCACCCAAGGGTTGTGGTCTCCTCAGGAATCTCTGCTTCACATCAGTCTATTAGAACTCAGAGCAGTGTTTCTAGCACTTCAAGCTTTTTCCAAGTCTGTTCAGAACAAAGTAGTTCAGATCAGGACACACAATACCACCACAATGTGGTATATCAGTAAGCAAGGGGGCACTCGGTCTACGGCTTGTGCACAGAGGCAATTAAGTTATGGTCTGTGGCCTATTCCCTGAACACCTCTCTTACAGCAATACACCTCCCAGGCAAGGACAATGCCCTGGCAGATGCTCTCAGCAGGATATCTTAGGGCCATCACGAATGGTCCTTGGATCCCCTGGTTTTGAAGGTGATCTTATCCAGATGGGGCACCCCACAGATAGATCTTTTTTGCAGCCCCAGACAATCACCAACTTCCTCTCTTCTGCTGCAGGCCCCAGTGTTGGGCTCAGTCCCCCTGGATGCCCTAGTTCTCAATTGGGAAGGGAAGTTCCTGTATGTTTTCCCCCCTTCCCTCTCCTGTTCAAGGTGTTAGTCAAAATCAGGTCTCAACCCTGAAGGTGATTCTGATTGCTCCAGACTGGGCCAGGCAGCCCTGGTACCTTCTTTAGCTGTCCTTAGCAGTCCACCTTCCCCTATCTCTTCCCAGGAATTACAACCTATTAACATGTGCTCAGGGGAGGGTTTGGTATCCGAATCTCAAATCTCTCAATCTCAAGGCCTGGCTCTTGAAGAGTTAGAGTTTGCTGATTTGCACCTCTCTCAAGGTGTTATGGATATTCTAAAGGCTTTGGAAGCCTTCCACCAGAAACACTTACAACTCCAAGTGGAAAAGATTTTCTATATGGTGCTCTGGGAAACATATTTCCCCAGAGTCTGCTAGCCTGTCCACGGTCCTGGACTATATGGTTCATCTTAATAGCTTGGGGCTCAGACCAGCTACACTAAGAGTGCATCTGGCAGCTGTCTCTGCCTTCCTTTCAGCAGGCCAGCTTTCTTCCCTTTCAGCCCATCCTGTATTCTCTAAATTTTTCAAGGGATTGCTTCATACCAATCCTCCATACAGGGACCCTGCCTCTGTTTGCATTGCCCAGCTGATGCAACCCCCTTTTGAGCCTTTGTCCTCAGCAGAGCTTAAGTACTTGACTTGGAAAACTGTTTTCTTGGTGGCCATCACTTCTGCCAGGCGCATAAGTGAGTTACAAGCCCTGTCAGTGGAGCCTGATTTTATCTCTTTCCATAGAGATAAGGTGGTCCTCTGGACTAATAGGAAGTTCTTGCCTAAGGTGGTTTCAGACTTCCACCTTAACCAGTCTATGTGTCTCCCTGTTTTCTTCACTGACCTTTCCTCCTCAGGGGAAAGGAGGCTGCACAGTTTGGATGTGAAAAGGGCCCTTAGCTACTACATAGAGCGTACCAAGGGTCACAGGTTTGACTCCCTCCAACTGTTCCTCACTTATGGTGAAGTTGGTAAGGGAAAACCTGCCACTAAGAGATCTACTGCCAGGTGGATTGTCTCTTGCATTCAGTTTTGGTATGAAAAACTAGGTAGGACTCCACCCTCAGGCCTGAGGGCTCACTCTACCAGAGGTACAGCTGCTTCCCTGGCTGCTGCCAGGGATATTCCTATCTTGGAGATCTGTCAAGCAGCCACCTGGAAAACAGTACACACTTTTATCAAGCATTACTCTCTGGATATCCAGGCTAGGATTGATGCTCGGTTTGGCACAGCAGTGCTTCAGAGCCTATTTCCTAGGTAGGTTCTGTCCCTCCTCCATGGAGGTACTGCTTGGTAGTCTGCAATTTGTCAGAATACAGCAAGACTTCATGTTGTTTGAAGATAAAATTAGTCAACTTAGTAATGTTGTTTCTTCTAATGGAGTCTTGCTGTATTCTGACCTCCCCCCGCCTCCCCTCTCAGAACCCTTGTTTTGGGATGTGGGTGGGCAGTAGCAGTGTTGGCACTCGAGAGGTGCCCCACCCCTTATTTCTCACCCCTTTAGTTTGGGTGGGTGGGTGTTGTGTTTGTTTCATTTTTTGGGTTTCCTGACTTGAGTCTTTGTTTTGGGACCAAAAAATCTGTTTATTATATTTAGTAGCCAGTTGGCTAGTGTAACTTTACAGTTTCTACACAGGACACCCAGTGAGTATAGCTCGTAAAGATCTGATGGTTTGAGTTCAAACAGCAACAGACAGAGTCTCAACCGAGCTCGAGCTCAGCGCTCCATGCCTGGCATGGAAAGTTAACTCTTTCATCTCTGGGGCAGTTAAAAGGTTGGACATTACTGCAATTGGTCAGAATACAGCAAGACTCCATTAGAAGAAACAACATTACTAAGGTGAGTAATTTTTTTCTTGGGGGGGGCCCCCCTTGGGAGTCAAGGAGGAGGGTGTCCTTGGAGTTTGAGGGGTCAGGGTGAAGGGCATCAGCGCTCCTTGCCACCCCTCGGGGTGCATGGAGGAGCCATAGTGCCGAGCCCTGCCTCTCCCTCAAAGGCTCGGGGAACCCTTCCAGTGGCGCCGCCATGGGTTGCGCTTCTGGACCCCTTTTCGTCTCTTCCAGAGTTTGCATTCCCAGGGTTCCATCTTGCGACCTGGTTTGATTTTAGGGACCTGCCAGCTCGGGCTCCATTTTCTGGATTTCAGAGCCCTGGCAGAGAACAGTTGCCTCCTTGTAGGTGCCCCTCTCCCATTCCTCTGCAGCCAACCCCTCTCTTCCAGGCCATGTTGGCCCTACGGGGCCCTTATCCTGGGAGACGTTCAGAGGCACTGCGGCAGCCTTCCCGTCATATGTTAGATATATGCACGAGGGGGTATTTTGCCTGTCCCTTCCACCGCAGGAGTCTTGTGGACATTTGAGTTCCCCATCCTCCTTGGAGGGAGAGGAACCTTCTGCCCACCTTTTTTCTGACGCTGATTTCACTGAATATCAGCGCTTCCTTTCGAGGATGGTTGCGGATCTCCATATCTCCTATGTCAGACGTGACAATACTGAGCGGGAGATGCGTGAATTCCTTGGTGAATTTGGTGTCCAGCATTTGGTGGTGCCATCCTGGCCTGTTCCCTTCCAGGTGTCGTCTCTCCACACCTGGCAGTCTCCAGTCTACCTTATCCCAGCCCTGGCAGATTGCAGGAGAAGGTATTGTGCTCCATCTGAGTCCCTAGGTTCTCACCCCAACTCACCCTCGGGATTGGTGTTCCTAGAGACTCCCTATGGGCGCTGCCGCTGCCTGGAGCATGACCAACCACTGAACTCAGATTCCCTACAATTCGACAGGTGGGGGGTGAAGAGTGTTCTCTTCTTCTCGTGCAATGCTGTGCATTGCATCACATCAGGCACACCATGCTGCCTATAACAGACACTTGTGGTCAATGCTGTCTCAGCTACTAGCATCAGTACCCGATATGGAGCAATCTAGACAGGCCATTGTCCTCTCTGCTATAGGCCAGGAACTGGCAAGCCTCCAATCATGGACATCCTATGATGCCAAGGTGGTGGCTGCCAGGCTTCCGGGGACAGCGATCTGCATTAGGCAGATGGCATGGCTTAGTCTAACAAGGTTGTCACCCGAGCCCAGCGTGAGGTGAGTCGTTCTACCTCCCAAGGGACCCGCTTCTTTTCTTCTAGGGCTAGGAGACTTCTGCAGGGGCTTCCTCCATCCCATCTTCAGGGGACACCTCATAGCTCTCCTTTGCCTTAGGCTTCCAGTCTAGTATAGCCAGGGTCTCTTCTTCCTGTTTCTCTCCAGCAGGAAGCTGAGGGTCTTGTTTCCTCAGGGTTTCGCTAGTCCCCTTCTGGGAAGGCTTGGTACTCACCCAACAGTAATGAATAGTGAAGACTGACAAGGGAAGATATGAAAATTATGTACCTACCGTAATTCTTTATCTTCTCTTTTATCTTCACCATTCATTACTGAATCCCACCCACCTTCCCCTCATGGGCCTCCTTCTTGGGCATCCCCTCCACCCTGCTTGTTTCTCCTGCCTTTCTCCTCATGGCCTTCGAGCCTAATTTCCTGAACCTGAGCCTCCGTTCTTCTCTCAGAACAGGTAGCATAGTTCTAGAAAGGGAGTAGGATTTTGTCTTTCTCCTGAGGGAACTCTTTCTGATTACGTTTGAAGGTGCCCTACGGGCCCCTTCTTAGGCCATGTTTGCTCAATCACCAGTTAACAAGGCTAATCTTAAACGGTCCTGTTCCTTGGTTCAGGATCCTGCTGGTATCTCTGGATCTTGTCCGGTCTTCACCAGTCTGTGCTAGTCTAACTCTAGGCTAGCATTCTTTCAGATTGCTTTTTGGAACTGGTGATCTGATTTTGCCTCTGCTTCCCTGGGAGTCAGAACGAGTTTCCTACTCTTCCTTGTCCACTTCCCAAAGGGGTGCCCTTGGTAGGGCTTCAACCCCCTCTCCCCCCACCAGTATTAGCACGCAATAATGTGCTAGTGGGATCCTTTCTCCCCATCATAGCTGGGCGCTCTTCTTCAGAAACAGATTCTAACCCCAGGAATCACTCATTATGATTAAACTTAATGCAGTCAGCCTCCTGTGTTGAACTGCCTGGAGAAATGGAATTTTATGCAAATTATGGAATTCTCAATTGGCTCATGCCACTTTCAAACTGCTGCCCTAGCAACTGCTGCACTCTGAGTGCTTCAGATTCTTTACTTCGCCTGCCTAGTAAGGACATCCCGGAGAGCTCTCCTTGAACTGTCTTCACAATAAAGTTTATCTGTGGCTAAGTACTCATTTTAGTTTAATTTCAAATTGATGCTTTAGAAACAGTGTTTAGTATAGTTTATCTGTATTATAGTAGTTTTTTGGCTTTATTCACGGTTCCCTCTCTGTTCCTTGGAACCTAGGGTCCTGCGTCTATTTGAGAGGTTTTTCCTCCTGCAGCCCCAGCAAGGCAAGAAGTGCTGGAAGTGTTTTGGGAGGAGGAGGAGGATGACTTTGAAGGGGAACCTATAGATCCAGAGGTTCCCCTGAGCAGGAATTTGGGTCCCCTCCTAGAAGCCCTGAGGAATACTCCTCCCATTATGCTTTTGTCAAGAACATGGTGGAAATCCTGAATCTTCCTCTTCAGGAAACAGAAGAGGATATGGAGGAGACAGATTTTCTGGACATGATGGGGTTAACACCCACGAAACGTCTGGTTCTGACACAAAGCACATCTTCTTGACCTGGAAGGACACTACTTCTTTATTCAGCAGTGAGCTGTGTGGTAAATTCTATATTGCACTTGATATCTGCAACACCGTGCACTTTTGCTCAATTCTGTGGGAGGTGAAACTAACTACCTTTGGTAATTGCTTTTTATTTACATATTTATTTAGTGTTTAACCAAGAAGGGGCTTGCAAACTCTGTTTATCTTGTGAGTAACTTCAGAAGGATTTAAATACTGCATTTGGGTAGCCCCTGGATGTAGCTAGATTGTCTACTAGGATTTTCTGACAGTTAAACTATTTTTAAATAAATTACAGGTGACTGAGGAGTTGAAAAAGGAGCTTGCAAACTCTGCTTATCTTGGAAGTAACTTCACAAGGGTTTGAATACTGTATTTTGGTTGTCCCTTGGGGTAGCTGGATTGACTACTAGGATTTTGGGACAGAAACTATTTTTAAATAATTTACTGGTGCGTAGGATTTTGTGATAGTTAAACTATTTTTAAATAAGTTACTGGAGGTTAGTTGAATTACTATAAAGGGCAATACTCACCAGGGTGGTGGAGCAGTGGTGCATTTGATTTTTTCTAACAGTCACCTGTGGTTGTGGACCACCCCCCCTTCCCCACCCACCCCCAGGCATGGCATTTCTTTATAGTCAAAGTTCTTGCATCACGTCCTCAACAGGTCTTGTGGCAGAACTGTCATATTCTTAATAACCCAGCACAATGCATAAAGGGTAAGTATACACCACCAAAAAAATATATATATATATATATATATATACATATATATATATATATATATATATAGATTACATATTGTATACTATAAGGAAGAGGGACATGTGCGGAGTGGTGCAATGCACTGGCTGTGGGGTAGCAGTTTTCCAGGAAACATTCTGGAAACTGCGTTGCTGTCCTATTTGCAGGAAATGGTCAGCTCTGAGGGAAAAGATTGACCACCTCCAGGCTGAACTGGCAAGGACTAAGGAGGCCTTCCCCACCCAAAGAGCACCACTGCCACAACCGCTGCCTCAGAGGTTGCCAAATATGAAGAGCAGTTGGACCACAGTAGGTTCTGGGAGGGTGCGGGTGGTGGAACAGAGGCGATGCCCCCTAGTTGTACCTCTACACAAATCATATGCCAGTCTGGCAGAGCAAGATTCCTCTGTGATGGCACCCTCAGTGGATACCAAAGAAGAATGCTGAGGGCATCCACAAGGGAGACCCACAAAAGGTTGGCAAATGACACCACAGGGGAAGCTAACAGCTTCTCATAGGGGACTAAATTGTTAGGGAGGTAGAACTGGGGAAGGGAGAGGAGAGGGAAGTAAGGTGCCTGCCTGGTGCTATGGCTTGAAGGGACAAGAAGTGAATCCTCAGGATTGCAGAAGCAACATCACAGGAGAGGGAACTAGATGTCATTGTCCACCTTGGGACAACTGACCTAGCTAGGCATGGAATCAGTGCAGTGCAGGATGAATTTCTGGAGTTGGGGAGGGGTCTGAGACAGGTAGCAAGCACGTTTACCTTCTCAGAGGTGCTGCCAGTCCATGGCAGGGGTGAGGCTAGGGTACTGTACACCATGCAGTTTAATGAATGGTTGCAAAACTGATGCAGAGCACAGGGCTTTGGCTTCATTGGGGACTGGGGGTACACCTGGAGAGATGAAGGCCTATACTGGCACTATGGTCTGCATCTGTCCATGAAGGGAACCAAGCTCCTAAGTGACATGTTTAAATGCTTCCTTGGCAAGCTTTTAAACTAGCCAAGGGGGAAGGTGCTGAGAAGAGGCAGGAAATTTCAAGCCTCTCCCCACAAAACATGGCAGGTAGTAAGGTAAACACTGAGGTACAGAGCTCAACAGAGGGCAGGACAGGGGTAAATAGAAAAATAGACAAGGGCAGTAAGAGCAGGGATGGGGTAAAAAAGGATAAAGCCAACATTAAATGGAGGGCAATGAGTACCAATGTCCGTAGTCTGGGAAACAAGCTTCCTGAGCTAGTAGCCCTGATGGAAGATGAACAATTGGATATTGTGGCAGTCACGGAAACATGGTACACGGAAAACCATGACTGGGATGTCAACATACCAGGGTACACGGTCTACAGAAGGGACAGGGAGGGTAAAAGAGGAGATGGAGTAGCTCTGTATATAAGGGAAAGGATCAGAGCTACAGAACTAAAACGTAAAGGGGGAGGACAAGAGGCAAAGTGGGTCACCTTGAAGACAGGGAATGGCATCGCAGTCCGCACTGGGGTTGTATACAGACCCTCATCTCAAGTGGAGGAAATGGACAAGAAAATGATAGAGGACATTCTCAAAATGGCTGAAAAAGGGGAGATACTGTTGATGGGGGACCTGAATATGCCAGATGTTAACTGGATGACATGTACTGCAGCCACATCCAAGAGCAGAGTCATTCTCGATGCCCTGCAGGGGGCAGGCCTTAGACAGCTAGTGTTGGAACCCTCTCGGGAGGGAGCAATACTAGACCTGGTACTCTCAAATGGAGAGAGGATCACAAATTTAGAAGTCGGTAGACATCTGGGAACAAGTGACCATTGCACAGTGTGCTTCACAGTAAGCATAACCGTGGAGACAAGCCATACAAGAACAAGAACAAGGATACTGGACTTTAGAAGGGCTGCCTTTGGCAAAATGGGTGAATACATGAGGAATGCACTAGCAAATGGCCAAAAAGGAGGGGTGGAAGAACAATGGAGAAAAATCAAAACTGCTATCATAGAGGCAACAAGCCTTTGTGTGAAACAAATAAAGGAAGAGGTTAGGAACTTGGGCAGGCATCGTTTTCTGGTGCTCGGAGACAGCTGTTTTAAGCTGATTCCGGTGTTGGCTAGCTTGCCTTTTTAAAGGCGAACTATATACATTGTCCAGCCCCACTCCTTGCTTATTTGTTGTGAACGAGCATCACCATAGTAACTGGTGACGTCAGTGCTGCAACGGCCATATAGCTGTCGGCTCCAGCGAGCGGAGTCGAGCACGGAGCGGAGGCAGCGCGGGCAGAGGCCAGCAGCATCTGTCGGCGTCCATAGGCAGAAGAAGGCTAGATGGTACTGTGAGTTATACCAATACCTAATTCTTAACTGGTAAATAAATGTGTGGTCAACTTTGGATACTCTGGGCATAATAGATAGGCATTGAAATTGCTTGTTATGTAGTTTGAGATTTTATCTCCCTGCATTTGAATGATTGGGTCTTTGACTTACTCCTTGTTTAAGTTGATATCATGGACAATATTATTCAAATAAATAAAGAATGCTTTAGGTGCAGATGTCAATCCTGTGCCATGTACCTATTATCTAATATTAATGAGTTTATATTACCCTTTACTTGTATTAAATGCAAGTTGAATCAAGATTTAACAGCTGAATTAGAGCTTTTTAATAATAGATTGAGGTTCTTAGAAACAAGTCAAGAAGAAATGTCTAGTAGATTTAAAAATCAAAATAACAACACTTCTCAATCTACTAAGTGCAGAACAGTTGTTAAAAAGTCAAAACAACAGGGGAAAAACCCCCAAACACTACCTAAGCGTCAAAGTGTCAATGAATCCCTTACTCTTTCTGAAGTAACTACTGAAATAGTCTCTGGATTTCAAAAAAGGGTAAAAAGAACAAGGGAAGAAGATGCACCAGATAACGCAGATGAAGACTGGTACATTTTACAAGGTCAAAAAAATGCAAAAAAGGGAAGAAGGGCAGACCAATATATGGTTCCAACTTTTAATTTTTTTGATCCCTTGACATGTATTTCTGATAAAGCCAATACTTCAGAAATAACAAAAACTTACACTTTTGAAAATACCAATAATTCAGAAACTACAAAACTTACTGTAAGTAAATCGGATGCCTCAAATCAAGAGTTAAACTCTGTTTTTTCTTCTTCTTGTACAGTACAACCCAGTACTGATGTTAGTGAACCTATTATTCATGACTTTCATGAGGATGATCCATTGATTTCACTAGATTTAGAAACTTGTACTAAGTCTGAGGTGATACAAGATGAATTGGCAATATAAAGAGACAAGTAATAGTTTTAGGTGAGTCCATTATAAAACATTGATAGGATAATTTGTAATCCAGATAATGCTGATAGAACTCTCTCTAGTTTCAGGGGTGCAGGTATTACAGATATCACACGGATGTCTAGCACTATACTACACAATTCTGGCTCTAATCCTTTAGTAATTGTTCATGTAGGAACTAATAATGTACTTCACAATTCTAATCAAAAACTAAAAGAGGACTATGTAGCATTAACCAATAAATTATTAGATTTAGGGTGTGAGGTGCTACTGTCTGAAATCTTCCCAATTCCTAGAGCCAATTTTGCTCAGCAATGTAAATTGAGGGAAATTAACAACTGGTTAAGAGGTTGGTGTATAAAACAGAACATAAAATGCATCACCCATTGGGAAGATTTCTATGGTAAATCAAATCTCTATTGTTGGGATGGCCTACATCTCAGTAGGAGAGGTAGTAAACTATTGGGCGAAAGCATAGGCTATTCCATTACTAGTTGTTTAAACTTCCAGTAAAGGGGGAGCTGTATGTATGTAATACAACTCTAGAACTCAATCCACAAAATCCTCTCCTTAATCCCATAATTCCAAGTAACCAACAGTTTAAAGCCTCAAATATAATTAGCTCCCCTCCTAAAACTAACTTAAATGTTATATTGACTAATGCCAGAAGCTTACGCAATAAAAAAGAAGAGCTTACATATATTTTAAAATCACAAAACATATCAGTATGTGGAGTTACTCAAACCTAGAACAGGGATGGTGACTGGAATACTGATATAACGGGATATAATAAATTTCAAACCGAAATGACAAAAAAAAGGGTGGAGGTATTATATTATACATTGAGGAAAACTTGAAGGCAAACATAATAAATACTAAAATAAGTACAAATGAGAGTCTGTGGGTCAAAATCAATTTGCCACATAGTCCAATCATAATAGGTTTAATATATACAGTAGATCACCCAGTCTTACTTATGATGAGAATTGAAGAAATCATTGGGGTACAAATAAATACTTCCTATATATTGATGGGTGATTTTAATCTACCAGCTGTTAATTTGGACAATTATGCATCTGATTCAAATATTGAAGCTAAGTTTATTGATGTATTCATTCAATCTAATTTGGAAAAAATAGTTAAAGAACCTACTCGAGGGAAAAATATCTTGGATATTGTCCTCACAAATGTTGTTGAGAAAATAGAAAACATAAAAGTACTTCCACCTTTGTGGGATAGCAATCATTGTATTATGAAATTTCAATATAAGACCGATTTGTCACATACCAATGGTATTACTAAGATCAAAAATTTTAACAAAGCAGACTACACTAAAATAAATGACTTTTTATCTAAATGGAATTGAGTTACTGAACTTAATAATCTGAAATTATTACAAATTTGGGAAAAAATTATAATAAAATTAACATCTGTCTTTCTACTTGGGTTCCTTATAGAACTAAGTATCGTAGAAATAAACATGTTCCTCTCTGGTGGTCCATTAATATTAAGAAACAACTTGTTAAAAAAGGAAACTATATAGAAAATATATTAAAAATAAATCTAATAGTTTCTTGAACAAGTACAAAACTGCAGCTAAGAAATTAAAAAAATATGATTAAATCTGCTAAATCAAGAGCAGAACTCAATTTAGTTACAAAGGTCAGAGATAATAAAAAAAATTCTATAACTGTATTGGTTCATTGAAAGGAAGTCATCAATCTATTAGCAATATTTCTATTTTTGATGAAATTGCCACTGCTACAATATTAAATGAACAATTTTTAAAAGTTTTTGAAACTAAGGAAGCTGTAAAAAGCCCATTTCTTGTGAATAACATTAGTTGTCCTGTCTTTACAAATGTGGAGGTTGAAAAAATAATTAAATCTTTAAAACCTAACAGTTCTTCAGGTCCTGATGGCATTCCACCTAGATTTTTACAGAGAATTAGTCATTTACTTTCCGGTCCACTGACAGTGCTATTTAATGCATCCATCCTTGAAGGCAAAGTTGTTCAGGCCTGGAGAGAAGCAATAGTTATTCCTATTCACAAGGGAGGAGATAGACATGATCCTAACAATTATCGCCCAATAAGCCTAACTTCTATCATGGGTAAAATTATGGAAAGACTGCTTAAAACCTATATTGTTAACCATGTATTGTAGAAAGGAATAATATAGCTGATATTTTTCAACATGGATTCATGACTGAGAGATCTGTATTGACTAATCTTTTGCAGTTTTTTGAACCAGTGAGTGCTGCCTTGGATAGGGGTATACCGGTGGATGTGATATTCTTGGACTTTGCCAAGGCTTTTGACAAAGTATCACATAAAGTATTGCTACAAGAATTAGTCAGAATTAAACTACACCCTAATATTATAAATTGGATACAATCATGGTTGGATAAACGGACCCAGCAGGTATCAGTGAAAGGTCATCTATCTGATGTGGGTATGGTGACTAGTGGAGTTCCTCAGGGCTCTGTTCTGGGTCCGATATTATTAAATATTTTAGTTTCCACAATGCCTACAACTGACAAGATGAGGGTTTCTAAGTATGCCGATGATTGTAAAATTGGTAGTTTGATAAGCTCTATGTATGATTAGTGTTTAATGCAAAAACATGTAAATAATCTATCAAATTGGGCAAATACTTATGGAATGTTTTTCAATGTAGACAAATGCAAAGTTTTACATTTGGGCAAAAATAATATGGCTTTTGACTATTCTTTAAACAATATTTTATTAAAGAGTATTACTGAAGAAAAATATTTGGGAGTTACAATCTCTAAAAATTTAACTTTTGATAGAAATAATATAATTAAAGTTAAAAAAATGTAACGAAATTATTGGTTCAATTTTGGGAAATATCAAAAGTAGAGACTCTAAAGTGATTATGCAACTTTACACCAGTTTAGTACGTCCTCATCTGGAATACTGCTCCCAGTTTTGTGCCCCTAGTTCTAGTGGGAGTTTAAAACTAGCAGAGGGTGTACAGCATAGATTGACCAAGAAAGTTACAGTCTTACATAACAAAAGTTATGAAGAAAGATTAAAAAAAACTGAAACTTTTTTCTGTCAAATATCGACAAATAAGGGGAGATTTATGTTTGGTATTTCAAACGCTAAAAAATGATTCTTTAAAAACAACAATAGGATTAACAACAGCTTCCAACCTTAAATCGACCAGGAGTCATAAACTCATAGGTGAGAAATGTATATCCACAAAAAGGAGTCTATTCTATACACAAAGGGTTGTGGGAATGTGGAAAAACTTACCTGTAAGTGTTGTTAATAGTACTAATCTAACTACATTTAAGCAGAGATTAGATGATTTTATGGGGGGAAAAATTGAATTCCACCCATAGGGTGTATGGGTGGCGAGTACAATAAAGGGCATCTTTTGACACAAAGCACATCTTTGACCTGGAAGGACACTACTTTTTTATTCAGCTGCGAGCTGTGTGAGAAATTCTATATTGCACTTGATATCTGCAACAACGTGCACTTTTGCTCAATTCTGTGGGAGGTGAAACTAACTACCCTTGGTAATTGCTTTTTATTTACATATTTATTTAGTGTTTAACCAAGAAGGGGCTTGCAAACTCTCTTTATCTTGCGAGTAACTTCAGAAGGATTTAAATACTGCATTTGGGTAGACCATTGGAGGTAGCTAAATTGTCTACTAGGATTTTCTGACAGTTAAACTATTTTTAAATTTACAGGTGGCGGAGAAGTTGGAAAAGGACCTTGCAAACTCTGCTTATCTTGGAAGTAACTTCACAAGTGTTTGAATACTGCATTTTGGTTGTTCCTTGGGGATTGCTGGTTATTGACTACTAGGATTTTGGGACAGAAACTATTTTTAAATAATTTACTGGTGGTAGGAGTCTGTGATAGTTAAACTATTTTTAAATAAGGTACTGTGGTTAAGGAGTTGTCATAGCAAAACCTGCAGTGTGAATTGAAACACAGACAACCTCAGGTGCAGGAAATTGTTCGCTTCATTGTTTTCAGACCACAAAGTGTTGTATTGGAACAGGAAAGGTTGCATCGCAACCATTGTCAACAAATTGCCCTGGCTGGAGATATCCAGACTAGATCAGATTACTATAAGTTACTGGTGGCTGCAATGTTTAGAGAAACAAAGCACATCTTCTTGACCTGGAAGGACACTACTTCTTTATTCAGCTGTGAGCTGTGTGAGAAATTCTATATAGCACTTGCAAATTCTATATTGCACTTTGTGCTCACAACAGAGGGAGGTGAACCTTACAATTGTCTTTGGTTTATAGCAGATATTCTGCAGGTGGAGGCTACTTCTAACTGAAAGGTGAAATGAGGAACTTAGAACTCAGGAAAAGACAGTCTTTCAAGCAACAGAGGGAGGTGGATCTAGCTTTACGTTTGTTACAATTCTTAAGATTTTCAGTGCAGGAAGAGTTTAAAGCACAGCTGACATATTTTGGGGCTGACTGCTTTCAGAGCACAAACCACCAGGCTGTTTTGGGGCTGGGGAGGTTTACCTGTGTCTGACTTGGATGTCTGGATTTTTCTCTGTTTGATTAGCAGGGTATTTTCTTTGTCAAATTGTTGTGTAGGGCATCTTGCTGACAGGAAGGCACTCATCGCAGCGGTGGGTCAGAGCTTTTAGGTGATTGTTTTGTGAGGGCACAGTTTAGAACAACTGCACGGGTGTCTGAGCTGGACGTCATTGTCCACCTAGGGACAAAATGACTTGGCTCATCATGAGATTAGAGCAGTGCAGAAGGACTTTGTAGAATTGGGAGGGGCCTAAGACAAGTAGCACACACAGTATCCTTCTCTGAGGTGCTGCCTGTCAATGGCATGAGTGAGGTAGCGAGGGTACTTTGTACCATGCAGTTAATGAATGGTTGAAAAAATGATGTGGAGCACAGGGTTTGGCTTCATTGGGGATTGGGGTTCCACCTGGAGGACACCAGCCTATACTGGCAGGATGATCTGCATCTGTCCAGGAAGGGAACAAGTCTTTTGAGCAATTGGTTTAATTGCTTCCATTGGCAAGCTTTTAAACTAGTCAAGGGGAGGCACTGATAAGCAGCAGAAAATCCCAGCCTCCCTACAAAACAGGGTACTAAATGAGAAAAAGACCAAGTAGAAAGGTCAGTGGGGATGCTGCAAAGAAGGTAAAGCCATCAAAAATGGAGAGCAATGAGTACCAATGCCCGTAGTCTGAGTAACAAGCTTCCTGAATTAGTGGCCTTGATGGAGGAGGAACATCTGGATATCGTGGCAGTCACAGAAACATGGTACACACAAAACCATGACTGGGACGTAAACATACCAGGATACACTATCTACAGGAGGGACAGGGAGGGTAAAAGAGGAGGAGTAGCTCTTTACATAAGGGAAGGAATCAAAGCAACAGAACAAAAAGGAAAACAGGGAAAGGAGAAGAAGTACTGTGGGTAAATTTGGAGACCGGCAATAGCACCACAATCTGCTAGGGGTTGTATACAGACCCCTTCTCAGGGAGAAATGGACAACGAAATGATAGAAAGTATACTTAGAATGGCAGAAAGGGAGATATTGCTGATGGGCGATCTGAATATGCCAGATGTTAACTGGAGTGCAGTTGCAGCAGCCACTTCAAAGAGTGGGGTTATTCTAGATACCCTACAGGGGCATGCCTTAGACAACTAGTATTGGAGCCCACTCGAGGGAGCAATCTTAGACCTGGTTCTCTCAAATGGAGATGAAGAGAGGATCACAGATGTAGAAGTGGGTAGCCATCTGGGAACTAGCGACCATCGAACAGTATGGTTTACAATAAACACAGCAATAGAGTCAAGCCATACAACGGCAAAAGTACTGGACTTTAGAAGGGCTGACTTTGCCAAAATGGGTGAGTGCCTAAGGAATGCACTAGCAAATGGGCAGGAAGGAGGGTTGGAAGAACAATGGGGAATAATAAAAACTGCCATCACAGAGGTAACAAGCCTTTGTGTGAAGCAAATAAACAAAACGAAACGATGTAAGAAACCACTATGGTTCTCAAAGGAAGTGGCAGTGAAGGTTCAAGAGAAAAAGAAAGCATTCAGGAAGTACAAAGAATCACAGAAGGAACAGGACAGACAACTGTATCAGTTAAAGCAAAAGGAAGCTGGGAAGGCAGTCAGAACAGCAAAGGCCCAAACCAAGGAAAAGATAGCCAACTCAGTTAAGAAGGGGGATAAAACCTTTTATAGGTACATCAGAGAGCGAAGGAAGACCAAGGGAGGGATAGTGAGGCTTAATAAAGAGGAGGGAGGGTGGGCAGAGGGTGACTGTGAAAAGGCAGAGATACTAAACAAATAGTTTTGCTCAGTATTTACGAAGGAAGAGAGGTACCTAAAACAAACAGTAGAAACACTCTGGATACAGAAGTTGATATCAGCCATTTACAGAAGAAAGGGTTCTGAAAGAACTCTTAAAACTGAAGAGTGGACAAAGCAATGGGGCCTGATGGGATTCATCCAAGAATTCTAAAAGAACTAAGGGTAGAACTAGTGACACCACTGACTACCCTCTTTATCAAATCATGGGAGGATAGGGTGGTACCCGAGGACTGGAGAAGTGCAGATGTGATTCCCCTTCACAAAAGTGGGAGCAAGGCAGAGGCAGGAAACTACAGACCTGTTAATTTAACCTCAGTGGTAGGGAAAATGATGGAATCACTTCTGAAGGAAAGAATTGTCGAGTATCAAGAGGCCAGAGGGACAGAGGACCCAAGGCAGCTTGGATTCACACAGTGAAGGTCATGCCAGACAAATCTGATGATTTCTTTGACTGGGTGACCAAAGTAGTAGATCAGGGAGGGGCTGTGGACATGGCCTACCTAGACTTTAGCAAGGCATTTGACACAGTCTCACAAAAGATTAATATACAAGTTAGCCAGCCTGGGAGTGGGTCCCAAGATGACAGCCTGGGTAAGGTTGGCTGGAGAATAGGACACAGAGAGTAATAAATGGAGTCCACTCTGAAGAAAGGGGGTTACTAGTGGGGTACCGCGGGGTTCAGTATTAGGACCGGTCCTCTTCAATGTCTTATAAAGCGACATTGCAGAGGGACTGGAAGGAAAATATGTCTCTTTGCAGATGACACAAAGATCTGCAACAGAGTTGATGCACAGGTGGGGTGGAAAGGATGAGAAGGGACTTGGCAGGTTAGAGGAATGGTCAAATGTATGGCAGCTTAGATTCAATGCTAAGAAATGCAAGGTAATGCACCTGGGAAACAAAACCCAGGGAAGAGTACACAATGGGGGTGAGATACTAACAACAACAAAAATGGAAAGGGACCTGGGGGTAATTATCAGATGACCTAAAGGTGGGCAAGCAATGTGAGAGGGCAGCAAGGAGGGCTGGGGGATACTGGGATGCATAGGGAGAGGCATCACCAGTAGAAAACAGGAAGTTATTATCCCTCTGTACAGACAGCTGGTCAGACCCCATCTGGAGTACTGAGTGCAGTTCTGGAGACCCAATCTCTGCAAAGACATAGACAGGATGGAAACTGTCCAGAGGAGGGCAACTAAAATGGTGCAGGGTCTGCACCGGAAGACATATGAAGAAAGACTTAAGGAACTTAATATGTATAGCCTCGAGGAAAGGAGGGAGAGGGAGGACATGATAGAAACGTTCAAGTACCTCAAGGGAATCAACAAAGTCCAAGAGGTAGCATCTTTCAAAAAAGGTGTGCAAGAACAAGGGGCACAATTTGAAGATGGGGGGCTGCTCAGAGGTAATTTAAGAGTATTTTTTCACAGAGAGGGTTGTGGATGCATGGAGCGGCCTTCCGTGGGAGGTTGTGGAGTCAAAAACAGTGATTGAATTCAAGCATGCATGGAACAGTCATAAGGCAATTCTAGGGGGTGGGGGTAGGAAGAAGTAGGCTGCTTGTTAACTAGGATTTGCAGGTTATCCATTAGGTAGGGAAATGGGCAGACTGGGTGGGCCAAGCGGTCCTTATCTGCCGTCAAATTATTTGTTTCTATGCATTTGCCTACTGTGCTCATAAACTTCTATGAACCTTTGAACCTATAAAACAAAGCGGAGTAAAAAAAACACAGTGGTTTTCAAAAGAGGTGGCAGGGAACGTTAAGGAGAAAAAGGCTGCATTCAAAAAGTATAAGGAATCACAGAAGGAGCACGACAGGGAACTGTATCAATTAAAGCAGAAAGAAGTGGGGAAAGCAGTAGGAAAAAATAGCCAACTCAGTTAAGAAGGGGGATAAAACCTTTTATAGATATATTAGGGAGCATAGAAAGGTTAAGAGAGGAATAGTGAAGATTAATAAAGGAGAGGGGAGGTGAGCAGAGGGAGACAGTGAAAAGGCAGAGATACTGGGTGAATACTTTTGCTCAGTATTCACAAAAGAAGATGAGGAGGAGTTACCTAAACCAGACAGTAGAACCCCTCTGGGTAGAGGGGTTGACACCAGTCCATTTACAGAAGAAAGAGTCCTGAAAGAACTCCTAAAACTCAAGGTGGACAAAGCAATGGGGCCTAACGTGATTCACCCCAGAATCCTAGAAGAACTAAGGGAGGACCTAGTGACACCACTGACCACACTTTTTAACAAATCATGGGAGGATGGGGTGGTACCTGAGGACTGGAGGAGGGCAAATGTGATTCCTCTTCACAGAAGTGGGAGCAAGGCAGAAGCAGGAAACTACAGACCTATAAGTTTGACCTCAGTGGAAGGGAAAAGGATGGAATCACTTCTGAAAGAAAGAATTGTTGAGTACCTAGAGGCTAGCGGGGCAGAGGACCCAAAGCAGCATGGATTTACAGCAGGTAGGTCATGTCAGACGAATCTAATTGATTTCTTTGAGTGGGTGACCAAAGTAATAGACCAGGGAGGGGCTGTGGATATGGCCTACCTAGATTTTAGCAAGGCATTTCACACAGTCCCGCACAAAAAACTAACAATAAAGTTAGCCAGCCTGGGAGTGGGTTCCAGGGTGGTAGCCTGGGTAGCAAACTGGCTGCACAACAGGACACAGAAGGTAATAGTGAATGGAACACATTCCAAAGAAAGGGGGGTTACTAGTGGAGTACCTCAGGGCTCAGTACTGGGTCCAGTCCTCTTTAACACCTTTATAGGTGACATTGCAGAGGGTCTGGAGGGAAAGGTATGCTTCTTTGCAGATGACACAGAGATCTGTAACAGAGTTGATACAGGGGGTAGAAAGGATGAGAAGAGACTTGGCAAGGTTGGAGGAATGGTCAGACATATGGCAACTTAGATTCAACGCAAAGAAGTGCAAAGTAATGCACCTGGGAAACAAAAACCCAGGAGAAGAGTACACTAGCAGGGAAGGTACTGACAACAGAAATGGAAAGGGACTTGGGGGTAGTCATATCAGATGACATAAAGGTGGGTAAGCAATGTAAGAAGTCAGGAGAGCCAGGGGGATACTGGGATGCATAGGAAGGGGCATCACAGGTAGAAAAAGGGAAGTGGTTATCCCTCTGTACAGGCAGTTAGTGAGACCCCATCTGGAATACTGTGTGCAGTTTTGGAGACCCCATCTACACAAGGACATAGACAGGATGGAAGCAGTCCAGAGGAGGGCAACTAAAATGGTGCAGGGTCTGCATCAGAAACCATATGAAGACAGACTGAGAGAACTTAATATGTATACCCTTGATGAAAGGAGGAACGGGGGGACATGATGGAAACTTTCAAGTACCTCAAGGGAATCAACAAAGTCCAGGAGGGTTGCATCTTTAAGAAAAAGTGATGTGTAAGAACAAGGGGGCACAATTTAAAGATGGAGGGGAACGGCTCAGGGTAACGTGAGGAAATGTTTTTTCACGGAGAGAGTGGTGAATGCATGGAACCGCCTTCCTGGGTCTAAAACAGTGGGGGAATTCAAACATGCATGGGATAGACATAAGGCAATTGTAGTGGGGGGGTTGCAGGAAGTAGGCTGTTGGTTAACTAGAATCTGCAGCTTATCCAATAGGAAGGGAAATGGGCAGACTGGGTTGGAAAAGTGGTCCTTATTTGCCGTTAAAGTCTATGTTTCTGTGTTTCTGCCCATGCATAAGTCTTTAAAAAAGGCTGCAGTACATATTTTTAAAACTCCAACCTCTATTCCTGGTCTGGATAAGAAATCTGACAAAAAATATCAGCTGAACAGAACTACAGCTGATTTTCTGTTTACTCATCCTGATCCTGAGGGAGTAGTACAAGCTGTTGCCTGTAACAAGACCAGGATCCCCTTGGCTACCCATCCACCAGACAAAGATTCAAGAAAAAATGGATGCTATGGAAAAGAAAGGGTACGTGGCTGCCTCTTTATCAGTTAGGCAGGCCAGTTACATGGCATATTCAGTGCAGTACCAAAAAGCTCTATGGAACACGGTTCTAACCTTGGCTGATAAGGTTCCAGGTGAAGTGGCGGTAGACTTATAGGATACAGCAAGGGCTGCACTTGATGCTACCAAGTACCAGTTTCATATGGCAGTGGATGCCAATGATACTGCATCCAGGTTAATGGCTTTGTCTGTTTCACTCAGGAGGTTTGCTTGTCTTAGGGCCACCAATCTGACTTTAGACACGCAGGCCAAAGCAATGGATTTTCTCCTGGAAAACAACTCTTTGTTTGGGGATAAAACAGAGGCATACATGAAGAAGGTGGAGGAATATAAATCCACCTATCCATCCCATCTGGGAGCAATTCCAAAGATAGGCCCTCCACCTCTTATAGACCCCAGAGTTGGGGAGGTAGGGTAGGGTTTTTAACCCCAAACCCTTCTTTCAGGCGCAGGCCTCTCAGCCTCAGCAGCAGGCCAGAGGTTACTTTAGAGGAAGGGGCAGGAGAGCCACAATGAGAGCGCCATCTGCACCACAGGTTCAGGCACAGCCCACACAGAATCCCTGATGGGCTAGTGCAGGTCGCATCCCCTATTTCAGGACCACCAGTAGGTGACAGACTGGCTCATTACCTTCACGCTTGGCATTCCATCACCACAGACAAGTGGGTGTTGGAGGTAGTGAGCCAGGGTCTGGCACTCAGTTTCAAATCACTTCCAAAGCTGAGAACAAGAACCTTTGCTCCAACAACAACTGCACACAGGATTCTGTTGGAGGCAGAGGTAAAGCATCTACTAGCAATCAGAGCAGTAGAGGTAATGCCTCTGATAAGCGGGGCAAAGTTTTTTATTTCAGGTACTTCCTCATAACAGATGGCTAAGAACCTGTTTTTATGCTAAAGGGTATGGGCTGTTGGGGGGGGTACCTGGGAGGACAGTAGTCTCTATGCCAAGGGCAGACTACACTTGAGTGAGGAGGGAAATAAATTGTTGAAACAGAGGATGGAGTACATAGAGGAAGTTGTGAATTTAAACTAGGAGTGGGGGGGGGCAGTGGGCAGGAGACATGCAGAGACCTGAGTTTGGGAACCATTTGTGCTTACCCCATAATAGTGACAAAGGACAAATGGCAAGTACTGTTGGTGATGCTAGGAAAGGAGGGCAGGATGGGAGGGGTGGAAAGGGTGAGTTGGTTACCTTTATTGCTCACGAGCCTTGGGAGAAAAACTGCAGAGTTACAGGTGCTCATGGCAGAGGGAGAGGTGGACATTGCAGCCATCACAGAAACATGGGCCACCCAATACAATGACTGGGACCTGTCTGTACCAGGGTACAGGTTATTTTGTAGGGACAGGGTGATTGGGAAAGGAAGCGGGGTGGCACTATATGTGAAGGAAGGACTGAAGTGTGTAAGGGAAGAAGGGGAGGAGGGTAGTACAGTCACTTTGGATGCAAATCCAGGATTCCAAGAATAGGATTCTCAGAATGGGAGTGGTGTACAGGCTGCCATCTCAGATGGAGGAGTTAGGGAACTAGCGGGACAGATCAGGAGGACCTGTGAGAAGGGTAGTGTGGTGATTGTGGTTGACTTCAGCATGCCAGGAGTGGAATGGAATATGCCAACAACCACGAACAGAAGGGATCAGGCACTGCTGGATGCCTTCCAGGACAGCTTCTTGCTGCAGATGGTCAGTGAACCAACCAAGTTAGGGAATACCCTTGACCTTGTGCTGGCAAATGGGAACTTTGTGAGAGAAGTTACGGTGGAAAAACCGCTGTCAGGGAGTGACTACCATTCAGTATGGCTCACATTGGATATGGGCAAGGAAGAAGTGGAATCTGGCACAAGTGCTGGACTTCAGGAAGGCTGACTTTGGGAGGATGGGTGAAGTGGTAAAAGGGTATCTGGCCAGAATTCAACCTAGTATGGACACTAACCAGAGGTGGGAGCTCATAAAGCTGGGGATAGTGGAGGCAACCAAAACCTGCTGCGAGGCCCAGAGCAAGAAGGCTAGGGCTAAGAAACCGAGCTGGTTGAGCAAGGAGGTCATGGAAAAGGTAAGGAGGAAAAGAGCTGCCTTTGGAAAGTACGAGAAAACAGGGAGGGGGAGGACAGGGAGGAGTACTTGACAGAATCGAAGGAGGTGACTCGGGCAGTAAGGGGAGTCAACGCATCTACGGAACTCAGGCTGGCACAAGGCATTAAGAAGGGAGAGAAGGACTTCTTTAGGTACATCAGGGAGAAAAGGAGCTGTAAGAACCACATATTAAGGATTAGGAAGGAGCGGGGTTGGGTGGAAGCAGGGTGCGATAAGGCAGAAACACTAAATGGTTACTTCTGCTCGATATTTACTAAGGAGAAGAGGGGGGTGACATCCAAGGGGGAGGAACAGCAGAAACAGGGGGGAGAGGGCGACAGATGGGGAAATCATGGAGGACAGAGTTTGGGAGGGTTTGAAGGTGCTGAGGGTGGACAAGGCACCAGGCCCAGATGGCATCCACCCCAGAGTACTGAAGGAGCTGGCAGAGGTCCTTGCAGGACCTTTCGCAGACCTATTTAATGCCTCACTACACTCAAGGTATGTGCCTCAGGACTGGAGGATGGCTCATGTGGTGCCCCTCCACAAGAGTGGACCCAAGGATGAACCGGGGAACTACAGACCAGTGAGTTTCACATCCATCGTGGGTAAGCTAATGGAGACTATCCTGAAGAAGAGGCTGGTGGCCCTCCTAGAGGCCACAGGACAGCAGACAGCATGGCTTCATACATGGCAGATCCTGCCAAACCTACCTGGTGGAGTTCTGTGACTGGGTAACTAGGCTACTGGACAGGGGCCATGCAGTGGATGTCCTGTATCTGGACTTCAGTAAGGCATTTGACTCGGTGCCGCATGGAAGGCTAGGAAGTAAGTTAGAAGGCACAGGGGCAGGTGCAAAGCTAGTGAGGTGGGTAGGGAACTGGCTTCGGGAAGGCAACAGAGGGTGGTGGTGGGTGGGGAGCACTCACACCCAAGGGTGGTGATGAGCGGTGTTCCACAGGGCTCAGTGTTGGGACAAGTGTTGTTTGCGATATTCATTGCAGACATATCATGGGACATCAAGAGCAAAATCAGTCAGTTTGCTGATGATACCAAGGTAGAAGTGGTGGTGGACGACCTAGGGGGATGGCAGGGGTTGCAGGATGATCTGGCAATGCTTGAAACCTGGTCAGACACCTGGTAACTGGGGTTTAATGGCAAAAAGTGCAAGGTGCTGCATTTTGGGATGAAGAACCAAAGGAGGAGTTACCAGCTGGGGGGGAGTGCAGCTAGCCCAGAGAGAGGAGGAGAAGGATTTGGGGGTGCTCATTACAGGGTCAGTGAACAACTCGGCACACTGTAGAAAGGCAGCTGCAAAGGCCAACAAAATGCTGGGTTGCACTGCAAGGGGTATATCCTTGAGGAGGAAGGAGGTGATTCTGCCACTGTGTAGGTCATTGGTTAGACCGCACCTGGAGTTCTCGTGCAGTACTGCGCCGTATCTGAAGAGGACATTAAATTACTGGGGGGTGCAGAGGCGGCACAAAGATAATCAAGGGGCTGGGGACTTATCACAAGGAGTCTGAGGAATTGAACATGTACCTTTGGAGGAGAGGAGGGATCGGGGACATGATTGAAACCTTTAAGTACATGAAAGGAATAAACAAGACAGGTACAGAGGGGCTGTTCAAAGTAAGGGAGGGAGGGACTCAGGGACATGATATGAGACTGGAGGGAGGAAGGTTCAGGAGGGAGATGAGGTGACACTTTTTACAGAGGGTAGTAGCTGGGTGGAATGTGCTACCTGCAGAAGTGGTATCCAGTAGAACAGTGGACTTCTTCAAGGGAATGGGACAGGACAAGGGGAGGGTCAATGTAGGGGAAGGGTGGAAGGGAGTGGCAGCTGCAGAATAAGGGGTGCTAGCTGCACATTCGAGCAGACGTGATAGACCTCTAGGCCTTTATCTGCTGGCAGATTTAGTATGTTCGTAAAAACAGGGATTGGCAACCTATTTAGGATCTAAGACTTCTGAACAAGCACATTTTGAAACCAAGGTTCAAAATGGTCACTCTTGCAGTAATCATTCTCTCATTGCAAAAGGGAGACTGGCTAGCAGCCTCCCTAGATCTAAGGGATGCTTATTTCGACATTCCCATCAGACCATCTCACAGAAAATTCTTGAGATTCAGGCTGGCTTCAGGCCATTATCAGTTTGCAGCTCTCCCTTTTGGGCTAACTTCGGCACCAAGGGTTTTTACAAAGTGCCTATCAATGGTGGTAGAATTTTTTTTAGAAAACAAGGGGTAACAGTCTTCCCCTACCTGGATGACTGGTTAGCAGTAGGACAGTCTCTGCAGCATGCAGTGCAGACATTGGCACTAACAAAATCTACACTAGAGTCCCTGGGATTTCTGATAAATGAAGAAAAATATCAGCAGGTACCACTCCAGGTGCTGGAGTTTATTGGTGCAGAACTAAACACCACACAGGGCAGAGCCTTCCTGCCACAGGACAGGGTGACAAGCATTCTGCAAATTGCAAAATCTTTTGTGTCTGGGAGACCCAGAACAGCCAGAGAATTTCTCATGTTACTAGGCCACATGGCATCTGCCACTGCAGTGGTAATGGGCTCCAGGTTTCAAATGAGAGATATTCAGTTCCATCTCAGACAGTACTGGTCTCAAAGGACGGACCCTATGTCCTAACTGGTTCCAGTCACAAAAAGTTTATCCAGGCCTTACAATGGTGGCTGGACGAGCACAATCTCAGGATGGGTGTACCTTTTGTAAGGGAACAACCTTCACTAATCCTTACAACAGATGCCTCTCTGCTAGGATGGGGGGATCCAGGCCTTACAATGGTGGCTGGACGAGCACAATCTCAGGATGGGTGTACCTTTTATAAGGGAACAACCTTCACTAATCCTTACAACAGATGCCTCTCTTCTAGGATGGGGGGCACACATGTTAGAGCACACAGCAAGTGGCACATGGTCCCCCCAAGGGTCTCTGTTGCACATAAATCTCTAGGAACTCAGGGCTGTTTACCTTGCCCTTAAAGCATTCTCCCCTTACCTGCAAAACAAGGTGGTGCAAGTCATAACAGACAACACCACAACTATGTATTACATCAACAAGCAAGGAGGTACCAGGTCACATCTGCTGTGCACAGAAGCAATGAGACTGTGATCCTTGGTATACTCCATGGGAGTATCCCTGTCAGCCATACACCTTCCAGGGAAGGACACTGTGCTGTCAGACTCTCTAAGCAGGATAAGTGAAGACCACCATGAGTGGTGCCTGAATACTCAGGTACTCAGTACAATTTTCAGGAAATGGGGCATTCCAGAGCTGGATCTCTTTGCCTCCACAGAAAACCACCAGCTTCCAATGTACTGTTGCAGGCCTCTTCTAAGGGGCACAGTTCCCCTGGATGCTATGGCCCTGGACTGGACAGGGAAGTTTCTGTGTGCATTCCCTCCCTTTCCTATGATATTCAGGACCCTACTGAAATTGGGGTCCCAATCTGCAAAAATGATACTGGTAGCTCCGGATTGGGTGAGACAGCACTGATACTGTCTTCTGCTGTCTCTATCAGTGGTTCCCCTGATCCATCTGCCCAGGAGGCACAACTTGTTAACCTCCTCTCAGGGCAGGATCCTGTACCCCAATCTCAAATCACTGAGGTTCAAGGCATGGCTCTTGAGGACTTAGAATTTGCTAACCTTAATCTATCAGAACAGGTACTGACAGTGCTTAGGGGTTCCAGGAAGCCTTCCACCAAGAAAACATACTCCTCTAAGTGGAAAAGGTTTACTTTATGGTGCACAGGTAAGGGTGTGAGCCCTCTCAGGGCTGATTTGGCTATTCTCCTAGATTACCTTACACATTTACATTCCTTGGGTCTGAAGCCTTCAACCCTCAAGGTCCACTTAGCTTCATTCTGTGCTGATCTATCAGTTTGTAAGGAGAGGTCTATTGCTTCTCATCCAGTATTTAGAAAATATTTTAAAGGCCTTAATCTAATGCACCTTCCCCTAAGAGAACCGGTTCCGGCCTGGAATCTAAATATTTGCATTGCTAAACTCATGGATGCACCATTCGAACCTATGGCAACCTCAGATTTGAAATCTGTCACTTGAAAAACTGTTTGCCTGGTTGCCATTACTTCAGCCAGAAGGATCAGTGAATTACAAGCCCTGTGCACAGATGTGGACTACATCTCATTCCACAGGGAAAAAGTGGTCCTTAGGACTAATAGAACATTTTTTCTCGAGGTGGTATCTGATTTTCATTTGAATCAGTCTATCACTCTGCCTGTCTTTTTTACAGACAACTCCAGTTCTTCAGAAAGGAGACTTCATTCTCTAGATGTCAAAAGGGTGCTTAGCCACTACATTGACAGAACCAAGTCTTGCAGGACAGCTCAATCACAGCTGTTTCTCACTTATGGCAAAGCTGGTAAGGGCAGAGCTGCAACAAAATGTACAGTTGCTCGCTGGATGGTGGCATGTATACAGTTTTGTTATAGTAAGGTGGGTAAACAGGTACCCCTGGGCCTGAGAGCACACTTTACCAGGGGTACAGCTGCTTCAGTGGCAGCTTCAAGAGAAATTCCACTACTAGAAATCTGTAAAGCAGCTATATGGAAAACAGTACCCACCTTCACAAAGCATTACAGCCTGGACTTGCAATCCAGAGGTGATGCTAGGTTTGGTATAGCAGTACTGCACAGCCTGTTTCCCAAATAAGTTCTCTGCCCAACCTCCAAAGTTACTGCTTGGTGGTCTGTATTAAGTTTAATCATAATGAGTGATTCCTGGGGTTAGAAGAAAAAATTACTCACCATAGTAATCTTGTTTCTTCAAAGGGATTACCCATTATGATTAAAGACCCTCCCTACCTCCCCTACTAGAACCTATAGAAGTTGCTCTGCATCCCTGCTTTAGGGTTTTTTTCTTTTCTATATAGGTTAAGGTAGAGACTCACTTTGTTTTAACCAGTTGGTGTGTAGGTGGTCTCAAAGTTTCTTAGGTTTGTTGGTTAAGGATGTTTTGACCTGAAATGGCAAAAATGTTATTTTATGTTGTTAATTTTAGCAAGTGGGTCTTTTACCCTGTTAAGCTCCGTAAGATTCTGAAGCACTCAGAGTGCAGCAGTTGCTAGGGCAGCAGTTTGAAAGTGGCACGAGCCAATTGAGAATTCCATAATTTGCATAAAATTCCATTTTCTTTGGGCAGTTCAACACAGGAGGCTGACTGCATTAAGTTTAATCAAAATGAGTGATCCCTTTGAAGAAGCAAGATTACTATGGTGAGTAATTTTTATGTTGGCCCGCTTGTGCAGCCAACATCTTGCAGTAGTGCAGCTTTGGAGGCGCAGTCACTGTTAGGTGAAAGCAGGGCACACACCAGTAGGTGCGTCCCTCACTCCCCAATCAGCCTGTATGCCGGCGCCACACCTTGCATACATAATGTGGTGAGCACATCTAAGAAAAGGTCCACTGCAATCCGAGCTAAGCTTGTCAGATGCAGCGGACCTTCCCTAATCATGCTTCGCCCGACATTATGAGCATGTGACACAGTAGCCGCAAACTGCTGACCGGGGTGCCCAGTCCCCCATTGGTTAACCCTGCCCTCTGTATGTGCCAATGGGGAGCCCACTCCCGTTGCTTAATCACCCCCGTTGTTAAATGCCAAGGCGGGTGCGATCCCCCTTGGCTCGGCCCTGTTTCTTTTTATGCCGACGGGAGCCCACTCCTGTCGGTATAAAGAACCCCCATTGTTAAATGCTGAGGGGTGCCCAATCCCTTCGCGTTCGCCCCCTCACTTTCTTTGTGTGCCAACAGGGTGCCCAGTCCCGTCCGATAAAATCCCCCGTGTTGTGTGCGGCGAGGTGCCCAATCATTCATCGCGAACCCTCCAAACAGTTAGTGGCACACTGGGAGCCCACCTCAGCATGCCAAATCCTGAAACAAAAAACTGTCCATAATTATTATTTTTTTTTTTGTCACCTATCTAAAACAAATCACGGTCCCTCATAGTCTCCCTGCCCCCATCCGCACCACCCTCTACGCACCCTGCCTCTCCACACACACACCCCTTACCCCATACTTATATTCGGAGTCCGGCGCGATGATCTTTGGTGGACTGGGAACACGTCTGCACTCTTAAACGCCGACCTCGAACTGAGGAAATCCCAGTAAACTGTATAATGGAATAAATAGGGTTTTTTCAACTTTGATGCATATCTCAGGCATTTTTGGGAATTTTCACCTCAGATTTTCAACATGGGGTTTTTGGGACCCCTCCTCGTGAATTCTTGCACTGTCATGGTGCTATTCAGTCCTGAAAGGTGATTTGCAGTCATTGCGCAGAATCACCTTTTGGGACCAGGTAACGAAATGACAGTACCACTGTTCATGAGGGGGGCTCTCAAAAAACCTGTGTAGCAAATTTGGTGTTTTACGAGAGGCGTTAAGTTGCTATGCGAGTGCTCGTAAGTTAGCCAATTCTGCAATATTTTCATGCCAGATTCTCAACATTGACATTTTACCACACCTTCTTGTGAACCGTGCAGCTGTCATTTTTCACGTCCTGGCCGAAATGTGTTTCGCACTTCTGAGAGAATAGCGCCTGCCTGCAAAATCAGTGTTGGACACATTATGAAAATGACAGTGACACTGTTCATGAGCAGAGGTCCTAAAATGCCTGTGTTAAAATTTGGTGACAATACTCCATAAAATGACTGTGTTACGAGCATGAGTTGTGCAGTTTGCACGCATGAAGTAAGTTCGCAAACTTATAATATTTTCACTCCAGATTTTCAACAGTGCCATTGTTCTGCACCTCCTAATGAACAGTACAGCTGTAATTTTTCACATCCTGACCAAAATCTGTTTTCGCAGTTCCGGCGCAGAATAGCACAGTCGCTGTGGAAAGTCCATGTTTGAGACACATTATGAAAATGGCAGTGACACGGTTCATTAGCAGATGTCCTAAAATGCCTATGTTGAAAATTTGGGGACAAAAGTCAATAAAATGAGTGTTTTCCGAGCGTGTGTTGCGCAGTTTGCACGCACGCTTGTGACTTTGTAAATTTATTTATTTATTTATTGAAATTGTTTTACCAGAAAAGGCACACTGAGCGAGAAGATGCTTATCTCCCGGTGCAACCTGGGGGTTGGGGGGGGGAACAGGATTACCGGATACACAATTAGACAGTGACAGTGATACAGTGACTGTTTGAAGAGTCCCACTTGCGGGCCCACAGTTACGTCGGTACATGCAAAGACAATTGAAGGGCCCGCCCGTAATTCAGTGGGCGGGGATTCCCTTCTATTTAAACAACTCTGTCACACACAGCCTCTGTTTAGCGTTCACAGTTTCCTCCACCTTCCCCTCCTCCTTCTCCGGCGCTCTTCCCATCTCTAGGGCCTTCAAGCTATCAGTCATGCTTAAGGTGGGAACGAGTAAAGCCAAAATAAAACATATATATATCAAGTGGCACCAAGCACTATTCACAACATTATTCCTGCACAGTGAATAATCAGTTATAGCACAGTTCACAGTAAATAGAACAACAATTTGAGGAAAAATAAGTACCTAGGTAGCAAGTGCGTATGAAACAGCTAGGAGTGTGTGTCTTGGGGTAGTTTAGGGGTTTGAGCAGGTGCAGTTTACCATGAAGTGGTTTGTGAGGGCAGAGGAGGAGAGGAGGAGGAGGTGTCAGATTTGAGGGTAGCTCATTCCAGATTTTGGGAAAGCGATGGGAGAAAGCAGTTTGGCAAGTGGGCGTTCACTTGGGGATAGCCAGTATGTGAGTCAGTGGATCTGAGGGCATAGAGGATGGGGAGTAGCAAGGAGGAGAGGTAGGCAGGGAGGGAGCCTAGCCAGAGCGTAGAGGTGAATTTTGCGCAGTGGATGAGGCGTCTGTTTTCAAGGGATGGTAAGGCCAGGGCACGGTATTGCTTGCAGTGATGAGTGCGGTGGGGGGCACTAAGAGCAAAGCAGCAGAAGGCATTGAACAGGGTGTCAAGCTTGGATACGGAGGATGTAGGGGCCGAGCCATAGATTATATCACGGTAGTCAAAGGAGGGGAGAATCCTCTTCAGGACTAACTCACAGCGTACAGTTAATGGGAGGCTACAGTGGTTTCTGTGCAGAGTTCCTGGCATGAGGCGCAGTTTTTTTTATTGTAGCATCAATATGAACATTAAAGGTCAGGTGACAGTTAAGCTCGACCCCAAGGTACCGGAATAAGGGGACATCATTGAGTACTTGCCCATCAAGGGTTTGGAAGGAGGGGAGGGATGGGAGTCTGGACAGGCGTTGTCGTGTGCCGAAGGTCATTGAGACAGTTTTTTATTACCGGTTAGGGAGAGCTGATGGGAATAGAACCAGTGCTGAATGTTGTCGAAATCAGCTTGGAGGGTGGAGGCAACTGCTTCAGTGGTGGTGCCTGAGAAGAAAAGGACGGTGTCATCTGCATACATATGTATGGCAGATGAGTGGCGAGACTAGAGGCAGATCATTTGAAAAGGATTGAGAATAGTAGTGGTCCGAGCACAGAGCCTTGGGGGACACCAGTAGTGATGGGTAAGGGGCCGAGATAGCATCGGAGATATGTATGGATTGGGTTCTACCTGAGAGGTAAGAGCAGAACCAGTTGGTGGCGGAGGCAGAGATACCTGCTTCAACAAGGCTGGAGAGGAGTAGGGTGTATGAGACAGTATTGAATGCTTTGGCTAAGTTGACAAAAATAGCAGTGGTGATCTGTCCGTCATTCATACTGATGTAAATAGCATCAGTGAGCCTAGTAAATGAGGAGGAAGTGGAATATCCTTTTCTGAATCCGGACTGGAAGTCAGTGTAGAAGCTGGAGTCAGATAGAAAGGTGGTAAGCTCCGAGAGCACTAAGTGTTCTTATAATTTTGTAAGTGTAGGGAGGAGGGAGATGGGGCAGTAGTTTGAGGTTGTGGTGGGGAGCCACCTTTAGGCAGGGTGATGACTATGGCATGCTTCCATGCCTGGGGGACTGTAGCCACAGCAAAAGGCAGGTTAAGTAAGGAGGCAAGTGGGGCAGCAATGGCAGGGGCTGCTAGGTGGAGGAGCCTAGGGTCCAGATCATCAGGGGATTTGCCTTTAGAAGGGTTGAGTGCAAGCAAGGCAGAAAGGGCTTCGGTAGCCGAGATGTTATTGAATGAGAAGGTGTGGGCATATTCTGATTTTTGACCCACTGTGCATCCGGAAGGACCAGGAGTGGGCAGAGCTGAGAGGAAGGAGGAAGCGGAGGTGGAGAAATACGAGTTGAACTCAGTTGCGACAGCACTAGGTTCCGAGAGGAGGGTGTTATTTATGTTTAATAGTGGGGAAGGGGTGGCGGTGGGGGAGAGAGAGAGAGTGGATAACCTTCCAAAACTTAGTAGGATTATTTAGATTAGTTTGGAGAGTAGAGTTAAAGTATTCGACTTTGGCCAGCTGGGTTGCTCTGGTACACTTGTTTCTGAGCATCCGATAGTTTGAGAAGGCCTGTGGGCATTTGGAGGACTTATGGGCACACCAAGTTGTGTCACTGGCGCTAAGGCACGCAAGGACTTCCGGGGTGATCCAGAGAAGGTGTCTGCCATGCACCCTTGTGTGACACATGGGACGTGTTTATCCCAGACACACAGAAAGGTATTTTTGAAGTGTTGGAGGGCAGCATCGATTGAGAGGGTCGACGAAGATGTCACCCAATTGGCTTGTTCAAGGTCATTTAGAAGGGGAGTAATGTCAAGAGACTTATATGAGCGTTGGACCAAGAAATTTGGGGCTGTTTTGGGGCGGTGAATTTTCCAGACGAGATAGGTGAGGTGGTGGTTGCACAGGGAGTCAGGAAGGAGGCCAGATTTGGTGACCCGGTGAGGGTGGGAGGTCAAAGCCCAGTCCAGTAGAGAGTGGTTGCCGGTTTTAGGGTTTAGGCGGGTGGGCTTATCAGGAGTTGGAAGAGATTTAGTCCGTTTATTATGGCCCGTTCTTTGGTGAGAGCTGGGGATAACCAGTTGAGATTTAAATCACCCATGATAAAAGATTCACCTCCAGGGGTGTGGGAGGAGGTGTGCCTTAGGAGGTCTGTGATAGTAGAGGAGGGCATACCTGGTCGGCAGTAGATACTGGTGATATAGATGGGGAGTAAGAAAGGTAGGGACAGTTTTAGTGTTAATATCTCATAGGCATTTGGTTCGGTTTTGGCTAGGATGGTTGAGAAGTGGATCTCCTATTTTAAGTAGATGGAGACTCCGTCACCTGTGGTGGCCCTGTCTTGGTGAGCCATGGCATAACCAGAGATGGCGACAGCAGCATCAAAGATATTTTTGTACAGCCATGTTTCGGAGAGGATGATTATCTCAGGGGCATAAAAGACAGTGAGAACTTGGAGGGAGTCTAGTTTGCGGGGGAGGCTTCTAATATTCAGATACAGTAGGCGTAGATCTTGTGGGAGGGCTCCCTGGGTAGGCGGCAGGGAGAGGAGGGGGATGGAGGGGAAGGGCCAGGGTTGGGATGGATGTCACCAGCAGCAAGGAGGAGGAGGGTGATAGGTATCGGCAGACAGTCGTATAAGCATGAAGAGAGAGGCGACATTTGGTGGGTAGGCATGAGTAACTAGATGTAGCAGGGCAGGGGTGAGCAGCCAAAGCAGCATCAAGATAAGGAGGAAAGGATAAGGAGGGCCAGGCCATACATCAAGTGGGACCACACATAATGGCGTTCAGAGGTGGAATGCCATTGTGGTTTAGTGGTACCCAGGCAGGGTAGGCAAGTAGTAAGGGGATGAAGGGCGCGGGGGGCAAGCTAGATAGGAGGGGGATGCAGAAGAAGAGAGAGGAGCAGAAGGTAGCCAGGCATAGGAGGCATTGTTAAGAGCGGGGAGAAGGCCATCTTGAAGAGCAGAACAATGAGGGAGGAGAGAGAGAGAAAAGTGGATTGGAGGGGTGAGCAGCGGTAGGAGGCGGGGCCAGAGACAGGTTGGATCTTGAATAGGGAAGGAGGAAAGAAAGTGGGCGGAAGATGGCGTATTTAATCAGTGGAGAGGGCAGGGGTGGGGGGCAAAAATTCACTCAATGAACAGGGTCAGCGTGACAGAGGCTAGCAATCCTTACGATACTTTAAAATTTTGTTGAAAATATGGGCGCCAGGCAGCAAGGAGGAGTGGTCCTGTCGGCCAGAGCAGGAGGGCAGAGGCACCTGGAATTCGATTGGCTGTGCTTCTGCCGTACCTTACAGAGGCTGGAGTCCGTGGTTCCGATCGGAGGGCAAACAGGCGATTCGCTGTGAGCTGAAGCAGCCCTATTCAAAGAAGGGCAAGCATCTGAGGGTAGAGAGAAAGAGAGGAGTTTAAGTAGGTAGCCAGGCAGGAGGGAGGGAATAATTTGCAAGATAAAGGAGAGTTTGGGAAGGGCACCAAACAGAGGGATTGGCTCCATGGGGGGAGAGAGAGAGAGAGAGAGAGAGGACAGAACAGCAGCAGAAAGGGGCTGTAACAAAACTCTTATATAATGCTCAAAATTCACTCAGTGAACAGGGTCAGTGTGACAGAGGTTAGTAATCCTTACAATACTTTAAAATGTTTGTTGAAAATATGGAGCACCAGGCGGCAAGGAGAGGGTGGTCCTGTCCAATCAGAGCAGGAGGCGAGAGGTGCCTGGGATTCAGTTAGCTGCACTTCTGCCGTACCTTGCAAGGGCTGGAGTCCGGGGTCTGTGGTTCCAATCAGCGGCGGAGAACCGACGATCGCTGAGAGCTGAAACAGCCCTGTTCAAGGGCAAGCAGCTTGCAGGGCTGGAGTCCGGGGTCCGTGGTTCCGATCAATGGCGAGTCCGCCGATCGCTGTGAGCTAAACAGCCCAGTTCAAGAGCAAGCAGAATTTGTAATAGTTTCACTCCAGCTGTTCATCATTGGCATTTTCCATACCTCCTTATGAACAGTACAGCTGGCTGAAATGTGTTTCCACGTCCAGCGTGAATTGCATGTTCACTGTGCAAAATCAGTTTTCGGGACAGTTTGGAAATGGCGGTGACACTATTCATGAGCAGAGGTCCTAAAATGCTTATGTTGAAAATTTGGTGTAAAAAAGTCCATACAGTGTGACTGTGTTGCAAGCGTGCATTCTGCATGATTTTCACGCACCTTAACTGTCATCTACAATATTTTCATGCCACATTTTCACCACTGGCATTTGTACACCTCCTTATCAACAGTCCAACTGCCATTTTCAACCTGCCCAAAATACGTTTCCACAGCTGTAGGCGCTGTGGTGTGCTTGGCATTAAAATCACCTTTTGGACACATTAACAAAATCACAGCGCTATGTGTCTCTAGCTTCACCACTGCCAATGCCCAGCGTGACAGCATTGACACTGACAAATGCTTGTTTTCTTATGTGCCTTGGCAATCTACGAGCTCTCAGCTTGAGTAAGGGGTTGGGGATAGCAGGAGGTGTAGAAAGTCTGCCTTTTGTGTATCAAGCTGTGCAAAAGGTTCGGTCAAACCTTCTTTGGCCAGTTTTATTTGATGGGATCCTTGCTCCCTTGCCTTTGGTTCTGAGCTGATAAGCCTTTAAGCCAAATTAACTCACAACTTGGCAGAATTTTTCCCTATTCCCAACATTCCTCTCTCTTCTTCTTCTTCTTTTTCTTCCTTCTTTCTTCCTCTCCCTCATCTGTTCTTCCCTTAGAGCCGCCCCAGGAGTGAGGCCCTGCGGTCCCTTAAGGTAGGGTTCTTCTCTTTCCTGTCTTCTATCAGCTTATTGCTTTTTCAGTTTGTTTCCTTCCTTTGCCTATCCCTCAGCTCTCTTGCCTCGCTCTCTTTCTCTTAATCCTTATTTCACCTCTCCGGCTTACAGAACTGGGATGGAGGAGGAGTCTGCGGTGCCTAGCGGCCACCCCTCACACACCACATAGTGCGTCGCTCTCGAGGGTGATGCCATCGAAGTTAACTCCTCCCTCAAAAAAACAACTCCCATATCGGTGCGTGTTCGTAAGCTACCCAACAGTAATGAATGGTGAAGATACAAGAGAAGATCAAGAATTACGTAGGTACGCACTTTTCATATTTGCTTTTGAGCAGTATACACTCTAATAATAGTGATCGCTGTTTTACGATTACTGTTGTGACATGGAATGTTTTTCCTTATTTTTCTCAGGAAAAAACAAGTGGACCAGTGAATAATCACAATATCCTCACTCAGTGTGGGTGATGCCAGGATTTAACCACTTCTGGTGTGGTTTCCTCATTGACCAACAGCCTCGTAAACAAACCAAACCAGGCGTGGATAAATCTTGGCATCACCCACTCCCTCATGCTATATTGCTTAAAGTCCTTGGTCCCTGCTTATGAAGCAAGGGCAAACTTGATGAATCTCTTCTGTTACTTTGTAGCCTGTCAGCAGAGGTTTGTAAGTGCCAGGTGACCCATTTTACGTTTACTATTATGGGCTCTGCTGTCGATTACTGCCTGCATGCATTTTGAAAAATGAGTAAACCAAGCATGAAGGTAAATTTGGTCCTCAAACCCAGTTGTGTCACTGGCTTTTCTTTGGGGGTACTCCTTACATTTTCTACAGAGATGAGCATCACTCGTATGCTAAGAGGTGTGGATAACCCATGCATTAAATAGATATCATCACCATTTGTGTACCAGCAGGGGTGATGTCCCGTACATTAAATAGCACTATTCTTGTTCCGATGAGGATGGATGCCCCATACATTTAATAGAGATCAGTGTGCGTGCCAGTGGGGGTCGGTGTCTTATACATTTAATGTCAATCAGCTTGTGTGCCATCTGGGATGGATGTCCTGTATATTTCTGAAACTAGCATCATTTGTGTGCTAGCGATTGTTGAAGTCTGGGTTTATGAGTTTCTCTTCCATGGCCTCACCACCTCCCACCGAAACGTAATGGGGGACTGCATACTTCAGGAGAATATGTTTGTACAGACAGACTCCCCCATTGCATTATTACTCAAAACCTATACAGGTTAGTGTGGATTCCTCTTGCGTCCCTAGTAAAGAGCCAGTATCATTCTTGTCCTCAGGTGTTTGTGACTTCAGGTCTTCTACACAATGTAATACCATGGATCTGGTCAGAAATATCCATATTGGACTTCCATTACCGGAGGAACCATCCAGTATCTGTAGAGCCTCCTTTGTTTGTGGTGATTATCACTATTACCGCTATAGCTGTGACGGGGTGGAGGATCAAGGCTTGGGCTGTGGCTACTGCACTCTTCAGATCATTTGTTCCTGGCTCAGCTCATGTATGAGCAGTGGGGCCTGCAGGCGGGTACCAGCCCTGAGAGAAGTCCAAGTGGTCCTGGTAGGGATGGAGAACAAGTCCAAGGATTTCATTGGCTTAAAATCCTGGATCGATTCTTTTAAGGTAAGCCCTGTGGGTTGATACTTTTGTGCTGTTCCTGCAAAATTCTGCATGGCAGCTTGGGAAAAGAGCTGGGAGAGCATGTGGAAGCAGTTTATTGCCATTTCGATAGCTTAGGGTCCCGGTGATGATGGAAGGTAACTGGATAATTCTTCTAAAGGCTTTTGGAAATTTATTCCGGTGTGCAAGGTCACTATTTGCTGGTTCTGGACCTCATTTTTTGGGGAAAACTGTAGATGCAGAAACAGCCCAGAGCAGCCGTTGGTTTCAGTGGAGGAAGCCGTACTCTTTTAAACATGACTTCTTTTACAATTTCTGTTTGCTCCAGTGTAAGGTTGCTAAATAAACGTGTTTTGTGCTACTATTTGCTGGGTTTTCTTTCTTCCTAACCTGAAGTTATTCTATAACCCGTGGAGTCACCACTGAATCAGATTTAATCATAGAAACACAAACATAGAAACACGGACTTTGACAGCAGATAAGGACCGCTTGGCCCACCTAGTCTGCCCATTTCCCTACCTAGAGGATAAGCTGCAGATCCTATTTAACCAACAGCCTATTTCTTCCTAGCCTCCACAAAAATTGCCTTATGTCTGTCCCATGCATTCTTGTATTCTCCCACAGTTTTAGACCCCACAACCTCCTCAGGAAGGCTGTTCCATGCGTCCACCACCCTCTCTGTGAAAAAATACTTCCTCACATTGCCCGTGAGCCATCCCCCCTCTATCTTAATCCCCCCCCTCTGATCTGTCTTGTAATTTCTCCAACCAGCTTGGAATCGTGCTTCACTTAGCTGTGCATCTGTTTATGTTGTGCTGTGAAAGAGCAGGGAATCGATTCACAAAGCTTTACTCTAGTGCAAACCCTGTTTCCGCAGTGCAAACTGAGTTTTGCGTGCCACAGTGTTATTCATAAAAGCCCAGTTTGCACCATCAGATTGGGCTTCTGCCAGGGCAAAGGGTTCAGGGGGCCGCAATTCAAATTATTGGGGTGGGACCTGCATAAAGGTGTTGTACCATTTACAGACTATTTTCTGCATGCAAGGGCTGTTTGCAGAGAACCCTTGCATGGAGAAAATACTGCCAACCAAGACCTAGCAGTATTCCGCGCAACCCTAGTGACTTACGGAGGTACTGCAGTGGACCCCACACCCACAACACTGTGACCCTTGTAGTGTAGTGGTTCCTCTCCCCTCCATGGTCCCTGATCGCCATCCCTTTTATGAGAAAAGAAGTTTCCCTGGTAGTCCAGTGGCCACTCCCCTTTTCTCCGATCTCCATCCCAAAATGAAAAACATTATTCCCTGGTAGTCTAGTGGTCCATCTCCCCTCCACCATCACCAATTGCTCTTTCAAGTAAAAGAAAACAGTCCTTCCCTGGTAGTCCAGTTGTCCTCCCGCACTCAAGCCCACCAATAAATATATATATTCAATGTGTTGTATATGGCTCAGTGCTTCTGTATACTTATGAGCTGAACGGTATATGCTTTGTGTTTATAACTTGAGCTTTGGTGTTTCTCTATATCCCACCCTCTGTAGGATACTGGGCAGATGTAAGATTTAAGGCCCAAAAAGAGATATAGTATAATGATTACCTCCTGCAACTCCAGGGAATGTGATTAGTAGCATGCAGGAGAGGAAAAAAAAACTTTGGGGGAACCTCCAAGGACCCATGGCTACTGACCTGCCCATCCTCTGGGCATACTAAGAGGAGAATAACCCTAAATGTGACTGAGGTTTAGTTATGGTTATGTCCAAGGATTCGATCTGATTTGCTGGTCAGAGTCCTGTTTCGAGGTTGATGATGAGCAGGAAGTCAATGCTGAAGATGAAGGTTGCAGCAGATAAAGAGATCTAACTTGGAATGATGTCTGGATGGAGAGACGATGATCAGTCCGTGACCAAGGTAGCTGTGAGTGAAGCAGATGTAAGTGTAGACATACAGTCAGTACGACTGAGGAATATGCCAAAGTTGCAGATTTTGAGGGACGTAGATTATAGATGATGAAATGATCAGAGCATTGCGTGTCTGAGAACAATGATAAGATAGGAGTGGAGCCCGGCTAGGAGGCTTGCATGGATGTTGTACATCCACTGAGACAATAGGGTACAATTGAGTACCTGTCAGAAGGAGAAATGGTCCTACAACATCCAAGGAATTGAGGTGAGCTGCACAGAGATGTCCAGTGTTGAAACTTGAGCTGGAATTGGAACAGAAGAGGCAGATTGCAGTAGAAAAAGTGAATGAATTGATGAAGTAAAGTAGGCCGGAGCGTGAGCTACAGAGAACATGAGATTTCCATGTAGGTCCAGTGTATGTAGTATTCAAATGTTAGAGCAATAGAAATATCTTAGGTGGTCAGACTGGGAAGGCGAGACCACCACATTGGTCTGCTCTTAGTGAAGATGGAAATACATTTGAGTAGTGAGAAATTCCCCTCATGGGGCACAATGGATTTGGGATGGTGAGATCCCCACATAGGTTCACCATCGCCATGGTCTGATATAACCTGAGGTAAGGGGGGCGAAAGTCTGCCTAAGACTGCCTGTAGATGATAGAGAAATACAGTTGAGTAAAGTAATGCCTCACTGTGAGCATGTTGTGTTGGGATGGCAGGATCCACCTGCAGGTCCACCATCGCTGTATTATAACATGATCCAAGATAATAAGGGCAAGACCCATTTTGGGATGGCGAGACCCACGTGGTCCACCATCGCTGTAGTATTGAATAGTTCAAGGTAAGAAGGATGAGAGTCACATGAGTCTTTCTGGAATGACATGAAAATATGAGTAAGGCCCTTCGTGGGGCATGCGTAATTGGGATAGCGGGACCCCATGGTCCATCATTGCCATAGTATGTAACAGTCCAAGGTAATGAGTGTGATACTCCCACCTGAATTCACCTGTAGTGATTAGAAACAGGTTCGAGCTATGAGTAGGGCCCTTTTGTAGGGCATGTCTGTTTGGGATGGTGAGACCCCATGTGGTCTGCCATTGCCATTCTATTGAGTAGTTGCGTGATAGGGATGGCGGGACCCATGTGGCCCATCATCCTATCTCGATGAGTAGTGCGTGATTTGGATGTTGGGACCCCACGTGGTCTGCCATCGTGATGGTAATAGTGGAGTATGTAAGGCTGTTCAGACTTTTACAGCAGTGAGAGTTGGTGTGGAAGGAACAGTCATCCTTAAAAGTATTTAGATGGAAGGGCTGTATACCGTGAACCAATGTTGCTGCAGTATTGGAAATTGCCCACGGTATCAGTACTGTGACTTCTGATACAGTGGTATTCTATAAAGCCATGATACCGTGACATCCTCCTCCTGTTTATTTTTCAAAACTAAAGGAAATCCTGGGAGCTTTGGACTCCAGGGCTACTGCTGATTTTCATCCCTGTAAAATTGGAGATTAGAGTGCATGGCCTTCTTTATCCCTGCAAGCCTGAGTCCCATAAAGGAGTCACCAGTCCATTATACACCTCTGGTAAAGAAAACTATGGTTTCTCTACATAGCATGTATGTACTAAAACTGTTGGGTGCACTACCTAAAATACACTCTAGCATTCCTCCTCATCCCTTATTTACCACCAAAGTATGTTCCAGAAATACATCTAGAAGGCCAGAAATTTAGTTTACAATTTTGTCTTTTGGATAGAGTTCCAGAATTTGTGATATTGGCATTCTGTCCCTAAATCTGCTGTATCAGCTCAGGTTACACACAGTTATACTGACACATGTGTGCAAAGCGAAAATAAAATTCAAACCTATTACTAGGAACTAATTAGCGTCCACCAGCAGGGCGGTAGCGCTACTGCTCATGGCGCTGATGAGCTTGGCTAGGGACTGAGCCAGGGCCATCGGAGGTCCGGGGTGGGGTGGGATAGAGGATCAAGTGTCATTAATGGATGCTTTCCTCCAGGGAGGGTATCTGCTGATCCACAGCTCTGCCACCACCTGAGTGATCACAGGTGGCGGTGCAGGGAGTAAGCATCAGGCAGGGGACGTTGGCGTGAGTGCGCAATCATGTATGGGCATTGTTATGCCGACACCCAGTGATGTGGCATGCTTCTGGTGGGAGGCAGGAAAATAGTGAAATGGATTGGGTGGATGAAGCCCTGCCTGCCCACCACGCTAAGTGCTTGGCCTCCTCCCACAGCCTGTCAGGGGACCCTCAAGATCTTTACCTCTGCTGCATGTGGCCAGATGGACTGCAGGAAAGAACGCTGAAGTTACTATAGGCATGCCTGACACTGGGTGGTATGCTGGGGTGGGGGCGCAGCACAATAATGAGATGGGTGGACCTTGGACGCCTGGCTGGTATGTGTGGAGCAGTTTCAGGTGAGTGGTATTAGAGCTTAGCAAGGTGGTGGAAGAGGTCCCAACCAAGCACCAAGAAGGATAAAATATGTCCCCAAAAAAAAAAAAATAAACAAACGAAGACATTACCAGCAGCAGAAAACTGATATTTTGTCCACAGTTTCTGGTGTGCTTAAGCTACCAGATAATTTAAAATTCAAGCTCTTTACAGATTAGCCTGCCAGTCTTCACACACGCCTGTTTGGGTCTGTGTAGTACATTTTCTTGTTCTGGGGTACATATAGAGGTGCGTGAAGTGGGCCGTCCCTCATTGGAGCAATTTGCGTATTAAGAAGCGGAATCACGTAGTAATCCACAATGCAAAGCGGAGTACTTTGCCTTCTAATTATGATTGCAAGTCCATTGAGCACTGACTTCACGTTACTCACCTTTCCCCAACCACTTCTACACCAATTTTAATGCAAAGTACATTGATTGCAGTGTACTTTGCATTACATTACTTCGCCTTGTTGGTGAGCTCTAATGTGAATTTTGCAGTGATTCATGGGATTGCAGGTCAAATGGGCTCTAGATTGTTCTGCACAGCCTCAGTTCTGTGTAGTGTGTGTGTGTAGTGGTAGCTGGAGATAGTTTGCTCTCAGAGCTCTAAGATTTAAACCCTCTAAAAAACATTAAAAAAGCCTTTTTGAGCCATTTTTTTTTTCTCAAAATTTAGTAAACCGATTGTAGGAAACCCTCCTGTGCTCACATCATCGAGTGTTTGTTTTTGTGTGAATTTTGAATGTTAATGTAGAACATTCAGCATGTAGTGTGTGTGTGTGTGTGTGTGTGTGTGAGCATGCCATCAAGTCAGACACATTTTATTGTGCACACAGTAATTACAGCACTATGAACCTGTTATCCATCTGCATTATTTTGTACTGCTTTGTGTTATCTTGGTAGTGGACTGTTACTGCAGTGCCTGCCCCCAAACTGGCAAAGGTATTCTTTTCCAGTTTTAGATTTAGTGAGCATTGGTTAACGTGTTGTGCCTTTGCATCTGCATCTCTTTGAGTCATAGCAGCAATCTTAATCTGTCTGTGCATTTGCATCTGTTTAGTGCCCAATCTCCATCTGCAAGCCACAGTTGTTTTTGTTTTCCCATCCACCCCAAACTGAAAGTTCATAAATCTAAATTTGTTTAGAATTTTCTTGGTGACCCCAAAAATGCCTACAAAGAGACATGCAAGCAAAGCTGTTTCTGGCCATGGCACTGCTGTCAGTGGCAAAGATTGGCCATGGTGGTAGTATTCAGAAGCGTGATAGCTGATGCCAGTAAAGGATTTCTCCATCAATATTTTTACAGTGCAATCTGTTGCTTCTCTGATAGTTGGAGGAGATGATGTCCCCGCTGGTGGTGTTAGTGCAGTTGCTGCTGGCATGAGTATTGCTGCCCCAAGTTCCACTCCTGACCAGTTAACCATTTTAGAAAATATAGTTGTGTCTAAAGCTGTGACTGACAGTGTAGATGTCGTACTCTGCAACATCTCCATGGTAGATTGAACATGATTCTGATCCTGACAATGATGGCTCACAGTGTCACATTTCCAGCGCTGTTGAGGTCATGCCTTTGCCATCCAATGATTCAAAGTATGGCACAAAAATATTGGGTGATGATAATGGTGCTGTGGTTGGAACATGTTCTCCACAGGACAGCATCCAAGCTGAAACTGTGAATGTGGATGATGAATATGATGATGATGTCAGTGACCCCAGTTGGAACCAGAGAAAAGGAAGTCAATGTGGTTGTGTCTGGGTCTGTTGGTGTTAAATTCCCCTCCTCAAAAAGTTGTGATGTAGAGGTTCCTGTAGATGATGATGATGATGACCCAGTAATAATCATAGGTAGTCATGGTGATCAGTCAGAGCGCAAGTGTGTCCATCAAGAGAAATCATGTAGTATACCCCCATTTCAGCAGTTAAAAAACCAGAGTCCAATACACAGCATCAGGGACATGTTAAAAGTAGGAGATGAAAATCCCGTGTTTGTGATTTTTTTTGTCCAAGATGCAAATGCTGACTCGGTTGCAATCTGCCAGGTGCGCCATGCTCATGTGAGTCGAGATAAAATGTGGAGTCATCTGGGCACACGGGGCTAGCATGCACATCTTAAGAACAGACACATGGCACTGTGGACTTGGCACCAGAGGGCAGCTAATGCCATAGTGGGGCATTCACCCTCATCATCAACCTTATTGAGCATGTTATCCTCTTCCAGGAGTGTAAGGCCAAATAGCAATGTCTGTAGTAGCGTTGAAATAACACGAGAGGATTACTACAGGCACGATGAGGAGGAGGAGGAGTATTATGACTTAGATTGTCAGGTTTTGGTCAGAGTAGCAGCAGTGGTGGTGGTCTATGCAGTATGTCTAGTACAAGTGGTACATCAACCCTGTGTTAAAACAAGGAAAATAACTTCATTTGTGGACTTTCACCTGTGCACCCCTCTTCATCACACGTCCACACCCCACCCCTGGAAATTCGCAGAGCAGAGCCATTTGACACACCCCGTGCAAAACATGTATCAACAAGTCAGCCCACGTTGCAGAGTGTTTTTGCCCATAACCTGAAGTACCCACCCAATCATGCAGTGTCACGTGAACTTGATGCTACTGTAGCTGAAATGCTGGCAATTGATCTTTTGCCCTTCTCTTTCATGGAGATGTCAGGATTCCGGTGATTTGCAGCATGCACCTGTCCGAAATGGAGAGTCCCATCCAGGGCATACTTTTCCACCCATTCGATCCCCGAGTTATACTGGACTGTGGCCGACTCTGTAAGACATACCCTTCAACATTCCTCCTCGCCATTCATCCGGTTAAGTATGGATATGTGGACAATTGGCAAAACGGCAGGGAACTCATATGTGTATAATACGGCACAGGTGCTGGTAGTTGTTTGTGCAGGTGTTAGTGGGAATAATCAGTGTAGTAAGGCAGACTGTCTCAGTAACAACCTTCTGGGAATTCGACAGCATGCAATGCTTGCAATGTGCAGTGTGGCCTGTTTCCACACTGGTGAAAACATGCTGGATTTGCTACTGAACAAAACTGATGAGTGACTGAACCCCCTGTTCCTGATTGCTGGATTTATAGCAAGTGACAATGGCTCAAATGTGGTTAAATGCATCAAGGATGGTGGCTTTGTTTGGGTTCCATGTATGGCCCACTGTTTAAATGTGGTGGTCCAGGAGTTTCTGCAACACCCTGATATAAAGGAAATGTTGATAATTGCACGTCATACCTGTTTGCACTTTTCACACTCTGCAAAGGCCCGTGACCAACTTCAGCAGCTGCAGATCCAAAACAGCTTCCCACAGCACTGCCTCAAGCTGGAAGTTATCACACCATGGAACTCAACTTTATACATGGCAGAGAGGTTGTATGAATAATACAAAGCAATCTCTGAATATCTCGTCATGCACACTAGCCGTGACACTTCCGAGCCTCCATGTCTCTCACGACCGAACAGTGGTGCCTCATGGACTCTGTTATAACAATTTTGAGGCCTTTTGAACATGTCACACAGGCAGTGAGTGGTGAGTCTGCCTCCATCAGCCAATCAATTCCACTGCTGCTGGTGCTGAGGCTGACATTGCTAAATCTACAGCATAGCCTTGATGGTTCCGGAGACTGTGCCAGCAGTGTTACTGAAATGCATGCTGACAGTATTCGACCGCAATCGGCACATCTTGAGCATTCAGCACAGTGACAAATTTGCAATAGCAACAATTCCAGACCCATGATACAAACATAGAATAGCGTCACTACTGGAGGGAGGGCCTGAATAGGTTAAAAATGTCAGTGGGTAACTGGTGCACTTGGTTCATGGGGCACAGAAGTCACATGCCAAGGTCAGCAAACCTCAGCAGCATAACAAGGCTGAAGGTCAGTTTGGAGTACTACCAAGCACTTCTTATAAGGCAGCTGCAGTTCCAGGTGGTATGTCATCAAAACTGGTTGCCACTAACCCACTTTGGGGTGCTTTGTGCCAAGTCGGGATTTCTGACATCAGTGAATCTGGAGAACAGGATGATGAGTCAGCCACCGGACTTTGTGCAGCACAGCAATTGGCTGACTCATATTTATTTTTTATTTATTTATTTAAGAATCAGTTTACAACCTTTGAGCCAGAGGCTCGTTTCCAAAGGCACTTCGTCACATAAAGACATACATTGCGTTTCGGTTACATAGAAAAGATTTGCAAGAAATCAAGACATTCACCAGAGGTGCCACGTCACATTGTGGTCAGACAAATACAATTGGGTACAGGGTACATGTAATTGATAACAGGTATTACACAAGTCGGTATCAAGTGAGCATTCTGGTAGATAAACATTGAAACAGCTGGCACTGGCCAGGTTAAACCTAGGCATGGTGTACAGGGAAGTGGTGGAGGGGATGGTTGGTGGAGAGCTGCCGGGGGCATTGTCAAGAGAAAAAGAGGTGGAGGCTATGTTCAGAGACAGGAGCAGTCTGAGTGCTGAAGATGTGGTTCGAAGTGCGGTTTTGAATGTGGAGATGGTGATGGCATTGGTGATGGTGGCAGGAGAGATTAAACCAGGTTGGGGCTCTATAGCTGAAGGACCTCTGGCCCGCGGCTGGTTCTAGTTCTGGGACCTTTAAATTGGTCTTGTAGGAAGACCGTGTTGCAATGGTGGGAGGGCTCTGGTGGGTGGATGGATGCCGTTACCCCGGTGGGGAGAGCCGAGTAGGGTTTTTGGTGAGGAGACAGGTCTGGTATCGAGACGTTCATCCAGGTAAGCAGGTTAGCATCGACATATAGCTGACAGGTGTGTGTGAGCCTGGGGCACCAGTAATCAATCTGCACGCTTTATTCAGGGTTAGGTGAATTTTGTTGAGTGCAGTGGTGTCAGCAACACCAGTATACTGGTAGACCATAGTCTACAAGGGACAAAGCAGAGATGTAACAGCTAGCGGAGAGCATTTGGGGAAGGCAGGTTTTATGGCGGAATAGGATGCCAAGCCGTGTGTTGGTGGCGGATGTTAGGTCATCGATGTGTTGTGAAAATGTGAGGCTGAATCGAAGTAACCCAAAGGTATTTGTAGGAGCAGACTTGTTCCAGTGGTTAGTTAGTGCTTGGAAGGATATAGAGTGGGTGGTTGCTAGCTTTGTTTTGGGGTGTGAAAAGAGCATAGTTTGGTTTTCTTAAGATTGATGGCGAGTCTCGCTCCTTAAACCAAGCCTCGGCACTGTTGAAAGACTGCTGTAGGGAGTCCTGTAGGAGGTGGGATTACGGTGGGTGGCAAAAGGACAGCGTCGCCTGCATACAGCAGAATTTTGCCAGAGCATGCACTGGGCAGGGTGTTCAGATACAGTGAGAAGAAGGGGCCCAGGATGGAGCTAGGGGACCCCAGAGAGAATGGGACGGAGTATCGAGTGTGCTATTAATCTTGACAAACTGGGATCGAGTGTCAAGATAGCTAGCACACCATGCCAGGGGCCAGCCGAGAGACCAGTGAGGCAGAGTGCATCCAGCAGCAGTGGATGGGAGACAGTGTAAAGCCTTTGAGAGGTCAATGAACACTGCACCAGTTAGGGAGCTGGTATCCAGGAGGAGTGTAGGAGTTGGAGAATTCAATAAGGGCAGTGCTGGTGCACTGTGACCCTTGCGGAAGCCATGTTACTCTGGGCATAAGATGTTATGCTTAGCCAGATAATCAGTGATTTGAATAGCCACCACTTTCTCCAGGGCTTTAGAGGGGAGGGAGGATGGAGATTGGCGGTAGTTGTTGGCCGATGACCTGTCGCCTCCTTTATGAATAGGTGTGATAATGGCTGTTTTCCAAGCTGTGGGGGAATTGTCCCAGGCAGGTGACTGGTTAATTAAGCTTGTGAGAGGTGCAAGGACCGTCTAGCACCAGCCTGAGGATGCTGGGGTCCAGTGAGTCACTGCCGGGATTGTTGCCATTGAGAGCTTTGATTAGGATCGGTCTGGCTTCCCGGGTGGAAATCTTTCGCAGGAGGAAGCTGGGGTGCTGGAGGACAGGGGGAGGTTGGCTGGGGGGAGGGTCAAAGAAATTACTAGGGAGGACTGAGCTAAGGTCAGTGAAAGTGGTGTTGAACCAGTTGGCTATGGTGGCAGGCTTGGTGGAGGTGGTGCCATTTCTAGTGAGCTGGGATGGGGCAGGGGAGCAAGCTTTACCATTGAGTCGCTTAATATTATCCCAGAAGGTCCGGGCTGAGCCCCAGGAGGAGGTAAGGGAGGCCTGGTAATGGTCTGCCTTGGCCTTCCTGATGGCCCATGAGCATTTGGCTGAAAACAGGCATCCTTCAGTAATTGACAATCCTCTTTTAAACTGGAGTGAAAAGGTCAGTGAATGGCCAGAGCTGACCTCGGTGGCACTGAAGTACCTGACCTGCCCACCCTCTGGTGTAAGTGTAGAGAGGGTATTTAGTTCTGTGGGGGCAGTGGTTCGGGACCATCGTACAAACCTTTCTTCTTCAAGTGTCAGCATGCTGACATTCATAAAAATGAGTCAGGGTCACATACCAGCTCAAACTGCAACCTCTGTATTCGTACCCCGTCATGGTCATGGTGATGTCGGAAAAGCAGACCACCCTGGTGGCAGCATGAAACGGCCGACCATTGAGGTAGATGATGAAATCGAGCGGAAAGTATTCCCTAGTGGGTACAGTTCAGGCATTGATGACTGCGAGGGCAGCTGCCTGTATGATGTTCATGAGGTTGATGTTGGTGGGTTTTAAGTTAACTCTTTGAAAGGCTGTCACATTTTTCAGTGGTACATTTTGTTTTTCATAACATAAAATCAGTGTCCCACCCTGAATGAGTCTCATTCCATAATTTCATACTGGCAGTTTGGCACAAGTAAATTCACAATCCTTCTATTTTATCTTCCCCACTTTGGTATTATTTCTGATTAGATTTAACAGGATGTGTGCTGCTGTCATTAGCAAACACAGTCAGCCTCTTATACACAACTGTCCATTTGTAGTACTAGATGTTATACTTAAACTCTGTGATTAAAGATATCTGCCTCCTGACTGAGAGTGAAATACTGTAACACAATACACATATCCAGACACCCACCCGTGTGTGTCTGACAGTGAAAGGAATGTGTAGCAGCTGTTCCCATGACCACCACCAATAACCCTCATTTGGCCCAAGCCACCAGATAGTGAGAGGGAATGTCATCATGTACCCATGACCACCAGCAGTAAACTGCAGTCAGCCAAAGCCACCAGATAGTGAGAGGGAATGTCATCATGTACCCATGACCACCACCAGTAAACCACAGTCCGCCCAAGCCACCAGATAGTGAGAGGGAATGTCATCATGTACCTGTGACCACCACCAGTAAACCACAGTCAGCCAAAGCCACCAGATAGTGAGAGGGAATGTCATCATGTACCTGTGACCACCACCAGTAAACCACAGTCAGCCTAAGCCACCAGATAGTGAGAGGGTGTCAGCATGTCCCCATGTCCACCACCAGTAAATAAGTAGTCAGCCAAAGCCACCAGATAGTGAGAGGAATGTCATATTGTACCCATGACCCCACCAATAAACCGCAGCCAGCCCAAGCCACCAGATAGTGAGAGGAATGTCATCATATACCCATGACCATCACCACCAGTAAATCGTATTCAGCCCAAGCCACCAGATAGTGACAGGGAATGTCATCATGTACCTATAAGCACCACCAGTAAACCACTGTCAGCCCAAGCCACCAGACAGTGAGAGGGAATGTCATCATGTGCCCATGACCACCACCAGTAAACCGCTGTCAGTCCAAGCCACCAGACAGTGAGAGGGAATGTCATATTGTACCCCTGACCACCACCAGTAAATCATAGTCAGCCAAATACGCCAGATACTATCTCATTCAGAGGGAATGTGATTGATTTCCATCCTGTACCCTGCCCATGCCATGGCAGACAGAGACCGCATCCAGCAGCCACAGCCGCAAGGCTTTTTAGTATCAGTACTTTATAGTGAGTATGTGTAGTAATTTTTCATACTATGGAAGTTCCCTGAGCTGTGTTATGCTTCCTGTTGCATTTCTGAGATGCACTTGAGAAACACATATGGTCAACTTATTTTCTTTTTTACAGGTTAACAGTTTCAAGCACTCTCCTGGATTGGAGGACTGTAGTACTACAGTACTGTCTACAACCACATAGGATATCTGTTTCAGGTAAGTATATAAATTTTATTTCATCAGGTCTTTTTGTAGTTCATTTTTCAGAGAGTGTAAATCATAGAAAGTAGGTGACATGTACGTCACATAATATATTTTCATGCACATCAGACACTGTATTGCTGCAGCAGGCCATGGTGGTGTTGAACAAAGTTTATCCAAGTTGTGACAAGATGTCTTTTAAAATGTAACATAAGACATTGGGATAGTGCATGGGTTACATGTACTAAATTTGTGATTTGATCTTGGTGTGGCTTACTAAGAGCTTGCTATCTGTTACGCTGGATATATAACAGACAGTAACAGTCACACTTTGAACAGAATGTGTTACTGCAAGCAAGTACTAATAATTTCTTGTTCATTTGTTCTTGCAGGAAACATTTCGGTGCTGTGTGCTGCCGTCGGTGCATTCTCCAAATAAGAAGTTCAATATCACACGGCAACTGGTATGAATCCAACCATCAGGACTGGACTGGGGATACACAGAAAACCTGTGAAGAATTCACAAAAAAGAAACCATTAATGAATCTTTCTTGCAAATGATAACATCCCCGAAAAAAAATACTTACCTTGACAGGCTTGACAGTATTTCAATGCCAAAATTCCTCATCAAGCCAAGAAATCCCCCAAGTTCAACTATATGATGCCGGTGATACAAAAAAAAAAAACAATGATTACATGTATATACGTAAATAGATATATATATATATATATATATATATATATATAATGTGTTATATAAATATTTAAGGTCAGGTTCTGCGGAAAACTCTGGTGCCAGGTACATTAACTTACCAAGGGAAGTATGAGTGTACACACACATAGTGCATCCTTCCTGTTTGGGTCAGCGCAGCAGACTTTGGGTAACCAACAGCATCATCACATCATCATGGTTAACTCAATGGTCATCTTTTGCTATCACATCATTTGGCAAGACACTGTGCATCAGCCCAGTCAGGGCAAGAAGCTTTACATGAAATTCCAAGAGCAGCAGCTGACAAAGTTCTTGTAGGAGTGTGTGCCGCATGAATAAGTCGACATGAATTAATGGACACTTTTCATCACATTTGATGGTCTCATGATTTTTTCAATATGTGAAGTCTGGAATTTTCATCACATTTCTACAGCATCATTTCTTTGGTCCACAATTATGGGGACTATGTGCCGTAATTTAATCGTCCAAGAAAGACTGAAGACTTTTAGAGCACATAATGCTCTCATCATTTCTCAATTATTGTAGTCTGGAATTTTCTGGACATAAGACAGCAGCATTTTGTGGGTGCACAATTATGGGAACTGGGTGCACGCATCACTGAGTGTGGTATGAATTAATGGAGAATTTTCATTCCATTTATGCTCTCATTTCTATTCATCTGGAGTCAGGAATTTTCGGGACATAAGACAGCAGCATTTTGAGGGTGCACAATTATGGGAACTGGGTGCCGCATTAATTTAGTGTGTCAAGAAAGACCGCAGACTTTTCAGCACATAATCCTCATCATTTCTCAATATCGTAGTCTGGAATTTTCTGGACATAAAGAAAGCAGCATTTTGGGGGTGAACAATTGGGAACTGGGTGCCTGCATGAATGAGTGCGGCATGAATTCAGACTTTTCATTCCATTTATGCTCCACTTCTATTCACCTGAAATCAGGAATTTTCAGGACATAAGACAGCATCCCAAGATTTGTAAAAACACTGGCCAAAAACATTCTACAGAAAATAAGCTAAAAAAATGCTGTCCTTCCGTTCCTTGTTATATTCTGACTTAATAATCTCTGTTTCCAAAAGAAAAATATTTTAGTGGTCTCAGTAATGTTTTCTTTCTGTGTTGGTGTGTGGGTGTGTGGAAAAGCAGGAGTGAGCAGTGCAATAATCTGCTAAACAGCATGTGTGCACTGCCCAGTCCCGTGAAAACATATATGATAGCTGACTTGTTCCACTGTTGATGGTATAAAGAGTATATAACGTATATTTTATTTGTACCATCATCAACAGCAGACCAAGTCATATAATATGTTTTCTGGGGGCTCGGTGGGCAGTGGTGATCTAACAGTGCACACATGCTGTTTAGTAGATTATTGCACTGCTCACCTCTGCTTTTCAACAAACAAACCATGACAGAAAGGAAACAATACTGAGGCCCAAAAAGTATTTCATGGTAAAAAGACATTAATTAAGTAGGAAAATAACAGGTCCAGAAGCACACTCGTCAACACTGGGATACAGGTGCGGTGAGAGCAGCTAGCTCCAAAAGTACAAAACAAAACCAGAAAGCCAGCACTCCAGATGAATAAATGCCAAGAAAAAATTTCCACTGCTAATGCAAATTTATGATGGAAAAAGCCCACCACAAATCCTTTTGCACTTCGGCAGTTAGGCCTTCATTGAGGGGCCCCAAATGAAGGTCTAACCACTTAAGTGCAGGGGTCGTACAATGGCTTGCTTTTGCCATCAATAAATTTACACTAACAATCAACTGTCCCTATTTATTCATCTGAAGGCGCTTTCTGATTTAAGTTAAAAGAAAATATCATGAGGCAAGGACACCACTTTTGTACTTTATTTATTTCAGCTGTTTTGGGCATGGTTCTTACCATTTGGGAGGTAAACAAGGTTATGTGAAAGAAAGACAGAACACACATAACATTATACACATAACAGTGCACAATGGGGAGGAGACAGACTAACAACAACAAAATGGACAGTGACCTGTGTCAGATGACCTAAAGGTATGCAAGAAATGTGAGAAGGCAGTAAGGAGGGCTGTGGCGGGTATACTAGGATGCACTAGGAGCTATCACATTAAAAAGAAGTCAAAATGGAAGTTCTTATCCCTATGTACATATATTTGGAAAGACCTATATCTTAGGTACAGCGTACAGTGATGAGAGCATATCTTTGCAAGGATATACACAGGATGGAGGCTGTACAAAGGAGGGCAACTAAAATCTTGAGAGTATGCACCAGAATGAAGACCAGACAAAGAGACACTAAAGGACATTACATATAAATGCAAGAAAGGGGGGCATGATAGAAACTATTAGAACGAAAGGAATCAACAGCATACAAGAGGTAGCATCATCCAGAAAAAGATATGTGCACATGTAGAAGGGTCCAAAATTTGAAGAAAGAGGGAACGGATCAAGGACAACATCAGGAACTATTTTTCACAGCAAAGGGTGGTGAGGTGCAAGGACAAACTAAAACTAATGATCATTATTGTGATGGGACAGCAGCAGTTGAAACATCCCCATAATTTGTAACTAGTGCCTCAGTTAAACTCCACTGCTGCTCAGCTTTGTCAAGACAGTGGTTAGCACCTCCAACTAACTCCACATCAGGCCCAAATTGGCCTCTGTGGCAGAAGTGGTTGAACAGTTGCCACTGTCACCTGCCGTGCTGCAGGTTGTGCGGTGGAGCAGCAGTTGATCCAAGGCCTCACTTTGCACCACCATGCACAAGTGGACACCGGCTGTCCCCTTCCAGCAGGTGCATTGCTGCCCTGTTCAACACCAGCTACCACTGTATGGTGGTGGTTGTACAGGTGGTAGTCACTTGTGCCAAGGTGAGTTCCTTTGGGGCCACAGTGCCTCCACCCACGAATTACATTTCACACTGCTGTCCCCAGGAAGTGTGTAAAACTCCACTAATGAGTTGGGGAGGACCAGGCACAGTAGGGGCCCCCAGGTGTTGGAGCCAGAGGCTACTGCTACACTGTCTGGAAACCTGTTGCTGCGACTGTGTCATACCCTCCTCCTTGACTTCCTGCTGAGACACTGGCACAGGGGCCACTGGGGAGGCGGGTAGAATGCCACAGGGTAGTGCTCCATAGCCATGTCACTACCTCCTGCTTCAGAGGCAGAACACCTCAGATGGTGTTCAATCCAAATGCAGCCTGCCACCAAGTATGCATACAATACAATCTCCTCCATCGTCTCTGAAACCGCCTCTCTCCGCTCATTCTTCTAACTCTCTCTCACACAGACACACAAAACAATTAAATACAAACACAAATACTGCACAAACACAAATCCAACAATAAAAAGAAAAAAATCTGCTAATTAGCAAAAAAATGAAAGTTTATAGTAGTTTTGACTAGTTCATTTATATTTATTGTTCTTCCAAATAAGTTTAAAATTTTGGACATACAATCTTTTAATACGAGACAATAAATACAAAATAAAATAAATACAAATAAAGGTGAGAGATCTAAATAATGCAAACATTGGTTATAAAATATTTATAAATCTAACCCCTTTTCCTTCCTTTTTATTTTATTTTACATCTTCTTCTATGTACCAGTTCATGAAAATTACGAAAAATTAGCACACAATAATACATCTATCAGTCCAGGATAACAATATAAATACTGGATCATAGTCAAGTTCAGATATTTCATTGAAATCGGCAAATTAAAAATCTAGGTTTCCTTTTTATAAAGGGACATTGTACTTTATATGAAATAAAGTTTCATAACTTATTGAAACAACATTCATTAATATTATTATTAGATGCAAAACAACACAATTGCTTGTTTCTTGAGGTAATGGATAATGTTTCTCTTGGTAACGGGAGAGCTCTATGTTATTGGATTTGTTCAGTTTTTGATTTGTTCTCTATCAATCTTTTTTCTTCTAAATTTACTTGGATTGATGGATTTTTACTTTGGTTTAAGAGAGTTATTGTTTCAAATTAAAGCTAAAAAGTTGTTTGAAAGATGTTCTATCTGGTATTCTGACTAGTGGTTCTGGGGTTCTAAGGCTCTATCTTGGGCCCCTGGTTGTTCTCTCTTTGTCAGTGACATTAAAAGGTTTGTGGTCGTGTAATCTAATCCTCTGTGCTGATGACACTATTGTCTACTGTGTGACTCTCAACCTAGTGTCATTGCAAGCACCTGCAAGTTAGTTTTCCTCTCAGCAGCCTTGAAGCCTGGTTCTCCTCCAACCTTTCTAGTCCTTGAATGAAGAAAAGACTAAAAGCGGTCCTTGTTTTGAACTAGGCGTCTGGGGGTTACATGGGATCTGACTCTGCTTCAAACCTAAACAGCCCAGGGAAGAGAGTCGAGGTTCTTGACAAGATTAATACTTTGGAATTCTTCCTTGACTAGGAGTTGTCCTACAAACTTATATTGACAGTTTAATTAAAACCATCCACCAGAGGATTGGGGTCCTCTACTGCTCTGGGACACTTCACTCTCTGATGAGGCTTCAGCGTGGCTATTAAGCCAATTGCACTTTTCTCTCTATCCTCCTCTCATATAGCCCCCCTCCTCCAGTTCTTTGGGAAGGGGATCTACGTACTTTCTCTCTGTGCTTTTACTATTGAGTAGCATGCATAGCAAACAATGCCCCCCTAGGAGACATCACTGCAAGGTCCTTGCGGACCTCCATTGGCCCTCCTTAAGGCACAACTGGCCTACTGCTCCACTCTGCCTGACCTACAAATTCTCCACACTGAGCCCCCTTCCTCACTTGCAGGGCCTGCTCAACCCTAGGGCACATGGCCATGACACAAGGTCCTCTGCTGGCTGTCCCTTGGCCATCCCTCAGGTCTGCACCAACTCTGGCAGGCGTTCCTTTAAATACTCGGCCCCGCACCTTTGGAACACCCTCCCAGCTTACCTGGTCAACAACCGTCTCTGCAAAGCTTCAAGCTGGACCTCAAAGTTTACCTCCTGGAACTCAGCCTCTGTGGCTGCAATCATTAGACCCCGCATATCATCCCCTCCTACACAGGTCTTACCCGTGACCATGGTACTCCATGCTCATTTTTACGATAGTATTTACCATGTCTAATGCTACCCCATTGTATCGTACCACAGGTGTAACTTATGCTGTCCTTTGTAATTACTGTCATTCTAATGTATATAACTATTACAACCACTGTACGCCGTCCAATGTGTAAAGTATGTTTTTTATGTAACTAATCCCAGGTCGCCCCTGAAAAAGGGACCTCTGGTCTCAGCGGGCTCACCTGGTTATCAAAATTTTAAATAAATAAACAGATCCGAGTCACTCCCTTTCACCTCAACCTTCCCCAAACACTTAACTTGTTCAACAGTCTCTATAATAGTTGCATTAGTGGTCCCCAATGGGATGTCCATTAACAAAAGGGCCTGTTGGGGGTCTACTCCCTTAGCCTCGCGCCACCCCATCATAAGGTGCACCACCAACATATGGGAGGCAATCTTAAACTTAGGCATAGCAAGCACCTCCATTTTATTGCAAATTTTAAGCGTGGGGTTGTAGTACCCACCTCTGGCCACTAGAAGGCACAAAACCCAGCAGTGCCTCCAAGATGTAACCTAGGTGGCTCTATCCCAAGGGATATAGTATCCCTGCGTGTGTGACTATCTGGAGGTTGAGGGGCCTGAGCTCGTGAAAAGGTGCCTCCACCCGGAGGACAGGGTTAATGGCAGCGTGACTGTTCTGGGTACAGCCCTCCGGGACACTGATACCCCTCCTCTTTCCCATCTAGTGGCCAAAGCACATCTGAGATAACACAATCCCAATACACACTGTAATGTACTGCTAACCTCTCATAACACACTTATCACCAGGGCTGGATTAGCTGGACGGGCCCTGGAGACCCCCTGTAAAACAAGGCCTGTAACAGTAAACAGCAATATCACAGTACTTTCTATACAGAGGTACACCACAACCAGTTTGGATGCAAAAATATTTAGATCTGATTTATTAGGGGGATGTGAACAAGGGAGGGGAAGTAATCTAGTGATTGATTTTAAATCTGAATGGATCAGGTTATAAGGCACGCACTCAAGGTCCCTGTAACACATTCACACACTCTGGTACCCAGTTGGAACTTCAGGTAGCCTGAAGCATTGCCAGTAAGCGAGCATTGCAGCTGTTGTTGGGGCCCTTTGGAAGAAAGAAAACACAACATGCACTTTAACCCTTAAATTGTAATCCGGAGCTGGATGGCTCAGTCCGAAATGATTAGCAACAACAATTAAATCAGTTGACACACTTTGATTTGAGCTTTGTTGCAGGGAGCTACCCTGGTATTTACTCACGCTACCCAGTTCAGGACGCAGGATGGATGAAATGGAGACCTCAGGATAAAGAGCTGGATTGTCAGGAGAAGCAGGGCCCGCACGATGCACCGTGGTGTCATTCCTGTTCATTGGTGTTGAGCAGGGAGCCGAATCCCCAGGCGGGTCTCTTGTCGGGTGTAACTCTGTGGTGTGAGTGGCAATCTGGGCAGAGTTGGTGAGGCCCAGAATAGGTAAACAGTTTGGATACAGTCCAGTAAAGCACTGGATGCAGCTTCCAGTAAGCATGACACATTAAGCAAGGTGGTAAACCAGATCGCGACCCACCCTCCACATTCAGCACACATAGTAAAAGCCAGTAAATACCACAGTTCGGATGACAGTCTGGTTGCTATACACAGTGTCTCTGCAGAACCTGTACATTCTGCGGCAGTCTCAAGTTCTGACAGACCAATCGCTACTAGGCAAATCTTCAGCCCAATTCAGGCGAAATTCACTTTCTTTTCACATTTCAGGTTCCAATCATAAAAACTGCATTTTCAGATTAAGTCCGATTTCAGCTCAAGTTCTAATCACTTGGGAAGATGGTAGCAGGCAGGCCAGACACAGCCTTCCCGCCGAAGGCAGGTTAGACAAACTACGATATTATTATTATTATTATTATTATTAATGCAGATAATCAGCAAACAATAACAGATGTCAATAGGGCTCCCTCTGCGCAATTAGCGATGGCAGAATGGAGCAATAAAACTGCAGCCCGGACGGGACTCGAGCTTGAAACTACTCGACCCCCACCCAGATTAATTATAACTATGAGATAGGCAGCTCTTAAAGAGACAGGCACGGAGGCTAGCTAGGCACTCACATGCAAACACTTTTAAACTGCTAGGACACAGGACACCAGCCTGGCAGTGGGCATTTAGGCAAGCCCAGGAAGTCTTTTGGAAACCCCCATTTGTAGGGGGGTTACATATGCCATCTCTTTCCCCTTCCCCTCTCTGCCTTGCTGTCTCCCACTCCAAACTATGTCCTCTACCATCCTTGCTCCTAACTCCAGACCTATGTTTTGACATACCCACCATAGGCAGCAGTAGTCTCTCCCTACAATATGGTTTCTGTGATTGTACCTGTATTTACTGTTGTTCCATGAATACAGCATAATACTGTATAACTATTGTATGCTTAATGTCTTATGTCTTACTAGAAAGCCTTGAATTGTTACTGCTACAATTATGTTTTGCTAGTTACTATTGTAATGTTCCCCACTGTATGTTCCTCCACCCTTTCTGACGTGGAACCTTTGTACACTAGCAGTTCTCTGCTCAAAGGTACTGTAATCCTAGATGAAATAAACAAATAAAATGTTATACTGCAGGGATTATGTTCCTACCTTGTCAGATTTCAGTGCTATCTCTGTTTCAGCATTTTGCAGAAGATTTATACAAGTTATGTGTTCCACTTTTGTTGGGCACGAATGTTTCATCTAATACTGTGCTGTTTAATCTGTATTAATGGGGTTCTATTTTAGCCCCACTTTCTTTTGCTAAAATATTTGTTTGACAATGTTGTTGGGAGCTCCTCTAGTACGGCTATCAGTTACCAAATTTTATGGAAATTTTTCATTTAATTTACAGATATATGCATGGCACCACACCCTTCTCTTTAGGGCAGGCAAGTTGGGACTTCTATTTGTTTTCTTTAAAGACTTTTAGAGCATTGCCATGTACTCTTGGGCTGTTTTTCCCATAGCATATGTGTTATAAATTTGGACATTTTGTTTGGGATCCCCCCAGCCTGGACAAGATTAGGAGATACAACTATCCTGTATATGTACTTTATTTGTATTCCATGTATGTTGTTTCCTAACTGTGATATAAGCGTTGTCTTTTTATTCTTTTTGTTTTAGAATTCTGTTTATGCACCCCTGTCACTAACCTCTCCCAGCAAGGTCTCTCAATTACTAGCTCTGCCCATCCACCTGAAGCTCCGACAATCCCTCCTGGCTGGGGGCACCTCCTCCTGCAGGTTCGCCTCTAATCCTCGGCTCTGGGTCCCCTGAGGAAGGACCATCACTCCTACCGCGCTCTATCTATAGTGCTGGCAGGCTTGCCCCAGGAGGAGGAACCAGTTTCAATGTCTGGATGCCAGGCATTGGACATGGAGCCACAATCACTGGGCCCGCCTTCACCTGTCAGTGAAGAAGTTTTCCTTAAGTGCCCGCGAAACGCGAACATGCAAGGAACCTCCAGTGCAAGATGGGCATGCTTCCGCACCCACTTGCAGGATGTCTGCCGACGCTCCCTGACCCCTGTACGTACTCCATGCAAGCTGCAGCTGCCAGCCTCCTCCAGGAGCAGCTAGAGCTGTGTGGAGTGGCGACCCCCCCTCCCCAGGAGAGGAGAGCAGTCCATAGGACGCTCGATCCTCTCCTGCCCCTGCCAACCCCCAGCTCCCGTGTCCATTCTCAAACCCAGGTCGCTGGTGTGGTGCGAGGTGTGGCATCCAGAGCCTCAACCCTCAGTGCCACCAGGCCAGCATTGTCTTTTTATTCTAAAAGAATAAAATATAAGTATAAAGAAAAAGTGGAGGCCATGGCTTCCAATTATAATATGCTTGCTCCTTCCAACTCCGGGGGAAAGAAGCTGCCCAGGGTAGTGACACACAAGTTTAATGCTCTGGCAACAATAAAGGAGGTGTAGGAAGTGCGCAGATTCGTGCCGTTACAGGTGAAAGCCCTCCACGTGTGGTGTCACATTTGTTTGTTGTAAGAATCTGTTATGGCCAGTGATCCTTCAACAGAAATAGCAGAGTGCTTGACTGAATTATACATAACCTTATACACCAGCAGGGGGACTTCCCATTAGCACATTTTTTCCTCTAAAAGGAGAAAGTCCATGTCTTCGGTTTGGGAAGGTACTTTCTCTGATCTACACCTGTCCATTCTTGCTCAATAATTTGGTCACAATGAATAAAACTCGGAAAACACTTTGGAGCAGAGGAAGATGTGGACAGAATCGGGTTGACATCCACGGATTCCATGGACTGTTGCTGCTTGAGCTGTAAGGACCTACATGCCTCAGCTATTAGAAAAGACAAGGACTTGTTGCTAAACAGGGCAGGATAGGAATCCTAGATCCAGTCTCCATCCACTCCCTCCCTCCTCCTCCTCCTCCTCAGAGAGACATCCTCATCATCAAAGAGCAATTTTCTGAAGGGTGGAAGTTTCCCAAGATCCCCAAAATCTTCATAATGACCCTCTAGGTAGACAGGGTCAAGGTCTGCCTGCACATCTGTCTCTGCAGCCTTATCCTGCTGCAACACACCTGGGCGTGCTGTGTGACCCCCACCCCAACCTGAGGGGCCTGGTTTGGGGTCGGTGTGTCTGCTGGGATGTTCTGCAGAACATCAGAGCCCAAAGCTCACCAAGGAGCAACAAAAGTGATTTTTCACATTCTGCTTGCTCCTGCCTCACAGAAGAACCAGATACCCCCATCCCAGCTCAGAGGACCGGCTAGGCGAACTGTTAGAGAAATATTATGCTGGGCAACACAATGAGGGCAATAAGAACCCATGGGAGAGTGACTCATCGCCCACTTACAGGTCTTACATCTTTTCATAATTAATGGTCTCCAATAAGCCATGGTGCCAAGAACAGCCCTGTATAGCTGTGAAGTTATAAAATAAACCAATCAGTGCTGCAGAGGAATAAAATAAAACTTATTTTAGCTTGCTGGTGTTAGCAAGTGACCCGATGCAGTAGAACTTCTACAGGCAACAAAATCCCAGTGCTCCCCTGCTCAGCAAAAATGTTGCATTTATACAGAACAAACTATTCATGCACGCTCACTGGTGGGCAGGCGTGCACACAACATCACAGTGTCCCACGTGACATTGCGCACTAAGTGGCATCTGCGCAAAAGGTCTTTTGCATGCTCTCAGGAGCACAAAAATCCAAGCGTGAGAGGAAGAAGTCAAACTGTGAGGGGAGGGTGTACCCAACTGCCTCAACTGCTTAATGGTGGGAGTGCAAAGAGTTCAGAGAGCTGAGGTAAAATTATACTCAAATGGCCCCCTGGTCACAACTTAGATAAAATAGTTAATTTACAGCTGGCCCGGTGGCGCTGAGCGTTGAGGCGCTGGATGCCACAGCTCACACTATGCTGGTGACCCGTGTTCAGGAGCAAACTCAGGTGCTGGGGGTTGGCTGGGGGGGGGAAGGTGTGGACTTGGATTGAGCTACCGGCTGGCAGCTCTCCTTTCCTGGGGGAGGATTCCTGGCTCCGCGCTGCTCTGGTGGCTCCTGGTGGTATCCAGATGGTACAGCAGGTACGGAGCACGCTGATAGGGTACGGTTATTGCAGCAGAATGTCCTGCAGGTGGGTGCAGGAGCATGCCCACACTGCGCTGGACAACATTGCACATCCGCACCCTTGGGAACACAAGGAAATCACAGAAAAATGCCCCATCCCATAGTAGGTGAAGGTGGGTCCAGTAACCATCCGCCACATCCACCGCCGGGTCTTCCAGCCTGCCTCTGGTGCTCCCTTCGTTCACTGGGTCACCTGTCTATATTGTAGAAAGGTCGCCAGGAGGAGTCGGCAGTCCCACCCCAGGGGATTTAGATCCGGGTGGTCGGGGACCAGAGAATAGAAATGGAGATCCCCCACCAGCAGGTAAAACAGGGACTTCAGGCTGGATGGGATAGAATGCACTGTGCACCACACTGAGAGAGTCTGGGGTCGGAGACGGAGGATAAAGAGAGTTAAAAAAAAAGTTAATTACATTAACTCTCAATCCACACAGGAGCTACTGAAACTCAAGCAGCTCACTTGAGCAATGCTGACTTTAGTAAAACCTGCAGCCACTGAAATGCCAATTAAAATGGTAATACCCCAAAACCCCAGATGAACCTGAAGACTGGGGGGAAGGAGAAACTGACACAAGAGCCGAGGGACCCCCCCCAAAGGAGTCCTATACTGCCCCACAGATAAAGTAAAAAGTACTTATCTGTGGCACCTTTTTTTTATTAAATCGGAGGCCGTTAGAACACCCTAGCATGGCAGAAGTGGCTCCCAGTCTTCGAATGGAAATGGGTAAAGCAGGTGAGGCAATTTAAAAGTCCCACCTTAACAGGCACTATTTTAATTTAGGGTGCTCCCTGGAACCAGACAGCACCAACCTGCTCTGCAAAACTGCAGCCCCAACAGAAAATCTTGAAAGAGTCTTGAGAGAAGATAAAGGTAGCTGTTTCCCTTTCAATGGCACAGCTGAACAGGGAGTTGCTGCTTTGGAATCCTCATATGCTCAACATTCTGAAGATTGAGCTGTGCTATTCCCTGGTAGGTGCACTATATCCAGTTGTTGTGATCACCCATCCGACAATGTGGAGCACTACAGAAAAGAACAGTTACGTAAGAACTCACTGTAACAGCAGATCTTCGAGGGGATCTCAGTCATCAGGTCACACCGAAAGAAGTTTACCATTGGTGAAGCAGGATCCACATGGAAGACTTTCAGCAGTACAACCAGGGCCACCCATGCCAATGTCATATGATGATGTCACCAAACCTACAAAGGCATGAGCAGCCCCGCTCCCTCCTCAGTTCTTTCCCCAAAGGGAGCATAGCTCTAGCCATGGGGGACCAAGGAGAGAGAGAGAGAGAGAGAGAGAGAGAGGGTGCCCAGGCCAATAAGAAAGGCTAGATACACCAGACAGCCAGTTCTAGTAAAGAGTCCCCCCCCAAAAAAAAAGGGAGATGGTGGGAGGGGAGACAGACCTGATGACTGAGATTCCCCTGAAGATTTACTGTTATGGTAAGTTCTTACGTTACTGTTCTGTCATCTTCAGGGGAATCTCAGTCATCAGGTCACACCATAGAAATGAGTCCCAAGTAGTTACAGGTGCAAACAAACAGTCTGGGAGGAAGGCCAGCATTAAGCGTAAGACAGGAGGCCCTGCAACACAGCCCTGCCAAATCCTGCACGGGCTCTAAAGGCAATGTCCAGACTGTGGTGCTTGGTAAAAGTGTGGACGGTATTCCAGATGGCAGCTGCACACATGTCAGCAGCTGAGACCCCTCGGAAACAAGCCACAGAGGTAGCCATGCCTCTTGTGTAATGAGCGTGATCGTTCCAGGCAATTCTTTGCTGTACTTGTTGTAGCAGAACACAATGCAGTTAGTCAACCATTTGGACAAACATTGTTTGGAAACCTGAACTCTGCCTGGGGCGAAAGAAACAAACAAGTACTTCGACTTTCTACATTCCTTGGTTCGGAGCAGGTAATATCTCAAAGTTCTGCGCACATCTAACATATGGAGCGTGCTTCCCCTGGACTAGCACGCTCTGGAAAATAAACAGGGAAGTGGATAGATTGGTTCAGTGTAAACTCAGATACCACCTTAGGAAGAAACGTAGGATTTGTGCACAAAGACACCCTGTCTTTGTAAAAAGTCAAATAAGGCTCCACGCACCAGAGGGCAGAAGTAATAGTAACTAAGAATTATGCTTTCCAGGAAAGGAAGCATAGCTCGCCAGTTGTGGCTCAGAGACAGGGTCAACTCTCCAAACAAAATTCATATCCAAGCCAGGACATGGGAACAGAATGGAGGTTTCAGATGCAGGCTGCCCTCAAAAGGTACAGGAGACATCCAGCTGAGCAATGGTATGGTCACCCATGGGCTCAAGAAAGGCCAATATAGCCAAAAGGTGCACCTTGAGGGAGGAGTACTGGAGACCTGAGTCAGAAGAGAGATCAGGTAGTCCAGAATCTGGTTCACTGGGCAGGTGAAAGGGTCCAGATTATGCTTGACAGCCCATATGGCAAACTGCTTCCACTGCATGGCATAAGTGCCTCGGATGGAAGGCTTTTGGGTGGCCACTAGGATGTCCGTCACTCTATTAGAAACCCCAAATCTGGCAATGGCTATGTCCTCAGGAGCCAGGCGTGCAGATGGAGGGACCTGAGGTTGAGATGGACCAGGGTCCCCTGATCCTGGGTCAGTAGATTCCTGTAGAGGGGAAGAAGGACCGGAGATTCCTCCGCCAGCTGCTGTGGAAGAGGAAACCATATCTGGTGAAGCCAGAATGGAGCTACCAGGATCATGGTGGCCTCCTCCATCTGCAGCTTGGGGGGAGGTTTAAAGAACCTCCCACTCCAGGACAGGGACAATGCATCTCACCAGAAAACTCCAAGCCCTGGATCTTGTGAGCAGAAACTGGGCAGTTCTGCGTTGAGTGAAGACGCTAAAAAGTCCAACTCTAGATGACCCCATCTGTTGAACAGATCTTCTGTAATGGATGACAGAAGTTCCCACTCATGCATGTTGAACTGAGTCCGACTGAGGCTGCTCTCCAGATTGTTTAGCACTCCTGGAACTACTGAGACATTACGCTGTGGTCCAATGCCCAATACCACACTCATGGCCTCCCTGTATAGGGGTATGAATGTGTTCTCCCCTGCTTGTTGATGTAGTACACTACACTGAGGTTATCTGATTGAATCAGTAAATTGGCCTGGAAGAAGGTTTTTCTGAAAACCCGGCATGGCATACAGAACTGCCCACATCTCCAAGATATTGATATGCAGGGAGGTTTTGATCTGGGGCCAAGAACCCTGAGATTGAAAGGGACCCAGATGAGCCCCCCCCCCAGCCCAAACCAGAGGCATCCATGGTGAGGATTTGATGTGGAGAGGAGATCTGGAATGGAACTCCCTGCAGTAGGTTCAGGGGATCCATCCACCACCGGAGCACTCTGCAGACTGGGGAAGAGACCAGCACTAACTGATCTAAAACATCTGTTCGCTGGTCCCACCGTGGAGACCTGTGTGAACAAGTCAACAGCGGGAAAGAACTGAGGAGGGAGCAGGGCCGCTTATGCCTTTATAGGGTTGGTAATGTCATCACATGACGTCGGCATGGGTGGCCCCAGTTATACAGCTGAGAATCTTCCATGTGGATCATGCTTCACCGATGGTGAAGATCCTACAGTGTGACCCAATGACTGAGATTCCCCAGAAGAAGATCTAGTTTGTTCCCAGCTCTCAGACTTCCTCTACTCCATTAATTTATCCTCTACTTTGCAGTCTGGTTTCCGAAAGAGTTGCTCCTCTGTATCCTCCCTATTGCATGTTACTGACTCCATCCTCACTGGGATAGATCAGAGCCACATCACTGCTGCTATCTTCATTAACCTTGCCAAGGCCTTTGATTCGGAGGATCCTGCCCTCCTTTTGGAGAAGTTGAGACCCACAGGTCTTTCTGCACCAGCAGTTGACTGGTTCAGATCTTACTTCTCAAGCCATCTCCAGTCAGTGCAGGTCAGTGATGCCTTGTCCCCTCCTCATCCCATCTCGAGTCCCACAGGGATCCATCCTAGGTCCATCTTATTCTACATTTTTTTTAATGATCCCTCATCCGTCTGTGTTGACTCACATATTCACATGTATGTGGATGACACTGTACTCCGCCTCAGGCACCTTAATTCCAACCTTGGAATTATTACAGCATGACTTTTAGCAATGATCAACATTGGTTCCACTCTAACCAGCTCGGAGGTTAGCAGAAAGCAAATTGTGTCTGTGTCCTCTGCACCAGCCAAGAACTCACCAGGCTCCTTGCACCTCCTGTTTTCCACACCCTGGATGGCATTCTACTTCAGCTTGTCCCTGTTTCAAATATCTCAGTGTCTGGTTGGATAGTAGGCTTGACTTCTCCATCCATACTGATGCCTTCACAGCAAGCTCCAACCCATCCTTGGTGCCTCTACTGCAACAAAGATTGTCTCCCATCCCTATTCCGCTGTGAGCTGATCACTAAGACAGTGCTCCGTGTTTGAATACACAGATGTGTTTTATGTCACTGCCCGTCCTCCTCTCTTGACAGACTGGAGACTTTCTGCAATGCTTTCTACCATTTTGCTACTAATGCTCCTCCTTGTACTCATTACTGCACCCTTTGAACTTCCTTTGTATCCTCCCTCCCTTCCTCAACATTACCTCCACTTTTCTTGCAGCCCTAGTTTCTAAGTACTGCTTTGCTTCTCTGCCTCCTAGCTTTCCTCTGTTCTCTCCTACTCCCTCTTCTTATTCTTTTACTTTTGTGACTCTAGCACCTTCTTCATTCCACACTCCAACTCTGCTACTGGGAAATCTGATTTTTCCTCACATCTTCCCACCATCTAGAATAATCTCCATCCCACCCTCTGCCACTCCACCTCCCGTCTTTACCTCAAATGCCAGCTCAAACTTCTGGCTGCCAACTGCTGCCCCTGCCCTGACCATAGTTAATTTTGTTTTCAGTCACAAGAGTGTTGCCATGCTATTCTCATGTACTTAGCCTTAGTGCTACTGAACCAGTGTTTTAGTTCCAATATACTGGCCTGTACACCGTTTACTGTATTGAACTTTTGTTTAATTTGTGTTTTTGCTGCACCTTGCATTTTTCTGCCATGTATACTTTGTATATTTTGCCTATACATTGAATATTTTTGTAACCCCCCCTAAATTGGGGTTTACTAAAATGTCTTCCTGAGATCACTGTCAGGATGGTGTCCTGTCACGAGTAGTTCCATTTGTCTGCATGGGAGTGCTTTAGTAAGCCTCCCTGCCGGTCTCTTTAAGAGAGCACCTATGCTGTGTTAGAAATCAGTTTGGGCTGGATCCAAGTGGTTTAAGGCTCGCAACCAGCCAGACAGTCTGTTGTTCTGTCCCATTCTGCAGTCACTACTTGCACAGAGGGAGCTCTGTTAGGGAAAGTGATTATTTGCTGTTTATCTGGTACAATAATAATGATAGAGAAGTTTGTATAACCTGCTTTAAATTGCAGCCTGAGCTTTTGAACAGGAACCACCATTTTGGTTCTGGACTTCCAGTGTTGGACCAATCGAACCTTGGGGGACCCAGAATGGAGACTGTCCCCAGAGGTCTTGTGGGAAGGAAATTCTATAGTATTTATAGTTTTGAGGGTTTGGGGCCTAAATGGACCTGGAGGGGGAGCTCTTGCTGTGACAAACAGTTCCCTCAGCCAACCGAACCCTTTGTATCTCAGAGCAAATACCTAGAACTGCCTGAAGCAGAGTCAGTCGAAAGTTGGAGATGGAAGAGTAGACAGCTCGAGCTGTCAAGCACCTGCTCCTTGTAGGAGCATAGGAGAATCACCAGGAAGGCTCCGCACAGCTTGCCTGTCATTCTCCCAGCCAAGATATTGCCTTGTGTGAAAGTCAGACTTTTCGATTGCTGGTAAGACCTGCATCAAAAGAGAGAAAAGCTGTGTTACTGCAATTTGCAAGTGGGACCAGAGACTTGCTCCAGAAATGACTAGCCTGCCTGAATGAGAGAAAATAGCTTGGATTGAAAGGTTTGCACAGAGACCCTATAATTTGCAACCAGACTTTATCCGAACTGTTACTCAGTGAAGTTCTTGCTTTAAATGTGCTCAATGTGTTTTGTGGGTTGCGATTTGGTTCCCCACGATGAAATCTGTTATGCCAGCTGGAGGCAGCTCCAGCAACCAATCATGGACCTTTTTTCAACTGTTTACCCTGCCTGGGCCCTGCCATCTCGGCCTAGGCCGCTATCCTTGATTCAGAGATCTTCTCAGTGAAAGACCCGCTTGGGGATTCAGCCCCCTGCTCAACACCATTGAACAGGTAGTGACCACCAGGAGGTGAGTCATGTAGGCCCTACTTCCCCTGGCCATCTAGATCAACACCACGAGGTCTTCATCTAGCCAGTCCTGCATCCTGGTTTGGGTAGCATGAGTAACTTCAAGGTAGCTCCCTGCAACAACAGCTACAATCATTGTGTACCATCTGATTATCTTGTTCTGGGTTTATTGCAAAGGACTGAGCCATCCAACTCGAGATTACAAATATTTGGGCTGTGTGAATGTTAACAGTTTTCCTTCCTAAGCGCCCCAACAGCTGCAACGCCGGCCTATCCCAGCAACACTTCAGGCTAGCCTGTTTAACATACTGGGTACCCAGGGTTGTGGGACTGTTTCAAAGGGACTTACAGTGCATGCTGAATCAATCTGAATCAAATCAAAAGTGCCAATCATTTGCTAGATGCACGCCCCATCCTTGTACACTCCCCCTAAATAAATCGGATTGTTGGTTTTCACATTTAACCTGGCTAGTGTGTACCTTATTGGTTGGGTTACAGTATTACTATTGTATTGTTGCATCACTGGTCTTATTTTCCAGGGGGTATCCAGGGCAGTTGCAGACGATCCAGCCCTGGTGGTAAGTGCAAGGGATGTGAGCATACCTTATTGTTATTCTGTGAATGTGAATGTTCTATTGCTTTACTGTTCAAGCCACTAGAAGGGCTGGTAGGGGGTTATAGCATCCCGGAGGGCTATACCAAAGCAGTTACACTACCCCAGTACCACTCCTCCGGGTGGAGGCACCCGTTCACAGAACTCAGGCCCTTCAACCTGTGCATAGTCATGCAGGCAGGGGTAGTAGCCGATAGGATAGCGCCACCTAGGGGTTACATCTTGTTTTGCTGTTTCCCTTCCTCCAGGTTGCATCTGGAAATGAGCTTTGGCTCGATGTGCCTTACCTGGCTACCAATTTTCAATAAATAAATAAATTCACAAACTTAGGCCATTTTCTGGCAACTTTGTCTGGTTTCACTTTGCCTTAAGGCTAATTTGGGTGAAGTTTTCTCAGTTCAAGGCTTCTGGTAAACAAGTGCCTACAGGCCACATGCTACAGCTCTATGTACATTGAAATCTGCAGATGTGGTAGTGGAGAGGATCCACATCTGGAGCCAACGCGAGCAAAGTCCAAACAATAACAGAAAGCATGGCTCAACAGACACTGGGCTAGAAAAAATAACCAGTCTTGCCGGCAGTCAGCCAGGTGAGTTGTGCTTTTTCTCTGCAAATAAATGACACCAAAATCCTACAGCCAAAACTCTGGTTATGTTTACTACCCTAGTGTCTGCTGAGCCACACTTACTTTTGCTGTTTCTCTGTACACAGTGCATTTCACTTTGGTTTTTGCAGCCTGTGTAAAAGTGTGTAATGGGATAGATCTGCTACTTTTTGAACTTTATCAAACAGCATTTACAAACATATGAAGAAGCCAGCAGAAGAATGCCATTTGGTCTATCTAGTCTGCTCGTATTGCAGGGTCCACAGCTTGAGCTACTGTCCCTGCCCCCCCCTTCCCACTCCTCCCATCCTCCCTACCCATGATCCTTACCTTCCCCCATTCCTATCATAGCCTCTCTTGAAGCTGACCACTGTCTTCAATTAGACCACCTCTTCTGGCAGCGCATTCCAAGTATCCATCTTCTCTGTGAAGAAGTGCTTACTGACCTCCCTCCTAAACCTCCCCCCTTCCCATATTAAGACTGTGCCCTGTCGTGTTATGGTTGCCACTCAGCTTAAAGAGACCCTCCTTATCAACCTTATTTATCGCTTTCAAGTACTTGAAGGTCCCAATCATGTCCCCTCTCTCTCTCTCCTTTCCTCCAGGGAGTACATGTTCAGTGCCCTCAACCTCTCCTCGTATGCCTTACCCTGCTGACCCGTTATCACCTTTGTAGCCCTCCTCTGGACCTTCTCCAGCAGGTTAATGTCCTTTTTGAGGTGTAGGCACCACTACTGAACTCCATACTCTAAATGTGGCCTCACCAGTGGCCTGTACAAGGGTAGTATAACTTCCTCTCTCCTACTACTGATCCCCCTAGCTATGCATCCCAGCATCTTGTTTGCCTTTTGTTGCTGCTTTCTTGCACTGCGGAGTGCTTCAGGTTACTAGATCATCATTCCCAGGTCATTCTCTCCCTCTGATGCAGATACCTGGACTCCACCCAGATAGTACTCCATCCTGGAAATCTTGACTTCAATGTGCATACTTTGCATTTCTGGCATTGAATAACCTCCCAGTCTTTCCAGATCATCCTGTAGGGCCTGTATCCCTGCAGCTGTGTCTACTCTCCCACAGAGCTTGGTGTCATCCACAAATAGGCACATTTTCTCTTAATGCCATACCCAATGTCACTGATGAGACATTGAACAACACTGGTCCCAGCATCGAGGCTCTGCAGGACCCCACTGGTTACCTCTCTGGTGCCAGATAACTCTCAACCCACAACCACCCTCTGGGTTCTGTCCCTGAGCCAGTTTTCCACCCATCTGGACATGTTATCCCCAACCCCAAACAAGCTTTTGCAGGTTTGTTTTGTAGTTTTAACATTTCGCTTTTAAGCTTGTTAGATTTATTGATTTTTTGTCTGATTTTATATTTCTTTTTTTTTTTATATTCATCACTTTTATTGATAGAGTTTCTCTAGAAATCAGTCAATACACTGATGCAAGTTGATATTTCTTACCTAACATAAATACATTATCTACCTTAAAATATATTTTTTACTTAAATTCTGCAGCCTTATGTCTATATTTTCCTTTCACTTCTGTTTACTTACGCTCTTGTTCAGTTAATTCTTGTTTAGTTATTTATAATTAGATTTTTTTCCCATTTTCTGACTCTTCCAAAAATACCTTTCTTTGTGTTACTATGTTGTTTACTGTATATTTATATATTTTTTTTTTTTTTTATAAAAATGAGCAAAGAGGAGAGTCGAAGGACTGGGACTTAGAATTGCAGTGGGAGGGGGTTCAGTTGATGAATGGGACAGGCCATCCCATATGTCTGCAGAGGACAATAAGGATGGAATTAGCAGCACCAGGTATGGGAGGAATGGGCAGAAAGAAGCCTGCAGCAAAAAGCAACTTCTACGTCTGGAAGAGGACCCCCCACACACACACAGCCCACCAGCAGCAAGTAGCAGCACCTCCCACTGTCATTCCCACTTACACCACCAGAAGAACCTGCAGGTGATCAACCCCTTGTACTCCCTCTCCGTGGTTTGCACCCTGATGAGTGACTTACTAGTACAATCATAGCTTTCAGAGCAGTGGTGATAGCAGTATGGAATTCTGAATTGTGGGTGTTCTGACTGCACAGAAACTGCCTCACAGTGCAACAGAAACTTCTAAACACACTCAAAACCCTCAATGCCATAAACTCCATAACACTACCGTAAACTACAATTAATAAAACATTTATAATGCCTTAGTTTAAGAAACTGTTAGTTGTTTCATGTCTTTACCATAAAGAACGTTGACTCATTGCACATTGTTCTTCCTCCATCCACCCAATGCAGAAACATCATCAGATTATACTGTCGGATGCCACCGTGGTCACACAGAGACTCTATACATCTGGGAAGGAAACTGAGAACTGCTATAGGTAGATAAGACTATTCCACAGTGCTTACAATAAAGCAATAACAATCCAGCCACTGAATATACTGAGAACCAACTGAGAGAAATATAAGTATCAGAATATATACAATCATCAACTTGGCAAAATTCTCCTAGTCACAAACAACTCTTGAGCATGGTCCCATTAGCAACACTGAGGCAAACAGAAAAAGAAATTATGGTAAATCTGACAGAATTTCTTCTTCCTGTATTGCTCCACACTGTCAATGGGAATTACTTACAAAATAGGTTCTAATAAGCAGCACCAAGAAGAAACCAGGCAAGGAAGAATACTGACCAGTCTATTTCCTGGAGGGAAAACTGGTTTACTTACACATGAACACTGTCTTCAGCCATTCACTAAGCCAAGCAATGGCAACATCAAATCTGAGAGTGTCAGTTCTAAAAGGCTTTTAGAAGGTGTAGGCATCTGCCTATGTAACTGCTGTGGTGCCTCGGTCTGAGGCAGAAGCTTCTGCTTCCTTTGGACCAGGCTGCTGTTAGAGCCATGGTGTAATGTGCTGTAATGCATACAAATAGGTATACAATGGCACTGCAAAAGACCGGACCATACAGAATTGTTTGTTACCAGAACAAGAAGGCCAGGAACGCAGGAACCTTTTTCATTGTCATGAGAATAAAAAAAGTGGAGTTCACTCCAATATATCTTGTACTTCTTTTTATTCTTTGAAGATTCAAAAAATGTCACCAGTAAACAGCCTGGACAACATTTTGTGGTCATCCGACACTTCATCGGACGCAACAAATGGTGTTCCTATATTGAAAAATACATCATTAATTAAGAGGCCTATACAGTGCTTAAGTTATACAGAAAGCACGAACACTGTTCAATTTATAAGCACAGTGCCACCCAAAAATAGTCCCCTTAATAGCATGACCACACTCATATTTAACAATCGTTTATAAATCTTTATATTTATATTTTATATATATATATATATATATATTATATCTCTCAATATGTTTTAAACACAGGATTAATAAGTTCAAAGTGACTGCCTACCTCACCGTTCAAAAAGTGTGAAGGTCTGTGTGCCCGGCCTGGACTGCAGAATTCCTCATTTGAGTTTTGACTCTGTGCTAGATTGAACCATTCTTGTTTTGTAGATGTCCACACTGGATTAAATGACTGAAATAACTTTACTTCCTAGAAGTGGGGTGGAAGTAGTGAGGCCTGTTATGATAGGAAACAGCTGTTCGTTGTGTTGTCTTGTAGCTGCAGTTCTTAAACTGATGGTTTCTTTGAGAGAGGAAACAAACTCAGCTAATGGCCTGAAACATCTCCCGAAACAAGAGGAGAACACACAAAGGAAGAACTACAGGGGACAAAAACAGTCCTTAAGAAGCAAGAATGTAATTCCTACCCATTCTTCTGCAGAGTATAGAAAAAGGCAAGAGAGTTGAAGAAAACCTTCTTTTGGCAAAAAAAAAATTCCTCTAGATAGCTCTGAACTGATCACACATTGAAAGTAATTTCTCTACAGGAGGAAGACATTGTGGACTGAGCTGAACACAGAACCCTTAGGCACACTGTAAGGGAAAACACAGAGGTAGGGACAGAATGTGGAAAAACAGTCCCCAGTAGATATTCATAATCTTCTCCTCATGCTCCCCATTACTGGTTTGGAGTGTATGTATCACTATGGCAGAGGAGAGAGCTGTGACCTGAGGGATGGTTCTACCAGAATGCGGAGAGAATCTGCAATATGGTTCTAGGTTGAAAAGGAAAACATCATAGTTAAATGTCATCCTAATGTACTCTTCCAGGTGCACTGCACTGGGCTCTGAACAGAACAGTATTCCAAGCTAGGAGGCTGGACTTCACTGTACAAGTCTGTACCAGAAGGAGAGCTTAGTAGCTGCCTGTAATTGTCTCACCAGAGAAGGAAGATGCAGAAGACACACTGGGGCACTAGGAAAGTGAAATTAGATGCCTATAGGTGAAAATTCCACAGAGGTTATTAGGATCAACGTCTAGAATCCGGCAGGTCTCGGCATCTCATTGACGTTCATAGAAGCTAGAAATGCTGCAGCATTCCCCCATCCCCCAAATGGAGGTGGATGGTACAGAACACACCTACTTGTATTGTATCTGTCAGATTTCAGGAGCAAATCCACAGGATGGGGAAAGCAATTTTCTTATAGTATGCCACCAACAGAGCGCCAAGGCCTTTACCTTGAATATACCTTTCCACCTCTGCTGTTACTCCCTATCCACTCCTTCCTATCGTTCTAAATGTTACCATCATCATGAATTTAAGGTGTTATCCTAATGTAATGCACTTGACCTGTCCATTGTGACCTCTGTAAACAATTGTACTCTTATGCTGCATTAATATATTCTTTCTGTTATTTACTATTCACCGCTGCCAATAATGTTGCAATAATGTTTTCTGTTGTTTGCATGTATGTATTTCCACTACCCTTTCCCCCAGGATGCACCGTGAGACAAGCAACTTGTTGTTCAGTGTGCCTTTCCTGGTGAAACGTTCAATAAATAAATAAATAAAATATATCATGAACAGTTCTGACCAGAATATCATTAAACTACAGATTAAGACCTACAGCCTCCGTCACCGTGAAGTAAAAAATAGTACAGCTGAAGCCAGACAAAGAGGACCTGGAACAGGCAGGATATTGAATGGTAACTGTAGAAATGTTCCACAAGCCAGATAGACAAGTGATAACAAAAGGATGACAAAGACAGGAGCTAGATAAGTACTCAAACATCAGTTTGTTAGCCTCAGTTGGTACTTAGGGAAAAAAGTAGAATGACTACAGATCTGTTTATGCGTGGTATATCTTACAGTGTTCTTAGAAACAAAATATTTGTTATGACCCTTAAGAGAAGGCCAGTAAAGTAAGGAGAATCACAGAGCCCATTTGAGGAACTCTTGTTTCACATGAGAAACTACAACCTCTTGCAACCAGAAAGAATCCTATGAAATTGACCGTGGCTTCTAGAAAGCATGTTAGATACTTACAAAGCAACCTTGCTTGCCAGCTTCAATGAGGCAGTATAGCACAGTGGTTTAAGGCTCTGAGCTGCAAATCTGGTGACATCCAGCAGACCAGACCTGGGTTTGAATCCCACAGCTTCCGCCTGCATACTGTGTGACCCTGAGCAAGTCACTTAACTTCCCTGTGCTCCCAGGTCACTCCTGTAAAAAAGCTTTCAGCTTAGTGTGCTACTCCTGGTTAAACAACTAAAAAAAAAAAAAAAGTGTCTGCAATAAAACTGATTTCTATTCAAGGAGTTCACGTAGAGAATCAGCCCTGCCTCAGAGATTGCCAAAATTACATTAGACCTATTCAAGGATCTCCCTCTCCCACGAGGGGGATAACTGATATTTCGGCTAGGATCCTTAGATGGCCTCCCGGAATAGAGAAACAGTGGCCGCAACAAGGGAAATTGAGTCTTCAGCTGTGGTCTGCCAAACAGGCCACCAGGACAGAAAGGACTGGTTGTAACACTTGACAGATTCTTCAGTTAAGGGACCAAGATAGGCCATTGGGACAGAAAAGCACTTTTGGATGAACACAGGTTGCAAAAGGAACTGATTCTTCAACTATGGACCTTAGAAAGGCCATCGGGATAGAAGAGGCACTTGTAGATGAACATGGAGGTTGCAACAAGAAACCGACTATTTGGCTACTAACCTCAGATCAGCCACCAAGACAGAAAAAGCACTTGCAGATGAACACTGGTTGCAAAACAGAGGAACTGACTCTTTGACTACAGGCAGCCAAATAGGCCACTGGGACAGAAAATTACTGGTTGCAACCCTGACAGATAAGCTGGTCCTGTAGACTGGTCCTGGAATGCTGGCCCTGTGGAACTGGTCCTGGAAGACTGGTCCTGGAAAGGTGGGCCTGGAACACTGTCCCTGAAAAGGAAAAACTAAACCCTACTGCCCCCAAAAGCTCTCTTTAGTGTGTTGGGGCAGCTCCTCCATTTTCTTACCTCCATTCATGTTAGGATGTAGTTTAGCACTGTAGCAATGGGACCTGTCCTGACTGACATCCTAGCTCTAGCTTGGTCGACTGCTCCAATTTTAATCCACAGAGGTGTTGGTAGATGAGTAGGTAGTGGGTGCCACAAGCAAAGGTGAAGAAAATCTAGTTCAGGCTAGACACCTAGGTAGTCTCTGATTAGGCAGACTTGGTGTCATTGAAATGGGAAGCAAATAAATTTACAGTAGGGATGTGGCTACTACGCAATTAAGTAATTTTACAATGGACACCAAAGCTACAACGGTAGTTCAATTACAGTGTAGTACAGCCCGAGCAAGTAGTATATTTCTTGGGCAAATGGGCATTTAACTGGGTAGTTAGGCTGATCAGAAAGGGACACCAAAACAAGTAAGCAGTCTGTATGGGGTTTACACAGTTTGTGGGTAGTTCATTTGAGCAAGGGGCACCACATGCTACACAATTCAGGTTAGGGGTACCACACATGTAGGCTGGGCTGTCACTTTAGAGGTCACAAACAGATCAGGCAGTCACTACAGGTCACCACAGTTAGCAGGCAGTTAGTTTGGTAGGGGCATCAAATTTTTTAGACAGACTTTTCACAGTTCAGGATAGGTGGTCAGTGTAATACTTGGCCAGCTGGTTATGATTATTGTATGATATTTGTAAAATAAAAATATAGTATGTGATTGTCTCACATAGGACATCCTGTGCTGCCATGGCTGCCCCCCCTCCCAGGTTTCAGTGAAGCTACAGGATATATTACACTGATCAGGAGATCTCTGTAATGTAATTAACTTCCTTGAGAAATTGCAATTTATGGCCTTTTTCATGACCTGTTTCTGTTTTGAAGTTGGGAAGCTAAATATACATTTTATTACAGGACAGGACATAATTTAGCTGATTCCTGTTTGCTATATCACACTTAGGTGATGGACTGCAGGGTTGTAAACCTCAAAAGGAACTGGGGGATCAAAGACTCATAATGTGGGAAATGGGTTTTTGCTGATGTCACCTTATTTAAAATACCTCCTGATAGGACATCATGTTTGTATTTTTTTATATTCTAAAAAGGAGGAGCTAGATGACTCACCAAGGTGGTGGGGAGATGGAGTTGAAATGTATCCTTCTAACTGGGGAATATGACATATTATTTTGGGACTCAAAGACACAGCTCTCTGATCTAACAATAAGCACTACAGAGGTAATACATTATATAGAAAAATCTAACTGTATTTTGGTAGGAGTTTGTTCTGTAGTTTTCTTGTTTTTCTTTTTATGTGATTGTGTGCTCTTTGATATATTCTTCTGTGTTTACATTTTTTCATATTTTTATCATCTTTTAGTAAAGAATCTGTTATTTAAAAGACCGCCTGGGTGTCTGCCAGTTCTTTCTGCATGTGACGTATAGAGGGTTAAGTCTGACAATTGTTCAACAGCTTAATGGTGTTACTAAACTGGGAAAAGGTAAGAATATACCTAAGATCTCTTATAGAGTTTTAAGAGTTCATTTTTGGAAGCCTGGCTGGGTGCCCCTGGTATAAGATTGTACCTCAAGCCCCGAAGAGGGTACATATCTGAGCCTGTACATTAGGTATGCTAGCATAAGGTTCACAGCTTGAATCCCCCAGAACTTGAGACTAAAGGTGATTTGGACCCAAAAACAGACAGAAGGGTTACCCTGTCTGTTACCTGTTCATGCTATTGCACTCTGAGGTTGGCACTGTGGGAGCAGAGAGCCTCGCCTGCTGAGTGCGTTTGTGACAGTTTTAAAACAGGTGCACAGTCACTTTAAATGCAGTTCATGCAGCCAGTTTCATACATATTTATCAATCATTTAAATACTGCTGGTCACTCAGTAGTAGTTACCATGAAGCTCTAGTTACACATGCTATGGGTGGTTTTCCTTGCACCTTTCTGCCCCCTACAGTCACTGGCTTCTGGAGGAAGCTTAAAAATAAATATATATAATTCATCTTATGGGTGGTCTTTAGCCTCTGTAATCTGGCTTGCCCCAATTTTACTCTTATGGACTGAGTTCTTTCCCTGCCCTATGGGTGGTTCTGGTGCTTGGTTGAGCCTGCCCCCTGAAGGCCTGCTCCTTCGTGGAGCCTTAATTTGTTCTGCCCTATAGGTGGTCTGTATGCTCTTGAGCCTGGCTTTTCCCAACAGTGCCCCTATGGAGCCGCTCTCACTAGTGATAAATGCTGGGGGTACGTTAAAGAAATACTACAGTCAAAATTTGCAAAACCATATACTGTGCAGAATGTTTTGATTTGTGGGTGTAGTCCTGGTGTGTCCTTCCCTTTCTTTGCTAATAAGATTTTTTTCTAAATTAGCCAGCTAGTGATATGGTAGCTTTATGGCCCCGGGGGAACTCCATCTTGGCATGGTTTATTGCTCTTCTTTTTCCTACACCGCCTGCTGTCCCATGTGAAAGTGACGTGCATGGGACTACTGATTCAGTAAGCACTGGAGATAGGACCACAAAACAAAAAGAGAGCACTTGAGGGGGAAAAAATTAACTTACAACTTAAATGAAGTCAATGCTTTATTGTGAGCCAAAAGGACACTGATTCTTTTGCCCCAGTACCTCCTGAGGAAGACCCCTGTGGTTGAAGCAAAGGAGCATGACAGTCAGTGTCCTTTCGGTTCACAATAAAGCACTGACTTCGTGTAAGTTGTAAGTTTCATTTTTTCTCCCCTCGAGTGCTTTTTGTTTTGTTGATGCACTTGGTGGTTGGCGGCCTGTGAGTAGCACTGGCCTGATATCCCTGAAGCGTCCTGTAATCTTCTTTGTTGTATTTGTACTAGAGATAGAAGCCTGATGTTCTGGCCTCCACTAAATAACTCCAATTCAGTAACTTTGTTGTGTGTGTGTGTGGTCTAGTCAGCAGGAGTAAATGTTTTGCTTTAAAACTTTTTATTTCATCAAACTAAACATGGCCATAAAAAGCACACAATCACCCCAGATCATCAATGCTATAATTAGTAAAGACTCTAGCTGTTTTCTTACAAAACAACCCACTCAATGTAGCCTTTAGTGCTCACTGGATAAGGAAAGTCATTTAATATCACAGCTCTGCTGTTGTAAAACTGACTCTAAACCAGTACTTGCTGAATCCACAGTCCTAGATATATCATCATAGATAAGGTACAAGTCTACAGCTTTCACCAAAACAGACTTGCCATTTTCCAATGGATTAATTAAGATGTCCTGTTATGTCAAAATGTAGATCCAATTTGTTTTTAAAATTAGTGATGGTATCACATCCTACTATATTTTTAGGCAATCCATTCCAGTATACCACTACCCTCTGGTTAAACCAAGCTCTTCTTCTGTCCATTCTATAGTTTTCTCCTCTCAGCTGATAACTGAGCCCTTGTAATTTTAGTTGAGACGTCCTTACCAGACATAGGCATTCCCATAAATCATCATTTCTAAATGCCGCATACACAAGGCAGAGATCCCCTCTGAGTCTACAGTATTCCAATGTGTATAGCCCGGTTTTCTGTAATCTTTCCTGGTATGTTAGATTTCTTAATGATGTTATCTTTTTGGTGGCTCTTCTCTGAACCCTCTCCAACCTCATTATATCACCCTTATGATATGGACTCCAAAACTGAACACCGTACTCCATCAGAGGCCTAACCAATGCTCCATACAATGGCATTATTACAGTACTATCCCTACTATGTATATTTCTCAGTATACAGTTCATCATACTATTTGCTCTTTTAGCCACTTGCATACTGTGCTGTTTAAATAGTAGATAGTTTGTTACAAATATGCCCAGATCCCTTTCTCTTTCTGAACAGTTTAGTGCATAACACAGCATTTGTCGATGTTGAATCTCATTTTGTGGTCAGATGCCCTTCTACCTATTCCATCTAGATCTTTTGAAGGCTCATAATGCTTTGTGTAGTGTTAACAATTGCCCTCTTGCTGTCATCTGAGAATTTGCTTATCCAAGATTTATCAGATGTTATTAGGATTAAACAAATAGACTGAACAAAGTAGGGCCCAGGACTGAGCCCTGCAGGACCCCACTGGTAACCTCCACCCATTCGGACATAAATCCCCTAATGCAAACTCACTGTTTCTTCTTCTTAACCATACTGCAATCCATCTGGTCACTAGTAAGCCTACATTTAATTCTTCCATTCTGTTGACTGGTTCAATATCAGACACTAAGTCAAATGCCTTAGCAAAGTCTAAGTAAATTACATCAAACAGCATTCCCTAATCCAATGACCTACTAATCTGTTCAAAAAACTGTATTAGGTTTGTCTGACATGACCTTTTTGATGTGAACCCATGTTGTGAAATGTCAATATGACCCTCATTTTGCATAGGTTTATCAATGTATTCTTTGATATGTTCCTCCATGATTTTACTTGTTATGCACGTGAGGGCTGATGGGGCTATAATTTTATGGTCCATTTTCACTCCTTTTTATGTTTGCTTGCGCGCATGTGCAAAAGAAACATAGATATACTCATACTGAAATTCATGCGTGTGTCCTCTACTTCCAATGCCCTGCTGCCTTTTTGAGTAGCCTCACCAGCGCCAATGAATGCAAGAGCTGTCTATGATAGCGTTTGCAAATGCAGCAGCGTACAGTTGAAAGAAGGCACTGCAGCGTGTAGGCAATTTGCATACTGACTTCGGCAGTATGCAAAGTGCCTACACGTCGGCACTGTAGTGCAAGACTGTCATAGACAGTCCTCTCCCCCATAAACAAGTAACACACTGGGAGCCCACCCCGCGTGCTCACGTCTCCCCACAGTATGGCCGATGGGGTGCCCAATCCCCATCAGCTCGCTGCGCTCCCCAACAGAGTTATAGGGTGTCACGCTGGGGCCCACCCCAGCGTGGCAGCAATCTATGGGGCGACGGGGTGCCCAATCCCCGCGCCGGCTCCACTGGCTCCCCAAACAGCCTTGAAGTCCCACGCTGGGAGCCCACCCCAGCGTGACAAACGTCCGTCTGCTGCCCCCCCAACACACTTCCAGCTGCCACGCTGGGAGCCCACCCCAGCGTGGCAAACGTCCCACGTCGTCTTCCTAAAAGGAAAAGACCTAGAAAGAAAAATCTGTCCTTCACTGACTGTCTTGACTCCCACTGCTCAAGACTCCTGCCTCCCCTACTCCCACCCCATACTTCCCTCTGGAGTCTGGCGTAACGATCTTGGTGGACTGGGAACACGTTTGCACTCTTCAAAGCCGACCGCGAACTGAGGAAATGCCGGTAAGCTATATAATGGGATAAATAGGGTTTTTTCAACTTTAATGCATATCTTGGGCATTTTTGGGAATTTTTCACCAAATTTTCAACATGGGGTTTTTGGGACCCCGCCTCATGAATTCTTGCACTGTCATTTTGTAATTTGGTCTCGAAAGGTGATTTCGTGGTCACTGCGCAAAACCACCTTTCAGGACTGATGTATGAAATGACAGTGTCACCTTTCATGAGGTACTCCCCCAAAAACCCATGTTGAAAATTTGGGGAAAAAATTCCCAAAAATGACTGTTTTACGAGCGTGCGTTGCGAAGTTCCTATGCACGCTCGTAAGTTCATGAATTTTTAATATTTGCACTCCAGATTTTCAACATTGCCATTTTACCACACCTCCTTATGAGCAGAACAGCTGTCATTTTTTACATCTGCTTAAAATCTGTTTCCGAGCATGTAGCGCTGATTGCGCAGTCGGTGGCCGAAATCAATGTTTGGACAGATTAAGAAAAATCATAGTGATGCTGTTCATGAGCAGAGGTCTTTAAATGGCTATGTTGAAAATCTGGTGGAAAATTCCTAAAATGACTGTTTTACGAGCGTGCATTGTGCAGTTCCTACGCACACTTGTAAGTTCGCAAATTTTTAATATTTGCACTCCAGATTTTCAACATTGCCATTTTACCACACCTTCTTATGAGCAGTACAGCTGTCATTTTTCACATCTCACCCAAAATGTGTTTCCATGCATGTAGCGCACAATGGTGCAGTCGGTGGGCGAAATCAATGTTTGGGACAGATTAAGAAAATCACAGTGACACTGTTCATGAGCAGAGGACTTAAAATGGCTATGTTGAAACTTTGTGACAAAAGTTCTAAAAATGACTGTGTTACTTGTTTAATTATTGCACTGTTTCCACGCACCCTCGTAAGTTCAAGGAATTTGTAATATTTTCAGTCCAGATTTTCATCACTGGCATTTTTCCACACTTCCTTATGAACAGTACAGCTGTAATTTTTCACAACATGGCCAAAATGTGTTTTCACACTTTCTGCGCAGAAATGCGTGGTCGCTGTGGGAAATCAGTGTTCAGAACAGATTATGACAATGACAGTGACACTGTTCATGAGTGGAGGTCCCAAAATGCCTGTGTTGACAATCTGCTGAAAAAAATCCCCAAAGTAATTACATTAAGGGTGTGCGTTGCGCAGTTTCTACACACGCTCGTGACTTCACCAGTTTTTTTACTATTTTCACTGCAGAGTTTCAACATAGCCATTTTTTACATCTCCTCATGAACAGTACAGCTGTCATTTTTCACATCCTGTTGAATGTGTTTCTTACCTGTGGTGCCAAATGCTGTAGTCACTGTGCAAAATCAGCTTTCTGCTAACAAACTGATATTACCACTGCTCATAAGATAGGGGTCACAAAAACCCATGTTGAAAATTTGAGAGAAAATACCAATGAGCGCCTCAGGCATTAGGGTTTCCGACCATAATGCCCCACCCTGTAGAGATTGACAGGCATCATGGGTGTGACTTGGGATTGTCACCTGTAATGCTCATACCATTCCACTACTTAATTTGTTTCTAACAGTGGTTTCATTAAATATTATAGTTGTTACATTCTCATGATCTTTTGTGTTCATGATGTTATGGTCCCCAACTTTGGATTGATAAACACTAAGGAAATATCTATTGAATGTGCCAGCCATTATTTGCTCATCTGATGCAATGGAGTCACAACTATAAGTGGTCCAATCTTATGTGTCCCTTTCCTTTGATTGTTTATGTAATTACATTTTTTTTATATCCCTTGTTTTTGTAGTGATTCAAATTTCCTCATTCATTTTGTTTTTTTTATTGCTGATTTGCATCTGCGTCTTTAAATTTAATCCAGCCAGCTGACCCGGTGGTGCTGAGGGTTGAGGCACTGGACGCCACACCTTGCACCACACCAGCGACCCGGGTTTGGGAATAAGCAAGGGTCGTCGGAGGCTGGCGGGAAGAGGATGTGAGAAACTGCTGACAGGCAGCACTTCGCCTCGGGAGGAGGTATCCAGCTCTCTTGGAGTTTGTCCGCCATCAGATGGAGGCCGGAGGGACAGTGCCATGAGACAGCTTAGACATAGGTCAATGGGGAGGGTTGTGGGGACCCGATCCGGAGCTGCGGTGCACATGTGCGCCTCCGCACGCATACGTCATCGCATCTGGGGGTCCCAGGGTAGTTCACAGGAGAAAATGGAGGAAAAACAGTGGAGGCTGGCATGGATGATGCCCCTGGACCGACTGTGGGGATCTGCTGGGGCGTGCATGGCGTTAGAAGCCCCCGAAAGGCCCCGAGCTCGGTAGGCTCGGCAGACAATGAGGTCAACCTGCCACTAGGAGGATAAAAAATAGTTGACAAAAAAATTTAATCCAGCTATTATTTTTTTTTCAAACTTTATTTTAAAAGTTTAGCCTATACAGCACATTTTCTCATTTACAGGTCTTCTTATTATACATGTATGTATATAAGTATATCTGCTTTACTATATACATCAATCTTTTGGATGCAGTTTCTCAACAGGTTACAATGACTTTCCCTTTACATTTCTGTATTCTTTACAGAGGCAAATTTTCTGTCTGGTTTTAGTAATATCCACAGCATTCCATCTGGACTTCCTACTTCTTACTCATTTTAATTCACACGGTATTACTTGTATACCTGTCTGTCTTGTATTTACAATTTAGCAGGCATTTCCCTTCTGGGTTTCTCTCTTAGAAGGTTGGGAACCACTCCATTATTATGGCTTCCTCCAGGGGTCCCCATAGTGTTTGGAATTTCTCCTCCTTATTCACTGCTTTATATTGAGCGTGTTCAAGTTTCATACTCTGGAGCAGTCTGTGGGACCACTCCAACATCATGGGGGTTGACTCCCTTCCCCAGTGACATGCCAAAACCTGTTTTCCAATTGCCATGGCTGAAGACCACAGAGGGTGACCCACGCCTTTCCCCTGCTTCGATCTCCCTGGCAGGCCTAGAAATACTTCCCCCATACCCACTACCTGTGTGTCCCTCAACACTCTTTGTATTGTATTTATAATGCTCTACCAGAAGCTCCTGATTTTGTCACATTCCCAAATCATATGTATGAAAGTCCCTGTTCTGGCCTTGCACTTTGGACACAGATCTGAGTTTGAGGGGTCAATCTTGTGAGCTAGTTCTGGGGTAAAATATGTCCTGTGTAAGATATTAAAGTGGGTTGCCCACAGCCTATTGATAACTGAGGATCTCATATCCCAGTTTAGGATCATTCTCCAGTCTCCTTCTGTCAGGGAGTCCCTTCCCATGTCCCCACTCCATTTCTCCTTAAGTCTCTCCAGTGTCTGGGGCAAACTTCCCAGTAATGTTTTATAACATACTGTCATTGGTTTGTGAGTTTGGTTCTCCAGTTCCTCTCAGCCCTTCCTCCAGGGAGATCTATGTATAGAAACAGGTATGCCCATTGTATCCTCTACCTCCGGAAGGCAGTTTCACACCTGTAGATATGTGAAAACTGAGAGGGGCTTAGACCAAAATCCTGGTCAGAGACTGATATGTCCTGATTCCTCCCAGATCATATATCTGACTGACTGAGTACAATCCACCTTTTCCCATGCCTCCAGAGCCCTACCTGTGGGTCCCAGCACTTGTCCCTCCCCCATAGGGCCAATCATATGGATGCATCTGGTGACAAGGTGGGTGTACTCCATTATTGCATGTGCTGCTAGCCATGCTTGCATTGTGGCTCTTGTAAATGGGTTTACAATAAATTTAATTGCTTTTCTTTGTAGGGTAGCCACAAACAGGGACAAATTTAATGGGGTGGTGTAGGTCCCTTCCAAATCCATCCACTGTTTTCTCTCTGTGCCCTGTTGTATAAGATCTGTCAGGCATGAGATCTGCGCTGCCAGATAGTATAACTGCAAGTTGGGCAGTATCAAACCCCCTTTCCGATGTGCCTCTCCACAGTGTATCCTGTTTTATCTTTGGCATCCCGCACCATAGCAGGGTCATTATGGCCCCTTCAGTAAATTGAAATAGCATTTTAGGCACCCATACCGGCAAAGTTTAGAATAGGTTATATAATTGCAACCTTACATCTTAATCAGGTTTACCTTGCCTATTAGGGTGAGGGAAGGCTTTTCCATCTATCACACTCCTCATGGATCTTTTTCAACAGAGGTTTATAGTTTATATCCCAAAGGGTTGACAACTTCCCTGGGAGGTTAATGCCTAAATATTTCAAGGACTATACTGGAGGAATCGTATAGCGCTGGATCTGTAGGGCGTTGCCCCTATCCCCCAGAGGTAGCCACTCACACTTTGACAAATTTATTTTATGCCCGGATAGGGGACCATATGTTTCAAATAACTTGGTGAGGGTTGGGACTGAAATCTTTGGCTTTCTTAAAATAATAATACATTGTCTGCATATAGTGAAATTACCTGGTGTCGACCCCCCCTCCCCATTATACCCTTGTATGTTCGGGTTTTGTCTCATGGCTAAGGCTAGGACTTCTATAGTCAGCACATACAGGAGGACGACAGGGCATCCCGTCTTGTTCCTCTGGTGAGGGTAAAGGGTGATGAGAGGTCATCATTTGTTAAGACCTGGACTTTTGGGATGTCATACAGTGTCTGCATCCATGCTCTATATTGGGTCCAAAATTAAATTGTCCGGCTTTGGGAGTACAGTTATGTTGCCATTTGTAAGATTGGGGAACAGTCCCTTTCTCCAGTGTTTCTTGGATCATTAGCAAAAATAATTGCTGTATATCTGTCCAAAAGAACCTGTAGAATTCCATGGGGATCCCATCTGGGCCTGGTGCCCGGCCCACATTAGAGGCCCAAATGGCCTGTTTACCTCGGAGAGAGATACCAGGGAGTCAAGCTCCTCTCTCACCTCTTCCCCCAGTGCTGGCAACTCAATGGTCCTCAGAAAAGCTTCCAGGTTTTCCTCCACATGTACCTCAGAGGTGTACAGGGTCTGATAGAATTATCTGAATTTGTCATTTATTTTGCTTGGGTCTGATGTGATTGTCCCCTCTGCCTCTTCTAAATTCAAAATCACTCTGTCCACCTGTTGTTTTCAACCCTCAAGCTAACCACTTACCCCCCTATCCCCTCAAAGTGTGTTCCTGCTCCCATCTTTAATATATCCCTCTCGATTTTTCTGGAGGAGAGTTGACTCAGTCTTCCTTTTTTGAGTAGCTTAATCTTACTTCTTGTGTTGTCAGCCATAATTTTTTTTCTATCTCTGTAATTTAGGCACTCAAACTCTCTTCCTTTCTAGTTTCCTCCTTCCTTAACCGAGAGGCATAAGATATTGTGGCACCCCGTATTACTGCCTTTAACACTTCCCACATTGTTTGGGCCAAGGTATCCTCCACCTTATTGTATTTTAGAAATTCCTTGAATGTTTCCAACAGCTGTGACTTATATTCCTGTCAGCTTAGGAGTGTCGGATCTAGTCTCCATTGTTTATTGGATGTGGGTGGATCCCCTCCCTTGAAGGTAAATTCTAGTGGTGCATGATCAGAGATACTTATCAGCCTATATTCCGAAGAGACCACCCCCCGCAACAGGGCAGGTGAGACCAAAAAATAGTCAGTTCTTGTGTATATCTTGCGCATGTGGGAGTAACACAAGAATTTCCTTCGCTGCAGGTGGAGATACCTCCCACCTCCTGTAGAGCTCTTTCCCTTTGCAAATTCTCTCAGCCTGGGAGCGTTTTGGGGAAGGCCTCTTCCTCATCCCGGAGTTATCCAGGCCAGGGTCCCAGTAAGTATTGAAGTCTGTCCCTATAATAATATTGTCTGGGAAGGGAGCCAATGCCACTGGTAGGTAGTGGAAAAATACTGGGTCGTCAATGTTCGGACCATATATGGACATCAGTGTATACCTTCCTCCCTCTATTGTAACTTCTACAATTAAATATCTTCCCTTGGGGTCTGAAATGATCTTATGTATCTTGGCCCTCAGACGAGGGTGCAGCCATATGGCCACCCCCCCAGCTCTTGTAGTAAATGGAGAAACCAGAAGAGTGCCCCCCATAAGCCCGCCAGACGTGCAGCTTCATTCTTTGTTAAATGGATGTCTTGCAGAAAATTTATATCTCTTTGTTTTTTAAATGACTCCAGGCCCTCTTTCTCTTCACCACTGTTTTAGGCCTCTGACATTCCATGTTATACATTTTAAAGAAACTATTTTAAAACACTTTTCTTATATAATTCCCACTGCATTCTGCTTCCATCTGTATCTATTAACCATGTACTGAAGGCTGATTTAACATTTTTGTTTCTTACTGTACTAAACTTACTTCGATAACAAATATTCCTATCTAAGCTACTGCAACCTATATACATTTTAACCATCCTAAACTTTTGAAAACCAAACTCTGTAAGGTTTAACACAACCTTGTGTAACTTTCTCATATTCGAACATATCCTTGACCTCCCCTCCCTGTTCTTTTTTCCCTCAGTACACAGTGCCCACAGTATTATCCGACCCACCAAATCCCCCATGCCTCCCTTTTCCCCATCCGTTATCATTGTGGTTCCCATGCCCTCTACTGTTTGTGGATGTGCGTTGGGTCCCTCTATTTATCAGAAGGTTTCTATTGCGTTACTTATTGCGCATGTATTTGTACTGATTTGGCACCATTAACTACAGGATGTGTGGGGTCATCCCCAAGAGCCCACCCGTTCCCCTAAGGCCAAGACTCATTTTTCGTCTCTTGATTTCTCCCAATAGACATAGCCCTCAGCCATGCAGAAGACAACTACTTCTTGTAGGCCTCCTGATTGAGGCCCTCCAGTTATCTCCACCACGGCTCATAATGCATGTTTGAGCTTAACTTTTAATTGCTCAGACTCTCCCATATAAAGGGACACCATCACAGTGGGAATCATGGTATATTTGCTTGTTTCATCTACATTTTCCCAAGTGTAGCCCTGCCCCCTTCCCATCCCGTTGTTTCATATTTTCCCCAGCACACTGTAAGTTCTTATTCTTACTACAGTGATCAGACACAGAAATCAAAAAGGATATTCAATATGTCCATGGTATTCTACCCTTTTAGAAAGATTTGAGTTAGGATATTTAAACAGGATATCAGAGTACTTTGTCATTTTATAATGAAATAGTTAGGTGTCTTGTAGTCCAAGATTAGGTTTGGCATTTAGAAGATACACCCATTCTTCCTGTTCAGTCTGGAGACCTGATATGTGTCCCATTCAGTCGCTTCTCCCGCCGCCTTCATAATCCTTTTCTGAGGGCAGCATGCAACCCTTTTCTGGGGGATGAGGCCTTTCTGGCCCTGCCATGACAGGCTGGGTTCCCCCATTGCAGGCCAAGAAAAGGTGAATTTCTGCCCCCCCCCCTCGGGCTACCGCTGCACCCCCCAGTAGAAGTTTTTATTTTTTACAGTACCCTGTCCCTATGTTCAGGTGTTGTTAGGGTGGGGGCCTGATGCGTGTCCAGTCCATTTTCCAAATTTTGATCAATGTATTTTATGGCCACCTCTGGATCAGTGAATGACTGGGACTCTTGGTTAGGAGGCCGAACAATCCAGCAGGCTGAATAAACCATGGTAAATGGGCAGTGCAGCACGTGTAACTTCTTTTTCACTCCTGCAAATGCTTGCCTCTCCAGCTTTAGCCTCCTGGAGTAGTCTGGGAACACGCTGACTCCTCTACTTTGTATCATAATCAAGTCTGTCTTCCTAGTGGCATCCAGGACGGCCTGTCTGTCTTGGTAGTGGAGGAACTTTACAATGATATGGCGGGGGCACTCCTCTGGACCTGGGGCAGCCAGGGGCGATGGGCCTACTGTATTTCCAGTGTAAGGGAGTCTGATAACTTTAATGATTTCGCCAGCCATGGCCTATGAAGCTCCTGCAGTCCTTCTCCTTGGTGCCTTCTGGTAGACCAACGGTGCGAATGTTACAATGCCTTTCCCTGTTTTCATTATCATTTTTTAGTGATTCTATTTCCCAGAGAGCCATTTGTAAAGAATTTTCAATCCTTGAGTGGGCGTCCTCCCAATCACTGACTTTTTGTCCCACCTCATCTAGTCGTGCTGCATGGCTTTCAACTGTGTCTCCCAGAGTATTCACCGTCTTTTGTAGTTGAGTCAATTCTGCTCCTATGTTTTCAAAACCCAATCTCATTTGGTGGGTTAAGTGAAATTGGACAGCTTGAATTAGTCCTTCTGTTGTGCCCTGGGAAGACTGCTGCTTTGGCTCCTTGGATTCCGATGTTTGCATGTTGGTTGTTGTTGATGGCAAGGCCGTGTGGGCCCCCTGAGAATCCAGGCAGGAGACTTTTTCATTTGCTGATCGTTCAAAGGACAGTTGTGATTGCTTCTTTTAGGCTTTTTAATCACAGCCATATAGTGAGTTTGTTTTCCGCTGATTCTACTTGTGCTTTTTAGGGGATTAAGCAGGATGGTTTCTATATTCTTTGGACGGACCAAGAGCCTAGGAATCAAGATCCATGTCTCTCCTCAGTCAGGCCACACCCTCAATCCATCTATTCTGTGTTTTTTTTATATTTACCATATGCTTGGTTTTTTCTTTCAATAAGCTTTTGGATCTTTGTATTAAGCCATGATTGGATCCTACCATTCATATTATATTTGATTTTTCAGGAACATATGTATTTGTGCAGTACTCAGTTTTGCATTTTTAGTATTTCATATTTCATGTATGCTTAACCCTAACAGATCTCGTTTCCAGTTCCATTTGTGTAGGTAGTTTATCATCTCAGCATAGTTAGCCTTATTCCAGCACTTAACCTTTGTTTTCCCTTTGTGTATAACCACGCTGAATCCTATCTTAAATTCAACCATATTATGGTCGCTCGTTTCAAAGGGTTCCCTTAAAACACAGTTAGATAGTTCTTCCTCCATATTACTAAGTATGATGACCAGTGTATTCTGACATCTAGTATTCTGTTTAACATATTGCTCAAGGTTATTGCTGGTTACTAATTCAACAAGTCTTTTTTTTCCCATTCTGAAGATCCAGCTGGCTCTGACCAATTTTTTTTTTTTAATCTTTATTTTTGATGCCCAAGCCTCTTAGCTTCATCTGCTCTCTAGCCTGTTGCCGTGACCCAACACCACACAGCTGCAGTTTACCATCCGGCAGGGCAGAGTGGCCGGCCATGCCCTCAACACATCCATCTTGTCGGGCAGACCTTAAGGCAGTGGCAGCTTGGAGACCGGTCGGGGCTGTGCTTATTTTTAGAGGTGTTTTTCCCTGAATGGGAGGCATGGCATGCAATGACATCACAGCGGAATCCCACCCAGCATCTGCATGTCTCCAAGCCATAGCTTCAGCCCTCCCTTGGCAAGCTGCCCCATGGTCACCCAGGGGGTGCTACACCGAGAGGTACGGAATCCCCCATCCCTCCCCGGAGATGGACAGCATGCAATTGCTACTCAATCCATCTCCTCCCATCTGACCCTCCATCTTCCAGGGCTTGTTCCCAAACCCGGGTCGCTGGCAATGCAACCAGTGACTCCTTCACTGTGCTGGTGAACCAGTCTGTTCTGACCAATTAATGTTGGGTAAACTAAAGTCCCCCATTACTATTGGTCTTCCACTTAATTCCATCATCTTCAATTTTTTCCACTGATTTAGTGTTATTGTCTGTTTTTTTAACCCTAGTGCTCTGTAACATAATCCTATAATTATTTTCTTGTTGCCTTGCTGTATTAACTGAATACAGATTTGTTCAACCTTGTTTATGCCCTTGGTTTGTGGTTTAATCTCATGGGCCTCAAGTGTGTCCTTTACACATAATGCCACTCTTCACCTCTCTACCATCTTGGATTACACAAAATAATTTGAAGCTCGCATGTCTTTTTACCCTAGTCATCATCTTTTTCACCAGGTTTCAGTCACATCACATAATTGTATGTGCTCTTAATGAAGTAAAAGCTGTAACTCTTTTTTTATTTACTGGGCTTCCCAGATTTATCAGCAAGACTTAATCTCATTAAATTTAGTATGAATTTTGTCGCTACAGTCATTTGGTATATTATTACTTTGATCTATCGGTGTACTTCTTTTGGCATTTGATATGCAACCTGTACCTTGGCCAAGAGCAGCATCTGGCAACCGGGACCCCTAAACTTGTGCCACAGACAAGGCAACAGGCCACAAGCTGGCATAAACAATAGGCATCGCCTCTAGTGCTGGGGCAAATACCTGACTTGGCTGTCTCAGAGGTCAGAGGGTTAGGGTACAAAGTAACATTTATATTTACTCTGAGTTCTGGGAGAGAGGTGCTAAGGGCTATGCTAGGTCTAACTTCTGAGGGGGCCCAATAACAAGTTCACACTGGAAGCACTGACTGTCCACTACTGAAGATGGGATTGTGCAGTATGGCTTTATTCTGACAACAGATGGAAAACACATAATGGGATGGTCCCCAGGTTGGAACAGACTTTTCAGGGCAACACACTTTCTTTCCAGAGACAACATTTGGCCTTGGGCATTTAATACATTCTTTTCCACACAGAACTGTCGAACTGTCCATCCCTCTGGACTAGGGATCTCTATGACATTTACTTCCCAAAGTATATATCTTGTGGGGCATTCCATACACTTTAAGTCAACATTTCTCTTTTCTTTCCTAAGTGTCTATTACATGGGGTTGCCACACACTTTAAAGACATTTCAAATTCTTTCTTCCTGAGGTGATGAACTTTGTTAACATGCCCAGGGTAAGCTGGTGCCCTTACATGAACTAGTTAGCCCTGACTTAAGTTTCAGATGGGGAGTCTGCCCACCGTGGCCCCAACTAGTCTCTGCCATTCCTTTGGGGTTACATTAAATAAGCTTTCAATTCCCTCGAATTGCCAAAGGACTCTTAACTTTAAAACTTCACGTTCAGCACATTTTTGGTGATACAGCAGCCCCGACAGGTGTATTTCTAGCCTTATCTCTGGGCACATACACCCAGACAACTCCCTAAGAAACAGTCACATGAATCTGTGCTCACGGTTTTGTTTGTCCCTTGATATAGACATGGATGCTGGAAGAAACACTCTTCTCTTCACAGGTACAGTAGCTGGTCATAGCTTCACACAGAACACTGTTTCTTTCTGGGCAGCTGACACTCTTCAGGACCTACAGGGATTGCTCCTTGGATCCATAGAAACTGAAGTCCAAAATTCTCTGTGGAATGACCCACTGGTGTCCTGCTAGCAACAGTCTCCACCACTTCCTTTGGCACTGCTGGATCTGACACACTAGGGTGAGACACTACCAGAGGTCTTTCACCCAGTCTCAGAACAGACTGGCAGGCACCTCCACACACTGAGCACTACAGCTCACTCAGAGCTCCACACTAAACTACTACTGACTGACGACTCCCGTCTGAACATTCTAAACTGCCCCCAGAGCAGCGGATTCCAAAATGGCTTATGCTGCTGTGAGAATTCTAAATGACATAATCCATTCTTTGCTCAGGCTAGCTGAGTAAACAATGATGTCATGTTGTAAGGAGCTTTTAACAACTCCCTACAGACTGCCCTGGAACATTCTTAGTCTAACACTGATGGGATTCTAGTAACCCCAGGGGACTGGATCATTACAGATATATGTGGCAAAGGATCCCCTCTCTACTGTTCTGTTAGTTTAAATTTTCATTTTTATGACCTTACAGAAAATGTTCCCCAGTAAGTACTTCCCTCTTGCTTAAGTGGAGCCTGTCACAGGCAAACAAACATGATTACCATCAAACTTCTCCCAGATCTTTAGACAAGTAATGTTTTCTAATAGGCACCATTGCCTTGGGCATTGTTTATATGCCTCAGTTTCTGTGTCCATCTGTAGCCAGCTTTTGGTACCAGTAATATTCCTGAGATAATAACCTCCCATCCCTTTCGTAATAGTTTTGTGAATTTGTTTTATTCCTTCATTATCTCTTCCACGTTTTGTTTTTCTGGTATTATTAGTTCCTGCATGTATGACCACTAGAGGTTTTTTCTCAGCATGCTTCATTATATTAGGTAACATGTTACCAATGTCCTTAATTGTGGCACCAGAGAAACCACAATTTGTAACACTTTCCTTGTTTCCCTCTGTTGTGTACTGATTAGTGTACCTGATCACTGAAACCCCAAGGATAAAGACCTGTCTCGCTATTTCTACATTTTCTTCTATATCTCTGTTATGTGGGACAAAGGAGGCATTGTAGGAACAACAAGAGCAATAAATCATGCTAAGCAGGTGATCCCCAGTGGCCATAAAACTACTATAAAACTAGCAGGTTAATTTGGAAAAAAAAACTCCTAATAGCAGACAAAGGGAAGGACACACTAGGACTACATACGCATATCAAAACACTCTGCACAGCATACATTTTTGCAAATCCTGATGGTAATACTCCTTCACTTTAAAAAAAAGTTCACTTTTTTTGATGGTGGTCAGCACTGCTTGCTTGTGCCACCCCCTCCACTCACCACCGTGACCCATCCTGTCACTTCTGAGGTCATCCAGGATGGGGTTGCAGCCACTCCGCTGCTGCCCAGTGACTAGAGGGAGGAGGAATAGGAATGTGATGGACAGCTGTACTGACAAATTATGCAAACCGAAACTGGGGAAGAAGCCACTGGGAGGCAGGCAGCCAACTCGTTGCTCCATCTGCAACGGAGGAAGCATGATTGCTGAACTAATGTGGCACACCGCTGCATCTGAACTGCTATTACAACTGACCTCAGGATGGAGCAGAGGAAAGGATCACAGCTGGAGCCAACAGACTTATTTCAACCTCAGTCAGGTAAGCTGTCTGGGTCAGCGGTCCTCCCTGCATCTGTTTTCTCTCTGGGTTTTCTTGGGCACTACAGTGCAAGTCACTAATTGCACTTGGAGTTCTGAAAACAGCCCATGTACTGGGCTGAGGACTGATGCGCCAACATGTAGCTGCTCCTACACATGCTGCCGGGGGGGGTGAGCTAAAAGGCAGGCAGCAAAGAGCCAGAAAAAAAATGTTTCTTTAAACATAATGTTGTCCTGACTTGGGCTTTACAGGGAATTGGTTGCAGGAATCTTGACTACATGGGCTTACAGTGAACAGCATGCCCAGATTAAACAATTGTTTTCTCTCAACACTATTCCCTGGGGTCCCTGTACACAGACACACACACACACACACACACACACTCTTCCTTGGTACTGCAAATGGGTTACATTAATCCCTGTGACAGAGTTGGGATAAGACCCTGTCCCACTTGTTATGCAGAGAGAGTTAAAAGCAAGGATCTATTCTGTCCTCTCCTATTTTGCCACTTGCCTGTCTGATTGCGCAATCAGATTTTTCTTGTAGCAACTAGGAATTGGCCACTCTGATGGTCCCATAATTTCCTGTTATCTCCCTTCCTTCACTAGCTGTTTCTATCCATTCTTTCTCCCCTTGCTTCTCTGTGGTTAAATAAAGATTGCTAGATAGATAGATAGATAGATCTTTACATCAAACTGAGATCCTTTGGTTCACAAATGTACACAATTATATTGTTGAAATGATTACAGACAGCTACTTGGGTTTGTTAGAGAAGTTAACAGTTTAGAACACAGGGGGTTGATCTTGAGAAACTTTTTCACTTTTCACAAGCTTGTTAACAGAACTGTCAGCAGGAAATCAGTTCTGGGACAGGATATCTTAATTGGCTGTACCTGTTAAGAAGCCTCATGTACTCTTCAGGTGGGTTACAGGAAGGTCAATGGTAAAAGTCTTGTTGCATTTTGTGAAAACAGAAGATGAAACTTACAAGAAGAGGATGCAGAGTTAAACTGCCAGGCAAAGACATCTCATATAAAAATAGCAATGTTTGTCTATATGGATAGAGAGAGATTTGGAATTTAAAGGAAAACTCATTTGAATGACTTTCTGTTTGTACTGCCTGTATGAACAGCTATCCTATACAATTTTAATTGTTTTTCTTTTTACTGTTATTGATAACAATAAACGCTACTTGCAAATTTTAGTTTTTAATTTCTGTTTATGCCCCTTACATTTCTGGCCATTCTGAGGATCTCTCAGGCCCAGCAGGATACTCCCAAGCCCTCCCAGTCATAGTCACACCCCCCACACAGCCTTGGCTATGCCCCCAGGAGGCATCAGGGTGGAGATTCTTCCCCTGACAATCTACATTTCATCGGGGCGTGTCACGATCCGGCAGGCGATGAGGCCTGGGGAGCTCCCACAGGTTGTCATTGTGAAAGGAACCAGGGCCATTTTCTTTTTCTGGTCTGCTCCCTGGGGTTGTCACACACAAGGATGTCAATGCAAGTCCTGCATGCACCTGTGTGCACATCTTCCTGCCAACATCAGCAACATCCCCCACCCCACTCTCCAACTACCAACCCACTGCCACCTCTACTACAGTTGGTGTCAGACAAAGTGGGATTTACGTCATGCATACTCTACTCCATGAGTTTCTTGCATGGGTACTAGATCTGCTACCAGGAAGCACAGAAGAAATGTATGGATCCTGCAACAGCAAGCACAGGAGTGATCACCAGATGAATGGCAGCCAAACTAGAAGCAGAAACAAAAGTTCAAACTGAGACTGTACAGCCAGCACAAGTGATGGAAGAAGAAGAGCAGGCAGTGACAGAACTTGAAAGCGTATCTGCCTTCTTCAAATGGTGGTCTATACAATAAAGAGAGACTGAGAAGCAGAGAAGAGAGGAGAGGCAACAGAGAATAGAAGAGATGCAGTAATATGAGCAACAGAGAAGAGAAGAAATGCAGCAACAGGAGCAGTGAAGGCTAGATGCCTTGCAAGCTGTCAAAGTTGGAGGATGTGGTACAGGTCCCACAGATTAACAAAATACAAACAACTTAAAAGACATCAGACTTACAAAGCTGTGTCCCTCAGATGATATTGAAGCATACCTAACAACATTTGAAAGGGTAGCTGGGGCCTGCCAATGGCCAAAACAGCAATGGGCAAGCAGGCTGATACTGTATCTGACAGGTAAAGCCCAACTTGCCTACAACAATATGGACACTGCATAGTCAGAAAACTATGACATTATGAAAAGAGGAATCCTTAAAAGATATGACATCTCAGGAGAGACCTACAGACAGAGATTCCGGTCCCTGAAGTACAACTCAGTCAACAATCCTTGAGAAGCCTTTACTCGACTTGGAGAACTCCTCATTAAATGGCTCAAACCAGAGGGCAACAGTTCCAAAAGATCATCGAAATATATGCACCAGAGCAATTCATCAACATCCTTTCCACAGACTTGCAGCTTTGGGTAAAAGAACATTGACCAGAAAGTGGGGGAAAAAGCCATTCTTTGGCCGAGCACTATCAGATGGCCAGGCAGACATCACAGCAGCAAAGTAACATCCAAAGATTGGTAGGATCCTTTTTATCCAAATTTAACTCCAGATCAGATAAACACTCTGATGAGAGTAACCGGGAGTAACAAATCTGCACCCCGAAGACTTTATTTGCTGTAAGTGTAATAAGCCAGGCCATATTGCCCGAAACTGCCATAAAAATAAGGAGGGTAACACTGGAACAGATTTGGCCTTAGCAAATTCAGGTAAGTATTTAACAGATGTCAAGGTGAGGGAAAAGACTGTGAAGGGACATAGCTTCAGGAAGCTGACAGACTCTGCGCATGCTGAAGTTCTGAGAAAGACTGGGCAAAGGACCAGTTGTCAAGAACCCACTCATGAGGACCAGATCACTGAGCACACAGTGCCCACCCTAAGTGCAATCCATGATAGGGAGGGGAAAACAGGATACCATCCTCATGTCAGCCCAGAGTGTTCACTGGCTTTACAACAGAACACTTGCCACGAGGTGCCAGAGCATCCCTCTACACTTTGAATCAGGGCACAATATCAGTCTTGAGTCTTGTGGTCAAATATGAACCCTTTCATGGTTATTACAAACAGGAGGAAGGCCAAGTGTTATGCCCTCTTCAGGTAGCATGGCACCACCTGATTTGGTCTTCGCCCTAAAGGACATGCAATAGCCCAGTTTACAATCCCTGTAGACTCGTATGAGACTCTGGTACTCTCCCTAATCCTGCTGGATCCCCTACTGACCCTTTTCAATTTGGCTGCTATTTGGTGACCCTTCTAAGCATAAACAGTTGTCACAGATTTGTAATAAAACTTCTACAGTCACACATTCAATATAAGGAATCTCACGCAGGCAGAGTTCTTTAGGAACAAAAGTTTTACTAAAAATATTTAGATAAATGCAGTACAACTAAAACAGAACATATATTAATTAGGTTACAGTATGGAAACAAATTTTGGAAAGTATACAGTTTAAACACCTTAAAACTATTTTAACTACTTCTCTACCTCATAGATGAAAATGTTCAAAGTCCTTTTTCTGTGTAGCAGCTTGGCAGTTGTTTTGTTGTGTCAGGAGGAAGTCCAGAACTGGAATGGCAAACTTGCTGTGTGTTGGAGAGCTTAACTACCTTTCTGAAATTTGCTGTGTCATCAGATTTCCAGTCATAAGGAAACCAGTTTATTTTCCTGGCCACCTGGTGATGTCACCTAGCTTGAACATAAATTCTACCTCCATAATTAACTAATAACAGGACAGCCACTGTTAAAACTTTGATGTATCAATATAGCATCCTGTAGCTAATTCACAGTGTCACGTTAGAATTTCACATAGTACTGCTAGAATGGTCTTTCCTGGTGCATATATCCTATTCCGTCATAAAATGTGATATAGTTCCTGAGATCAAATCAATCTGATTCTGTAGCACCTGTTTATGGCAGGTAAATGGCTTTTGGTACATCGCTGTCGAAAGAACCTGGGAATTAAAATCTCCCTTCCTGGTAAGCAGGTGGCCTCCGAGTCAAAAGGTCAAACCCCTTTAAAAAAAAAAAGTCTTTCCCTATGCCTTGAATTAACACTGGCATGATGCATACACAGAAATCCCATAAAACAATATATAGCAGAAATACATATTGCAAATAATTATTGGCAGTTATTAACTTGCAAACACTAGTTACTGGGGTCATCTGCATCCATAGCTACACTCAATACTATCCCACTACCTAAGTGACTTTCAGCATTAATGGGGTGTCACACCAAAATAAAGTGGGGGTAGTACCAAAGTTACCTGTACCTGTGATTAATGAAAATTACTTTTCAGGATTTGCTAAGTTAATCACAGAGTGAGTAAATCCTACTGTTTCAGCAGCTGTGCTAACAAGAGCACAGGTGAAGAAAATCTCAGACATTAGGGACTCTTCCTTTTGGTGACTTTGATTCAGACTTGTTTGAGCCCAGCTCCAAGATCCAGAAGTCCAGATAAGAAAGAAGATGCCTGAAAAAACAGTGGCAACAAAAGACTGATGGACATAAGGAACTGATATAAAAAATGCTGAAACTAAACTGATATCTGATTTTGATTTTGTTTCTGAGCAAACTAACAATGTTTCTCTTCACGGTTATTTTAAGCAGCTGGGCTAAAACAAAAACAGGGTGAACCAATGCTTAAAAAATGTAATGGTGTACAGTGTCACAAGCTCGCTCAGCTGGTCAACCCTCTACTCCCAAAGTGCCAACCTCTGAGCATATTATTTGTGTACAGTATAACAGACGAGGTAACCCTCTTATCTGTTTTGTGGGTTCAAGTCACCTTAGTCTCAGGTTCCAAAGGGATTCAAACTGATAACCTCTTGTTAGCATACCCAATTATCAGGCTCAGATAATTCTGTCTTCGGGGGCCAGATATCTTTGCCTACAGGCACCCAACCAGGTCTTTCAAATGAACCCTTAGAATTCTATGCAAGACTTTAGAGAACTCAATCCGTTTTCCCAGTTTGGTATACAATAAGCCCATACACAGTGTTACTTATAACCTTTAAAAGCTCCACTTAAAATAAAAAGAAATGTCAAGGCACTCCAGACAGTTCCATTGTAAAAATATATCTTTACTTTAAAAATATCAAAACAGAACAATAATTACAGAACAAATATATATCCCAATACATACAGCCTTAAAACAAACAGGTAAAAGTACAGTTCCTACAATTTATAACTTCAGACTAATCTTGTCTAAGGTCCTTACTCAGTGCTTTTTGGTCTCCTTCTCTCAGTCAGAAATATTGTCTTGTGTGTCTCTAAGGCTTGCTCAGTTGGATAAAAGAGTACTGAGCCGGCCTCTCTCTGTGATCATTAAACTCCGCTCTTGGTGTATTAAAAGTTATATGTTACCACAGAGATGTCCCAACAGGATTTAAAAAAAATGATAAGTGACATACTCAATTTCCTCTCCTCGGGTAACTGGTCAGAACTGGTTTTTGTTCTGCCACACACACACACACACATAAACAGGTTGTGTGATGTCCTCCCAAGGCTTCCTCGAATGCGATTTGACCTTCCAAATTGCCTGGATCCTGCCTGGCCCAGACATCATACCTCTTCAATGTTCATTCTGGCCTCTCTGACACCCCTCCCCAAAAGTCCTTCCTGGCAACTATGCAAGTCAAAGGATCTCCTTGAGGGCATTATAAAGTGGATACTTTGGTTCCTGCCTTCAAAAAATTTGAACAAAGGAATTGCATTTTAAATAGCTGCAGAATCAAACACCTCCTGTCCTCTGAACTATCTCTGGGGTCTTGATGTGTCAGTTCCAGTAAGACAGCAGTTTCTCAAACTGACCTTCCCATCACATATTTTATATGTAATAAAAATAATTAATACAGCACTCAGAGCTGGCTGTCTCACGTCACACTCCTCCCACCTAGACTGAATTTGGGGATCCATCCCTATATGGGATGATCTTCCCAAATCAGTTCCTCCTCATAGACCCTAGACAGTCCATCAGAGTTCTTATTCTTGGCTCCGGCCCTATGTACGATTTTCAAATCATACCCTTGTAAAGCAAGACTCCATCTGAGCAGTCTGCCATTGTTTTTCCCCATTTGTGTCAACCAAACCAGGGGGTTGTAGTCAGTCTGCATCACAAAAGACTGCCCATACAAGTATGGCTCCAATTTGTTAGGGTCCACACTAGGGCAAGACACTCCTTTTCCACCGTGGAGTATGCTTGTTCCCTGGAGAGCAGCTTTCAGCTCAGGTAGGCTATGGGTGGTCCCTCCTTCACTAGATATCTGGCTTAGTACTGCCCCAATACCCACGTCTGAGGCGTCCGTCTCAACTACAAAAGTTTTGCTATAGTCCAGACTTTGTCAAAACAGGAGCACTGCACAGTGCCTCCTTCAGTTTGGTAAAGGCTTTCTCACAGGCTGGACCCCAGGTAATTTTCTTGGGCATCCGTTCTTTGTCAGGGTCAGATAGGGGAGCAGCCAGGGCATTATATTTGGTACAAATTTTCAATAGTACCCTGCTGTCCCGAGAAAACTCCTGACCTGCTTCTGAGTTTCTGGTCTGGGCCATGCCTGTAGTACCTCTATTTTTATCTGGTTAGGACGGAGCTGTCCCCAGCCTACCCATGCCCAGAGGTATGCTACTTCTCCCATGGCCACCTGGCACTTCTCAGCTTTGACAGTGAGCCTGGCCTCTGTATTCTGCCCAGCACTTCCCTAAGGTGTGACAGGTGTTCCTCCCAGCTGGTACTGAAGATGGCACAATATCCAGGTACGCCATGGCGTACTTCTCAGCACCATTTAACACCTGGTTCACCAACCTTTAGAAAGTGACCGGGTGTTATTCATTCGAAGGCATTATTTTGAACTCAAATAAGCCTATTGGGTGATGAAGGCCGACCTCTCCTAACTCTGTCCATCAACTCTACCTGCCAATACCCTTTGTCAGGTCAATGGTCGTGGGTAGGGTCGCCCCAACTTCTCCAGAAGTTCGTCCAATGGGGCATTGGGTGTGCGTTGGACTTCGTGACTGCATTCAGTCCACGAAAGTCTACATAGAAATGAGTTGAGCCATCTGGCTTGGGCACAAGGACTACGGGTGAGGCCCAGGGGCCGTAGGATCTCTGGATTACCCCTAAATCCAGCATCTCCACCACTTCCCTCCTAATGTCCTTTTGGACAGCCTCTGATACCCGATATGCTGTTCACCGTATGGGCGTCTGTGTCCCTGTCTCCACATCGTGTGTCACTAAGGGGTTTAGTCCAGGCTTGGTGCTAAACAAGTAGGCAAAGTCTGCTAAAACCTCCCTTACTTTCTGGACCTGGTCCGGGTTCAGCTGGGGAGACAATTTTACTGCTTCCACAGAGGACTCCTGCTTACTCTCTTCCAGCAAGTCCAGAAGGGGGTCTCCTTCGTCCGTCCTGTCCCCATGACTATACACTGTGAACACCATGTCAGCCTTATTTGCATATGGCTTCATGTTGACATGGTATATCCTTACTGTCTGTCTATGGTCAGGTAACTCCACAATGTAGTTGAATCATATACCTTCCTAACCACTTTGTATGGTCCTGCCCAGTCAGCTTGCAGACTGTCTTTCCGGACCGGAGTAAGGACCATGACTTCTGACCCACCATGTACGAAGTGAGCTCTGGCTCTATGGTCGCACTGCATTTTTGTTTCTGTTGGGCAGCTGCCAGGTTGCTCTGGCTCAGTCCCCATAAGCTCCTTCAGCCTTTACCTAAACCTTAGATGTAATCCACAATGGGAGTTCCTGGGTGGCGTGCTTGCCTTCCCAGTCCTCCCGGATCAAGTCTAGGGCCCACATACCCGGCGTCCATACAAGAGTTCGAAAGGGGAAAATCCTGTTGACTCTTGGGGCACCTCCCTGTATGCGAACAACAGGTGGGGAAGGTATTTCTCCCAGTCCCTCCCATGCTGTTCAGCAAATGCCCGGAGCATTGACTTTAGGGTACCAATGAAGCATTTCACAAGCCGATTGGCTTGTGGGTGATACAGTGTCGTATATCTCTGCACCACCCCACACTTCTTCCATAGACATTTCATTAGATCCAACATGAAGGAACCCCCTCGATCGGTGATTACCTCCTGCAGAAACCCATCACAGGAGAAAATCCCAAGCAAGGCATCTGCCACTTTGTCTGTCCTCAGTGAGGAAAGGGCGACTGCCTCTGGGTACCGGGTGGCATAATCCACCACAGTCAGGATGAACCTTTTCCCTGAGGAGCTGGGGGTATTTAAAGGCCCCACAATATCCATTCCCACCCTCTGGAATGGCTCCTCCACTATGGGCAAGGGATCAGGGTGGCTTGGTTTCTTGCCTGCATTCCTATTTCTTGAAGCCGGTGACAAGACCTGCAATACTCCTTCACCTGCTGGGTGAAGTTAGAACAATAGAAATTCTGGGCCAACCGCTGCATTGTGCGTGTAGATTCCCAGATGACCAGACAAGGGAATATCATGGGCAACCTTGAGCAACTGCTCACGATATCCCTGGGGAACGACAAGCTGCCTGCCTAGCATCCCTCCCTCTGTCTGTACTGCCTGTGTATACATAAGTCCATTTTCCCAATAAACCTTATGTCTGCCATCACCTCCCTGTGCACTGTCCGAGTCTGCCCAAGCCCTCAGCTTCTCTAAACTAGGGTCCTCTCTAAGCAGCTGCAAACCCCTAACATCTTCCCAAGGCATGGGACAGGTCATCTTAGTCACTAAACTAGGGTCCCTAGCACTAGCGTCAGGGCTGTCAGGATCACTGGCAATCCCTACCCTCTGACAGGGTCACTCCTCCCTCTTCAGAGTAACCCTTGTAGCTGGGTGGTTACTTGCTACTGGGAAAATTTCTACCCCTTTTTATCAGTCTCCCCATCAGGAGATACAGGCTGGGGAACCAGCCTCTCAGTGGTTTCCACACTGGCTTCTGTGGGGTTCAGGGAACTACTGTTTTCCCTTGCCGCTTGGCTACAGGTAACTGCACATACCACCCCCTGCTGGAGATTGTTACCCAGGATCACATCCACTGCTAATGTGTTGGCTACAGCCACCTGTTGCACAGTTCCCCCTGTTTCACCCCAGTCATGGAGAACACTACCAGTAAGTGGCAATGTTTTCTTCACCAGTAAACCCTTGTACAGTTAAGAATTTATTGGGTATAAGCTGACCAGGCTGTACCAGATCCCTTTCACCAATGTCAGGGATGCCCGTGTCCCTTAACCCCTGCGTCTGTATGCCATTTACCATGACTGGGTGCATGTGTTCCCTCATGTTCACTGGCATGCTTCCAGGGACACACAAACAACTCAATTCCTTTCTGGTACTACTTTGTGTATTATTGCTTGCCCTTCTTGGACATTGTCTGGCAATGTGCCCAGTTTCTTTACATAACAAACAAACATTTCTTACTTCAGAAATGTCTTTTCTTTGAAACCTGGGGTTAACTGGTTTTGGTGGAGGCAGTGAGGGTTTTAGCTGCCCTGAAGGTGTGCTTTTCCCATTCTGCGCTGCCACACTCACCCCATTCATTCTCAGAGCAGGTCTGCCCTTGGCATAGCAGTCCGAGAGTTCAGCAGCCTCTTGCACTGTTTTTGGATCTCGGTCCTCTAGCCAGGTTTTTAACTCTGCTGGGCATGCCCAATAAAACTGTTCTAATAAAATCACATTTTCAATTTTATCAACAGTGTTTGCCTCAATTCCTTCCCACCATTTTAAAAACTGACGTTGTTTCGTGGCTAGCTCCTCATAGCTCATATCAGGGCTTCTCCTGAGCTTACGGAATTTAGCTCTGTATGATTCAGCAGTTAATTCAAACTTTTTTAGTAGTGCAGCTTTTAACTTGCTGTAATCATCACTGTCTTTATTGTCCATTTGACCCAAGGCATCCCAAGCTTTTCCGGTAAGTAGCAGGCATAGCTGGAAGCTCCAGGACTCTTTAGGAATTTTAGCCTGAATACAAACTTTTTCAAAAGAATTTAAAAAGCGTCCATGTCTTCCTCATCTTTAAACTCAGCTATTAATTTAGAGTTCAATTTGTAACCCAGTTCTGCAGTCCCAATTAAACCTAATCACTTACCTGCCCTGGTTTTAGCTGGTTGGGTATTAGCTTCTCCAGTTCATGTTTCCACTGGCGCTCCTCTCCTCTCTCTGCAGCTCTGCATTCTCATGTTCTTTCTTCTCCGCTGCCTCGCTCGTGGTGCTCACATTCCTCATGGTCTGCCTCCCTCTGTTGTCGCTCTCGCCTCATGATCCGCCTCTCTCTGTTGTCGCTCTGCCTCACGATCCGCCTCTCTCTGTTGTCGCTCTGCCTCCAGTTCCATCCTGTGCAACTCAACTTGCAGTTTGAGTACCTCTGGATTCAGGATACTGGTGACCTTCCCCTGCTGCTGTGGCCCTTCACTGACACTGGCCCTGCTGTCCACTTCATCGGCTCAGGACCCCTCACTGACCACTAGTTTTGCCACACTCGAGGTCTGGTCCCTTTCAGTCATGGTTGGTGACTCGCTGCTCTGGGTATCTACTACCATCAGTGCCTCTATTAGGTTCTGCTTACTGGCTTTCACCCCAAACGGGACTCCCCTGTCCCCGCACAACTGCTTTAAGAAATCTACAGTGTGCCTGCTGTAGTCGGAAGCCATTTTCTTCTTCCCTCACTACTAATACTATTCTGACTGGCACTTCAGAAAAAAAAGTAAAATGGGTGGGAACTTAACTGTAAGTCAAGGGATATAGTTCTGTTTCCTTTTGAAATAAAACACTGCCTTTCTTTTTTTCCAAGTGAGCTAAACGGTTTCAAACACACTGAACAATGAAGCTTATACCACCAAACTTTTTATGCCACCGCTGCCAACCAATCCATCACAAACTCGCTCAGTCGGTCAACCTTTACTCCCAAAGTGCCAACCTCTGAGCATATGATTTGTGTACAGTATAACAGACAAGGTAACCCTCTTGTCTGTTTTGTGGGTTCAAATCACCTTAGTCTCAAGCTCTGAAGGGATTCAAACTGATAACCTCTTGTCAGCGTACCCAATTATCAGGCTCAGATAATTCTGTCTTCGGGGGGCCAGATATCTTTGCCTACGGGCACACAACCAGGTCTTTCAAATGAACCCTTAGAATTCTATGGAAGACTTTAGAGAACTCAATCCGTTTTCCCAGTTTGGTATACAATAAGCCCATACACAGTGTTACTTATAACCTTTAAAAGCTCCACTTAAAATAAAAAGAAATGTCAAGGCACTCCAGACAGTTCTGTTGTAAAAATATATCTTTACTTTAAAAATATCAAAACAGAACAATAATTAAAGAACAAATATATATCCCAATACATATAGCCTTAAAACAAACAGGTAAAAGTACAGTTCCTACAATTTATAACTTCAGACTAATCTTGTCTAAGGTCCTTACTTCAGTGCTTTTTTGGTCTCCCTTCTCTCAGTCAGAAATATTGTCTTGTGTGTCTCTAAGGCTTGCTCAGTTGGATAAAGAGTACTGAGACGGCCTCCTCTCTGTGATCATTAAACTCCGCCTTGGTGTATTAAAGTTATATGTTACCACACAGGATGTCCCAACAAGATTAAAAAAATAAGTTACATACTCAATTTCCTCTCCTCAGGGTAACTGGTCAGAACTGGTTTTGTTCTGACACACACACCACACACACACACACACACACACACACACACACACACAAGTTGTGTGATGTCCTCCCAAGGCTTCCTCAGAATGTGTATTTGACCTTCCAAATTCATCTGGATCCTGCCTGGCCCAGACATCAAACCTCTTCAATGTCCATTCTGGCCTCTCTCGACACCCTCCCCACAAGTCCTTCCTGACAACTATGCAAGTCAAAGAATCTCCCTGAGGGCATTATAAAGTGGATACTTTGGTTCCTGCCTTCAAAGAAAATTGAAAAAGGAATTGCATTTTAAATAACTGCAGACTCAAACCACCTCCTGTACTTTGAACTATCTCTGGATTGATGTGTCAGTTCCAGTAAGACAGTAGTTTCCTCAAACTGACCTTCCCATCATATATTTTATATGTAATAAAAAAAAATTAATACAGCACTCAGAGCTGGCTGTCTACGTCACATACAGTACAGAGTTTGTGTTAATCCTCAGACGTAGGAACATGTAGAATGATTAGTCATACCAAAGAAGTATGGAACTAAGTTGTTACAGATAGCACATGACAGTCCTATGGCTGATCACTTGGGGAAGGACCACACCCTTGCAGATTTTTGTACCGATTTTAATGGCCTGGGACTGATGAAGATATTGCTACCTACTGCATTTCTTGTGCTGAATGTCAGAAAGTAGCCCCAATAAAGACAAGGTGCCCCTGGTGCCCCTACCTTTGATAGATGTGCCTTTTGAGGAAACTGCAATGGGTGTGGTTAGCCCCTTAGAAGGGTAATCAATTCATTTTGGTAGTATGTGACTATGCTACTCGATACCCAGAGGCAACTCCAATGTCTGCTGTCATGGCTTCAAGTGACAGCAGAGCTTGCCAAAAGTTTCAGCAGGGTGGGCATACCGAAGGAGATTATTACTGATCAGGGTAATAATTTTGGTGCTGTATTACTGAAGGAGCTGTATACTGACTTACTAGGTATCACTGCCATAAGAACCTCGCCTTATCACTCTCACACAAACGGTCTTATTGAGTGTTTTAATCAAACCCTAAAACATATGTTAAAAAGGTTTGTAAAAAGTGAAGGGAAAGAGGTGTGTGAAGGTGAAGGAAATATTGGGACAAAACTTACTTTACCTGTTTTATGCTTACAGAGAAGTGGCACAAGCATCAACAGGTTTTTCACCCTTTGAAATGTTGTATGGTAGACAACCTAGAGGGCCACTTGATATAATAAAAGAAACATGGAAAGATAACCCCACTTAGAAAGTATCTATTACATTGTACACGTGTGCACTGAGAAAGAAACTAGCAAAATATGTTGAAATTGCCCACAGTAATCAGGAAAAAACACAAAAACAGCAAAAGGTGTATTATGACCATGGGGGAAAAGAAAAAAGTGTTTGAGCCAGGTGAAAAGGTCTTGTTACTGTTACCCACTACAGAAAACTGTTAATGAATTGGCAAGGGCCTTATAAAGTGGTTAGACATATTGGAAAAGTTAACTATGAGACAATAGCCCTGTTCACATGGACAAATCTGTGGCACTGTTGGTGGTGCACAGCAGCAAGATCGTTGCTGTTGTGCACGTCTGAATGCCACAGTTTTGCCGTTTGGGGGTTGCGTTACATTCTGTCTAGGATCCTTGTTTCCTTGGGATCGGGTAGTGGTGCAGGCGTTTTGCACTATTTACTCAGCCATCTGAACAGCCTGCACCACACATGGCATTGTGACAGGCTTTTCCCAGCCTGCACTTGTGTTTCTTTTGCTTGCAGATGCATGCCCAGTGTCACGGCTTCACTCTAAGACCGTGTTTTTTCCAATTTTTTTAGCCCTCGGTATTCAAAAAGAACCACTTCCCAGGTTAGCTTTGTTTACATTACCAGAAACAATCTTAAGCTGAACTCTGATCAGAAGACCATCCACAATCATTGTGGTGCCGCCACCCAACTTGATCATTCCCTCCCACTGGAACCTCCTTGAAACACCAGAACTTCGGAGCATCCCTGAGCTGCTCCAGAGCCACTTGTCTGAATGCTGCCCACAGCTGCTTCAGCAAGCATGGCCAAATGAATTACATGGTGCTGATGTACATCTCACCGTGTGAATGAGCCATGAGACCCTGAGAGGAGAAATCCTACCAAGACATACTGGTACAGTTAACTATGACATCGAGACCCCTGAAAGGAAAAATCCTACCACGATATACCATAATAACCTCCAGAAAAAATGGGTTGAGAAAACACCAAAGGCTGCTTTGTTAGTCTTTACCAGAAACTTCTACAGAAGATACAGATATAGTTATGACAGACTGGAACAAACTGTTTAACTTTGATGTTGTAAAGGTGAATGTTTCCTTACCCACAGAACAAACCACAGAAATTCATAAATTGGTAAAGACATTGAAAAGTATTTTTACCCACAGTGCCAGGCCAAGAAAAAGAGGTCATGCCACGTAATAGTGATGGGGAATACTCACCCTTTAGACAAAAGACATATAGATTACCAGATCAGCTGAGAGCAGACCTGGTTAGGGAAATATTAAAATGAAAGAGTTGGGTATCATTGAAGAATCAAGAAGTCCTTGGTCATTACCAGTGGTAACTGTAAATAAAAAGAAGGGGAGTAAGGATCTGCCTTGATTTTAGGAAACAATCAAGCAACTGCATGAAGCGTGTGGGAGTAATAGTTTCTCAATGAGGCCTGGGAACTAAGCAGTAAAAAAAAAAATGCAAACTACATCTTGTGTGTATCAACATCATTTTTTTTTATTCAGAAGTGGAAAACAGAGGTCTACCCAGTTTTAACAGCCAGGATATCTAGGATATCTTCTGGCTTTTTTTAAGTTTCTAGGACATTTATAGCTGCACCAAGAGGTCACATGACCACAGAAGATACTTCGGTCTGCATGGTTTAAATCTCATCCTCTTGGTAAGCAGGTGAGCTTGCAGAGACATGCACAGAGGCAAGACGTGCATGCGTGTCTAGCATGTCCAGGCGTAAACAGCAGAACTGCGACCGGTACCCTGTAAAAGTGTTTTGCATTAATTTGTCTTCAAGGATACTTATTCATAACTTGGCCAAGGACCACACCTCCAGGTTCTAAACTTTTTAATAGTTTATGCAGAAAGAGGGCGTCTATTCTGATACTGCTGTATGTGTCTTGGCAGCAGGACCTGTTATTTTGCTACATTTTCCATAAGGGTTCGATCTTGCAGTCCAAGGATCAACTGTGGCTAGCCTTTTACTCTCCTTTTGTTTGTCCTATGTGTAGACATCACAAACTGATATTAACTCTAGATATACACATTGGGCTCACTGGTTTTAATCCTGACCCTTATCTTTACTGACAATTAGGCTAAACTCTTCCAACCGCATAACTGGTATTGATAACAAAATGCAGCCCGTTATGGCCAAAACTATAATCACACTTGATGGGACATTGGTCTAAATGTACTAGCTGCCACATGTACAAGCTAACCAAAAGCAACCCAGTAAGGAGGAGTTTGTTTGTGATAAATCCAGAAATAATAGTGAATTGCTAGTAGAAATAAACATATTTTACAACAAGTTAGAACCGCTAGAAAAAGTCAGGATGAAATGGCCTCTAAGATTAAGGCTATAAATAATAATACTTAGAGCTAAGGGATCTCTCCTATTTCATCTACAAATGTCCGAATTTGAGTTAACCTATTCTCAGGTGATAATGTTCTGCCTAATAATATTGCATGTGATATTTCATCAGCCAATAGGAACCTGCAAAATGATTACCTCCTCTTCATAGCCCGGTTGACTATGGCAATAGTAATATTGGTCCAATAGCAGCTAATGTGTCAAACCCTGACTGTTCAAATAAAAAAGACAGGGAGGAAGATGAAAGTGAGGAAGCTAACATTGGACTGGACTGGCTACCATTGAAAATGGGTGTCGATTCAAAACAGAACACAAAGCAATGGAGTTTGAGCTGTCCTTGACAAATAGATTTCAGCCTTTGATGCCAGAAAATAATGAGATGCGAACAGAGAATCTACCCCCCAATCCTGTAATAATGTTAGTTGAGCCACATGGTATCTCTCAAGCAGAATCCATGCATGTAACCATGGAACTTTATCTGCTCCACAGAAAGAAATGCTGCACAACTGGATAAACCTACTCCCACTTCACAACCAGTAATATCTAATTCAGAGAGCCAGGGTACCTCCCATTTAGATTTTAGCTACCTAATAAGGACCATCTAGCTAAGTCATTGAGCAGTAATCAACTAGAACTTACTGATTTGGAATATGATACCTCCTGACAATGTCTCATCCTGTGTGATTCTATAATCAAGTATGTGGTCAAAATTGTAGGCAACCCAGATAAACATAACCATGCCTGTAGCAGTTTCAGAGGAGCTAGGATATCAGATATCACAAAGATGTCAAATATACAGAATACTGGATGGGCACTTTGCACAACCAGTGTGTTTTGCCATGGAGGCGTTCTGATTCCCTCTGACCTCGAGAGCAAAGCTCGAGAGGTCCATGGGGTCACAACCCGAGGTGGCAGGAGACACTGTTACACATAAAGTTGATCATCCTGTATTTTATAGTGTACAGTATTATGTGAAATGGTCATTGTGTTTTTTATCTTTCACAATGAAACTGACTTGTACAGTCTCTAGAGGTTCTAGAATGCTGTTCTACCACACAAGGGTACAATCACATTCCATGACCTCTAAACTGTGGTACAACAGCATTTTGAAAAGGATGGATTTCTATACAGAACAGTGCTCTGCTATACACTATAACATATTAAAAAATGCAGGCGTTAACCCATTGGTTATTGTACACTTTGGAACTAATGATGTCAACAAATCAGACACTGAGGATATTAAGAGAGACTTTATCAAACTCAGTACCACACTTAAAGAGGATGTGAGATCTACTTCTCTGAATTATTACCAGTGCCCAGGACAAGTCCTTTGAGAGAAAAAATTAAATCAGTTAACAAATGGCTTCATAAGTGGACCTTAAAAATGGTTTCTCTGCATAACCCACTGGAAACTTTTGAAAATAGCAGCCTATTCAGTTGGGATGAGCTACATCTAAGTAAGACAAGGAGTCTAATGCTGGGGAAGAAATTTGAAAGGTACTTTTCAGGATTTTAAACTAATTTGGGGCTATGGGAACCAACACCTCAGCCATAGGTCATGAACCTACTAAGGGTATTAATAGCTGCAAATTTCTGATGGCAAACGCAAGAAGACTAAATTTTCTTAAGAAATCAGGATTGGAAGCAATTTTGTTTAAAAACAATGTAGACACTGCAGCAATTATGGAGACCTGGTGGAATGATACTAGCATCTGGATGAGGGAAATACCAGGCTACTTTTTTATAAGAACAGGATTGGGGGGGGGTTGCTTCTATGTCAAAAATGATACAGATTGTCATCAATGTTATTTGACTAAAGAGAACTCTTCTCCTATAGAGAGTATATGGTTACAATTACAGTTCAAGAACAGACCTAAGATCATCCTGTGAATTGTTACAGGCCCCCTTCTTCTATCAAGGAATAAAGCAACAATTTGATTAGTGAAATTACATTGGCTCTAAGCATGAGTGACTTAATAATTTTGGGGGACTTTATTTTATTTTTAAATAATGTTTTATCCCTCGTCCTGCCAGCCCCGACCTTCAGGGCTGCTAAGGAATCATCCTCCTGCCTCCGCTCTACCCACTTCCACCTCCGTATCCCCATGGAGCCTGGATTACCCCCCAGGCAGGGACGGGGTGGGGCCCTAATGCCCCGAGCTACTTACTGTTTCATCGGTCTGGAGGTGGCAGGGTGAGCAGGGGCACATCAGAGGCACACTCAAAGCAGCCCGCCTTCCCGGTCCTGGCAGGCATTTTCCCTTTTTCTCCCACCCCTACAGCGTATGACCCAGACATCAAGGTGTTGATCGCAGACGTCATGCTGTTGTGTAGCGGCCACCCATCCCCTGCTGTAAGGGGCTTGTAATACTCTGAGCCTCCACTCGGAGTCATACAAGAGTGCGGGCTGTGCCTCAACCTCCCTCGAGTAGGCGAGCTGTCATGGGACGCCAAGCTCATCTCCCCTGCCGACCACCAGCCACCCTTAAGTCCGTCAACCCGGTCACGCGTGAGCGAGATGTGGCATCCAGCGCCTCAACCCTCAGTGACACCAGGCCAGCAATTTGGGGGGGAACTTTAATTCACCAGGCATTAACTGGGGCTCTCTGGCAAGCGTTACTGAATTTGAGAGGGACTTTGTTGACTTCTTACTGAGCAATGGCCCAGAACTGGTAGATGAACCAACAAGGGACAACAACATAGTGGAGCTTGTTACAGTCACTCTAGAGCTGGCTTGGTGGTGGGACTGATTGCAGTCTCACCAATCACTCGACGCCATGCAAATGAGCCTCTTTCTTCTTGTGCTCTTCTCCTCCATGGCGATCATCGAGCAGGCAAAATTTAAACTGCAAACCACACTTTTTTTTTTTCAACTGTGTCTCCTCGGCTGGAGCACTATTTCGACCATTTTTCATGGCATTTCACTCAGCGACTCTCTCTGTCCATACACAAGCACTTCCAACATCTAGGGCACAAATCTTTGTTTGTTTCCCACAGTTTTCCACACTTTCCTTGCCACACATAACTTTAAAAAGCTGGCAAACGTTATAACTTTGATGCAGGACAAGGGGCATACATTCTCGGGCTTTACTGCTCCTCGGTAAACTGATGGCACAATTACAGCAGCACATGAACAGTAGCACACAGCGGGACATTTGGGAGGCAATGCTTCCACTTTTTGGGCTACCTACTGCCAGACAGCAAAAACGCTAGCCCTAGTCCAAGCAAATCTTTCTTGTTCTCTCCCAAGATTCAAACCCAAATCCTAAGCAGTGCCTCCATTTTGTAACCAAGGTGCAGAGTCTCCATTTTTGTAGCCCACTACCTGACCAACCTAGGTTCGGGGACAGGACATTCGCTCGGCATCAGGGCTAGGTTTGCACTTCTGGTCAGGGGCACCCAGGTAATTCCAGACACAGGAAGCAAGAACTGATAATGTCCAAACCAGGAGTGGGATTCTAAAGTGTGGCTTTTATTAACTTCATCACAAGACTACAAAGCAAGATGGACCCCCCAAGGGGCTACACTCCTGGATATGCAGATCCACAGAGGTCAGAACACTTCTTCTTCATCACACAACAACCCTCAGGTTCTAAACACATCTGGGCTCACACGCCCGAACTGGTACTCTCACTCTTGGTTTCCCTGGCATGGCATCTCGGCCAGCCCTAGTACACATTTCCATATGTCATGGATTTTTGGTGGTGGCTCCCTCAACCACCCATGAGCGCTTCTAGCTCTAAAGGAAAATCTCATCTTTAATCCCACATCTGGGTACTTTCTGCAGACACTGGCAAAGTGCCTGGGAGAAAGCTATAGGTGCCTCAAAGTGAAACCATAGAGGTAAACCTGATTACTCCAGATGGGGGTTCCCACCTCTTGTTCCCAAATCCATACCCGGCCATTCATTTGGAACAACACCTTTCTTTGGACTCTCTGGTTGTAGATTGCTATCTCGAAATGTATATTACATTTAACAGTCTACTCTCTAAGCAACTGGTGTCCTGACTTGCAACGTACTGTAAGTGGCAATGTCCATCCCTGTAGACCCCCACTGGTTAGATGCATTTCAAGCCATACACATATCTCAAATGTACTGTCCTTGGCTAGTCCTTTCCTGACCCCACAGTAGGCAGATAATTTTACACAACTGTACTTGGTGAAAACATGGGGTCTGTGTCAGAGCAGACTCACCATGGTTCGCAGGTGCCCCAGGGCTTTCCTCACAGGAAACACACAATTCTCTGGAAACTCAAAACAAACTCTCATCCGGCAGCTTTTCCCATTCCCAGCGGACCAGGGGATTGCCCCTGAAATGCTGGATTCTTCCTTCCCCATCCCTTCCAGGGATGGGGCACTGGAACAACTCGGGGGAGTGGTCTCTACCACTTCAGCAGGTATCTTCAGTGTTCTTCTCTACGGTGAGAACACACTACCCTGTGTGACACTTGGACAGCTGGTTCTGATCACTGTATCATTTTTGTAATATAAAAATGTGTTACGGACTGTCTCTCATGAGAGATGCTGAGACAGCATGTGAGATCACACACACAGGTTTTAGATACAAGGTGTTACCTGGAAGGCCAGAAGCTAATTACAGACTTGACCAGGCCTTAATTGGGGATCTCCTGTTTGTCTAGTTTATGGTAGCTTGCCAGATGCTAGGCTAGCATCATAAACGTTTATGACGTTCAGAGGAAACACAGCGAAATTCACATGGTGATACAAAAGCATGTTGCACCTCCGTGAGATCTGGCAGAGAGACACAAGTCCCTTTGATGTCCTGGAAAGGGGAAGCTGATCATAAGATCAAAGAGAGTCATTTGAAGAAAATGAGTTATGCTGAGGTTACAGAATTTAATACTTGGATAAGACATCCTGTTTTTGTATAGATATACATTTTTTTATATATTCTGACAGGGAGGAGCCAGATGACCTCACACAAAGGGGTTGGCCAAGACAGTTTTTTAAACAATATTCTGTTTTCCTTCAGAGAGACTTTTACCTACATTCTGACAAAGAAACATCTTTGAGCACTTTAAGCAAGTATACAGGTAGAGAAAGACAAAATCTAAGTATTGTAGTAGGAATTGCACTGTTAAAACCTTTGTTCTTTAAAAGATTTATATGTTTTGTGATATATAGTTCTGTATTTTATGGTTTATACACATTTATCTATTTTAGTAAAACTCTATTTTTAGAGCCTAACTGGTCTGTCTTTGAATTTCTTTTCTTTAACAAGTATATATGGTTAAAGCAGACACTGTGCATAAGCTTGAATGGTGATACCAAACTGGAAAAAGGTAAGAAAAATCTGAGACCTTTATTAGAGTTTTTAGGTTCATTTCTGTACACCTGGTTAGGTGCCCGTAGGCAAAGATATCTGGCCCCCTGAAGACAGAATAATCTGAGCCTGTGCATTGGGTACGCTAGCAAGAGGTTCACAGTTTGAACCCCTCCAGAACTGAGACCAAAGGCTGATTCGAACCCACAAAACAGACAGGAGGGTTACTCTGTTTCTGTTAACTGTTCACAAGACTGCGCTCGAAGGTTGGCACTTTGGGAGTAGAGGGCTGACCTGCTGAGTGGGTTTGTGACAGATTGGTTGGCAGCGGTGGCATAATTTTTGGAATTACAAGCTTTCATTGTTCAGTGTGTCAGCTTGAGACCGTCAGCTCACTTGCAAAGAAAAAAAAAGGCAGTCATTTTTTTTAAAAAGGAAACAGAACTATATCACTTGGCTTACAGTCAAGTTCCTACCCATTTTATTTTTTTTCCTAAAGTGCAAGTCAGAGTAGCAGTAGGTAGGAAGATGGCTTCCAACTACAGCAGGCACACTGTAGACTACTTAGGCAGTTGTAAAGGGACAGAGGAGTCCCTGCTCGAGGTGAAAGCCAGCAAACAGAACCTCATAGATGCCCTGATGGTAGCAGATATCTAGAACAGTGAGTCACAGACCGTGACTGAAAGGACCAAACCTTGAGTGTGGCAGGGCTAGGCGAGTGAAGTGTACAGATCTGATGAGGAGGGCAACAGGGCCACTGTTAGCGGAGGGCCACAGCAGCAGGGAAGGTCACCAGTATCCTGGATCCATAAGTACTCAGGCTGCAAACTCAGTTGCGCAGGATGGAGCTGGAGTTCCAGGAGAAGAGAGAGCAAGAACGCCGAGACACAGACCGTGAGGAGCAGGAGTGCCAGAGGCGACACGAACTGGAGAAGCTACGACTCCAACCAGCGGCACCAGAGCAGGTAAGTGGCTTGGGTTTAACTGGGACTACAGGACTGGGTTACAAATTGAATTCCAAATTAATAGCCAGATTTAAAGAGGGGGAGGATATGGATGTCTTTTTAACTTCTTTTGAAAAATTTTGTATTCAGGCTAAAATTCCTAGGGAGTCCTGGAGCTTCCAGCTATCCCCACTACTTACCGGGAAAGCTCGGGGTGCATTGGGTCAAATGGACAATGAGAACAGTGATGCTTACAGTAAACTTAAAGCTGCACTGTTAAAAAAATTTGAATTAACTGCTAAATCATACAGAGCTAACTTCCATAAGCTCAGGAGAAGCCCTGACATGAGCTATGAGGAGCTAGCCATGAAACAACGTTAGTTTTTAAAACGTTGGTGGGAAGGAATTGAGACAAACTCTGTTGATAAAATTGAAAATGTGATTTTGTTAGAACTGTTTTATTGGGCATGCCCAGCAGAGCTGAAAAACCTGGCTGGAGGACCGAGATCCCAAAACAGTGCAAGAGGCTGATGAACTCTCGGACCGCTATGCCAAAAGCAGACATGCTCTGACAGCAAATGGGGTGAGTGGCAGCGAGAAAGGAAAAAGCACCTTCAGGGCAGCTAAAACCCTCACTGCCTCCACCGAAACCGGTTAGCCCCAAGTTTCAGAGAAAAGATTTCTTTGAAAAGAGAAGTGAATGCTGGTTATGTAAAGAAACTGGGCATATTGCCAGACAGTGTCCCAAAAGAACGAGCAATAATACGCAGAATGGTACTAGAAAATAAGTGGGTTGTTTGTGTGTCCCTGGGAGCATGCCAGTGAACATGAGGGAACACATGCACCCAGTCATGGTGAATGGTGTACAGACGCAGGGGTTAAGGGACACAGGGGCATTCCTGACATTGGTAAAGGGGGATCTAGTAGAGCCTGGTCAGCTTATACCCAATAAATACGTCACTGTACAGGACTTTACTGGTGAGGCGAAAACATTGCCCCTTCGCTAGTGTTCTCCTAGACTGGGGTGAAACAGGGGGAACTGTGCAACAGGTGGCAGTAGCCAAACATTAGCAGTGGATGTGATCCTGGGCAACAATCTCAAACAGGGGATGGTATATGCAGTTACCCGTAGCCAAGCAGCAAGGGAAAATTGTAGTTCCCTGAACCCCACAGAAGCCATTGTGGAAACCACTTAAAAGGCTGGTTCCCCAGCCTGTGTCTCCAAATGGGGAGACTAACGAAAAAGGGGGTAGAAATTTCCCCAGTAGCAAGTAACCACACCACTACAGAGGTTACTCTGAAGAGGAGGGTGACCCATTGTCAGAGGGTTGGGACTGACAGTGATCCTGAGTGCCCTGATGCTAGTGCTAGGGACCCTAGTTTAGTGACTGAAGGGAACCTGTCTCATGCCTTGGGAATGTGTGAAGGGTTTGCAGCTGCTCAAAGAAGTGACTCTAGTTTAGAGAAGCTGAGGGCTTGGGCAGACTCGGACGGTGCACAGGGAGGTGACGGCAGACATAAGGTTTATTGGGAAAATGGACTTATGTATACTCAGGCTGTGCAGACAGAGGGAGGGATGCTAGGCAGGCAGCTTGTCATTCCCCAGGGGTATTGTGAGTAGTTGCTCCAGACTGCACATGATATTCCCTTGTCTGGTCATCTGGGAATCACGCGCACGATGCAGTGGTTGGCCCGGAATTTCTATTGGCCTAACTTCACCCAGGAGGCAAAGGAGTAATGCAGGTCTTGACACCAGTGCCAAGAAATAGGGAAGGCGGGCAAGAAAACCCAAGTCGCCACGATTCCATTGCCCACAGTTGAGGAGTCATTCCAGAGGGTGGGAATGGATATTGTGGGGCCTTTAAATACCCCCAGCTCCTTAGGGAAGAGATTCATCCTGACTGTGGTGGATTATATCACCCGCACGCAGAGGCAGTTGCCCTATCCTCACTGAGGACAGACAAAGTGGCAGATGCCTTCTTAGGATTTTCTCGTGTAGGGTTTCTGCAGGAGGTTATCACCGATCAAGGGGTTCCTTCATGTCAGTACCAGATGAAATGTTTATGGGAGAAGTGTGGGGCAGACAAAGATGCACGACATCAGTCTCCACAAGCCAATGGGCTTGTGGAAAGATTCAATGGTCCCTGAAGTCAATCGTTCGGGCGCTTGCTGAACAGCATGGGAGGGACTGGGAGAATACCTTCCCACCTGTTGTTTGCATACAGGAGGTGCCCCAAGAGTCAACAGGATTTTCCCCCTTCGAACTCTTATATGGACGCCGGGTGCGTGGGCCCCCAGACTTGATCCGGGAGGACTGGGAAAGCAAGCACGCCACCCAGGGAACTCCCATTGTGGATTACATCCTTAGGTTTAGGGAAAGGCTGAAGGAGCTTATGGGGACAGCCCAGAGCAATCTGGCAGCTGTCCAACAGAAACAAAAAGTGTGGTACGACCGCAGAGCCAGAGCTCGCTTGTACATGGTGGGTCAGGAAGTCATAGTTCTTATTCCGGTCTGGAAAGACATGCTGCAGGCTGAGTGGGCAGGACCGTACAAAGTGGTTAGGAAGGTAAATGATGTGAACTACATTGTAGAGTTACCTGACCAAAGACAGACAGAAAGGATGTACCATGTCAACATGATGAAGCCATATGCAAATAGGGCTGACATGATGTTTGCAGTGTGTAGTCCTGGGGAAGGGATGGACAAAGGAGACCCCCTTCTGGACTTGCTGGAAGAAAGTAAGCGGAAGCCCTCTGTGGAGGCAGTAAAATTGTCTCCCCAGCTGGCCCCAGACCAGATCCAGAAAGTATGGGAGGTTTTAGCAGACTTTGCCCCATTGTTTAGCGCCAAGCCTGGACTAACCTCCTTAGTGACGCACGATGTGGAGACAGGGACACAGGCGCCCATACGGCAGACAGCATATTGGGTGTCAGAGGCTGTCCAAAAGGACATTAGGAGGGAAGTGGAGGAGATGCTGGATTTAGGGGTAATCCAGAAATCCCACAGCCCCTTGGCCTCACCCGTAGTCCTTGTGCCCAAGCCAGATGGCTGTACTCATTTCTGTGTGGACTATCATGGACTGAATGCAGTCACGAAGTCAGACACCCACCCAATGCCCCGGATGGACGAACTCCTGGACAAGTTGTGAGGGGTGACCTACCTTACAACAACTGACCTGACCAAGGGGTATTGGCAGGTAGAGTTGACCGACAGAGTTAGGGAGAGGTCGGCCTTCATCACTCCGATAGGCTTATTTGAATTTAAAGTAATGCCTTTCGGAATGAAAAATGCCCCAACCACTTTCCAAAGGTTGGTGAACCAGGTGTTAAATGGTGCTGAGGAGTATGCCGTGGCGTACCTGGATGACATTGCCATCTTTAGTACCAGCTGGGAGGAACACCTGTCCCACCTTAGGTAAGTGCTGGGCAGGATACAGAGGCCGGGCTCACTGTCAAAGCCGGAAGTGCCAGGTGGCCATGGGAGAGGTAGCATACCTCGGGCATGTGTGAGCCAAGGACAGCTCCGTCCTAACCAAACAAAAATAGAGGTAATCCAGCGTGACCCAGATCAGAAACACAGAAGCAGCTCAGGAGTTTCTAGGGACAGCAGGGTACTACAGAAAATTTCTACCCAATTACAGTGCCCTGGCTGCTCCCCATCTGACCTGACAAAGAAAAGTATGCCCAAGAAAATTACTTGGGCCCAGCCTGTGAGGAAGCCTTTCCAACTAAAAGAGGCACTCTGCAGTGCTCCTGTTTTGACAAGTCCTGACTATATGTAAACCCTGTATAGTTCAGACTGACGCCTCAGACGTGGGTATTGGGGCAGTACTGAGTCAGACATCCAGCCAAGGGACAGATCATCCAGTAGTGTACCTGAGTAGGAAGTTACTTCCCAGGAGCTGGCATACTCCACGGTGGAAAAAGAATGTCTTGCCATAGTGTGGGCCCATAAGAAGTTGGAGCCATACTTGTATGGGTAGCATTTTGTGGTGCAGACTAACCAACCCCTGGTTGGTGGCTGACGAGATGGAAAAGATGAATGGTAGATTGCTAAGATGAGTCTGCTTTGCAAGGCATGATATGACAATTCTACATAGGGCTGGAGCCAAAAATCAGAACTCCAATGAGCTGTCTAGTGTCTATGAGGAGAACTGATTGGGGAAGCTCATCCCATGCAGGGATAGAGCCCCAAATTCAGTCTAGGTGGGATGAACTGTGACACTTGGACAGCTGGTTCTGATCACTGTATCATTTTTATATATAAAATGTGTTATGGACTGTCTCATGAGGATGCTAAGACAGCATGTGAGATCTCACACACACACACACACACACACGCTTTTAGATACAAGGTGTTACCTGGAAGGCCAGAAGCTAATTACACACTGACCAGGCCTTAATTGGGGATCTCCTGTTTGTCTAGTTTATGGTAGCTTGCCAGATGCTAGGCTAGCATCATAAACATTTATGACATTCAGAGGAACACAGTGAAATTCACACAGTGATACAAAAGCATGTTGCACCTCCGTGAGATCTGGCAGAGAGACATAAGTCCCTTTGATGTCCTGGAAAGGGGAAGCTGATCATAAGATCAAAGAGAGTCATTTGAAGAAAATGAGTTATGCTGAGGTTACAGAATTTAATACTTGGATAAGACACCTGTTTTTATATAGATATATTTTTTTATATATTCTGACAGGGAGGAGCCAGGTGACCTCACACAAAGGGGTTGGCCAAGACAGTTTTTTAAACAATATTCTGTTTTCCTTCAGAGACTTTTATCTATACTCTGACAAAGAAACATCTTTGAGCGCTTTAAGCAAGCATATAGGTAGAGAGAGACAAAATCTAAGTATTGTAGTAGGAATTGCACTGTTAAAACCTTGTTCTTTTAAAAGATTTGTATGTTTTGTGATATATAGTTCTGTATTTTATGGTTTATATACATTTATCTATTTTAGTAAAACTATTTTTAGAGCCTAACTGGTCTGTCTTTGAATTTCTTTTCTTTAACAAGTATATATGGTTAAAGCAGACACAGTGCATAAGCTTGAATGGTGATACCAAACTGGAAAAAGGTAAGAAAAATCTGAGGTCTTTATTAGAGTTTTTAAGGGTTCATTTCTGTACACCTGGTTAGGTGCCCGTAGGCAAAGATATCTGGCCCCCCGAAGACAGAATAATCTGAGCCTGTGCATTGGGTATGCTAGCAAGAGGTTCACAGTTTGAATCCCTCCAGAACTGAGACCAAAGGTTGATTCGAACACACAAAACAGACAGGAGGGTCACCCTGTTTCTGTTAACTGTTGACAAGACTGCGCTCGGAGGTTGGCACTTTGGGAGTAGAGGGCTGACCTGCTGAGTGGGTTTGTGACACCCTGTTTCTGGTGTAGCTCTCTGACAGAGCTAGGCTCTGAGGGGCTGCCAGCTGCAGCACACCTCCTGCCTCTCTTGAGGTTCTATACCCACTTTTACAGACTACTTTGAAAAAAACCAACATTCTAACCTAACTCCCTGCTGCAACATTCCACTGTGGCTTATTCAGCTGCGAGAATTCTAAGTGATGTCATCCCTCCAGCTCAACTGAGACTGAGGCCAGAGTGAGAAGTGTGAAACCCATTTAACTGGTGTCTCAAGCTGCCTTTCCTGCCTGCCACTAGATCTAGTGGGATTAGGTGTGTATCTTAGTGGAGCTGGCAAACCGCCAGCAACTTCCAACAGAAAAAAGGGTTAAAAGGTCAGGTTAGTTGATATTTTGGAGGTGGAAGGCTAGGTTTGCTGGCCAAGGCACCTAGCTTCACCTGAGCTATTTCCTTCTAGCTTGCTTGAAAGGACAGAACTAAGAACCTTACCAGAGTAAGGGAAAGGATTAAGACATTTGGCTAGGCAGATTTACTGTGTGTTGTTGTTTTTATTTTGTACTCACAGCGATTGTTACTGTTTGTTGCTAACTTTTTATTGCTTTATTTTTTCTCTGCTTCACATTGCTGTTGCTGGGTATACCTTCTGCTGCATTATTACAAGGTGTGCCTACAGGTGTGTGCTAACAGATTCAAATCAAATCAAATTTTATTTATAAAGCGCTTTTCAAAATTATCAAAGCGTGAATACAATACAAATAAAACAGCCAACAATAAATATACATTTTAAAACAATTAAAAAAAACAATAAGTTGGCCTAATCAAAGGCTTTCTCAGATAAATAACTTTTTAAGATTACTGCTGTAATCTTCCGATTCAAATTCTCTTTTTGCAAGGTATATCTTCTGTTACTGTTTTATTTTTCTCTGTAGCAAAGTGTTTCTTACAGGGTATATCTTCTGTGAAATTATTACAGGTCATGCTTAAATTTTTGTGACTTTTTATCATTAGGCCAAGCAAAATTACTGTTTGCCCCTATTTTATTTCCTTTTTGCTGAAAAGGGTTTTTTGTCTCAGAGGTGTTGCAGTCTCCTTCTCACATTGAAGACAGGAAGAGTGAGAAAGCAGCCACAGCTTCCTTGAATCAAGGAGGTTATTTTCTAGACTACACTGAACTGAATTATTACTTTTTGGACCTGTGTAAGTAACTAGTATTGATTCTGTTTTTGGGATGGACTTTTCTTAGTTTTAACTTTAATTTACCTGGGAGGAACTGTAGCTGGGAGATATTTGCAGTCAGTTGTGACTAGACCTGTTACTTAACCTTTGTGAAATAGGTGTCTGAAAGGAAGGAAGACACTCCCCGGGGTGGAGGGTAAGAGTTGTAGGTGATTGTTTCTGGACAGCATAGGTTTACTCCCACCCACCCTTCCTCTCACCTACCTGCCCCAAGTGCATAACTTCCTTTATAGCAGGGGCTCTGATATCACTTCCTCAAAACTGCAAACAACATACGCCTGTTCATATCCTTAAAGGCACAGCACACTGAATAGGGGGTACAGACACACACAAGCTTGCACACACTAAAACAAGAACAAAAAACAAAAAAGCATGTGTAACTGGAAGGGACACAGACATGTGGGGAGTGGTGCAATACACTGGCTGTGGAGCAGCAGTCTTCCAGGAGACATTCTGGAAACTGCATTGCTGCCCTATTTGCAGGCACCTCTCTGGTCTGAGGGAGGAGGTTGTTCATCTCCATGCTGACCTGGCAAGGATTCGGGACACCTGCTCCCCACCCAGGCCACTGCCACTACCTCAGAGTTTGCCAAGAAAGAGGGTGGTTGGACCACAGTGGGCTCAGGGAGGGTGAGGGTGGTGGAACAGAGGTGCATCCCTCCAGTTGTGCCTCTCCACAATTCATTCGCCACTCTGGTGAAGCATGGTTCCTCTATGGAGGCACCTGCAGTGGAGACCAAGGAGGATGCTGGGAACCTCCACAATGGAGACCCACAGGAGGGTGGCCCAGGACCCCACAGGGGAAGAAACAACTCCTGGTGGGGACTAATTTGTTAGGGGGTAGAACTGGGGAAGGAGGAGGAAAGGAAGTAAGGTGCCTGCACGCCTTTCAAGGCTTGAAGGGACAGGAAGCGAATCCTCAGGATCATGGGAGCAGCAGCAAGGGGAGGGAGCTTGATGTCATTATCCACCTAGGGATGAATGACCTGGTTGAGAATGGGATCAGAGCAGTGCAACAGGAGTTTGCTGAGTTGAGGAGGGCCTTATACAAGTAGCACACATGGTAACTTTCTCGGAAGTGCTACCTGTCTATGGCATGGATGAGGCTAGGGCACTCTGCACCATGGGATTCAATGACTGGTTGAAAAACTGGTGCAGAGCTCAGGGAATTGGCTTCATTGGAGACTTGGGCTCCAGCTGGAGGGATGCAGGCCTATACAGGTGCGATGGTCTGCATCTATGCTGGAGGGGAACCAGGATCCTAGGTGATAGGTTTAAATCCTTCAGTGGCAAGCATTTCAAGTTCAAGTTCAAGTTTCTTGCAGGAAAGACTCTGTTGAGCAAGCTCATTCACAAGGAGGTCCTGAGGCACATACACATACAGTTCGCAATTACACAGACAGGAGATATAAAATGTAGAACAACAAAGACAAAATATATAATACAAGAGGTATACACAATAGAAGTCCTTATGCTATATATGCAGTACATTCCAGCTTTAACCTTGCCCTAAATTATGCAAAATTATGTATTTAAACTAGCCAAGGGGGGAGGCACTGAAGAGGAGAAGAAATCCTAGCCCCCCCCCCAAAAAAAAAATCAGGGTAATTAGTGAGGTAAACACCAAAATAGAGCAGTCAATAGGGAGAAGGGCAGGGCTAAATGGAGAAAAGACAAAGGCAGTAAGGACAGGGATGGGGCAAAAAGAAATAAAGCCATAACAAAATGGAGGATAATGAGTACCAATGCCCATAGTCTAGTTAAAAAGCTCCCTGAAATGGTGGCCTTGATGGAAGAGGGATGCCTGGATATTGTGGCAGTCACAGAAACAAGGTACACAGAGAATCATGACTGGGATGTCAACATACCAGGGTACACAATCTACAGGAGGGACAGGGAGGGAAGAAGAAGAAGAGGAGGAGTAGCTCTTTAAGTAAGGGAAGAGATAAAAGCAACATAACTAAAGGGTAAACAGGGAGAAGAGGAGGCACTGTGGGTCACCCTGGAGACTGGAATGGCTCCCAATCCGCAGAGGTTGTATACAGACCCCGTCTCAGGGGGAAATGGACAAGGAATTGATAGAAGGCATCCTTGGGATGGCAGAGAAAGGGGAGATATTGCCGATGGGGGACCTGAATATGCCAGATGTTGACTGGAGCACCTTGCTGCAGCCACATCCAAGAGCAGAGGGCTATTCTCGATGCCCTACAGGGCATGCCTCAGACTAGTTTTGGAACCTACTTGGGAGAGAGCAACAATCTTAGACCTGGTACTCTCAAATGGGGATGGACAGAGATCTCTGATCTTGAAGTGGGTAGCCATCTGGGAACAAGTGACCACCAAACAGTGTGGTTCACGATAAACTTAGTTGTAGAGTCAAGTCACACAAAAGTGAAGGTACTGGACTTTAGGAGGGCTGATTTTGTCAAAATGGGAGAGTGCCTCAGAAAAGCACTAGCAAACAGGCAAGAAGGTGGGGTGCAGCAACAATGGGGAAACATCAAAACTGCCATCACAGAGGCAACAAGTCTTTGTACGAAGCAAATAAACAAATCAAAATGAAAGAAAAAAACACTATGGTTCTCAAAAGAAGTGGCAGGGAAGGTAAGGAAAAAAAGATAGCATTCAGGAAATATAAGGAAACACAGAAGGAGCAGGACAGAGAACTGTACCAGTTAAAGCAGAAGGAAGCGGGTAAGGCAGTCAGAATAGCAAAGCCCCAAACCGAGGAAAAAGATAGCCAACTCGGTTAAGAAGGGGGATAAAACCTTTTATAGGTATATTAGGGAGCAAAGAAAGACTAAGGCAGGGATACTGAGGCTGAACAAAGAGGAAGGTGGTTGGGCAGAGAGTGACAGTGAAAAAGCAAGGATACTGAACGAATACTTCTGCTCAGTATTCACAATGGAAAAGCAGGGGGAAATACCTAATCCGGTCAATAGAAGCACTCTGAATAGGGGAGTTGATATTAGTCCTTTCACAGAAGAAAGGGTTCTGAAAGAACTCTTAAAACTGAAGGTGGATAAAGCAATGGGGACTGATGGGATTCACCCCAGAATTTTAAAAGAACTAAGGGAAGAACTAATAACACCACTGACTACCCTTTTTAATAAATCATGAGAGGATGGGGTGGTACCTGAAGACTGGAGGAGGGCGGATGTGATTCCCCTTCACAAAAGTGGGAGCAAGACAGAGACAGAAAACTACAGACCTGTCAGTTTGACCTCAGTGGTAGGGAAAATGATGGAATCACTTCTGAAGGAAAGAACTGTCGAGTACCTAGAGGCCAGTGGGGCACAGGACCCAAGGCAGCATGGATTTGCAGTGGGAAGGTCATGTCAGACAAATCTAATTGATTTTTTTGATTGGGTGACCAAAGCAGTAGACCAGGGAGGGGCTGTAGACATGGCCTACCTAGACTTTAGCAAGGCATTTGACACAGTCCCACACAAAAGATTAATAACCAAATTACCCAGCCTGGGAGTGGGTCCTAGGGTGGTAGCCTGGGTAAAACACTGGTTGGACAACAGGACACAGCGGGTAATAGTAAATGGACAAAGCAAAAGGACTAGCGCACACCCTCCCCCGCCCCCACATAGCATAACATTTAAACTTTCAAATGCCAAAATTGGCTATATTTACTTTCAAGCTCTATGTGAGGAGAAGGTCCTCTTAGTTTCAGATTGGAATTCCAATTTGAGTAAGCTAAATCACCAAACGTCAAGGTGGGACCCTTCGATTTAGTCCCTAACTTTACAATGCCTCAATGGCTACTAGCTAACTTTTTTTATACTGTGCTCCAACAGGGTTTTACACAGGTGATTTAACTTTCAAATGCCTAAATAGCTACTGAGCTCCCAGAAGGGATATAACACAGACATTTTAAATTGAGCATGCTATAGAGGAGCACCATAAACTCCCCAAATTCAAGTAAAACCATAAAACAAAAAATAGCTGCTCAAACCTTTAAATTACTACACACTGAATTCACATTTCTTATAAGGGGTGCTGCTAGATGGTAACAAATAACAAACAAAGCAAAGGACTAAGCGCTCCCCCCCACATAGCATAACATTTAAACTTTCAAATGCAAAATTGGCTATATTTACTTTCAAGCTCCATGTGAGGAGAGGGTCCTCTTAGTTTCAGATTGGAATTCCAATTTGAGTAAGCTAAATCACCAAACGTCAAGGTGGGACCCTTGATTTAGTCCCTAACTTTACAATGCCTCAATGGCTACTAGCTAACTGCTTTTATACTGTGCTCCCAACAGGAGTTTACACAGGTGATTTAACTTTCAAATACCTAAATAGCTGCTATTGCTCCCAGAAGGATGATATAACACAGACATTTAAAGGCAGCATGCTATAGAGGACACCATAAACTCCCCAAATTCAAGTAAAACCATAAAACAAAAACAGCTGCTCAAACCTTTAAATTACTACACTGGAATTACATTTCTTATAAAGGTTGCTGCTAGATGGTAACAAATAACAAACAAAGGACCAAGCGCACACCCCACCCCCACATAATAACATTTAAACTTTCAAATGCCAAAATTGGCTATATTACTTTCAAGCTCCATGTGAGAAGGGTCCTCTTAGTTTCAGATTGAATTCAATTTGAGTAAGCTAAATCACCAAAGCGTCAGGTGGGACCCTTGATTTAGTCCCTAACTTTACAATGCCTCCAATAGCTACTAGCTAACTGCTTTTATACTGTGCTCCCAACAGGGTTTACACAGGTGATTTAACTTTCAAATGCCTAAATGGCTACTGTGCTCCCAGAAGGATATAACACAGACATTTTAAATTGAGCATGCTATAGAGGAGCACCATAAACTCCCCAAATTCAAGTAAAACCATAAAAACAAAAATAACTGCTCAAACCTTTAAATTACTACACACTGAATTCACATTTCTTATAAGGGTGCTGCTAGATGGTAACAAATAACAAACAAAGCAAAGGACTTAAGACACCTCCCCCCACATAGCATAACATTTAAACTTTCAAATGCCAAATTGGCTATATTTACTTTCAAGCTCCATGTGAGGAGAGGGTCCTCTTAGTTTCAGATTGGAATTCCAATTTGAGTAAGCTAAATCACCAAGCGTCAAGGTGGGACCCTTGATTTAGTCCCTAACTTTACAATGCCTCAATGGCTACTAGCTACTTTCTTTATACTGTGCTCCCAACAGGGATTTTACAGGTGATTTAACTTTCAAATACCTAAATGGCTACTGTGCTCCCAGAAGGGATATAACAGACATTTTAAAGGAGCATGCTATAGAGGAGCACCATAAACTCCCCAAATTCAAGTAGCCCAAAATCAGAGCCACAACTTTCTTTACAAAATTAAGTACCTTACACTGCTCCGTTTTTAATGGGAGTTGTTGCTAGAGATACAGCTCAAGGAGTTCTACATTGGACATTATTTCTTTTTAGTGCGTAAAAATGTGCCACACTTGTCATGTACCAGCCTTCCAGCACACAGCAGGAAGAACATCAAGTCACTAAAGTAACGCTTTGTCTTCCGGTGTGGCGGCAGTTTCCAAATGACGCATCCAGGACAGTTCAAGAAACCACTAAACAGGCAAGAAACTAAAGAAATTACTAGGCAAAGGTTAGCTATAATGTACAGGTTGTGCTAATCAGGTGTTTTGCAGCCCTGGTAATTGCCAGCACTGTTTTGGACAGTTTTCCTTTAAAAGTCAGACTCTGAGAAACAATTTCTGTTATAGACAGATGCATCATAGGTAGGCCCAGGTGTAGTCCCAAGTCAGAATATAGATGGGAAGGAACATCACATTCAGTATATCAATAGGAAACTACATGACAGATAGAAAAGTACTTCACTATTGAAAATATTGCCTTGCTGCAAAATGGGCAATGGAGTCCCTTAAGTTTTATTTGTTAGGAGCTTACTTTTTACTTATAACAGATCACAATCCTCTCTGTTGGCTTAATCAAGTGAAGAAGGAAAATCCCAGAATTACAAGGTGGTACCTGGCACTACAACCATTTAAATTCAAAGTATGCACAAATCTGGAAAAGAGAATATCAGTGCTGATTTTATGTCATGATATGGTTCAGGAACTGAGAATTCAGAAAGTTGAAAAAAATGTGTGCTTAACTAAAATGTTTGCTGTAAAAGGTGTTATGAAAAATGGATACTGCACATGCTAAGCCCTGTGAATATTATAAGACAATATTAAGATTGAAATAAATCAGGTTTTGGAAACCTGTTTAAAAAAAAAAAAATAGGTTCCCTCTTAAAGAGGGGGATCTGTGACAAGGTTGGGATAAGATCCTGTCCCATTTGTTATGCAGAGAGAGTTAAAAGCAAGGATCTGTTCTGCCCTCTCATTCTGTCACTTGTCTATATCTTGCCTATCTGACTGCATAAATTTTCTTGTGGCACCTAGGAAATGGCCACCCAATGGTCCCAGAATTTCCCGTTATCTCTCCTCCCTTCACTTGTTGTTTCTATTGTTTCTTTCTTTCCTTAGGCTAAAAAAATATGTGACTCTCTATGTCAAACTGAGATCCCTTGGTTTGTAAATGTATACAATTATACTGTTGAAATGATTACAGATAGCTACTTGGGTTTGTTAGAGAAGTTAAAGCGCAGCTTCGTACTTGCTGCCCCCCCAAACATTTATCACACCTCACCTGGCCCAGAGTTGCTTGTTATAAGAAAATCCATTTATTTCTGCCATTTTAAAAAATTACAACACTTGTAATTAGCTCTGTGGAAAAAATAGGCAAAAGCAGACCACTTCTCAAAAAATAACGTAACCACATGCATGGCACATGTTGTGATGTCAGAAAATGAAGACTGCATGTGCGCACTCCATTGAGTTCAACAGGGATGATTTCTACATACATTTTATTACCATTTAGAGCTGTGATTATAATAAATCAAAGTGACAGCTTGACTAACATTTGCAAACCAAGGGATTGTCCCCATTGAACTCAATGGAGCGCGCATACACAGTGTTCGTTTTCTGACATCACAAAACGTGCCAGCATGGGGGCATGTCAGCACTTTTGGGAAGTGGCTCCATTTTGTCTGTTTTCTCCACGGAGCAAGTTATGAGTGTTGTAATTTTTTAAAACAGCAGAAATAAAATGGATTTTTCATAGCAAGCAACTCTGAGCCAGGTGAGCTATGATATATGTTTGGGGGGTCGCAAGTACAAAAGTAAGAGCCTGCTCTTTAATAATTTGGAACAAAAGAGGTTGAACCACCTTGAGAAACCTTTTGTCTTTTCACAAGCTTGTTAACAGAACTGTCAGCACGAAATCAGTCTTGAGACATGATGTTTTACTTGGTTGCACCTGTTAGATGACTAATGTACTCTTTGGGCTGATCACAGGAAGGCCAATGGAAAATGCCATGTTGCATTTTGTGAAAAACAAGAGCTGGAATTTACAAGAAGAGGATGCAGAGGTTAAACTGCCAGGCAAAGACATCTAATATAAAGGGAGCACTACACTGGACTTAATTTTAACCACGAACCCAGAAAATTACATCCAGAGTGGAGTTCTTCTGGATTCTTTTAATGACCATCAGGTCACCTTTTGCATCTGGAAAAAAAGAGATAAAAAAACCAGTTAATTTCATTTAAAGGAATATCGCTCACTGAAAATTTCGTGATTACACAAAGTTTATGATTGATCTAGTGGAAAGAATCTGGGAAAAGCTGGCCCTAACTCCAGATGCAGACAGTGCATAGAGTTATTTTCATAGTGAATTTGTATTAGTATGTAACCACCATGCCCCCCTGTTTTCTGGAAAACAGTGAAACATAAAAATGTGCCATGGTATACAAAGACTTTAAGCTTACAATGTAAAAATAGAGATAAAGCTTGGAGACCGGCAGAAAGGCTAAATACAAAATCTTTTTGGGACACATATAATCAACTTAGAAATTAGTATCTCAAAGAAATAAATAAAGGTAAAGCCACCTACTTTAACAAGCACTTTACTGCAGGAAATGTTACTGGCCCACGAAGGCTTGAAAAACTGCTTTCCAAATTAATGGGACAAAATTCCCATGAATTGCCAGGTTCATTCAAAATTGATGAAAAAATGGTTCCCACTTCAAATTATGTAGCAGACAGATTTAATAAACTTTTTTATAACTATGGGTACATCTGTAGTGAATATGGCCACTTCAGAGACTAGAGAAACTAATTTAGGTCACCTTCTAGAAAAGTCAAGACGATTTAAATGCTAATTTTGACCCAGTTTATTCAAACTCAATCTTAAAAGAGTTACTGAAACCGGATGAGAAGAAATCAATCAGATTGGATAGTACACCAACGTATTTTCTCAAATTAGCTTCTCCTGTAATAGGTCATATATTAGCAGACTTTTTCAATTTATCCTTGAGCACCGGTTCACATCCCAAAGAATGGAAACAAGCGAACGTGGTTCCCATATACAAAATTGGCACAAAAGAAGATATCTGTACCTACAGACCCATATCTCTGCTCCCAGTTATATCAAAACATTTTGAAGGATTGTTGAAACCAACTAAAAATTTGTTGGAAACATAAACTATATATAATCCTAAACAATTAGGTTTTGTGTGAAACTTAGTACATATACCTCCTTAGTTCAGGTAACAATGGATATTCAACTAGCCAAGGACAAAGGCCTCCTGGCTAGAGACATATTTGTAGATCTGTCTAAAGCATTTGACACTTTAGATCATGCTAACTTGTTAAGCAAATTGGAGAAGCTTGGTCTCAACCAGGTGGTATTACACTGGTTCAGAGGATACTTATTGGGGAGAAAACAAATGGTCATACTGGGGAATTTTAGATCTCACTCTGACTATATTAAATCAGGAGAACCCAAAGGTCAGTGTTGGGCCCGATCCTGTTTAGTTTGTATATAGATGGAACTGGGTCTCTTATAACGGAGGCCCAGCACCATTTGGTTGCAGACTACATAGTGTAACCACCCTGTTACCTGGGGTTACTAGAATCCCAGTAAGACCTAGTGGTAGGCAGGGAAGGCAGCTTGTGAAACTCCAGTTACAGTAAATGGATTTCACACTGTCAGCTGAGACTGAGGGATGACATCATTTTAGAACTGTCGCAGCTGCATAAGCCACACTGGAATGTTGCAGTTGGAGGTTAGAGTAGAACATTGGGGAATTTGAAGTCAGTCTGAGAGAGAGTTTGTAGAGTGTAGCAGAAGTGCTATGCTGAGTGCAGGCCCTCAGAGCTTTAAGCTCTGTTACAGAGCTACTTTCGTTTTTGGTGTGTGTTTCCACCTTAAGAACACAGGAACTGATTGTTGAAGTGGTGGAGACCGCTCTCAATGGTTCTGGGTCCCATCCCTGCGGGGATGGGGGAAGGTATCTGCCTATTTTCCAGGGGCAACCCCCCCCCTCCCGGGTCCGGCTAAGGAAAGAAGCTGCCTGTTTAAGTTGTGCTGAGGCACCAGAAGCTCAAGAAGAGATTCCTTGAGGAGGAAACGCCTGTGGGGCACCTGCAACTGAAGGGTGAGTTCACTCTGCTAAAGGGCCATGTTGTTTTCACCTGAAACAGAAGGAAACTAAAGGGACTGTTACTGTGGGGTCAGGAAAAGACAGCCAAGTACAGTTGGAAGATGTGGGGATTGGACTGCTTAACTCTGTGGGGGGTCTAGAGTAATGGACAGTGCCACTTAATTTAAGTATGTTCAAGTCCAGCACAAATAGGAAGAAAAGACAGTAGATTCCCCCATCAGTAGTAACCAAATTCACCTCTACAGATTTGCTCTGAGACACCTGTTGCTTTCTCTCAGGTACTTGGCCAGTGCCTGAGGAAAGTACCCAGACGTGGGATTTAGTAGGAAGATTCCCTGATGGAGCAGAGATGCTCTTAGGTGGTTTGGGGAGCCACCAGCAACTGTTTCCATGATATATGGAAAGTGTCCAAGTGGCTGGCAAGGGAGCTGAGCCAGGGAAAGCCCAGAGCAGTGTACAAGTTCGGGCTGTGTGCCCAGTGTGTTGTAGAACCTGAGGGCTAAAGTGATGAGGATGTGTTCTGGTCTCCTTAAATCTGCATTACCAGGAGTGTTGCCCCGTGGGGGTCCATCTATGCTTTGCTCATTCTGTTGGATGTGAATAAAAGCCACACTTTAGAATCCCACTTCTGGTATTGGACATTACAGTTATTGCTTCCTGTGTTCGGAGTTACTTGGGTGCCCCTGTGCAGAGTAGCCAAACCTAGCCTATGTGCCGAAGACATATTTCTCCTAACCCAGACCACCTGGTAGAGCTGTCAGATGGAAACGGCATACCGGGTAGGGGTTACAATAGTATTATATGTAGAAGGTAAATCAACGGTAGAAATTCTGTCTGAATTACAAAAGGACTTTGATAGACTGCAAGATTTATCTTATAGAACATAAAGTAGTACTGAATGACAAAAAAAATCTCACTTAATGATTTTTGGCAACAAACAAAACAGCATAAATCAGACACTATACGTTACAACCAAAACAGACTAAATTTTGAAGCAAGTAAACTATAAATGCCTGGGAGTCTGGTTGGACACCCAGTGTAAATGGGATGTACACATAGACTGTTTAATTAAAAAATGAAATGTTAGGTTAGAGGCTCGCTGTAGGTATAATAGGAGATGCATCCCTACGGAAGCCAGAAAGAGAATTTTTTTTTTTTGGGGGGTACTTTTTTCCCCTGGCCACCAGTCTGCTTACCTCACTCTTCTAGGCATCGTCCTGAGGTTTCTGGCCGCTGTCCCAAGGACCCCCGGCTCCATATTCGGGTCCGCGGCATACCCCCACGGCTTGTCCCCCGTGGTGGGGAGATGGAGAGCTCCTCTCGCACTCTCACACCAGGACAGGATCCAGTAGAGCCGCGCACCCTCGGCGCCGAGCAAGTCCCCTGTGGAGACGGTCATCAAGCCGCCGCGACTGGTGCCCATATTTTCTGTTTTCTTCCCTTTGGATGTCTGTGGTGAGCAATGACGCCAAAGGACAGGAGAGTGCATGCTACCACATGCGCCCCTTCCCGGTGTCTGCCACAGCACGTCCCCCAAGACTGCCCATGGCCTGCCGTCACCCCCAGCCATCGCTAGAGGCCACCGAGGTGTCCCTCCCCCCTCCTCGGAGAAGGAGAGCAGTCCTACAGGCGAGCAATCTTCTCCTCCTGCCGACCCCAGGCGACCCAGGCTCATTCGAACCTGGGTGCATGAAGTAGTGCAAAGTGGGCGTCAGCGCCTCAACCCTCAGCGCCACCGGGCCAGTCAGAAAGTGAACTGTTACTACAATGGTGAGCCTTATTTCTGACTATGGTGATGTCAGCTATGGGGGCATCCAGGAGGATCTGGACAAATGGGACATGATCTATAATAGGTTTACCCATTTCATCCTGGACACCCTCGGCTAACTCACCATTGTCTCCTTTATAGATCTTTGGGATGGTTAAGTGTGACTGAATGTGAAATCTCGTATTTTATATTTAACTGATCAAAATCTTTTCAAAAATTCCACCCTATTTAAACAGTCTATTTCAAATTCATACAGTAATAAGTGGCTTAAGGACAGCTGGTAACTTGGGAACTTAAAAGTTCCAGTGTTGAAAACCTCAAAGGAAGCGTATTTATTTATTCTTTAATTTTGGTAACCAGGTGGGCCCACTGGGACTATTACAGTCTCTTTTCAGGGCGACCGAGGATAAAATTAAGCAATAATGCACAACAGTGTGTGGTTGTGCTGGGATAACCTCACGCCTGGGAGGTTGGGCATGAGCCCAGGCTGAGTGTGTCCAATGTCCCAGAAGTGAGGTTATCCAACACACCACACCTGGAATGCATTATTGCTAATATCATAATGGCTAGTTGTTATACAAAATAAAAAAATAAAAACATGTTTTTAGTAGATTTTATGGCATCCAGCTCATCAGCCAAATGCTCATCATGCAAATGCTCATGATCCATATGGTCCTCCATATGCTCACCATCAAAGCAATACAGTGAGGTTGTGCTGGGATAACCTCACTGTGCCAGGACACACTGACCAATCAGAGACCAGGAAATTTTCTTGCCATTGTATAATTACAGATAATCGAACCTTTACAGTCACATACGATAACTGATTGCATTACAACATACACATATGGTAACTGTTCACAATTACAATGTTTAACAGTATTCAAGTAAGCATTAATCACCAACAGAGAAGGGCTCTACAGGTGGATTAATGCCGCTAGAGATTGGTGCAGAGGCGAAGCCCGAGGGTTCCAACTCACCAGCGGCACATCAGAGCCCCCTCCTGAGGTGGGACACGCGCTTGTAACACGGCAAGTGCGATGGGAGTAGTCTCGGAATACTGGGTGAGATGGTAATAAGGAGCGGTTCGTGAGAGTGACAATGTTCGCAGGTTAACTGTGGTATCTTTGGCTGTTTTCAGCTGACTCTGCTACTGTGAGGACGTGCGCAGTCACGGCACATGCCACACATTCTTTTAGATAGTGTTGAATATTACTCAGTCGAGACGAGGAGAAGATTCATGCTACTTTGTCCATTCCGACCAGCCGTTTCTTTGCTGTCCCGTTCAATGCTGGCTGCCGATTACGGACTGGAGCAGTGCAGTCTGGGACACATACTCTCTGCCCCTACCCACAACCAGCTCAAAGACGCCGTTTTTTTCCCTCCCATGGGTGACATCAGCGATGGTAGAAATTGCTGGTACTGCCGGTGAAGGGTTGCAGTAGGTGACGGCTTAAGTGTGCTTGCCACCATGGTGCATGAGTGTATGTCAGGGTACTGGATAGAGAATGGGGTAACAGCTGCCCGTGGGATATAATTGGCGCTCTAAATCGGGTGTTGTATGCATGCACTCAGTTTGAGGGCTACCGATCCTGCAGGCTCAGATCCAAAGCGGGCTGCAGGTCATTTTATATATATTGGGAGGGAGGGGCAAATCCCGGAGTCAGGGTAATGGGGGAGGTAATAAAATGAGGTGGAAAGGGGCATCAGTACCATTATAAGTAAAGTCGGGGCTTTAGGGTTCTCTGAGTAGAAACTATCTTGTATGGTTTGGGGTCTATCTTGATGTGTGGGCTGTGGTGTTTGACAAAGTGTAACTGTACAACTGCTGGCGGTGCCATTTTTTTTGCCTTTTTTTTTAAACTTCTGAAACAGACTGACTTCTCAGAAGACCAAATTGCTGGTAAGTGACTTTATAATAGTGATGGTATTGACTGTCTGCTGGTTTCAACCTCCTCCTTAAAGAAAGTGAATTCTGCTGTAGGCAGACCGAACCAGCTGTCAGTTGAGCTCAGGTAAACTGTCTGATGGTCACTAATTCACACAAAGCGGCTTAGATCACTGCAGGCTCTCTTCTTCTTCTTCTTTCATTTGAAATTTTATACTCTCCTCCCCTACCCACAACCAGCTCACAAACGCCGCTGGTGATGGCGCGGTGCCTCAGAGGCGACCAGCTGTGGGCTGCGGCTCTTGAGCTCCATGGGTGGCCTGAGGGGGTGGTGACGGAGTGGGCGGGTGCCCTCTACTGCTGCGGTGGCCACAGGTGGTACTAACCGAGCAGGCGTTAACTGTGGGTTAATCACCCTTCGGTTGGTGTCACCTGTGCCACTTCACAATACAAATCCTCCATTTCACTCCTCTCTCCTGTGCCGTGTTACAAGAATAAACAATTACTTCTACTACAATGTTTTGTCTAGACAGACAGACTGAAAATTTAAAGGAAAACTCAGATGAATGACTTTTTGTTTTACTGCCTGCCTGAAGAGCTATCCTGTACATTTTTTCTATTTTATTGTTATTGATAATAATAAAACACTACTTGCAAATTTTATAACTCCTCCTGGTCTGCCTAAGTTTCCTGACTTATACCTCTACCACAGTCCCCAACCACTCTGCTTGGGCCCTAAGGGTACTGTGCTCTCTCTCTGTGCTCCTCTGGGCCCCTAACATAGGACCCAAACTTTGGGGCACTACATATTCAGTCCATGTAAATGCCACTATTAATGATCCAGGAACAAAACAGTAATCTGGTCAAAGTACAATACAAGTGCACAGATTCTCTTGTTTTCAGTAGTTCTATAACTTGGAAGCAGGATTGGTGCATTAATGGATCCTTAATGAATGCAGAATGGCAAATATTAGTTTGCGCATTCTGCCCTGTTTCCACACATTACATAACTCAGTTAGTGAGTATTTGATCCCTCAGTAATCAAGTTCTGCAGTGCATGTAAACAAAATCAGACTACAACCCAGAACTTGACATCATACCTCTCAACCTTTTGTCCCACAAATGTGGAACATTGCCTCTCAAAATGAGGAATAAATAGAGCAATATTGGAACATTTAATCAAATCTTAACCTAAGAGCTCAGAACACTGTTAAAATGTTTGCATTTATGTTCAGAAAGTCTGTTATTAATTGAATGATTTTTTTGCATCATTTACTACAGCTTTTGCTTTAAAATTTTAACACTGAATGTGGGACAAGTCCTCACAATGTGGAACATGGAGCTTTGTGAAGTAAAATGAGGAACGTTCCTCGTAATGTGGTACAGTTAAGAGTATGCTTGTTGTTGACATCAATTACCAGGTAACCAGCTGGCTGGAGCCGGTAATGACATTGGCAACTACCTAGTGGATTGCTGAAGCAGGCTACATTCTGTGATGATGTCACTGCTTTGTCACTGTCTCTAGCAGGATGACCTAATTTCCCAGCAGCTATTAAGCACCCAGAGACAAGATGGAAAGATACAGAAATAACCTTTTAAAATGATTTTTTCTGGTGCTTGGCTACTCTTCCTCAGAAGTTAAACGGTACTTGCTTGTTTTGTGTCTCCTAGTTCACACCCTGCGTTGATCGTATTTGTTCTTCCCTTTATAGGTAAAGCAGGATGGGTATTGTATGAAGCACGTTAAAGGCAGAGGGCGCGAGGGAGTAGAGCAGGTGCAACATCAGCACGTAAATAGGTAGCATTTTATTCCCTTTTTAAACTTCTTCAGCCACCTAAATACGTCAACTACGACGCCAAGTCATAAAGCGCCTGTAATCACAGCATGGCTTGGCAAGTTCTGTACACAAGATTATGCATTATAAAGCGGACCTGCAGTCAAGAGATTTAGTACTAAGGTCCAAGAAATAGGAATAAAGAGAAAAACAGCAAGGAATATAACACAAACATAATCAACAGCATCACCCCCGAAATCAGCTGAGCAAATTTTCCTCGCTCTTAGGACCTCGACCTACAGGTGTTAACGTCGTTAGCAAAACCATCCCTTGAGAAAAGCCGCTGGAATGACGAGGAGCTAAGGAGGAAATTCCAAATTAGGAAATGATTTACAAAAGTGCTTCATCCTGACATAACCCACGGTTGAACAAAGACGCGTTGGTTCTCGAGGATAACATGTAGTAAGAAAGGACGAGACGAGTTTATCTTTTGTTCTCCGCCACACCCCTGATGAATATTGATACCCTAATCTCTCTCTCCGTCTGTCTGCGAGGAGGCGGGGACGGGGAAGCGGCTGATGCTGCCGCTGCTGGAGTTTAACCAGAAGTGCTTTGCTATGTGTTTCCGCTCGTTCGCTTTTTCCCTCTGCTGGGGAAGCAAAGGGGGGAGCTGCATTACACTTTTCTCCCCCTGCCCATCTTTCTCAGCACAGTCTACTCTCTGCTAGTGTCCTCCATCCCGGCTGGCTGTGAGAGTAGTGTGCGCGGCTGGGCTGCGCCAGTTTCCTGTGTTTGTGTGGCTCGGGAGGACGCGGGGCGCCAGGAAGCTCGGACTGACCGGGAGCTGCGCGAGCTGCCAGCTGCCACTCATGGTTAATCCTCTCCTTACAGAGGAGAGAGAAACACGGGACTGGAGACAAACACAACGGCAGCCCCCTCCTCCTCCCCCAACCCACCCCAATGAAGAGTTTCGGGGCTGCTTGGATACACTTGCCGTGAAGGAAGAAAGGAAAAGCTTGCAGTTGCAGTTTATTTTACTGAAAAATGGCGAACGACTCTCAGCAAAAGTCTGGTGGACATAGACCTTTCTCTCTGCGGGTGAGTGCTGTGGGAAAGGACACAAAATACAACCCCGTTTTTTGTCTGTGCAAAGAAGTGCAATTTAAAATAAATTGGAGAAAGGCTGCTGCAGACTCTACTTTTCTGTAGGGACTGTTTCTTTTGTTCTCAAATGCTGTCTGGTTTGTTACGTTTCTAGTTAATTTTGTTACAGTAGGGTGGGTGCAGGGGAAGAGTTGATCTTTCCTTTGTTTGCATGTATTGGCATGTGCGTGGAAAATAGGGCGCAACAGCTGCATCCAGCAGCATTTCTCAATGGAGACTTGTTTGCAGGAATGATTTATCTTGACATGTTTTTTAATACAGCATTTATTTTACATATTTATTTCCAGGACCCTGCTGGGATTTTTGAACTGGTGGAAGTGGTTGGCAATGGCACCTATGGACAAGTCTACAAGGTTTGTGTCACATTTCTGTGAAACTCCATTAATTCGTTGGTATTTCCGATTGTATTGTAAATCTCTTTCCTGGGCCGATACGGTTGTAAGACATGAAAGAAAACCCGGTCGCACTGACAGTTTTACCAAACGGTAGTCGGGCTACACTTCTCCGCCACTGATCAGTGTCAGGACATGAACAAAAGGATTTAACTGCAAACTTGCTCCGAAGTGGGGTTTTACACGAGTCTGAGATGCAGGGTGGAACTTACTTATCAAATATTGTCATGTGCGTCCCCTTAGCAGACATTAATAACTAAGCATTAGACGACTCTACCGAGGATGAATTCCATTGTTTGGCAGCCCTGAGAATGTTGTGTAAATGTATTTAGTTTGATTGTATTGAGTTTTTAAGCAGTATGTGTCATTGTATAGTGTTTACTGATTTGCCAAGCAACAATGAACAATACAGTCAGAGCACCACCCAGTTTTCAGGCACTGAGCTTGGTCGTACAGGGGGTGGTGGTACTGCATCATGGCTTGTTATCCCGATTTGCACAGCGCAAAATGTACGGGAACGAGACTGGGAGGGATTAAGTATTGCAGACTGCTTACAAGAAGGGTCCTAGATTAACCTGTCTGCAACATCCATAGAGAGTACAATCTGTTTAATCTGTACCGGTTATTAAAGAAAAAGGTGGGGGGGGGGGCACTTCATCTGCTTTTGCGGAAGGAATGGGTGGGGAAGTGTGTGACTACTGCATTTATGAAGGAAGGAAACAAGTAGTTTATGGATGACCTGACAGTGGTTAGAGCCAATAGTTATCAATCTGAAAGAAAGAGGGCAGTGATTAGGAATTGTTAAAGATGTCACAAGCAAAAGAAAAAGTGCATTTGGCATAGTTACAATAATTACAAAACCTTCCAAAAAAATTGGAATTTGGCGCTCTTCTTTTAGGCGTTCTATACAGCTACAGTTATTTTGACCTCTGTGTGCCACTTCAACTTTTACCATGGTTTCAAGCTTTTTCATGTGTGATGTGCACAGGGAAAGGGGCGGGACTGGCATGAAAATAATAGACTGAGCTATGCTGAGATGCACACTGCCCCCTCCCCTCCCACCGCACACGGCCAGAAGCTGCAGTGCCACTGTGACCTGTAGATATGTTTGAAGCAGTTCTTCAGGGTTGGCAAAAGCATGTGGCAGGGAGCCCATGTTGCAGCGAGGGATTGAACCAGGAAATAGCTGGTTAGGGAGGACGTTCCACTGGACACCGGGGTCTACATAGTAGCTTTGTTGGGGGCAGGGTCTTGAGGAGCACTAACTTAAAAGGCCTAGAAGCAGATGTAAAGGTATGTCTTGGGCATGTGGGGGGGGGGCGGAGACTATGTCTGTTTCCATGGAGCACTGTGCATGGCATGTGACTGGCTCTGTGCCACGTTAAGTCCGGTGTGGTGGTTGCTTTTTGGGTGTCAACAGTTGCAGACCTCATTTTTTGACCACTGACATCTGGCAGCCTTTATTTGCATTGCCACTTAAAAGGTTACCCACCCCACCTTATGATTAAGTCCTCCTTTTGTGCGTTGTGATTTTGGTGGTGATACAGTGGCCAGACGTTTGTTCCCAGAATTGCCCACCACCACCACTGACTTGTGTTTTGGGTCCCAGGATCTTTGTTCCTTTGAAACTGAGGTTGTGTCTGAAGCTGATGTAATGACATAAGTCTGTTGCTGTGGGAATGAGTGTGATGTCACAAGAAGGACACAGTATGACTTTAACTTCAGAATAAGCTGCAGATGAACTGTAAGGGGAGAATCTCCTAATTTCATGTAAAAACCCTTAGTACTGTATGAGGAAAGGCCTGAAATTCATGTTTTTTGTTTAGTTTTGTTCTTTCGATTGTAGTAGAACAGTTCAACTGACTGTGTGTGTGTTTGCTTGCTGGCTGGTGCCTGGACCCTTATTGAGTGCTTGCTTGATTTGTTATTCTGTTTATCCTCCTGGTTTCTGATGCTGCCCACCTCTGCATGTCTACCACCAAGCCCCATCCAGCTCAGTTCCTAGCATTTACCTGTCCTCCTTGGGTCCAAAGGGCATTCACCCTATGATGGATTTCATCGGGGCCTGGCAAGGGAATTGCCCCCTTTCGGTGTGCGAAGCGTGGAGGCCAGTCAAGAGTAGTGGGGCCCGACTGCATCTTCATTTTGCTGCCATGCTGTAGGGTTTTCCTTGCTTTTGCTTCTACCCAGCCCCAAAGATGTAGCTGGCAAGGGCTCCAAACTTGCACATGCTGTTACATGGCTGTTTGCGAAATCTGTCTGTGTCCTTCCTCTCTCAAGCTCCTCCCTTTGCACCACCAGATGTAGTCACCCAGAGGATGGTCTTGCAGCGGTGAATGCTGCTGTCCTTCCACGGTGGAGGAGAGCATAATGAGGCTCGTCAGTCTGGCCCCTGATGCCCTGGGCCTGTTTCTGAGTGCTGGTTGCCAGTGTTATGAGCAGTAACATCGTAGTGCTGTGCCAGTGGGTTGATCTGACATCTTTAAATATGGGGCTCATGTGCTCTGTCCTGAAAAGTCCTACTGTATGGACTTGAGGCACAAGCATTGATTCTGTTGTTTTAACCACTTGCCACTGTATATAGTTGTGAGAAGTGTGTGTGTGTGTGTGTGTGTGTGTACATTTATTTTGATATAATAGGTGTAAAAAAAAAAAAAAAAAAAATTGGCCATTATTATTTTCTTTTTTGCCAACATGAGCAAGAAAATGAAGTCTGTCACTGAGCGCTTAGACATTTATTTCACACATTTTGGCCACACAGAGCATGCCCAGAAATTTATTCTCACGTGAGATGCCATTAATTTTGATTGAATATGACAGCAGTATCAATTTTAATTTTTATTTTAAATTTGATATCCGGTAGTAGCTGTAATGCTGATTCATTGAACAGAGGGTACAGTTTACATGTTTTTACTTTTTTTACTTTTGTAACTTTACAATTTCTATCAGAAAATCTCTTGCGTAAATCAAATGTGACATGGGCTGTCTCAGAATGTCATTTTTGTCTTCATGGAGGGTGTTGGTCTGTTGCTGCATCACTCGTGGCCTCGCTGCTCGTGAGATATCAACAGCCCAGTACCTCGCATGAAGATAAAAATATCTTAAGTCATCCCATGTCATATCTCCTGTTTATATCACCCCTGTGAGAATAAATTTTACTAGACAAATGGTTTTACTTCTGTGGGCCAAATACTTAAGCGTTAAAGTAACGTAATGTCACAAACAAAAAAAGTACATCAGTCATAAAGCTGTACTGTACCAATGGGAGAGCAGTTTACTGATGTTTGATGCAATCACAGTGGAACTCCTGCTGCGTTCTAGCCAGAGCAATGAAATCACAACAAATGGCTTACGCTCTAAAATTAGCTAATTTGAAAGCTTTACATTTTAAAGCATATCAGCTGATCGTATTTACCATCAGTTGTGAGGGTGTTGAACCTTCATAACGCGCCTGTGTCTTCCTCATAAAGATTAATTGCATATTCTGAATCCAGCTGTTTCATTCATATATAATTATAAAACAGGCCTAAAAATCCTGTCATCTGTTTACAACCGCATGTCCCGCCATGTGTTATCTCCTTTTGATATGTTGGTATTCATAAGAGTTCTAGACAAAAATGATCATCTGTTTTATGTGTCACAAACTTCTGATACATAGATTGTTTCCCAGGCCTGTTACTGTTGTATAATTGATTTTTATCTAATTGGCTTTACTGATTGCCCAGTCAGCAGTACTTGTATATAAAAAAAAAAAAAAAAAATGTCAACTTTTAGTGTTTGTTTTTCCGCACTGTCTGTACAGTATTATTGTTTCTTCTGAACAACTGTGCCGATGTTGGCTACTATTTTGACTGCACTGATTTTACGAACAACAATGTGAATTGTCAGCTAACTGATTCTCTTGTGCAGTGTGTTGACCAACAGTTTAAGAATGCAACATGGACAGTATAGCAGTCGATCAGTTCACAATGTTTACACCGTATCTCACTGTTCTGTGTGTTTATTCTTTAAATATCAAACAGTGTAGTGTATAATAGATGGTATGATTTCCATCACAGGAAATATATATTCTTTGGTGAGCTGATGGAAATGGAGCTGCTGAATGAAAATTGAGTTGCTAGTTTTTGATTGGTTGAGTTGATTAATCGCTTTGTGCCCTTTGAAAGATGGCTGTCGAATTTTAACTTGGGAATACGCAATGACACATACAGTATGTACAGCTTAAAGGATGTCAGCATTCCCTGCATCTTCTGGAAACAACTGCAGCAATTTGTCAGAACTGCTGCCAATTGTATTCATCCGCCCTGTGTCGAGAGAACACAGGGATCAACAGGCTTGTGCCGAACTGACCTTGACATTCTCCTCCTGGATAACCCATTTAATAATGATTTTCCTTTGGGCTGAGTGCACAAATTACGGTGTACATCACCTGAGCACTGCATACAGGAAACATCCATAGTGCCACTGGAATTTTGACGCATACTAATCTTAATATTTGTAAGCTTTTGTAAAGATTTTTGATAACGTATAAAATGAGCTGCGAGTTTGGCAAGTTTTGTAATAGCATGTGCAGTATGTTTGCAGAAATCTCACTTCTGTCAACTGAAAGTTTATATATTTACATATTAGCATATGCATCATCAGACGTTTGAACTGTAACTAGCTACAGAAAACATGCAAAATGGCTTTAAATTCTGATATACTGGTGAAGGTTCTGCTAACTACTGCTTCCATTTATATTATAATAGGAATTTCTGCTTCATGTGACCTGGAATGTCGCTTATGACGTTCTGAGGTTTGTTATGCGGTTGTTTTAATTTTGTGTATAGGGGGAGTTGAGAGGTGCAGCAAATACCTACTGACAAGTGGGGGAGTGAACCAGACTAAGGTCTTGATTAGCTCCAACTTGCTGTCTATTTATTATTTTATTTATTTGGTAACTAGGCAAAAAAAAACTCTTGAGCAACACTTTCCAATTTTTGAGTGTGACCCAGGTAATAATATATACAAAACATACAGTGAGAATGCAGACTGTAAAAATATTACAGTAACTTCAAATGCAATTTAAGTGAACATTCAAAGTTAAATATTGTCGTACATTGCATATGATTCAATGGAAAAGAATTCCAAAGTTTGGGAAGAAAAAAATGTCTGGGACATTTAAGGCTTTGTTTTCAAGGAAGAATAAAATTGGGACTGGTAGAAAAACAAGTATGGTGATGATCTAACCCAAACAAAAACATTTGTTCCATTAGTGGGGGGCTTCACCCTTCATTACCTTCCAGATTATATTACCCATGAAATACTAACAGTGTTGAGTAAGTGGCACCTATCCAGTGGTAGTAGTTAGATCACAGGATTAATAAGTGGTAATCCGTCTGTGGCCATCCAGGTTAGAAAATGCATGGTGCCCGGTTTGTATTAGAAAGTTTACTCACAAGAATAAGCCCTCACTGGATTAAACATCTTGTTGAGATGGGGTTCCAGACAAGTGAAATGAATTTGCCCATGTTTCAGTACATTCATTTATTTATTTATTAGAGTATCGGTTTTACAGACCTTTGAGTCAAGGACTCCTTTACAAAGGCACCTCGTCATGAGAAACAAATACAAAAAACAGTACAATGGTACAGTTCGAGACAGAAAGACTTAAAGAGCAACCAGTGTTACCAACATTCACTGGCTGCCCAAAGGTAGCAACAGTTAGGACACAGTATACATATTATAGGTACACAAGTACCACGTCAGGTGAGCAGCAGACTGACAGTTTTTACAACAGTTATCAGTAACTGCGGCAATGGACTGCAAGCCTCACAGTGAGGCCTAATAAAGCGTTCCCAAGAAAGCCATAGTTAGGGTGACCATGGCCTGTCTGGTTGTCTTGGGGGGGGGGGCACGTTATGTGCAGTTGCAGCAGCGGGAGCTAGCCAGATGGCTTCTGAGTGTAGCCTTGAAAGGACCTAACTTGGTAGAGTTGGCTACGTTGGCCGGGAGGGAATTGAACCAGGTGGGAGCTGTATAGCTCAAAGACCTCTGGGCCATCGAGGCCCTAACCCTCGGGACAGTAACAGAGGTATTGACAGTGTTGTGGGTGAATACCGAGGGAGAGGCCCATTGGAGGGAGGTGGAGACCCGGCGGCGGGGGGAGCCCTAGTAGGGTCTTTTTTACAAGAAGGCAGGTTTGGAAGCAGAGCCTTTCTTTTAGATTGAGCAAGTTGGTGGAGGAGTACAGTAGGCACATGTGGGTGCGCCTTGGGGCTCCCATTAGAAGCCTACAGGCCTTGTTTATGGAGAGCTGGATTTTAGCAGGGGCAGTGTTGTCAGCGGAAGCATAGATGAGCAGCCCATAATCTACTAGCGACAGGACAGAGGAGGTGATAGCTAATCATAGAGCCTCTTGTGGGTGGCAGTCCCTATGGCAGTATACTAGTCCAGTCCTGACCTAGGTGGCAGCAGAAAGGGCTCTGATGTGGGAATGGAAGAAGAGGGCCGAGTCAAAGGTGATACCCAGGTATTTGTAGGAGGAAACCTGCTCAATGGGGTGTAGTGTGTTAGATAGTATCACAAGTGGGGCACCACTGGCTTTGCTCTGGCGATGTGCGAAGAGCATAACCTTGGTCTTTTGTAGGTTCAGGACCAATCTTTGTGCCTCGAACCAATGCTCAGCACTGTGAAATGCGTGTTGGAGGGTGGTCTGGAGTGTGGTGGGGTTGGGATCAGAGGCGAAGAGCACTGCGTCATCTGCATAGAGGAGGATTTTGCTAGAGCAGGCAGAAGGGAGTGTGTTAAGATAAAGGCTGAAAAGGAGAGGGCCTAAGATAGAGGCCTGGGGAACACCAGAGCGGACTGGTCGTGTGTCAGATAAGGTGTTTTTGATTTTTACACATTATGCTTTGTCCGAGAGGTAGCTGGTGAACCATGTAAGGGGACCAGGGGAGAAACCAAGGCATCTGAGGGAGTCACTTAGGAGGGGATGGCAAACCGTGTCAAAGGCCTTGGAGAGGTCAGTGAACACAGCCCTGGTGGAGTTACTGGCGTCAAGGGCAAGTGCAAGGAGTTAGAGAATTAAATAGGGCAGGTTGTGTTGCTGTGCCTGCCAGAAGTCATGCTGTTCAGGGCACATGATATTATGTTTAGTCAGATATTCAGTCAGTTGGCTGGCTACAGTTTTTTTCCTAGGGCCTAGAGAGTGAAGGGAGGATGGAAATAGGTCGGTAGTTACCAGGGGTGGACTGATCGCCACTCTTTAGGATGGGAGTGATGATCGCAGTTTTCCAGGCACTGGGAAACTGCCCTAGGCACAGGGAGTGGTTAAGCAGTTCAGGAAGGGGGACCAGGATATCATCCATCGCCAGCTGAAGGAGCTTAGTGTCCAAGGGGGTAGTGCCAGGACTATTACTGTTGACGGCTTTTTGGATAAAGGGTCTGGCCTCTAGCGAGGTGATGGTACATAGATAGAACAGTGGGTGATTGAGGGTGGGCAGTGATGACACTGGGACAGGATCAAAGAAGTTACTGGGTAGGACGGAACTTGGATCCGAGAAGGTATGGTTTAGATAGTCTGCAGTGCCACGGGGTCAGAGCAGACGGTGTTATTAACAGAGTGTTGGGGATTTCCGTTCAACTTTTCGTTATTCCAAAGTTCCTAGCCGATCTCCCAGGGCGAGGCACATGTGATTGGTAGTACTGGGCTTTGGTGTGCGTAATGGCCCAGGTGCACTTATTTCACTCTGGTTATACACCTGCCTGTCTGCTGGCTTGCCAGATTCCATGGCAGTGTGATAGAGGTTGTCTCTTGTTTTAAGTTTGTGGAGGAAGGAGGGGGGGTGACCCATGGTGCGTTTGTTTTTTTGGCTCATGTTTTAGAGTAGGGGGCAAAGAGGTCACAGGCTGTGTTAAAGGCATGCATGAAGAAGTCCAGGGCCTCATCTATGGTCAGAGCAAGTCTGATGGGGGACCAGTCCAACTGTGCAAGGTACAGTTTTAGGCAACGTAGGCCACCTGGGAGGAGGCGTCGACATTGGATAGTTAGCGGTGTTGGTTTACAGTTGGTGGCGGACCAGGAGAAAATGACTGGAGAGTGGTCACTGGCTAGTTGGTAGGACACTGACATCTAGCACCTTCTGGGGACGGTTGGTAATGATGTCCAGGGGGGTGCTGGTACCAGTGGAGAGGTTGAGTCTAGTAGGGCTGGTGACAAGCTGGGACACAGTGGACATTTGCACAAAACCTTTTTGCAGCCTGGCAAAATGTGGTGCATTGCACTGACTGTTCTGGGTAGGTGCTTCAGTGAAGATGTGATGTATCGGCATGTCTTATTTTCCCAGTTCTGTAGCCAAATTTTGTTTGACTAGAGGCCTGCAACCCGTAGTGTTATCCACTTCTTACCCACCATGACTGCCAGAAGTCATACTAACATACTAAAAGACAGCAGAATAGGCTTAACAGTCTTTCGTGTCTGCTCGTTAGCCAGCCTCTATTGGGCGTTAGCTCCTCCTACCACCCCCCGTTCCCCGAGAGGGTCAACTTCGGCTTCAGTATACCCATGCATCTGTCCCACCCCCCTCTTAAAGCCCTCCACTGTGCCCTGTTCTACTAGACTCCCGGGCAGTGCATTCCATGACTCCACCACCCTCTCAGTGAAGTAATGCCTTCTACGTTCTCCCATGTAGGTTCCCCCCTCCAACTTCCACTCATGCTCCTGGTTGTCCCCTTCCTTAATCTGAACATTTCTTTGGCTCTGCCACTGTTGATCCCTTCACATATTTGAACACCTCAATCATGTAACCCTGTCCTCCTCTCCTCCAGCGAGTACAGCCCAAGGACCTCAGGCCTTTCCTCATAGATCCTGTCGCTCATGCCCCGGATCATCCTGGTTGCCCTCCTCTGAACCCTCTCCAACAATGCTATGTCCTTCCTAAGGTGAGGTCTCTGTATGTTAATGAAAATATCAAAGCTACAGAAATTCAGAATACACATAAGGAGCCAGAAGAACTGTGGGTCACCCTGGAAACAGGAAATGGGACAGCCATAAGAACTGGGGTTGTCTACAGGCCCCCAGACCAGAGGGAGGACATAGACACATTACTGTTAGAAGATATACAAAACATGACAGCTAAAGGGAGGTTCTGATAATGGGAGACTTCAACATGCCAGATACAGATTGGTCAATACCAGCAGGAACATCTGCCAGAACTAGACTCATAGTGGATTCCCTGCAGGAGGGCCTCAAACAACTGGTACAGCAACCCACAAGAGACAGGGCTATCCTAGATCTAGTACTGACTAACAAAGAAGGGATCACAGATCTCCAGGTAGAAGGTCACCTGAGCCAGTGACCATCACATGGTATGGTTCAATTTGGCTACTACATCTAAATCATCCCATTCCAAGGCAAAAATATGGGACTTCAGAGGAGCTGACTTTGATAAGATGGCCAACAGAGTTAAGCTAGCCCTGGCAAAAAGAAACACAGGTGAGGAGGTACAGGCAAAGTGGGCAAGCATTAGGATACAATACTTGAAGCAACATCCCATTGTGTTAGACAGAAAAGGAAGTGCAAAAAGAAGGAAACCACTTTGGTTCTCAAATACAGTAGCAGAAAAGGTCAGAGCCAAAAGGCTGGCCTTCAGAAATATAAGGAACACAGCGGATGAAGATAGGGGGCATACCAAACTGCCCTAAGGGAAGCAGGTAAGCAGTAAGGCAGGCAAAGTCCCAAACTGAGGAAACACTAGCACAAACAGTAAAAGAAGGTGACAAGACTTTCTATAGATACATTAGTGAAAGGAGAAATTCCAGAGGGGTATTGCTAAGCTTAATGGAGAAAGGGAGCATGTGAGGAGGAGGACCCTTAAAGGCATCTATCCTAAATAGATACTTTTGCTCAGTATTCACTGAAGAGAAGGTAGGGCAGGGCCCACAGCTCAGCATCATGGACACAGGGGAGGGAGGTGAGCACTACTCCTTCACAAAAGAAAGGGTCCTACAAGAGCTTGCTAAGCTCAGGGTGGATAAGGCAATGGGACCTGATGGCATACATCCCAGGGTACTTAAGGAGCCAAAGGAGGAACTAGCAGAGCCATTAGCAGAATTGTTTAGTGAGTCTCTGAGCACAGGAGAGGTCCCAGAAGACTGGAGAAGGGCTCATGTGATCCCACCCACAAGAGTGGTAGCAGGGAGAGGCGGGAACTACAGACCGCCAGTCTTACCTCAGTAGTGGGCAAGATTATGGAAGCACTCCTTAAGGAAAGGATAGTGCAACACCTGGAATCCATAGGGCACAGGATCCAAGACAGCATGGGTTTACAAAGGAAGGTCCTGTCAAACTAATCTCATAGATTTCTTTGACTGGGTAACCAGAGTGGTGGACCAAGGGGAGCAGTTGATGTCGCCTACCTTGACTTCAGCAAAGCTTTGACACTGTTCCACATAGAAGATTGATAAATAAGCTAGGTAGGCTCGGGGTGGGTCAGAAGTTGGTCAACTGGGTGGCAAACTGGTTGACTGGCAGAAAACAGAGAGTGGTGGTAAATGGTATACAGTCAGAAGAGATGCAAGTCACAAGTGGGTACCTCGGGGATCAGTCCTGGGGCCAGTCCTATTCAACATCTTCATTAGTGACCTAGCAGATGGACTAGAGGGTAAAGGCTTGTCTGTTTGCAGATGACACCAAGATCTGCAACAGAGTAGATGATCCAGATGGGGTGGGCAGAATGAGAAGAGATCTGGATAAACTAGCAGAATGGTCAGAAGAGTGGCAACTGGGATTTAATGCAAAGAAGTGCAAAATCATGCACATAGGGAAGAGAAACCCTGAAGCCACTTATAGGCTGGGAGGGAGTTGCTAGCAGTCACAAAGGAAGAAAGAGACTTGGGCATCATCATCACTGATGACCTGAAATCATCCAAGCAGACCTCTAAAGCAGTAGGTAAGGCTAGGGGGTGTTAGGGTGTTAGTAGGGTATCACAAGTCGAAGAGGGAGGTAATAATCCCACTGTACAGACATTGGTTAGCCCCATCTGGAGTACTGCGTGCAGTATTGGAGGCCACACCTTCACAAGGACATTAACCAAATTGAGGCAGTCCAGAGAAGGGCAACCAAAATGGTGCAGGGACTGCATCAGAAGACATATGAGGACAGATTAACGGAGCTCAATATGTATACCCTTGAGCAAAGGAGGGAGAGAGGTGATATGATCGAGACATTTAAACACCTTAAGGGCATAAACAAGGTGAAAGAGTCTAACATGTTTAAATATAAGAAAAATAGCAGGACAAGAGGACACAGCATGAGATTAGAGGGAGGCGATTAAGGGGAATGGAGGAAATTTTTTCACAGAAAGGGTGGTAGATGCATGGAATGGCTTACCACAAGAAGTAGTGGCTATGAATACAGTGCAGGGCTTCAAACAGGCATGGGATAGGCATAAGGAGCAATACAAATGACTATGAATAGATAGGTCACTGACATAGCAAAGGCCGATGGCACATTTATAAGGTAGAAAAGAAATGGGCAGACTGGATGGGCCTTGTGGTCCTTATCTGCCGTCAACTTCTATGTTTCTATGTTTCAGTCTCCAGAACTGCACGCAGTACTTCGAGATGGCCTGACCACAGCATTACAGAGGAAGGATCACCTCCTCTTCTTGGACGTTATTCCCCGGCTATGCAGCCCAGAATCCTGTTTGCCTTTGCCGCAGATCTTCTGCAGTTTTCAGTGTTGTTCATTCTGATGTCGACCACCATCCCCAGGTCCCTTCCACTCATTGTGGCTTGCAGTGAGACCCCTCCCAGGGTGTATACATGACCTGGGTTTCTGACCCCCAGATGCAGCACCCTACACTTCCCTGGATTAAATCTCAGTCCCCACCTCCTTGACCAACCCTCCAGGGTATCCAGATCCCTCTGGACTGTTTCTCTCTCTCTTCCTTTCCGTCAGTCAGTGCCCCCAGTTTTGAGTCGTAGGCAAAGAGGCTCATCCTACTCCTAACGCCCTCCTATATCGGAGACATAGGCATTGAAGAGGAATGGCCCCAGTACCAAACCTTGGGGAATACCACTGAAGACCTTCCTGGGGGAGAGACTATCCACCAACCACTACCTCTGTGTTCTATCTGTAAGCTAGTTTTCTATCCAGCTAAGCAGTTGTCTTTTCACCCCCATCCCCCCAACTTTGTCAACAACCCGATGTGGGGTACCAAGTCAAATGCCTTACTGAAATCCAGATATAGGACGTCCACTAGTCTTTGTCAATCTAGGGTCCCCGTCACCCAGTCGTAAAAATCTATGAGGTTGGTCTGGCATGATCTCTCCGGGACAAAACCCATACTGTTTGTCATCCATGTGCCCCAGCCTTTCCAGTTGCCTCCCGAGCTTCTCCTTGATGGAGCTCTCCATTAGTTTGCCTACCACTGACGTTAGGCTGACAGGCCTGTAATTCCCCATCTCCTCCCTAGACCCCCCTTTGTGGATAGGCACCACGTGAGCCACCCTCCAATCCTGAGGCACCCATCCTGTCCGCAGAGAGGCTTTGAAAAGTGGAGCTGCTAGTTTGTCCGCCAGTTCCTTCAGAACTCTCGGATGCAGCCCATCCGGCCCCGGTGCCTTGTCAGTTTTCAGCGTCTGTAGGGCCTCCCTCACGCTGTCCTCTGTGATTTCTCCCTCCCTAACCCCCCCTTCCACAAAGCTACCCTCCCCTTCCAGGCCTAGCTCTCCCGGTGCCCCAGCCTCTTCTGGTCCTCGCCTCTCCATTTGTCCTCTCAGCTGTCTCCCCCTCCCCCTTCCGGCTGAAGGGATCCCCTGTCACCTTCCATAAATACCGAGGCAAAGTACTTGTTTAGTACCTCTGCCTGCTCCCCCGCCTCCTGAGCCCATCCCTCCCCAGTCCTAATCCTGGAGATCTGTGCTCTCCCTTTCCTCTTTTCCCCTATGTATCTAAAAAATCCCTTTCCACCCCTCCGGATATCCCTAGTCAGGCTTTGCTCCATCCTCGCCTTGGCTCCCCTCACCACTCTTGTGACCCTTCTAGTTGTCAATCTCATTATAGCCTCTTTCCCTGTCTCCCCGGGCACTTAATAACGTACGTATGTATGTAAAGTTGGGGCCCCATTCTCTGTCACAGTTGGTGGCAGTTCGAAACAAGATGCAGACAGCCACTCCTTGTGCTATCACCCATTGGAGCTATACATAAAGCTTTCTCTTACTTAGACAAATGGGCAGGGGTTGAAATTAAGTTTTGCAGCCACTAACCAGCAGGGCTAGTGACTTGGAAAACCCACTAGCCCCACAGACTTTTCCACTGGCCGAGTTGGTGTACATACTGAAGTGTTGCCTTCTCCTGTACAGGCCCACAGGGCTAGTTAAGTGAAAGTCTTACTAGCCCGATACAAAATCTACCAGCATTTGGCTAGTGGGCTGGTGTCAATTTTGACCTATGATTGGGTGTAGGTGGCCACCCTGTTGCTCTGCCACCCATTGGTGGTATACAGAAAGTTTCCACTTGACAAATTGATAGGAGGGTGAAAACAGCCTCCCGTTGTACTGCCTCCCCATTGGCACTATACGTAAAGCTTCCTCTTAGACAGATGGGGGGGGGTTGAGGGGTGGTGTAAACATTCTTCCTGTTGCATAGCTCAGCAGGGTCGTTAGTTGCCATCAGGTGCAAATGGTCACTGTGACCACTTTTTGTTACTGAAATTGGACCTGAGTATTGTATTTTGTTTTGAATCCAAACCTATCCTTTTCTTTTCCGTTATTAGTCTTGTTTATGTTTTACATAGCACTTACAAAGCTCATATTTTTCGTCTGGTTAATCATGATCAAAGTAAAGTCCAGTTTTAACTCCGTCTGTGCCCCTAGACCACTAAACCTAAACATGGGTGTTAGTCCAGAATATCAGGGTGTCTTTAGTCACGTTTGTTGCAGATAATGTTTATTTGCAGTTGATGTACCCCAGACAGTTTGACTGAACTGCAGTATCTCATTGTCTGTGATGTCCTGCTTCTAGCCATTTTGCAGCCGGGCGATTGAAACCATGGAGATCACATAAGAAGTGTTAGATTGCAGACTGCCATCAAGCCAGTCAATGGATAGTGGCCATCTTGGATTAGGCAATGAATGGGAATTCACATGGGGATATTTTGAGGTGGGGGTGGCAGAATATGTGTTTGGGAATTCCTATTCACTGCCCTTATCCAAAGTGACCACTACCCCTCAATCTGATCCAGAGGAAAATCCACTTGGTTAGCACTTCAGCTTTTTCTGTAGTCTCTTCGAGACTAAAACACAGGAGGCCAAGTTACTTGTTGGTCGCAAGTCACTTGTGAGCCTGTGGTGCTCTGGTTCACAGTAGCGTGCCCTATCCACTGGATCACACAGCCTTTGCTACTGGTGCAAATGGTTTGAGAATGCAGTAGAGGTGCACTGATGGAAGTGTTTTCATTTCCTGTAGTAGTGGGACTGGGAGCGGGAATGCCGCTGGCGTTTTCTGGCTGTGTCCAGACATTTTCCACCACCTTTTGCAATGCGAATGCCTAGTGGGTCATGGATCCGAGGATGGGAGTGTGCAACTGAAGAGTGGAATCTTTTTTGGGGAGCTTGGAGGGAGGGAGCACACTGAGTGAGGGTAAGCTTTTTTTTTTTTTTTTTTACACCAGTAACCTGTAATTGGCCCTAAATGGGTGGTTGGTGGATGAGTGCTTGAATACCAATTTCTGGGTTTGAGTATGGGTCAGACTCATCCTTAAAGTGCTCATGGTGGGGGTGGTCCAATGTCACTCAAGTGTTGTGACTAAAGCATTCCATATGGCCAAGATTAGAGCCATAGAAATAATCTATAGAAAATAAACTTAAGTTGGCATGCATACACGGTAACCCTTTCGACGGAATAGTTCATTTTCAAACCCGGTCTGTAGTGAGATGCAGCTTTGTATATTGCTAATGGACATGTGTAGGGCAGGTGGCAGCGACAGGAGGAGAATGGTGAGCAAGTGCTGACTGCTGGGAGGTTTGAAAGCTACTTGGGGTGGGGGATGACCACTACACTACCAGAAATTATTTCATTATTATAACAGAAATCGGGTGGGAAGAGATGTGCTAGCATTGCATTACTAACTTTTACGTACATTTATAATTCTGTTTATTTGTGGTTGTATATTTTTAAATGTTTCTATCTTTCATATTATTGGAATTTGTGCTCAGCACTCAGGGATTGGGCACTATATAAAAAAATGTATTACCACTAGACTATCGGGGAAGGCTGATTTCACTATTATAATGAGGATTGGGTGAGGGAGTTCAATCTGATCAGGGTTTAAAATGGCAATTTCCTACCACGACCTTCACCAGCGGCTTGATCAGAGCCAGTAGCATGTCGCAGGCCACATCAGCTGATTTTTCAGCGCACAGAGCACCTGAACTATCCCACGGTCAGCATCTCTGGCAAAGGACAAAGAATAAAAATAAATAACAAATCGGACAGTACTTACGTGAAGCGATGTTATAATTCGAAATGATTTACAGTAGTGCATTACACAGCTGTACTGCAGTCAGCATCCGCTGTGTTTTCCCTCAGTGGTCAAAAACGGTGAGGTTGGCTTTTCTGAGTTTTGTCACGCCCAGCAGACTGCTAACAAAAAGTCTGCTATTAGCTTTTCTAACCAGCTTTAAAGATCACAACTGGTAGCAGCAGAACTAGCTGCACTGTGTTTAAGAACAAATGAATTTAGTGCTGTTCCAGTTTTTCATTGCTAAGGGTATTTACGTGAAAACTGGAACTATGCTTCTTAAGGTGATAGCAAACTGTTTTTACACCTCTAGCTGCCCTCCAGTTGTTCCTTTAGTGTCTACCCAATATTCTTGTATGTTTTTTGACCTTTTCTTGTAAATTTATAATTTCATTTTCGTGCCTTTATAACTACCCTGATTCTCTTGATCCTCAGCAGTTGCCGCTCTCTGTTTTCATATTGCCTGCACATTCTGTGACATTAATAACGCTATTCTAGGCCATTCACATGAATAGCATGGAATGGCATTAGTGATGTTTATTGATTGTCTTCGAAATACAAGTAGGATAAGGAAGGGGAGATTGTTTAACCAAGAAAGACACATTAAGCTGGAGCTTGTTTCCAGGTATGACCTGGGAGCACAAGGAAGTTGTGACTTGCTCAGGGTCACATAGTATGCAAGGTGGGCTAATGGGATTTAGACCCAGGTCTCAGGTTTGCAGCTCAATGCCCTTAACCACTATGCTATACTGCCCTCCTACAAGTCTTACAGTAGCTGATGAGGAGATTGGAACTCTGTAGATCTGAGGGCACCCCAAAGCTAGATTATTTATCAAAATTGGTGCAGCATATCAGAATATATAACTGGCATGGAAAGGAAGATGGAAGGGCAGTGACCTATGGAAAATAATTTCCTATTAGCCAGCCTGCTGGCACAATGGCAAAGCGTCCACCTGTGATGCCGAGATTCAGGAATGAGCCTGGGAGTCTGAGGGCAGGCCAGGAGAGGAGGATTCAACGTCCCAAAGACTGCTGTCCTCCGGGGGAGGAAGAGGCTGCTGCTGGTGTTCACCTGATCCTAGTGGAAGCTGGGGGCAGGAGCACCAGGACTTGCACAGGGGAAGAGGCGGGTAGATGCCGGTATATACCAATATATATATCCTGGTATCATTGCACATCTACCACTCAATTCGGGGTGGGGAAAATATGGAAAAAAACTATGCCAGTGGCAGGATGCCAACTAGCCCCAGGTTCTGCACCCAACTGGTTGAGCTGTCGGTCCATTGCTGGATCTGTGATATGATGGGATACGGGGGGTCCCGCCATGAGGGGTGTAAGCTCCTGGGAGTACGGCCACCATGACCCAACTGGAATCGAGGTAACAGGGGCTGGGTGTCCGAGCCAATGGAGGCCACTGGCTCAAAGCCATAAACAGATTAAGGGGAGGGATTGAAAAATAATTGCATTTCTCCTTTACACTTCATCTGCAGCTGAAATCATAATGCCCTGCTTGCTGTGTGAGCACGGGGGGGTTAGCCTCATATTTCAAATTGTTGGATTTGTGATTAGCCGCACAGTATATTTTTATTAGCCACATTTGATTTTTTTCACTAGCTGCTGGCTATTGTGGCTGCCCATAATGCTCACCTAATGCTTGTGACACCAGTCATTTCCTCAGTAACAGACCGGGGGATTATGACTTAATTTGAAGGCTGTCTCAAGTATAAGTGAACTCACTAAGATCCAGTTTTCATATAGCTTCCTAAATCTTGAAGGCAAAATGGTTTGAAATAATTATTAGTTATTTATTTATCTTTTTTTTTTTTTTAACAGGTAACTGAATTCTGATAATGCCAACAGTAACTTTTAAGACTGGTGGTTAGATCCCTCTTTAATAGATTATAGTCTCACTGCCTTCTGTTTTAGAAATGGGCCTTGGTGCCACCCTACATGTTCAGAAAGATGGACTGCTGGTATTTTCTTGAGCTAGCAGTGAGCATCATCTCCTAGTCAGATGTGGTTGGGGAAGGGAAAATGGCCCTGATGTTGGTTCCTAAGCTGGCTGTGATATACCCAAGTGAAATGCAGAGGCTGAGTCATCTGTGAATCTTCGTTTTGAAGACCAGGTACCAGGAATGGATCAAAATTATTCTGAGTAACCCCCTCCCTCCACCACCATCACCACCCCCTCCCAGTGAGAGGCCTCTTCAGTGTCAGTAAATCTAATTGCACAGACTTTGCTAATTTTAGAGACCCAACTTCATTAATTGATTGCTGGTGGTAGTTACAGTAAGTGGGCAATGGAAATCTGAAAGTAAGAAAGGAACGTGCTCTGTTCTTTGATCACAGGGAACTGTTAATTGCATTTTTTATTAGCAGTAAGGTAGCATGATGCATTGAATCATTGCAGTGCCCCCGCTTCATTAGTTGCAATCAAAAATGTCAGCATATTCTCAATATTTGAGGATACACATTGTTTGGCGTGCAAAACAGGGGTCGGAGTTGTGATATTTGCTTACAAATAGAAATTTGATTTTGTATTTTATGTAAGCCCCCAAACATGTCACAAGGCAGCCTTTTTTGTCTCTCCTTTTCAAAAAGTGAGGTTGGTGCGCTACTGCAGGGCGGCTAACCCAAGAATTCAGTAGTGCCAAAGCTGCAGCGCTTCAAATCAGAAAAACAACAGACTTGAAATCAACTCATACAAAGTTGTGTCATTAACTGTGTAAAAAAGATGAATTACTTGTCCTGTTTTAAGCTCCTTTGCTGATACCTTTTGTGGTTTGACCACATGCTGCTGCCGTTCTGATCTGCATACGAGGTCATTTGTAACTAGTCAAAGTTGAAAGCTATGACTGAATTAAATCAGTTAAGTAAATTAATGTGATTGAGCTTGTACATAGATTTATAAATTCACTGTTCGGTTAAAACGTGTTGCACTTTATAATGATGTCATAACTTTGTATGCATACAAGAAAATCAAAATCCCGTGTGTTAAAATGCCCTCTTGAAGGCACTAAGTTGAGTACTGGGGCTCCGAGGTGGATGTTAAATTTTAACAACTGAGTTGATTTCAAGTTGTGTCTGTCGTTTTTTCCGGTTTGGAGTGCTGCACCTTTGGAACTACTTTGTTGTGTTTTGTTGCAGGGAAACATTTAGTTAGGGTTTGTTGACCAGGGAAAGGAGGTCTAGATAATACTGCCTGTTTTCAGCCGAGTCCAAAGAAGGGACTACGGATGCAAACCAACTGAAACTGAACCAGATTGAGCTGTTGCTGGTATTTTAGTGGATGGGGGAAATTTGGCCAGGACACTGGGAGAATTCTACTCTTTTTGAGAAGTGCCCTGAGATCTTTGTGTACCTGAAAACCGTCAGAAAAGGCAGACAGAACACGAGTTTAACATCTCATCCCAAGGACTGACATGATGATTGTTGCCATATGTGCCAGAACAGAAAACAATACAAGTGTTCTGGAAAACTGCGTGGAACAGGATGTAGTTTGTGCAGTGTTTTTCATGTGTACTTTGAAAGTGCCTCACAAGGGCTTGGATTTATTGATTTGTAAGTGGTGACCAGGAAAGGCACACTTCGCTGTGACACTTTTTGTTTCTAGGTAGCGTCCTGGTGGGTGGGTTACGTGGACCCATTTTATTGATGGGCAGTGTTAGTCAAGGCACCGAGAAAAATCTGTACTCATGAATGTGTTTATTTGTGCTATGTCCCATGTGATCATTATCTTTCACCTGGGCAGCCACCAGAGACGCGAAGAAGGCTTTTGCAGTCATTTATGGCTATAGACACACCCCATCGTGATTGCAAATGGTAGATGAATGTTATTTGTATTATAAAATGGGCATAAAAAGTCCCATCTACTGATTGCCTAATGAATATGTATAACTACGGTAATTATTACCTTACACACTGACATGCATACCTTATCTAATTGCACTTTTCTTATTAATGCATGGAAAACACAAACTCTAAAAATATGTATAAAACTTAGAGAACACCAACTAGTAAAGATCAGAAAACACAGACTGCAGCCCCACCCACCCCACCTTAAAAGATCACTTAAAACAGACTACAATTCCTCCTACTTCCCAACAAGTTAAACAGTTTTAAAGGGGCAGCATTATCTAATGGCTAGACCACAGAGGGAGACTAGGTTACGGTTCCATGACTGCTACTTACTGTGTGACCAAGCAGATTTTGATTGGATGAGGGAATTAGCCAGGGGAAAGCTGTGGTAGGTGTGGACAAGGTCAGGAAAAGAAGTGGGACCATTCCTGAAGCAACTACATTCTGCTTGAGACAGTTACCAGAAGTAGCAAACACAAAGGAGTTATCTGGTTCTAAAAAAAGGTAAGGGAACCAGTGAAGATAAAAGGTCCTTATTAGCTACAAGATGAACCACGGAAATGAGGAGTTGAGAGAGTACCAGGCCAGGATGAATGTGGCCAAGAAGGCGGTCAGGGTTGCAAAGGAAGATAGAGCTATGAATTGTGGAGGGGGTTAAGGTAGGGTGGAAGTTCTTCTGGCATATTAGGGGAAAAAAGGAAGATAGGCAGAGGAATTGTAAGGCTGGGGGGTGTTATAGAGGATGACAAACAGAAGGCAGCCATTTTGAATGACTGCTTCTGCTCAGTAGTCACAGTAGAGGACAGCAGGCTTGTGCCGGAAAGTGACATAAGGATAGCAGAGAGGGGGATTCAGGAAATGGGCCTAATGGAGATAACTGTAGAATGAGTAAGAAAAGGACTTGCAGCCCTGAAAGTAGTTAAGGCACTGGGACCTGATGAAATACACCTGCGGTTGCTCAGAGAATTGACATCAAAGCTAACTAAGCTTGTGGCAGGGCTGTTCAGTAGCTCACTCCAGTCAAGGATGGTTCAGAGACATTGGAGGGCAGCGGACGTGGTTCTCCTCCACAAGGGAATGAGATGGGCAAGACCCAGGAAATTACAGACCCATCAGTCTTGCCTCCAAAGTGGGTAAACTGATGGAGACATAGTTAGAGTACCTGAGACCATCTGGGAAACGCTCAGTTCCAGGATAGTAAGCAGCATGGTTTTGTGGCAGGAGGCCACAAGTAGACCAACCTGATCGATCCTCTTTACTGGGTTACAGGCCCGTGATATGGGACAAGCAGTGGATATACTCTGCTTAGACTTCAAACAGGCATTTGACTCAGTGCCATAGAAGGCTACTGAAAAAGTTAGTTAGAGGACCTGGGTGCAGTGAAGGAGCTGGTTAAATGGAAAGAGGTTGGCTAGGAAGGAGACAGCAGAGGGTGGTGGTGAATGGGATCAGATTGGGAAGTGGGAGATGATGAGTTGGGTACCACAAGAGTCGGTCCTGAGACCTGCCCTTTTCAGTCTGCTTATCAGCAACATAAGAGCAGACGTGCAGGGTAAGATGTGTCTCACTGCACATGACACTAAGCTCTATGGTAGGGTAGACACCTGAGAGGGGGTTAGGGAGTTGCAGAGGTAAGAGAGATGATCCAGGATTTTACATTTGAGATTCAGTGCCAAAAGATTTAGGGTGATGCATATAGGGAATAGGAATCCTGGGATGGAATACTGGATGGGGGGGTTAGACTAGCCACTACTTCAGAAGAAGAAAAAAGACATGGGAGTCATAATAAGTAACTTCCTCATACAAACAAGCCAGTACCAAAATATGGCCTACAACAGGACAGCCAGAATGTTGTCATGTATTGGGAGGAGTCTGGACAGGAGGAAAAGGTAAAACTGCCTCTACCTAGATCACTGGTGAGGCAGGCCCCATATGGAACAGAGTGCTAGTTTTGAAGTTCTTACCTCGGAAGAACAGAGAGAGAATGAAAATGGCGAGCGAAGGTAACTAAGATGATTCATGGCCGACAGGGCAGATTCAATAAGAAACAGCTAAGGGCACTGAACATGTACTCGCTGGAGGCTAGAAGGGAGGGGCAGCAACATTGGGAGCTTCAGGTTCCTGAAACGAATCAACAAGGTAAACTGTGAGAAGCTGTTCAACGGGAATAGTGGGTCAGTGACAAAGGGAGATGAATGGAAGCTGGCGGGAGAGATTCAGGACTCTGGATGTTGGAAAATGTTACTTCATGGAAAGAGAGTATGTGGTTGAGCCGTGGTACCAGCTGAGGTGGTGGGGCAAAAACCATAAATGGGATTAAGCACAGCTGGGACAGAGTAAAGGGTCTGTGCTGGGGGTGATGTTGCAGTCGCTGGGGTATAATCGGGGTTGAAGGCATCAACCTCATCTAGATAGTGGTTGGTGGTATGGTAGGTAACAAAACAGGGCAGAATGGATGGACTAAGTGCCTTTTTTGCATGCATAGTATCTGTGTTTACCCTGAGCAAGTCACTTAACCTCTTCATGCTTCAATTTACCCTGTTGCAAAAATGGGTAAAAGCAGGACCCCACTGAAAATGAAATATTGTGTTTCAGTTGGACTGTCCTGGATAAATTATTTGAAAAAAAAAAAAAAAAAAAAAGCAGAAGTTGCAGCTAATATTGCAGGGGTTGAAATTAAGTTTTGCAGTCACTAGTCAGGAGGCAAGTGACTGGGAAAATCCACTAGCCCCACAGACTTTTCCACTGACCCAGCTGGTGTAATGTTACCTCCTCTAGTATGAACACACAGGGATAGTTAAAGAAGAATCTCACTAGCCCGATACAAAAACCTGCTAGCATTCGGCTTGTGGGCCAGTGCCAATTTCAACTCCTGACATTGTATTTTAGAACTATAAAGAGGACGCAAAATGTTTAATATTTGTTTTAAATATATATATGTTTAAATATATTTTTATTAAATTTAATCAGCTTTATTATTTTTAGAAGAAAAAACATACACAAGCCAGCTATAGGGCGATGAAATATACAATGATCCGGAAAAAACAAACACAAAGAAACAACCCTCCCACCCCCCCCTTCCAGGGATAGAAATTGTTTTTCAGTCACTAGCCAGCAGGGCTACTAACTGGGAAAATCCATTAGCCCAACAGACTTTTCCACTGGCCCAGCTGGTGTACATATTGAATTGCCACTTTCTCCAGTACAAGCCCACAGGGCTAGTTAAAGGAAAATCTTACTAGCCCGATACAAAATTCCACAGCATTTGGCTAGTGGGCGGAGCCAGTTTCACCCTGCCCTTCATCCCATCCCAGCCCCCGGAGTGTGCCAGATAACCCAATGAGAGTCAAATCTTGACAAGTACAAATAAGAGTATAATACTGGTATATGAGTGGGTACTTAGAGAGCACTTAGAATTCAGGATAAGTAAAGGGCGTGAAGCTTGCCCCATTTCTTATTAAACAGAGATAAATGGTGACGAAGGCTGGCAGTCATACGCTCAGTCCGAAGAGAGAAGGAAAGTTCCTGTAGCTATTCGGAGTATGAAATGTAGGACTGATCCAGCCAGTGTCATAAGAATCATCTTCTTAACTGTCAAAGAGATGAGGGCCATATGGTACCATCTGTCCTTGACCGGAATCTGGGAATAGTCACCAATAACACATATTTCGGGGGAGAAGAGGCCAGATAGTCCCAGGAGGGGGTCACTCCGTTCTTCTGTTTCCTCCCACAAGGAGGATACTTTCTCACAGGACCAAAAGATATGTAAAAAGGTGCCATCTGCTTTTCCACATCTAGTGCAAGTGTGGGAGGGAAGGCGACCCATTTTGGCTAGCCTGACCGGAGTATAATGCGTGTTGTTTAGGATGTTGTACTGTGTGAATCTTAGCTGGTCTTGGAGTTACGTAAGTGTGAAGATCTTTCCAAAGGCTTGGCCAGTTAAGATTAACACTTGGGAATAAGGATTCCCATATCTTGGAACCAGTCGGGGAAAGGGAGGGGTGAGCAGTAAGCAACCACAAGTAAAGTCTGGATGTGCCATGAGGTTTAAGGGCCTGGTCTTGCATTTGAGTGAGAAGCTCTCTGAGACCGGAAGGATTTGGATGGACCCAAATTGTTGCAGTACTAAGTGTCTGAGCTGATAAAGCTTGAAGATGCATACTGGGCCCAGCTGGAATTTTTCCCATTAATCCGGAGATGTCAGGAGGGAAGATTGGGAGTAAAATCAGCAATACTAACATTCTGTGGTAAGGGAAGCTAAGCGGGGGTTAAAGGGCGTTCTCCAGTCTTAATGTTTAGGTTAGAGAATATAGGTTGTGAATGATCTTTTAGCTAGGGAGATTTTCAGATAAGCACACATTTATGAGAATATTTTGAGAGAAATACCAATTGGGGAGGCAGCAACAGGATCCGGTAAAGATTTCCATGGAGTGAAGAATATTGTAGAGGGTAAAAGGTTGTGAAGAGTAAAAAGACGAGACTCTATCCACAACCAGACAGGAACATAGTCGGAGTCATGAGTAAGCTGTAGATTAGAGAACCGTTTTCCGCATTTATAGAGGTAACTAGCTCAGTAGTAGAGTAGAAAATTAGGAAGACTGAGTCCACCAAAATCTTTAGGAAGACCCAACTTGAGATAAGAACGCCTTGGTGACTTATCCAGCCAAATAAAGGGAGGTAATCGGAGAATGAATGCGCTTGAAAAGGAAAGGGGAGGTACGATATTAAGCATACTGAAGGGGTAAAAAAGCCTAGGAAGAATGTTAATTGTAACTATTGATCCTACCCCATAGAGAGATAGGAAGGTCCTTCCATCAAGTTAAATCTTGCTGTATCACCACCAGAAGATTCTTAAGGTTCAGTTTCACTAGTAAAGAAGAATCGGAAATAAGAAAGATACCCAAGTACTTGAGGGAGCGGGGAGACCATCTGATACCAAATGAGGTAAAGTCTAGACTATTTTACCAAATTTTATGAAATACAGCACAGACCATATTGGTCATACATACAGGATGAAAAATCTGCACTTCACAGGGTAAGTGTACGGGCTTCATAGAAAGTATTACAAAATACTGTTGTCCATTCACTACCTCTGAACTATCTGGGGCTACGTAGGAGTAGCAGTCCAGCTAGATAATAACGTAGGAGAGTACACTCTCACCTTTTGTGTGTCCTCAAGGGTATTTGCCATTATTTCTGCCCCCTGCAGGATTCTAAGTGATAGGGTGGAGGGCTGGGTAAATCCTATAAAGAAATCAGTGAGGCTATACATCAGATGTCCTGTGCTCAATTATGTTGCGTTACACCCCTACCCCAAAGCCATTCTAGATGGCTGGTAGGGAGACAGGTTAGTAAAGAGGATATTATATAGTAAAGTTCACAAATTGAGTGGAGTATCTTCACTCCTGTTTTGAGCTGATCTCCTTATGGGCAGGTCATAACATGCAAGAACATTGCCAGAAAAATAGAGTTGAGCTAAAGCAACGTGGCTACAAACATATAACAAGTTAGCTCCTTATCCTGAGCAGTCAGAAATTGAAAACTCCTGAGGGCTCCACAAACTCCCAGGAAAAGGAATACATTTCAGAACCGCAAGGGCACCAAAACCAGTTCAATCATTAGTATCTGACTCAAGTTCATCATCCCCCTCCTGCTCCTTGGAAGCATGTTGGACAGAGAGGAGCTCTGAGGCAAATGCAGCTGCCGCATCAGGATCTGAAAGGACATGAGTCTTGTTATTATGATGAACCTGTAGTCGGGCTGGGAATAAAAGCTGAGCCACAATGCCATTCGCTAACAGGGATTTCTTAGTAAGCTGCAGTGCCTTTTTCTTAGTTTACAGTTGTGAGGAAGTGTCCGGAAAGATGGCTGTATTACTGCCTTCCCACGTCATCTCTCCGTGTTGTTTGGCGGCCTGTAGCAGTGGAATGCGAGCCTCCGGGCTGGACAGGGTTACAATGACCATCAGTAGATGCGAGCCAAGGGTGCCTCGTGCTCTAGTCCGCATGGGGATGGCAAAGGCCTTAGTCACAGCAATACCGGACTTCTCTGACAGCAGTCTCAGTTTGGAAAAATCAGTCATGTAGCCACCGCAGGAATCTCCGTGCTCCCGGCAAATCTTGGTGGGAACCCCACAATTCGGAAGTTGGCCTGCCGCTGTGAGTTTCCCGGGGCCTCTACCTTAGCTCTGATAAATTGAAGGTCCCGTATGAATGCCACATTTCTTTCTTGCTGGGGCTCCCTTTCAGCATGAAATTCTGAAATATGAGCGTCGTTAATTTGAACTTTATTATCGAGCCTCAACTGCAGCAAGCAGTCTTTGTTTCTTCCCAATGTAACCTGTATCTTCTGTAACATCACCATGATCTGGGGATTTGGTATGTCAGGTGATCTTGCGTCCGCAGAGGCGGATGGCCCAGTCCCTGTACTTCTCGAGCCAGGCATGGTTGATAAATAGGCTTCCAGATCTGTTGCAGCATGCTTATGGTCTTTTTGGGGGGCCCATAATGTACTCCCCAGTTGTTCTCACACCGTCCGTGCTGTTCAAAAGCAGGATTCAATGCCAAAGAACTATTAAGTTTAACTTTAATGTTTAGCCTTATTAGTGGTTCAGGAAAAAGCTGTCGCCATGTTGGATGCTCCACAGCGCCCCTGTACAACATATGTTTTGATAAATGCCAGTATAAAAAGTGATATCTCAAGTAGCCCAGTGGAGATATCACTGATATCTCCACGTCCCTGTACGTCATCACAAACAATTCTTATTGGCTCTAAGTTACCAATCAGCATTTTCTCTTTTCCTGCTCTCCCACAAACCCATCACGTCTCTTTTACCTCCTGCAAACCCCCCCCCCCCAATGCGGCTCTGAGTCATCTGTTAGGTTGAACCTGCCATCATTTTTGAATGAATTCTTATTTTAGTAGTTACCTGGTTGATTCTGCCACTTTGAGCACTTTCACTTTCCCGTTAAATGAAGTGTGGCCGGGCGCTATCCACACTGATGGATGGCATGGTTCCAGATGTTTTCTAGGAGGCACCGAGTTGTAAGTCATAGAAGACGCTGTACTTTATGCACAGCTTACTGTCACTTGTTCAGAAAGAAGCTGACAACTGCACACAGACCACAGTGAGCGAGTCGGTGGCTTCGGAACAGTAATGGGGAAAGTGAAAGTGCTCAAAGTGGCAGGATCAACCAGGTAACTATTAAAATAAGCATTCATTTAAAAATATTGGCAGGATCAACTAAACAATTTTTTTAATAACTTTAAAATGACAGGATCAACCAGATATTTGAATAACCTATATAATCTGTTTGGGGGTGGGGCATGGGGTGCTGTGTTGAGGACGACATGGCAGAATCAAATTCCTGCGGTGGGCTCCTCCCCCAGCGGAGGTCCTTCCCCCTCCTGACATCCCCCTTTTCGACCCTCCTCCCTGGGTACTTTCCTCCTCTCCTGTTACTTCACCTTCTTTTTTCAATAAAACCGCCCACCGGCACTTAACAACCCCCCCTTACCTTACACATTTATAATTGCACTTCCTTGCCTCCTAGTACCCCTTCCCGAATTTTCACAGTTTCTTCTTCCTTAGTTACCCATCTGCCAGCCTTTATTTTGTACTAGGCCCCTCCCTGTGTTGCTCTGTTTCTTCATCCTTGTCTGTTATTGCCAGATATTGCTGCCAAATGTTTTTGATTCAGTGTATGTAACAATTTGTAAATGATGCCCCAAAATGTTCTATAGTGTTACTTCATGTACCCCCCCCAGGTCGCACCAGGAGATGAGCAACTTGTTGTTCAGTCTGCCCTCCTGGTGAAACATTTTTGTTTATTTTTATATATACTTTTTTATTTCATTACATGTTGACCGTCTAAGTAAATTATGTACATGGTATAGCCAGTCAAGTAGAACAAGTTCTCCAATTAATTAACATTGTTTGGTGTGTTCAACATAAGCATGACACAGAATCTATTCAGCATTTTATTCTCACTTTAGCCATCTTCTCTATTACTTCTGATCTAAGCTAGGTGGTTATTATATTCCATTTGTTGAGCAAGTATAAAAAGTCGTTTGTCATAGTATATTGATACCAGCAAACTTGATAACACTTATAAAAAGAACAATCAGAAAAGAAAAAAAAGGAAGAGAAATCTAAACTAAACTGCAAGGTTTCTATCTGCTTATAAAAGAACATGATTCTTCTTGATCATGTATATTTGAGTGTATCAGCTGAATGTGTACTATTTTATGGTTAATTCACCTCAGGTATTCTCTTGAGAAGGGGGAGTTGTTCTCCATCCCCTCTCCCCTCGCAGGTCCCTCAGCATCACCTGGGTATGGGGAAGGGGGATGGTAGCCTCACCATGGGAAAGAAAGATCTATCCCATTTCCGAGGTATGTTCAGTTGTCTTGGCCTTGCCAGATCTCCCATCTTGTCCACTTGTTCTGAAACACCTGTGTTCTCTGCTGGAGCCGGAAGGTAATTTCCTCCATTTGTTGTATCTGGATGACCACCTCCAGCCACTCTGGGGCTGTCGGTGGACTCACTTAGAGCCACTTTCTAGTAATTGTTTTCAGTGCAGCCACAGTCAATGCCTGCCATAGGTAGGCAGCTTCCAGTCCTCTTACCTCCCCAGGGATCTCCCCCAGCACAAAGGCCTCAGATCCCAGCTGGCCCTGCACCTGAAATATCTGTTTTAGGGAATTAGTAATATGTGCCCAAAATTGGTGTAGGTTTGGGCATGCCCAAAAAATGTGGGTGTGGGTGGCCCTGTGTTCCTCACACTGTCTCCAACACCCTGGAGATGTACCCTGTTGCTGTCTGGAGACCACCACGGGTACTCTAAAATATCTAGTCCTCAGTTTCCATAGGCACTCCCGCCACATGGGTGAGGAGGTCACCCTCCAAATACTCCTCCAGCCCTTTTCCCACTGTCCCTCTGTGAGTACCAGCTTCATTTCATGTTCCCATTCTTGTTTAATATCTTCAGTATTAGAGCCAAATTGCTGAATGAATCTTTTGTAAAGGAGAGTGATTGCTCCTGAAGCATTCTCTGATTTCCAGAGCTGTTCAGAGATCTCCTCTTTGGCCAATAGACCCCTGGTGAGCTGCCCCCTTCTACTTTTTTGGTTAATGTAACTGCATAATTGGTAATATCTCATTATCGGACGGTGTTAGATTAAAACGTCTTTGGGCCACTTCAAAAGGGAGCAGTCCTCCCTCCTGTAGCAGCTGCCAGGGTGCTTGAAAACCTTCCTTGGCCTCAGTGCGAAACCAAGAGTCTAGAGCCGCCGGACCGAAACCTGGGTCCACAGACCACCATTGGTACCTTCAGGCCTTGTCCTGGTATGCTTTACCTAGGGACCCCCTCTTCCAACCCTCCAGTGTAGCCTTGGTACTGGTATATATCCCTTGTTTGCTCTTTGAGTGCTCCCTAGGGTGAAAAGTAAGGGCTGACAAAGGGGGGGAACAAATTAGTTCCCATCTCAATCTCCCTCCAAGTGGCCTTATAGGTTGGGTGTCCCCACAGTAACCCGATCCTCATTTGTGTGGCCACCCAGTAGCCCTCAAGATAGGGTATGGCCAAACCCCCCTGCTCACTCGGAAGAAACATTGTCTGTTTCCGAATTCTTGGTTTCTTATTCGCCCAAATATATTTCATAAGCATTCTTTGCCAGGTTTCCAGGTCTTCATTGGGATTATACATGGAGTTCCCCGGAAGAGATATAGAAAACGCAGTACATTCATCTTCACTGCTTATATTCGGGCATGAAGTGGAAGTGGTAGAATGTTCCATTTCTGAATATCCAACTTCAGTTGGTTCAGCAAGGGAACAAAGTTAAGCTGGAACAACTGTGAGGGTAATGTGCTGATGTTAATCCCCAGATATTTCATCTGTTTCAAATCCCATCTTATAGGGTAGGCAGTCCTGGGTGTGTGTGTGTGTGTGTGTGTGTATAGGAGATAGAAAGTTATCTCCGTTTTGAGGTATTTAAGGAGTAACCAGCCAGGGTAGAAAAATAAGCTAAATTTTCCATCGTCCATACTAATGGGTCCATGGGGTCCTCTAGATATAACAGGATGTCGTCGGCATATAACGAAATCTTATGCTGATGCCCATTGATCTGCACACCTTTGATTCCCTTGTCTTGTCTAATGATCTGGGCAAGAGTTTCAATATATAGGGCGAATAGGAGGGGTGACAGAGGGCATCCCTGCCTAGTCCCTCGCTTCAGGGGGAACCCCCGAGCATGATGTCCATTTGCCCTGACACAGGCCACCGGGGATTTATATATTTTGGAAATCAAAGATAGGAAGAGTCCCCAATCCAAATCGAGTTAGTCTCCCCAAGAAAAGTCCAGGACACTTTATCAAACGCTTTTTCTGCGTCGATACTGACCAGAAGAGTGGGTGTTTATGTGAAATTTAAGTGGTCAATTTATATGGAAGGTCTTTCGTAGATTATCTTGGGCCTGACGCCTTGGAATAAAACCTGTCCGATCTAAATTGACCAAATTTGGGATCAGTATTTGGAGTCTTTGTTATGATAGAAGTCAGTATTTTATAATCTATATTTAATATTGAAATAGGGTGATTTGAAAAACACACAAGAGGATCTTTCCCCGGCTTGGGGATTACAGATATGATGGCCTGTGTCCAGGAAGGGGGCACCTGTCCATGTTCCCCTTGTAAAGCTCGGAACACTCTGCCCAGTAGGGGGCCAAGGTTTGGACGAAGTTTCTTGCAAAATTCCCCCGATAGCCCATTGGTACCAGGGCATTTAAGGGACTTTAGCCCTCTAATAATAATGTCCATTTCCCTGTCCCCAATAGGCCGGTTTAGGTGGTCTGCCTGCTCTTTTGTTAGTGAGGGAAGGGAGGTCTTGGAGGAAGTCCCTTATATGGTTTCTGGGGGGTTGAGGTCCCTGTTTGTACAAATTAGTGTAATATTCCTGAAAGGCCTCAGCAATTTCCATTACCCCCTTATCTGTCTCTGGTGAAACATTTCAATAAATAAAAAATAAATAAATCAAACAGATAAGTGTTTTAAATAATTATAAATAGCAGGATCAACCAGATATTTTTTTTAAGCAACATGTGACGTCTGTTGTTTTGGAAGGGTTTATGGGGGGTTGTATGTGTGAGGCCATCATCTATATGTGCCTTGCCTTGAAGGAGGGCATGTGGGGGGGCAAAACATATGTTGTATAAACAGAACATGACATGACCTGACTGAAGATAACATATTTATCTTCACTGAGAGCCTAATACGGCAAGATATCATTGGCCTCTCTCAAGATAAATATGATATCTTCAGTCTGACCATGTCATATCCCATATATATATTATAGTAGCGCGGTCACGCCACTATAGTTAGGGTTGAGCGGCCAGTTGCATACTAAAGTCAAAAGTTTGGACGTTAATAACTTTGGACTCGTTCAATGGATTTGTCTGAAATTTGGTACACGTGCTATATATATGTGTGTATGTGTGTGTGTGTGTGTATCTAATAGATAACCAACTCTAGGGTGTACGGTCACACTCTGATATGCGCACGCCTTGGTGTGCTGCATTACACATGAGGCCGCAGGTAAGGTAGGGAAAATACTCTCTGCTGGTTGGCTGAAACACATCACCTGACTGTGTGTATATCAGAATGCGACTGCACGCCTGCACTTTCACCCGCCTCCAAAACCACTTTATAAGATAGGTAACCCACTGTAGGATGTGCAGACACCCGTGGTCTGATATATGCATGCCTTGGTGGTTGAACGACTCTGCCTGTGGCCTCGGCAGTCCAGCGCATACCCAAGGTGCATATATCAGAGCGACCACACCTCCTTGCAGTGGGTTATCTATTGCATATCTGCTCTCTCTCTCTCTCTCTCTCTCTCTCTGTGTATGTATGTGTGTGTGTGTCATATATATGTATTTAAAGTTGATAACCGAAAGGGACACTGAGCTGAGGCTTGATTCCAGGTGTGACCCCGGGTCAGGGGGTAATGGTACAAAGACACAAATATATAAACACATATACATACATATATACTATATAAACATGAGATATGCAAGCATACGTGATCATATAAAAATGATACATATTTAAACGTGAGCTATGCAAGAGTACACGATACAGTTACATCTGTACATGAATAATATATGTGTGTATGTGTGTATATACACATTTACATACACCCCCCCCCCCACCTGTCGCTACTGTTTCCACCGCAGGCTTTGCTTAGCAGACAGAGAGGCTCCAGACTGCCAGTTTCATCTTGTGACTGCAAACCTTGTACCTTTAGAAATCCTGAGGTCACTGCCGTGCCAGCGCTTCCCTGCCAACCCTCCCCAGCTGAGGCACATTCCTGAGCAACCGCTACTCCAGCCGCCTCACATCACTGGAGCTTGCTCCTGAACCCAGACCACCTGGGCCCAAGCCATTTTTAATGCCAGGGTCAAGTTGTAGGCGCGATTTACACACGCCCATTGATTGGTGGTCATACTCTGATCTAGTCACACGTAGGGTGATTGCTACATCTTGTGCAGTGTCAGTGGCTCAGTAGGTAGCATGCTCACTTCGGGGCCAGAAGATCAGAAGGTCCTGGATTCTAGACCCACACCAGGTTTTGGGGTAATACCCATAACTGACACTGTAGTCCCGTACCAGGGGTTATTGCACTGTTGAGGTGCTGTCCTTTGGATGAGACGTTAAACTGAGGTCCCCTCTGCCCAGCTCTGGTCACTGTCCAGGTTAAAGTAAAAGATCCCATGACACATATTCAGATTCAAATTAACCCTTTTGTCCAGCTCTGGTCACTGTTCACATGGAAGAAGATCCCCTGGCACTCATTGATGAAGAGTAGGAGAGTGTTTGTTTATTTTTTTGTTTGTTTTTTAACTAATGATAAAAAAAAAAAAACCTCATACGAATCAGTTCCGGCCTAAAACCGAAGTTCTTAGGCTATACAGGAAAAAATCCAAACAAAATTAAAGAAAAAAGGATATTGAAACAGAAGATCAGAACAGGGAGAAGACGATAATGCAGGAATTAAGGATAAAAAATATATATTCAAGACCTCACCAAAGCTTACCTGTGGTCACCCAATGTTAAGATGCCAGGTTTAAATAAACTGACAGGGTATTATCTGGAAAAGAATGCCATATGACTAAAGAGTAGGTTTCCCCAGTGCCTTGGCCAACATTCTCCTAGCAGTAAAACAGGTTCTTGGAACTCAACCCCCAGGACGCACCTGGAAACAGACTGTCACAGCTTAGCATGCCTTTCCTGGTAAAATATTACAAATAAATGAATAAACACCTGGGTGTGCGCGTAAGTGAGTATAACTGCACACATTTATGTACTTTCACATGATAACATCTTACATACACTGGAGAGTAAGAAAAACCTTAACTTATTTACATTCTTAACTGTTCTAATAAAGCAAACGTTAATAATTTAGCCACCATTTGATGGTCATATATAATCTCTGATCGAGGATGCCACAATTTTAATGCAAATCTCATATTACACATCTGTGAAAAGTTACATGGACTGAGACTTTCATTTTACAAAAGTGTCTTGGTTTGCAGTTATCAGTCCTGGAACTGTAAACCTTTGTTATTTCCAGGGCTGCAACTGCATACTTCCTGCATGGCAGCTGGACTCCCTCAAGACAGACTGGATAGACCTCTGGTCTTTTTCTGCCGTCATTGTCTATGTTTCTAAGACACCAGTCTCCCCCCTCCGCAGTTCCTCTTTGTAGCCCTGTCCCTGCGACTTCCTCCTTCCACAGTGGGGCATTTTTCCTTGCACCTGCTGGATCTGTTACTTTGTGTGTGCATGAGTTGGGGGGGTGCTTTGGGAATAGCCACTGAACACACAGTTCATGGGCAGATGTCTGGGATGTCATCCTGCCTCGCTTTCTGCTACCCCCCACACACACAGCTTTTCCACCTCCCATGTGTGGGGCTGCCATGCCCTGACCCACACTGAAGTAGTACAGGATATTTAGTCACCTGCAGTGTCGGTGTGCTTCTGAACCAGCATTGGTTGCATGCTCTTGATAAAGGACTAACACTTGTTACTGTGCGAGTAACTACCCGTATATCCCTCAGTTGTGGTGAGGACATCATAAAGATCTGAGGACACAGCAGCTTCCTTTTCAGACGTAGACCTGATGACTAGAAGAGATCAGCTTGCTAAATGGCTGAGTGAGCAAAACATTAACAAACACTGACTTAATAATGGAGTTTGAAGTGTGCATCGACCCATGCTGGTAGATTTTGTATCCGGCAGCGAATATTACAGATTTGTCATTATTTAGCCCTGCTGGCTTTATTGAAGAAGGCAATATTTCTGCAAATACACTGGTTAGGCCGGTGGAATGTCAGCGTGGCCACTGTCAGTGAATTTTATTTCATCCCCTGTAATAACTAGTAATTTAAAAAAAAAAAAAAATATACACCATTTGCTCTGGGCATGCTCTAATGATTGGCAATATATAATCTTGCTGTCTCAATCTGTCACTTTGCATAGTGTGGAGTTTAACAATGTATATTTTCTGTCATCCACTTCTATTTTGATTCAGTGGTTCTTTATTTAGTATTTCATCCACTAACCAGGTCCTAGCTGATGGGGGACCTGAATATGCCAGATGTTAACTGGAGCACCTTTGCTGCAGGCACATCCAAGAGCAGGGTCATTCTTGATGCCCTACAGGGGGCATGCCTCAGACAGCTAGTATTGGAACCCACTCAGGAGGAGCAATCTTAGACCTGGTACTCTCAAATGGGGACGGAGAGAATCTCAGATTTAGAAGTGGGTAGCCATCTGGGAACAAGCGACCACCAAACAGTGTGGCTCACGATAAACACAGCCATACAATCAAGCCATACAAAAACAAGAGTACTGGACTTTAGGAGGGCTGACTTTGGGAAAATGAGAGAGTGCTTCAGAAAAGCACTAGCAAACAGGCAAGAAGGAGGGGTGGAGGAACAATGGGGAGTAATCAAAACAGCCATCACAGAGGCAACAAGCCTTTGTGTAAAGCAAATCAATAAAACACAATGAAGGAAAAAAACGCTGTGGTTCTCAAAAGAGGTAGCAGGGAAGGTTAAGGAGAAAAGGATAGCATTCAGGAAATATAAGGGGAAACAGAAGGAGAAGGACGGAGAACTTTATCAGTTAAAGCAGAAACAGGCTGGGAAGGTAGTCAGAATAGCAAAGGCCCAAACCGAGGAAAGGATAGCCAGTTCTGTTAAGAAGGGGGATAAGACCTTTTATAGGTACATTAGGGAGTGAAGAAAGACCAAAGGAGGGATACTGAGGCTTAATAAAGGGGAGGGAATGTGGGTAGAGGGTGACAGTGAAAAAGCAGGGATACTGAACAAATATTTCTGCTCAGTATTCACAAAGGAAGAGGAAGGGGAGGTACCTAAACCAAACAAGAGAAACACTCTGAAGACGGGGGTCGATACCAGTCCATTTACAAAAAAAAAGGGTTCTGAAAGAACTAATAAAATTGAATATGGACAAAGCAATGGGGCCTGATGGGATTCACCCAAGAATTCTAAAAGAACTAAGGGTAGAACTAGTGACACCGCTGACTGCTCTCTTTAACAAATCATGGGAGGATGGGGTGGTACCCGAGGACTGAAGGAGGGCAGATGTAATTCCTCTTCACAAAAGTGGGAGCAGGACAGAGGCAGGCAACTACAGACCAGTTAGTTTGACCTCAGTGGTAGGGAAAATGATGGAATCACTTCTGAAGGAAAGAATTGTTGAGTACCTAGAGGCCAGTGGGGCACAGGACCCAAGGCAGCATGGATTCATAGAAACATAGAATTTGAATTTGATGGCAGATAAGGACCGCTTGGCCCACCTAGTCTGCCCGTTTCCCCTCCCTGATGGATAAGCTGCAGATTATAGTTAATCAACAGCTTACGTCCTCCTACCCCCCCACTAGAATTGCCTTATGCCTGTCCCATGCATTCTTGAATTCCCCCCACTGTTTCTGACTCCACAACCTCCTCAGGAAGGCTGTTCCATGCATCCACAACCCTCTCTGTGAAAAAGTACTTTCTAACATTACCTCTGAGCCATCCCCATCTATCTTCAAATTGTGCCCCCTTGTTTTTGCATGTCTTTTTCTGATAGATACTACCCTCTTGTACTTTAATTCCCTTGAGATATTTGTAAGTTTCTATCACGTCTCCTCCCCCTTTTCTCAAGGGTGTACATATTAAGCTGTTTATTCTCTTCTCGTATGTCTTCTGGGCCAGACCCTGCACCATTTTGGTTGCCCTCCTCTGAACAGCCTCCACTCTGTCTATGTCTTTGCGGAGATGGGGTCTCCAGAACTGCACACGGTACTCCAGATAGGGTCTCACCAACTGTCTGTACAAAGGAATAACAACTTCCTGTTTTCTACTGTTGATGCCTCTCCCTATGCATATCAGTATCCCCCCAGCCTTCCTTACTGCCTTCTCACATTGCTTGCCCACCTTTAGGTAATCTGATATAATTACTCCTAGGTCTCTTTTGATTTTTATTGTTGTTTATTAACTCACCTCCTATTGTGTACTCTTCCCCTGGGTTTTTGTTTCTCAGATGCATTACCTTACACTTCTTTGCACTGAATCTGAGCTGCCACATATTTGACCATTCCTCCAACCTTGCCAAGTCCCTTTTCATTCTTTCCACCCCACCTTATGTATCAACCCTGTTGCAGATATTTGTGTCAGGTGCTCTCCAATGTCACTTATAAAGACATTAAAGAGGACCAGTCCCAGTACCGAACTCTGCGGAACCCTGCTAGTTACCCGCCTTTCTTCACGGTGGACTCCATTTACTATTACACTTTGCATCCTGTTGTCCAGTCAGTTTTTTTTTTATCCATTCATGATGGGAAGGTCGTGTCAGACGATTCTAATAGATTTCTTTGACTGGGTGACCAAAGTAGTAGACCAGGGAGGGGCTGTGGACATGGCCTACCTAGATTTTAGCAAGGCATTTGATACAGTCCCACACAAAAGATTAATACACAAGTTAGCCAGCCGTGGAGTGGGTCCCAAGGTGGTAGCCTGGATAAAAAATTGGCTAGACAACAGGAAGCAAAGGGTAGTAGTAAATGGAGTACACAGTGAAGAAAGGAGGGTTGCTAGCGGGCAGGGCTAGAAATAATTTTTCAGGAATGGCTGTCCAAAGGACAGGTGGAATGCAAGTTTTGCCTGTTCCACAGAATTCGCACCTGTCCATTCAATTTTGGGGGTAAATAAATGTTGATCTGAATTGGAGCTGTTGGGTCTTAGTAGCTAGTTCTCCCCTGCTTCCACAGCTGCATTCTGTGCTAATAATGGTTTCTTTTATTTTGTATAATGACATTTAAAACTTACACACACACACCCATCTGCAGCCTGCTTCTCCTCTTTCTTATCCTGCTGAAGGGCTTCCTTTTAATTTTTTGTGTTTTAATTTAAGCTCAGTTTCAGAAAGGGCTTTTACTTCTGCCTGCCTCTCAAGCTTTGGATGAAGGTCTATAAAAATGACTTTATCCTGCTGAAATTAAGGGTTTATATGTTGATTGATCATCTCTCAGGATAAAATGCATTTGTGCTCTGTAGTTTTACTTAGTTCAAACTTGTAATCTAATCCTATTGGGTTGTAGCATTAGGTACCCAACTTCCTTGTGTAAGCATACGGTGCCCCTTTTTTACAGCTACATATTCATAGCTGCTGATGGTCTGAAAAGCATTTTATTAATAAACGCACATTACTTCTAAGCTCTGATCACACTGCCTTCCTCCAAAATGTTGGCGCTCAAACGCAGCGATGATCGGGAACTGAAAACTGAGTATGTGCATTTGGGAATATAGCCACCAACATGATCGTCTCGCTGGCCTGCACAGAACCGCTTGTAGTGCTGTGGAAATCATGCGGTACAACTGCAGTATGTGAGGTCGCGTTACCTGGAAGTGTATTTCACACCCCGATCTCGAGCAGCAGCCGCGAAACGCAATCTACCGTTGGGTCCTAGTGCCCATTTAGTGTGTGATGGTAGCTGCCTGTCCCAGGGACAGGTGATGATGGCAAAATGGCTGTCCGAGATTAAAACTGGCTGTCTGGGACAGGTGGACAGACGGTTATTTCGAGCCCTGCTAGTGGGGTACTACAGGGTTCAGTACTGGGACCGGTCCTTTTTAATGTCTTTATAAGTGATATTGCAGAGGAACTGGAAGGAAAAGTATGTCTCTTTGCAGACGACACAAAGATCTGCAACAGGGTTGATACACAAGATGGAGTGGAAAGGATGAGAAGGGACTTGGCAAGGTTGGAGGAATGGTCAAATGTATGGCAGCTCAGATTCAATGCAAAGAAGTGCAAGGTAATGCACATGGGAAGCAAAACCCAAGGGAAGCGTACATAATGGGGGTGAGATATTGACAACAGTAAAATGGAAAGAGACCTGAGGGTAATTATATCAGATGACCTAAAGGTGGGCAAGCAATGTGAGAAGGCAGGAAGGCTGGGGGGATACTGGAATGCATAGGAAGAGGTATCACCAGTAGAAAACAGGAAGTTTTTATCCCTCTGTACAGACAGTTGGTGAGACCCCATCTGGAGTACTGTGTGCAGTTCTGGAGACCCCATCTCCGCAAAGACATAGACAGAATGGAGGCTGTCCAGAGGAGGGCAACCAAAATGGTGCAGGTTCTGCACCAGAAGACATACGAAGAAAGACTAAAGGAGCTTAATATGTATACCCTTGATCAAAGAAGGGAGAGAGGGGACATGATAGAAACTTTCAAGTACCTCAAGGGAATCAACAAAGTCCAAGAGGGTAGCATCTTTCAGAAAAAGAGATGTGCAAGAACAAGGGGGCACAATTTGAAGATAGAGAGGGGACAGCTCAGGGGTAATGTGAGGAAGTATTTTTTCACAGAGAGGGTTGTGTATGGCATGGAACAGCCTCCTGAGGAGGTTGTGGAGTCAAGAATAGTGGGGAATTCAAGAATGCATGGGACAGACATAAGGCAGTCCTAGTGGGGGGTAGGAGGAAGTAAGCTGTTGGTTAACTAGGATCTGCAGCTTATCTTTTAGGTAGGAAAATGGGCAGACTAGGTGGACCAAGCGGTCCTTATCTGCTGTCAAATTCTATGTTTCTATGTTTCTAGCGTTTTGTGGGGCACCCTATATAACCATGGGCCGTGGTTCTCATTGTAATACTCAATTTTTCTGTCACAGAAACCACCGTCCATGGTTAAGTGTGGTGGCCCCACGAAATATCAGGACTTACTGACTGGGGGAGGCCAACAACCTCCTGCTACAGGGAACAGGTCCTCCTGGAGGCTTTCCAGGATAGCTTCCTGTCGCAGGGAGTCACAGAACCTACCAGGGATAAGGACACACTGGACCTAGTTCTATTGGATGGGGAGAATGTCCAGGAGATAGAAGTGGAGGAGCATCTTGTAGGCAGTAACCACCACACAGTGTGGTTCTACCTAAATATGGGCACGGAAATAACCAGGACTAAGATGAGGGTAGTGGACTTTAGGAAGGTGGATTTTGGCAAGATGGGTGAAATCGTAGAGGGACAGCTTGCCAAAATCAGTCCAGAGATAGAAGTGGAGCAGAAATGGTCCATTATTAAGATGGGTCTGATTTAGGCCACTAATATGTGTACTAAAGCCCAGAGCAAGAAAGCCAGACACAAAAAAGAAAACCAGTTGGTTCAGCAAAGAGGTGGCAACAAAAGTGCAGGAAAAGAGAGTAGCCTTTCGTAAGTACAGACGTGTCCTGAGGGATGCAGACAGGGAGGATTACTCAGTAAAATCGAGAGAAACAAGCAGAGTGTGATTAGGCCAGCTATCCGTCTTTCGGATGAGACGTTAAACCGAGGTCCCATCTGCCTGGATTGGTGGTAGTTCAGGTGGATGTTAAAGATCCCATGGCACTTATCGAAAAGAGAATTTCCGTGTCCTGGGCCAAATTTCCTCATTCACTATAAATACCACCAACAGCTTAATCTGGTTCAAAGTCAGTTGGCATTCATCTGTATCCCCCTCCCCCGGGTCGTGCCTGAAAATAGGCAAGATTTGTCTAGTGCACTTACCCGGTCAACAAAAACTAAATAAAAATAAATAAAAGGCCACGAAAGAACTAAAGCTGGCAAAAGGAATAAGTGATGGGGAAAATGACTTTTTCAAGTATATAAAGGAGAAAAGGAGTAGCAAGGATGGGATAGTTATGATAAAAAAAAAAAAAAGAGTGGGCAGAAAGCAGTGTGTAACTAGCGTAGGCACTGAATGAGTACTTCAGTTCAGTTTCCACTAGGGAGAAGGACAGAGCTATGTCACAGGGTAAAACAGGGGTACAGAAGGGGAATGGGGGGGAACAGATGGAGCAATAAAGCAGGACAAGGTTTTAAAGAGCCTTGGGGCCCTTAAGGTGGACAAAACTCTTGGACCAGATGGTGTGCACTTGAGAGTTTTGAGAGAACTGGCAGAGGTCCTGGCTGCCCCCGTGGTGAACCTATGTAACACCTCGCTAGAAACAGGGTGCGTGCCTTAGGACTGGAGAATGGCACATGTGCTTCTCCTCAAGAGTGGTCCCACGGATGAGCCGGGTAATTACAGACTGGTCGGCCTTACTTCCATTGTGAGTAAATTAATGGAGACTGTGCTGGAGGAGAGACTGGTGAAATACCTGGAGGTCAGTGGTCTCCAGGATGAAGGACAGCATGGGTTTGTCTTGAGGGGATCCTGCCAGACCAGCCTGGTAGACTTTTTTGACTGGGTCACAGGGTCAGTGGCCAGGAGCCAGGCTGTGATGTCTTGTATCTGGACTTTAGCAAGGCCTTTGACTCTGTGCCACGTGGGAGAATGCTCAGTAAACTGAAGGATCTAGGAGTCTGGGGAATTTCATTTTCATTTTTATTTTTTATACTTGTAAATCCAAATGAGCAAACTGCCCGTTTTCATTGGAGACAAGTTTAAAGCTAAAAAACAAACAAACGAGGCTGGTGGGGTGGGTCAAAAGCTGGCTTAAAGGCAGAAAGCAGAGGATGGTAGTGGGGGATGGGAACTTTAGAAACCTAAGCCTGTTACCAGTGGGGTACCATAGGGCTCAGTGCTTGGACCAGTGTTGTTTAGTATCTTCATTAGAGACAAAGCGGATGAGATCAAAGGTAAAATCTGCCTAGTTGCAGATGACAGTAAGTTCTGTGAGAGAGTGGACACAGAGGAGGGGGAGGCAGGAGCTCGGGGAGGACCTGCTAGGCTGAGGAAGTGGTCGGGTATCTGGCAGTTGAGGTTCATTGCCAAGAAATGCAAGGTAATGCAGCTGGTGGCTAAGAATCCCAGGGCCAGTTACTGGTTGGGAGGGGTACGGGTATCCAGTTCCGATGAGGAAAAAGACCTAGGAATAATTATCACAAAGGACCTGAGGCACTCTGCGCATTGCCACAAAGCAGCAGCCAAAGCCAACAGGACATTAGGAATCATCACCAGAGGAATCGCCTCCAGGAAAGGGAAGTCATTCTGCTGTTGCTCTGGTCCTCGGTGAGACTGCACTTGGAGTACTTTGTGCAGTTCCGGTGTCCATATCTGAAAAAAGACATCAAATTATTGTAGGGATTGTAGGGTAGGGCAACTAAGATGATCCCGGGCCTGCATAGGACATTCCTTTTTGATGAGAGACTGAGGGAGCGCTGTATGTATTCCTGGAGGACAGAAGAGAACAGGAGGAGACTACAAGGTTAGAACAGATGGCATTTTCAATCTCGGGAAGAGGTCCACTAGGGGCACAGTCTTAAATTGGGGGATTCAAAAGGAAATGAGAAGGCACTTTTTTCACAGAAAGAGAGGTGTCCAAGTGGAACTAACTGCCAGAAGAGGTGGTATCATCGACAACAGTGGACAGCTTTAAAGGGGATGGGACAGGGTGAAAGGGAGAGTCGATAACAAGTGGGAAGATGGGTAGGGGATGGGAGGGGTGGAAGGTAGACTCCATGGGGAAAAGGGAGGGGCAGGGGCAGCTCCAGTAAATGAATCTGGGAGTTGCACACTTGAGCAGATTGGATACACCGAAATGGCCTGTTTTTGCTGCCATTTTTGTATGCTCATAATTGATGGACTGAGTATGAAATAATCACGGAATGAAAATAGCAGTGGATGGGAGACGCGCCCCGTCTTAGAATGTACTTTGACTAACAGATCTCTTCCTGCTGAGAACAAGATAGTTACATCAAAAGAGAGAACTGGACATCCTGGGCTCTCTTACCCTTAACATTACATTTAGCAGTAAATAATCGACCGGGCTAGTGGAGGGGGACACACTGGCCCAGTTCATGCACTTATTGAAGTGTTGTCTTCTCCAATACAAGCCAGTAGGGGACAGTTCTTCATTGCCCTGATACAGCATATATCAGCACTGGCTGGAGGGCTGCTGTAAATGTCTGACTCTGGTACAGTATACGTTTACAGAGTAGCTACTTTTAGACATAAGAACGCCTGAGTAACAAAAATAGAGGTTTGGATATCCTATGAACACTAGAAATTTGCTTATCCATTAATCCTTAAAATGTATTTGCTTTGCTTAGAGCAATTATTTTCAAGTAATGATGAGAATGAAAGAAAAACAGCACTTTATAAAAAAAACTTCACCGAAAAGATAACCTCCTGATTAGCTGTTTTCCTTCTCAGTTTTTTTTTTTTTTTAATGACCACTTTTGTAGTGCAGATTATTTTAGAAGTCCCATAAGCAAGCATGATACATGGTCCCTAATATCATCTCAGGGTAGCACAGAGTGCTTTCGCTGCTTGCTATAGGCAAGATCTGGGTGGCACATAGTTGCATAAATTGAGCAGCGGGACCGCTCTGCCCTACCCTGAGATAGTGACAGGGAGTGCTAGTCTCCTTGGTTACAGAGATTAAAAAATAAATAAAAGGCACTGCAAAAGAACTTGGTTAATAAAAACCTGGGGGTGGCTGAGCCTATGGGGGGAGAGTTTTTTGAACATATGTGGTGCTTTCAGTTAAGAAAACTGGGACCTTGGCATCATTTCTAAGCCAGTACTGAGATTTTCTTGGGGACCACAAAGAGGATGGGCTCATATTTTGTTTTTTGTTTTTTTTTTCATTCCGTGGGTCTTTACATGACAACCCTCATGGAAGATCAACCATAAGGAAAAAAAAAATGTTCTGGACTAGATATTCAAAACATTTGCACATGCAATTTGATTGGTCCTGCACATTTTCAAAACACTTTCCCCGAGTTTGATAGTTTTGAATTCTGGCGGAGTTCCTAGAAATTCTGGGCTGGCATTTCTCCCATGCATGTGTTACAAGGATTTGCAGGAGCAACCTTGTATTGAATAGCTGGCTCTCAGCATTTCACGGGGAGGTGGATGACGCCATGACAAACTCTGTCCTCACTGGTCCCTGGGTTGGCAAACTGGAGTCTGGGCTCAAACTGTGGTTTCCCCACTAGCTGTGCATGAAGCTTCTGTAAAATTGGTGGCATTGAACTCCACTTCAGTAGAACTGAAGAGGTCAGTAATTCTCTTACAAAGCAGTTATTCTTAAAGTGTCTGTGATACCTTTGGGAAAAGTTGAGAAATTATATACAGAGTTCTAGTGTCATTCCTATTCTTCCTGTTTTTAACTTCCCTATATTCTGTTACTAAGGAAATTTCTACAGAAACAGGATCCTTGTCCTTCTGACTAAATCTGCCGCTTCTGCTAGTCTGCACATGATATTGTAGTCTCTTGCATGTGATTATCATTTCCATGGCAACTGATTGTGAATCAGAAACCGAGGATTATGACATCACATGTAGACAGGCAGAGGGAGCAAATGAGGTCTGAGAGGCAAGGGTCCTATTGTTAAGCAGCTGTCATTAGTGAGAAAGTAAAGCAGGGAAGCTTGATATTGAATATATGTGGGATTTATGCTGAATTGTGTGCAACTTCTAATTTTAAAAGTGTGCCAGAGATGTCATCTGCTCTTTAAACATAAAGGCATGACCAGGGGTTCGATTACTATCAGTTAGTCTGAGCCGGGTTGGGAGGGGAGGAGGTTATGAGGCACGAGATGCTGCCAAGTGTCTTATGCGCCATGGGTTATGAGTAGCAAAAGCAACCCAACCCCCGGTGCACCTTAATGCTATTATTTAAACTAAAATGTTTTCTAGTCAAAACTCTTTATTCTATTGCACGTGAGGGTTTTGAGTCATTAACCCTTTCAGAATATTGCGAGACAATAAAAATGCTCTCTTTTCGCCCATATAAGCATTATGGCATGATGGGGATTGGATTACAGTCATACTACTATACTAACATACTAAAAGCCAGCAGAATGGGCCTGATGGTCTGTTGTCGTCTGCTCGGTAGCCAGCCTCCTAATGGGTGCTCACTTTTCCAACCCCCCCCAGCCCCAGAGAGGGTCATCTTCAGCTTCAGTTTTCCCTTGTACCTGTCCCACCCCTTCTTGAAGCCCTCCACTGTGCCTCTTCCACCAGACTCCCGGCAGTGCATTCCATGGCTCCACCACCCTCTCAGTGAAGTAATGACCTTGCATTCTCTGTAATTCCCCCAGCTTCCATTCATGCCCCTGGTTGTTCCCCTTAGTCGAACATCTCTTTGGCTCCGCCCTTGTTTATTCCTTTTACATATTTGAAGACCCCTATCATGTATCCCTGTCTCTCCTATCCTCCAGAGAGTACAGCACCAGTCTGTTTATAGTCTGTTAATATAATTCTTGTGGGGTCATGGGACATAGCTAACGGTCTTGCTCCCCAAGGGTTAGGTTACCAAAGATAACCCAGTCCCCTAGAGTGAGTGCTTTAATCTTTTTTTTTTGGTAACCAGATGGGTGCACTAATATCAGGGGCTGTTTTCAGGCATGACCTAGGCCATTATGATGGTACAACAAAGGTAATGGAAATGAACGTATGTGTCAAGATATGCTAGATTGTTACAATACAGTTAATACATAAATCGGTTCAGTACCGGGGGAATAAACAGTAGCTCATGAGAGGGCCATTGTTTCCTTTGTGTGTGGGTTTTTTTTTTTTTTGTGTGTGTGTGTCTCCATACAGCTGTTTTGGCTCCCTGATCACTGCCTGTGCCTTCTGTCAGTCAGGCTCTTATGCCAGTAACCTCCCAGCCCTGATCTTCTCCCCCCCACCCACTGTCAGAGCCAGTGGAAAGTCACATGATGTGGGGCCCAAGAGGACCAGTGGCCGTCACGCAAGCGGCTGGGAGACATGGGGATTTTCTGCTTTTCTCCCCGGTCCCTTATTTATGTATTTAAAGTTGATAACCAGGAAAGGCATGCAGAGCCAAGGCTCAATTCCAGGTGTGACCTGGAGGAAGGGGTTAACAGGACAAAAACAATAGCTTACAATTCAATCACATGAATGTTAAAAAGAACAGACAGGGAACATAATACAGTAAATACTGTGCAGTATATACATGAACAAGATGAAGCAACAAAGCCATGTCTACTTACGAAATTTACAGGATAACTTATTTGATGGAGGTGGTGAAGTAGCCATAAGGGAGGATTGACTGGGCAGGGAAGGTTAGGTGTTGAGTGGGGAAATATGGGAGGAGAGGGATGAGGGGAAACATCCGCAGGGCAGGGGAGGGATGAGCTGTATTTGCCGCTTTATGGCAGGGATTGAGGGGGATTCATGAAGTAGGAAAGGTTGCTGGTTCCAGAGGCTGGGGAGGCAGGCGGAGAAGGCTGAGACTCCGGTGGAAGAGAATCAGTGGGGGATTGAGAAGGTATGTGAGTGGCTGGACTTCCGAGAGTAGGAGGGACAGGGGCTGGTGAGGAGGAGGAGAGATATTGCAGGAGAAGGTTGAACCAGTATTTGGCAATGAACGTTAAGGAGTGACTGTATCTCCTGTGTGTTTGGGTGGGGGGTCAGAGAGGAGAGTGCAGTGAGTACACGGTGGGGAGTTAGTAGCAAAGCAGCAGAATGTGTTAAGAGTGGTGTCAAGGTGGGAGAGGGAGGTGGCAGAGGCCGAGGCGTAGATTATATCGCCATAGTCAAAAATAGGGAGTATGGTTTTATTACTAGGACTTGGTGCAGGTGCAAAGGAGTGGAGTTTTTGTTTCAATAAAGCACTACCAAGTTTGGGGCGAAGCTTGGTGCACGTAGTCTGTGCATTGAGAAGTCGAGCTGTTGATCTAACCATAGACCTAGGTATTTGGAAGATGTCACTGAGTCAAGGGTGGACCCATCCAAGGAGGAGTTAAGTGGGAGTTTAGCCAGCTTGTGGGGAGTCCCAGAGAGACATGGAGACAGTTTTTTTGGTGTTTACTTTAAGGCTGTTGTCTTGGAACCAGTGGAGGACCTGGTTTAAATCAGACTGGAGGGTAGAGAAAACCGTGTCGGGGGAGGGACCGGAGGCATAGATGATGGTGTCACCTGCGTAGAGGTGAACGTTTGTATGCAGATAAGCTTTGAGGTGGTCGTTAATGAATACCAAGAAGACAGTTGAACCTAGAATTGAGCCCTGGGGGACTCCCGCAAGGATGGGAAGGGGAGACAACATGGAGTTTCCCGCTAAGACAGACTGCAGTCTGCCATTGAGGTATGAGCTGAACACATTTTTGTGGCGGAAGCCAGGCCTGCCAAGTGGAGTTTTTGAAGGAGTGGGTGGGAGACTGAATCAAAGGCTTTGGCGAGGTCTATGAATATCACCATCATGATGTGGCCGCTGTCCACGGGAGACAGTATGATGTTTGTGATGCAGAGTAGGGAGGAAATCGTAGAATGGTTTCTGCAGAATCCAGAACGGTAGTTGGAGAAGAAGTTTGAGGAGAAAAGGAAGTCGGACAGTCTAACCAGAACTAGGGACTCCTGTAGCTTGGTGAGTGAGGGGTGGAGGGAGATGGGATAATAGTTGTTGGGGGAGGAAGAGTTCCCGCCTTTGGGGAGGGGGATAGTTGTTAGGGGAGGAAGAGTTCCCGCCTTTGGGGAGGTGGATTATTTTGGCCTGTTTCCATTGTGTGGAAACAGTGTTTTTGAAGAAGGAGGTTGAGGATGTGGGTGAGGGGGTAGATTATTTCGGGGCAGAGTGGCATAACAGTTTGGGGTGGAGACCGTTGAGGCTGGATTTTTTTATATTTAAAGAGTACAGGGCTTGGAGGAGCTCTGAGGGGAGATGGAAGGGAGGGAGGGAAGGTAAAACCTGTGGAGGGAGAGGGGGAGTAAGGAGGATGGGGTGTGTCGGGGAGCATGCACAAAGTGTCAAAAACTTGTTGCATATGGAAGCTACATCGATTGGGTCTGAGATGAGTGAATCACTGACTAAGGGAAGGGATGGTAGCTGGGAGGGAGGGGTTGAGGAGAGTTTTGATTGTTGTCCAGAAGGATGACAGGTTCGGGCAGGAAGAGTGGTACAACTTGAAGTATTCAGACTTAGCTAACCAGATGGCCTTGGTGCACCTGTTCTTGAGGGAGCGGTATTGGTGGATGTTGGAGATAGAATGGGAGGATTTGTAGAGACCAGGCACAGTTTTGAGCTTTGCATAGGGATAGAATGTCTGGTGAAATCCACGGAAGGTGGAGGTGTCTTACCTGGGAGGTGCGGAGAGGTGCATGAAAGTCCCAGATGTGAGTCAGGATGATGTAGAAGTGTTGGAGGGCCATGTTTGCATCTCTAGCTGAGAAGACAGGGGACAAGTCTGCTGAGTGGAGGTTTGAGCAAAGGGCGTCAGGGGAAAGGTTCCTGAGTGAGGGGTAGGTGAAGTATTTGGGTGGGGAGTGAGGGAGGTGTGTCTTCATGATACAGTAAGCGAAGCAGTTGTTGCTAATTACATCTGGTATGACTCTGGCTTCCGTGACTCGAAGGGGGTTGGAGGAGAGGATCCAGTCAAGTAGTGTATGGTTGGAGGAGCGGAGGTTGTAACGAGTAGGATCAGTGATTAGTTGAATGTAGTTAAGTGTTTCCATGGAGGGTTTTGTGTGAGTGGAGGAGAGGGAAAGCCAGTTGATGTTGAAGTCTCCCAACTTGAATAATTTGCTATTAGAGGAGAGGGAGGTGATTGTGTTAATGCATGAGATGAGGGTATCTGGGGCTATTTTGGGGGCAGCGTGTAAGACACTTTTGTAGATGGGAGCTGTGGACAGGAGAGTGGGGCGTGCAAGGAGGGTTTCATAAGATTTGTGGACCGTTTTTTGGTAGGAGATGGAGCAAGGGATGGTACTATGGACATTATAAGGCTACTCTGCCTCCTTTCTTTCCATGGTCCTGATGGTGGATAGTAGAACCTAGTAAGGCTATATAAGGGTCAGTGGTATGGAAGGAGAGCCAAGTTTCAGAGATGCAAAGAACGCTCAAAGAACATCCGGAGGACTCTGGGATAACCAGACTTTCAGTTGATTTTGGGAGGAGGCTACGTGTGTTGACATGGTAGGTGTGAAGGCCTTTATGGGGATGAGAGCTTGAGGAGGAGGAGATTGGGCCGGTGTTAAGCTCAACATCATCAGAGATTAATGGAAGGAGAAGGAGAAGAGAGGGTAGGAGGCATTTCCTGGTGGAGAAAGGAAGGAGAGTGGGTTGTGGGCTCTGCGGATGGCAAAGAGAGATAAGAAGGAGCGATGCTTCCAGAGGGGCACTGGGGGAAGTCTACAGTCCCTCCCACCTCCCTGAAGCTGGGTAGCGTCCCCCACCCCATCGAGCCTCGCACACACGCAGCACTGTCTCCTGCAAAGGAGGCAAGCTCTGCTGCCTACCACAGGGATCGCTGTGGTGGCAGAACCACAGCACCATCCCTCTCTGGCTAGAAGCACGGCAGCATGGGAGCACCACGCCAGCGCCTCAGCCGCCCGACCCAGCTCCTCAGTTTGTTCCCAAACCCAGGTTACTGGTGCAGAAGTGCCACGTGCTACTTGAGGGTCACTGGGCCAGCCCATGTTTCTTTTTTTTTTTTTATTAAATGAATATTTTTATAGCTAATCTTCTATTTTTCTAATTATTTTATTGTAAATTAATGTTTCCAACCATTACTCTAACCAGGTGTCGCAGTTGGCACTGTGCGCCAGCCAAATGATAAATGATTTTTGCATTAGGCTAGTCAGGTTTCCTTTAGTTAGTCCTTCTGGCCTGTACTGGAGAAGGTAACATTTCATTAGGAACACCAAATCAGTCAATTAATCAGACTTTATTTAACCAGGCATTTACATCGTTGAGCAAGCTCATTTGCAAGATGGTCCTGGACACACAGTAGAAATTCATTACGATAAATATCGTCATAAAATAACATAACATACAGAGAACATTCAGATTCAGTAAGTTACAGTTGCAAGTAATATCTAGCATTGTTGATTACTGGCTGTGTACATGCACACTCTGGCCCTTACGGTAGATTTGGGGGCTATTGTTAGGAGAAGGTGAAGAAGATGCAGGAGGGAGAAGGGAGAAAAAGGCAAGGAGTCGGTATAGACAGTAAAGTGACAGACACACAGGGTAGGTATGGGAACCCTGCTATGGAATGGACTCCCTGGAAGGTTTCCACAGGGGGGAAAAAAGGGAGCCAAGGGGGAGGGAAGTTATGCTAAGAGGAGGCCGGCCCCAGAGGGAATAGGTGTCCAACGTGGTTCACGAGCAGGGTGACTTCCATCTAAAAATCCAAAATTACCTGAAGCAGTCACACACGGTCTTCAGGCACTGGTAAAGCAACTATCTGAATACATGGGGCCTGGGCAGGTGGGAGCATTTGAGTACTTTCTGAGTGTTATTCCAGAGTGATGGGAGGAAAGAGCTGATGGCAGTTAAGCCAAGGCGTGTCCTCATCCTTGGTATGTTGAAGAGGACAAGAGTGGAGTTCCGTAGACTATGGGTACCAAAAGATTGTTCAAACAGGTTACCAATGTAGGTTGGGAGATTGTCTGAGAGCGCCCTGGAGAGCCAAATGAGGGCGTTTCTTTGCCTCCTCATGGAGAGGGATGGCCAATCCAATGCCTGATAAAGCAGGCCATGACGAGTCCACAAGGGCATATCAAGTATGACTGTCAAGGCACCATGGTAGAGTGCATCAAGCTTTTGGAGCGCATACTGTGGGCTGTGACTGTATAGAAAGACAGCATAGTCGAGCAGGGGCAGAAAGATTGTTTGGACCAGCCGTTTCCTAGTTTCGAAAGTGAGAAGACGTCTTATGTGGTAAAATATACCAAGACACTGTCTTAATTTTTTTGAAAGTTCACCTAGGTGGACACTAAAACTAAGCTTGTTATCCAGCCAGACTCCCAGATATTTGAATTTATCCACTATTTCCAGAGATTCACCAAGAAGGATGATAATCTGAGGGATACCAGGTGTCCCCAGATTGAGTGGGGGATGTGGAGAGATGATCATGGCTTTTGTTTTTTTTTGGCATTGAGCAGGAGCTTAAGGCTCAGTAGGTTATGCTGGAGCGTGAAAAAGTCCTGCTGTAACTCCTTGTGTGCAAGATCTAGAGAGGGGTTGGTTGTGTAAAGGACTGTATCATCTGCGAAGAGATGAACATTTCCAGCAAGAAGGCCAGAGTCAATGCTATTAATGTAGATAGCGAAGAGGATAAGCCCCAAGATAGATCCTTGCGGTACACCTTGGGGCAAGACTTTAAGTGGGGACAGTTTCCCCCCTGAGCTTTGATCTGTTGCCTTTGATTTGTGAGGTAACAATGGAACCATTTGACTGCGGCACGGTTTAGGCCAATGCAACTCAGCGAATCAGGATGGATGGAGTGATCAACCATGTCGAAGGCTTTGCTGAGGTCTAGGAAAAGTGCGTAGATGTGCTGTTTCCTGTCCTGAGCTGTTAGCCAATCGTTCTACACTTTTGCTAGAGCCGACACAGTACTGTGCTTTGGCCTGAACCTTGACTGGGCTGGGTTGAGGATATTTTCGCAGTTCAAGTAGTGCTTGAGTTGTGAGTTGAAGATTTTCTCAAGTAACTTAGACAGTACCGTAAGAAGAGAGATAGGCCTGTAGTTATTCAGGTCAGTGGGTTCCCCATATTTGAACAAGGAGATAATATGTGCAATTTTCCAACTGGATGGTAGTTCCTCTTCAGTAAGTAAGCTATTAAATAGATGAACGATTGGTAGTCAGATAATGGTATCCTGCTTTTAAGAAGATGGGTTCTAGGAAGTCTGCAACGGCACTCTCTTTTTGTGTCCAGTGAAAGAAGAAGGTCCTCCACCTGTTTGTATGAGACTGGTTGGAATTCAAAGGGGGGGTTGGTCAGTCTTGGGAACAGGAGTGGGGCTAATACCTGCACTGGCGGCACTTGAGGCTTTTAATCTAAGTGGAGAGACCTCAAAAGCGAGGCCTGCCGTTGCAAAGTGGTTATTGAGCTGATTGAGTATCTTGGACCTGTCTGTGTAAGAGTTGTTGTTCACCACAATTTTAGCCGGGATTGGTGTGGCAGTGGAGTGACCTTCGATCTCTCTCAAGATTTGCCAAAACTTGGCAGAGCAATTTTTGTTTTCCTCTAGGGTGGACTGAAAGAACCGTGATTTTTCTGTCCTTACCATCTTTGTGCAGATGTTCCTGGCTACCCGGAAAGCAAGCCAGTCTGATTCTGACTGTGACTTCCTTGCCCTTTTCCATAATATATCTCTGAACCACAAGGCCCTCTTCAGGGACGGGCTAAACCAGTCTGGTGTCCATTATCTGGATTTGACCTTGTTTGGGGAGCATGTTTATTGATCATCCTTAATAGCAAATCCTGGAAGATACCGAACGCTTCTGTCACAGAGGGTGCTAGATAGAAGCTCTGCCAAAAAATATTTCTTAGATCTGTCAGAAACGCAGGAAGGCAGAAGTGTTTTTTCGGCCCCGCTTTAGTTTGAAGGTAGAAGTGGAAGGGATGTGTGGGGAGCACCTAACACATGCAACCGTGCAGTGATCGCTTAAGTCATTATGGAAAACCCATGTAACATAGAAACACAGAATTTATTGGCAGATAAGGACCACTTGGCCCACCCAGTCTGCCCATTTCCCTACCTAATGGATAAGCTGCAGATCCTAGTTAACCAGTAGCCTACTTTTTCCTACCCCCAACCCCTAGAATTACCTTATGACTGTCCCATGCATGCTTGAATTCCACCACTGTTTTTGACTCCACAACCTCCTCTGGAAGGCCGCTCCATGCATCCACAACCCTCTCTGTGAAAAAATACTTCTTACATTACCTCTGGAGCCACTTCCATCTTCAAATTGTGCCCCCTTGTTCTTGCACCTCTTTTCTGAAAGATGCTACCCTCTTGGACTTTGTTGATTCCCTTGAGGTACTTGAAAGTTTCAGTTATGTCCCCCTTTCTCGAGGCTACATATTAAGCTCCTTAAGTCTCTCTTCATATGTCTTCCGGTGCAGACCCTGCACCATTTTAGTTGCCCTCCCCTGGACAGCTTCCATCCTGTCTATGTCTTTGCAGAGATTGGGTCTCCAGAACTGCACATAGTACTCCAGATGGGGTCTCACCAGCTGTCTGTACAGAGGGATAACAACTTCCTGTTTTCTACAGGTGATGCCTCTCCCTGTGCATCCCAGTATCCCCTCAGCCCTCCTTACTGCCCTCTCACATTGCTTGCCCACCTTTAGGTCATCTGATATGACTACCCACAGGTCCCTTTCCATTTTTGTTGTTGTTAGTATCTCACCCCCCATGGTGTACTTTTCCCCTGGGTTTTTTTTTCCCAGGTGCATTACCTTGCACTTCTTAGTATTGAATCTAAGCTGCCGTGACATTTGACCGTTCCTCTAACCTTGCCAAGTCCCTTCTCATCCTTTCCACCCCACCTTGTGCAGATGATATTGTGTGGCTTGTTGACAAGCATAATTTCCAGTAGAGAGCAACGTTCAGGGTTCTTTTTGTTAGGTCGGGTGACCTCAGGAGTAATCTGGGAAAGCCCATGGTCATCACAGAACTCCTTAAGCCTGTTAGTGCAAGCGTCATTCCAGTTGAGGTTAAGGTCTCCCATTATAACGCATTCATTGTTCATTTGTTCCAGGAGGGAATGAAGGTGAGGCAGTATACCCAGGCCAGTGGCAGGCAGCCTGTATAGCAAGCAGCTACCAGCAGGGCTACTCCAGGTGATAACATTAGCTTCAGGGCAAGGCATTCAAATTCTTTAGGGATTGATGTATGGACAAGGTGGGTGGTAAGGAATTTATCCTTCAAGTATATGGCAACACCACCACCTCAGGTCGGCCCATCACATCTGTCCAGCTGGGCCCCTGGAAAAATCTGTGCATCCACTGGATTTTCCCAGTCACTAGCCCTGCTGTCTAGTAGTTAGTTGCAAAACTTAATTTTGACCTTTGCTAAGTCTAACCCTTTGCAAAGTGTTGTCAGCCAGTCCGAATGCCCCATTTCCAACCATTTGTGTTATAATGAAAACAGACATATGTCTTTTCAGTGGGTCCGCCAGGTTACCAAATGAATATAAAACAAAAATAATGAGCATTGATTCAGGTGGCTTCCTCATAATGTATTTTTGTTGAGTTGTCTTGAGGGTTTGAACCCTAGTGCAGTCCGAAATGCGAGACTGCGAACGGTTGAGTTGTTTAACCTTGGGGTAAGGTTCTGGTTCTTGTGGAACTCTCTAAGGAGGAAAGCTTTCTCCTACAGTTCTTATAGAGCACAGTTGCTGCTGGCAGATTCTCAAAACTGTTATTTACTTCGGGGGAGCACGCTGTTGCACAAGTTCATCTCGTTAGTTATTTATGGGCCCCCTGTCCTCCAAAAATTGTCGTCTTCTGACTTTAAAGTGACCTTCTTGAAGCTGCTTGTGTGCTGGTGCATTTTAGTATGAGACAATAAATAGTTACATCATGTGATGCTCAAGTACACAGAGTCTTGAAACAAAGCCCTTTTTATGGTAACACAGTGCAAGCATTGGGTTAGAGGCACAAACGCTGACCTCAGAATTGATTTAAAGTAGCAGGACAATGAAGATAACATAAAACTGACTTCAGACATTTTGTAGGTTTAGTTAACTATATAGTCTTTCTGTTCTGCTGCTAGTAAAATGCCTTCTGCTTCAGGTTATTCGAGCAAGGCTGTACCCTTTGTTGTTTTTAGCCCCCACTTCCTTCTGTACTTGTGTCATTGACGTCTGCCTAGGATGTTAAGTTTGTGTCCCTAATAGGTTACTAGGTCATTGTGTCAGGGGAAGCTTGTTTCGGATGTTAGTCAGTCGCTGCCCCGGCTGACTTTCATCTAACATAGTAGTTCTGGCAAAGGAGTAGAAAGAACAGAAAAATAACAAAATTAAAGAGTGGTATAAAAGAAAACATCCTTTTACATAAAAAGAATTCCATGTATGGCACTATTTCTAGAACAGTAAATAAAGACTATCTACTTTTTTTTTTTTTTAAACCACAAAATGATTATGTTGCACTGTGGCTTCTGAACACTTTAGGACTGGTGATTAAGCTGCGATTTAGCTGACAAGCTCATTAGTTCGTTACTGTATATACAAGGACGTAACGAGCTACCCACTTCTTGTCCATTCTCTTAAAGAGATAATAAAGGGGGAAAGACACAGATTAATGATTAGTACATTTCAGGAGCTAGAACCGTAGGGCTGCAAAGTTGTTTTGCAACAGGTTTAGGGAAAAAAATGAAAAAGATCAGAGTATGCACACCACCCCATGGTTATTTTTTTATCATTGCTGGGGAGCAGTCTCCCCCCCCACCCCAAACACCAGATTACTGTCTTTATGCTGGCTGTTAGATGCATAGGCAAAAGAGGACTTAAAGGAAAGTCTCAGGCCTCGAAATCTACTTCCTCTGTTTATTAGGTGCCGCTTTTTTCATGCTGGAGTAGTTTATTCATACAGCCACGTTCAGCAGTAGTGGCGCGGTGCGCCCATCAATCGGGCGCGGCGCCGCATCGCGCGCTCAACACAAAATGCATTGAAGCACACGGTGCGCGCCACACCTTACAGTTGATGGAGCACCCCAGCGCCTGCTATACTCTGGGCAGTGAACTTTTGTAATTAAATTAAACTACTTTGCAGTGAAGAAAAGGCGCTTTTCTGAAAGCTAAACTAGGGTAAGTTTTGCAGGGTGGGAGCCCCTGCAAAGTACTGCTTTCCTTTAACATAGCAGCTAGAGAAAGCAGGATTCAACATTGGATGGAACTAAAAACAGGCGTACGTAGTTTCAGACAAATTTATTGAATTGCCTTATACAGATATACAGATAATCCTGCTGAATTAAGAAAACGGCAGAACAGGTGAACAGTGGTTCGAGAAGCTGCCAAAAAAGCTGATTTAAAAAAAAAAAAAAAAATAATTTGGATTTTAATTTTGGAACGTGTATTACTTGTGGCGCTATGCTGTGAACATTTAGATTCTGAACAAAACATTATTCAGAAACAGTTCAAAATTAAGGAATGCTGTAAACTGTTGGGGAATACAATGTCTTCCATAGATCTTGCGTAAACTCTAGTGACACGAGGTCTCCATTTCCATGGCAGCATTGGATGTCATGGCTGCTTGAACTATTTTGGCAGTTACAAACTCTGTTCTGATGATCATCAGAGATTTTTCTCTCACTTTATTACTAGATTTAGTATTTTGTGTTTAGTCTGTGTATTTTCTCTACTTTTTTTTTTAATGTGATGGTGTCCATTCTCACAGCCGCAGCTGGAAGCGATCGCAGCCATGCGGCTGTGAAGACGGAGCTCACGCTTACAGACTCTGAGGCAGCGTGTGTTTGCCGTAATAACCGGCCAGTTATTATGGGGAAATAATACACTGGTTGAGCCCATAGAAAAAAATGCTCACCAGTTATTATAAAACAATATTATACAATGCACAAATGAAATAAAAACAGGGTCGCACCTGGAAACAAGCCTCTGTTCAGTGTGCCTTTCATGGTTAACAGTTTTTTAAAGAAATAAAATGCACCATAGTAAGGAGAAATTAAATGACATTAGCAGTGATTCATGTAAATGTGAAGGGACTAAGTAGTACAGTGAATTTAGAGACAGAAGTAAATGGGTGATGCATTAAGTAGTTCTGTTAGTACACTTCAGGAGCAAGAGACAGTTTTACTTCCCTTTGCTATCTACATCTAAGTGCAAACTATGAATTCTTCCCCCTCCTTTGTCTTCGAATCAAAGGGCATTCTTTGGGCATGAATGTGTAGTTCCAGTACAGTCGCCATGAAAACCAACTATACTGTTCATCAATAGAGGTCACATGGTTTCAGAAATTAGGTCAGCTGGTATTCTCCTGCGGGGTGCCTTGCGAAAGAGTAGCAGTTACTTCATCTGTGGGACCAGTAATACCTGTAATACTGCAAGAGGCAAAGATGGAAGCAAAATAATATGCTTCTGCAAGCCTGAACGCTGCCACTTCCTCTCATATCATTTCTCCATAAACAAGGGAGAAATTTAATTTTAAGAACTTAGTGTACTTTTCCAGAGTATTGTTGCAGCCGTGTAAGAGAGTGAAGCAATGAAGTAGCTGGGAAACGGGCCTTAATTGCATCTCCTGGTGCCTCTCCATGAAATTGATAGGGTGGCATTAGCTACAGTACCGTGTACTGACATGTTGAATATGGGCTTTGTAGTGAGAGCACTGCCCTGAAGTCCTTCTAATTAATTTATGATTTAAAAAAAATGTATTCTACTCGTGGTCTATGAAAGTGCATTGAGAGTAGAACAAGTATTGTCATTCTGCAGTCGACAGCCTCTGGTGTGTTACTACTGTCTCACTATTATCATTCTTGAGCAAGTATTGATGTCCAGACAGGTAGTTAGGTAGAGTTGAGTGGTGGTACAATAACAGTAAGATATTTCACATTTATGCAGGCAGACTATGCATTATTAGACCTAGCCTTTGAAACATCTGTGCAACCAGAGAGAAGATGGGGGGTTGGGGCCCTACGAGTATTTTTTTTTTTCTGCACAAGCCTATGATGGCAGTGTTTCTTTGCTATTATCAAGATAAATTGACTCCTGTTGCAGCTCTTGAACAGGGCATTTAAAGAGCAGCTTCGTAGTTCTGTACTGCTGCCCCCCTCCCCAACATATAATAAAGCAAACTCGTCCCCACGTGGACTACAGTAGAATTTTCATGTATTTCTGCACGTAGTAAAAATACCAAGTGATTGTAATTTGCTCTGTGGAGCTAGAAGGCAAAACGCTAACACTTCCTGACTGTGAGACATGCCCCCATGCTTGCACGTTTTGTGATGTCAGTAAATGGAGAGCGCGGGACCACGCTTCATAGAATAGAATAGAATAGGAATGTTTAACTGTTTTTTTATTAGAATTTAGAGTTCCGGTTATAAGAAATCAAGACCACTGCTCAACTAACAAGGTCCTTGTTGTCGAGCAGTTTCCTCGAATTGTCATAATCAGAACTCTAAATTATAATAAAAAAAAGCAGGTACAAAATATTCCTATTCTCTATGGAGTGTGCCTCCGCGCTCTCGATTTACTGACATTACAAAATGTGCGAGCACGGGGTCATGTCTCGCAGTCAGGAATATGAAAATTTCTACTGCATTCCACTTGGGACTGGGTAAAGTTTAGTATATGTTTTTTTGGGGGGAGGGGGCTGCAGTTGGAAACTGCTGTTTATCCTTTTGTGATTCTTAACTCTTGAATCCAGTGACAATATTAATATTAATTTTACGGGCCATGTGTCAAATGTCACATTCCACAGGTGACAAATTATTATTTATTCATGTATGTATGTAAGTAAGTAAATAAGTAGGGCTTTATTTATATTTTGGCACCCAATCCTGGAGGTTCTGGATGCCATTACAGATAAGAGCATGGTTAAAGCAGCACAATTTCATCAGTAAAACAATAACTTCTATAAAATCAAATTTAAAAGCTATCAGCGAACGGCTTGTTAAAAAGGTAGGTCTTCAGGCCCCCTGTAAATGCCTCCACCGTGGGGGCCTCTCTCAAGGATTTTGACAGTGAGTTCCAGAAGGCCAGGCCGGCCACCTCAAAGGAACAATCCCCCTGAGGTTCTCAGCCTGGCCCTCGGAACCACCAGGAAGCCCTTGGTGGAGGAGTGGAGGGAACTTACTGGGGTGACTGGAGTAAGAAGGTCAGAAAGGTAACCAGGTCTCAGGCTGTATAGGGCTTATAGGTGAGCAGGCCCACCTTGAAGATGATCCTCCACCTGACAGGCAGCCAGTGCAGATCACGCAGCACCGAGGTCACATGGCAGGGCCTTGGAAGGCCCATCAGTAGTCTGGTTACCGTGTTCTGCACTAGTTGCAGTTGGCGGAGGATCCCTTCATTGACCCCGGAGTAGAGAGCATTACAGTAGTCCAGCCTGGAAGTCACAAAGGCACGTGCCAGTGATGGCAAGTCTTCTGGCAGAATCAAGTGTTTAATTTGGGCGACATTCCTTAAATGGTAGAACTCACTTTTGACAACAGATGACATCTGGGCTTCCAGGGTCAGCCTGTTGTCAAGGATGACATCCAAATTTCTCACCTTGGGGGAAGCCATCAACGGAGTGGACCCTAGGACCAGCCCGGTTACCACTCTGGAGGCTTCCCCATCATGCCATTGATCAAGTTCAATCACTAGCATTTCCTTCTTGTCAGGGTTCGGACTCGGTCAATTTGAGGACATCCAGTCTTGAATCTCATCCAGACATTTAAGCAGTTCAGCAGCACATTCAGCTCCAGTGGCAAATGACATATACAGCTGGGTATCATCTGCATAGCAGTGAAAACCCAGACTGTATTGTCTAATGAGCTCTCCCAGGGGCAGCATGTACACCGTGAACAACATCGGCATAAGGATTGAGCCTTGAGGCACTTCACACGGCAGGGGCTTCAAGGAGGAGGAGAAATTCCCAATCGCCACTCGTTACCTCCTGTTGGAGAGAGACGACCCAAACCTTTTGATGACTATTCCAGAAGAGTCCACAATACACTCTAAGGTGATCCAATTGGGTTCCACCACCGGAATGCGCCTGGTCATTAGGGCGGTAAGTCCCGATTTTTATTGTCCCATCTTTTGCCCATGCCTCCCCATTCTAATTATTCTAACTCGGGGGGGGGGGGGCTGACCTCGGGAGTGGATGGTGAACTTCCTCTTGTGGCACCCTAATGACAGGCACATTCCGACGGGCGTCCTGATGGCGAGAAGGAATCCAATAGCACAATGTGGTCCACGGTGTCAAACGCTGATGAGAGATCGAGGAGGACGTGAATTGACTGTTCTTCTCTATCCTCGCCCTGAGGAGGTCATTTTGCACCCAAACTAGTGCTGTCTCTGTGCTATGCCTAGCTCTGAAACTGGACTGGAAAGGCTCATAGATGTCAAAGGCCGAGAGGTGTGCCTCTCGCTGCAGAGCCACTACTTTCTCAACAACCTTCCCTAAAAAATGGGAGGGTGGAGATAGGTCTATAATTTGCCAGGACATCAGGATTGAGTGATGGTTTCTTCAACACCTCCTTCAGGATGTCAGGGGAAGTACCCCTCTGAGAGTGAGCACGGTATTATCCTGGCGAACACTGGATCAATGGCCTCAACTCCTTCCACTAGGAGACTAGTCAAGCCAGGTCCAGTTCACAGCATGTGGGCTGCAGCTTCCAAATCACCCTACCAATCTCAGCCATCTCAACTGGCCGAGACTCCCCCCAGGCAATAGGAGTGCCTCTGCTTGGACCAGGCCGACCACTGCGGGACAGATTTTGGCCCATTGGGAGATCCCAGCCTGGATGGAGGAAGGACACCCTTTCTGAGAAGAACAGAGCAAAAACTTTGCACAGCACGATTGAAAATGCTCTTTTTGGCTGTAGACAAACTGGACGCAACAGTCTGTCTACAGTCCGAAATAGCTGAGCTGGTGTGTTCTTCCCAGCAGCAATCTCTTTGGACAGCAACTCTACCTTCTTACGGTTGAGTGACTGCTGATAATCATTATAATTATTTCTCCGGGCCAGTCTGTCCCCCATGGACCGGGTCCTCTGCCAGCAACACTCCAACTTCTGACCCTTAGTCTTCATTTCCTTGAGAGCCCCATCAAACCATGGGGGGTCTCAAGCAAGAAGACATGTATACGGACTGGTGCAGTGGCATCGAATGCCTTGGTAATGGCCCCATTGTAGGCAGTCACCACCTTACCTGTGCCAGTCGCACATGCAGCACTCATGCCAGAAAAGTCTACTACTGCCAAGAGTCCCTCTGGGGGTGGTCCCCTTAAAGGGCAGTAGCGGACCATCTCAGTGGGGGGGGGACTATCGGAAGGGGGAAGCCAAACCGGAACTCCACTGTGCAGTGATCGGACCAAACAACTCTATCAATCTTGATATCAGTCATATCATGCCCCAGTGAGACTACCAAGTCCAAGCTGTGGCCGTGTATGTATGTGTTTATGATTTTGCATGCCAGAGTGACCACACATAGGTAGGTGCCCAGTTTTCATGATGGTCTCGGAGTGAAGGGGGAGATGAAGAACATACAAGGGGAACACCACTGGGGCCATTTTCATCAGTCTGACCAAAGCTTTTGATTCGGCATCCCACTGTCTTCTCCTGGGTAAGTAGAACACTGCTGACCTTTAGCCTCTGCTGTTGACTGGTTCCAGTCCTATCTCACGGGCCATCAACAGCTGGTACAGGTAGGAGGCGCACTCTCCCCACCACTTACTATCCAGGCCGGGGGCCCACAGGACTTCATCCTGGGTCCAGTCCTCTTCTTGATTTTCCTCAGTGACCTCCCTCTTTTGCCTGTGCCAACTTCATGTATGCAGATGACGCAGTTCTCTACACCTCAGGTCCCATAACAGCTTCTGTGGAAGTCTCACTCCAGCATGACTTCACGGTGTTCTTTGCTGGTTTCAGGCCAACCAGCTAAGGGTCGGCAGCAAAAAAACTTTGTCTGCGACCTTTGTCAGAAATTGGTCCGGCTCACCTCCCTCACCGTTTTTTCCATGATAGGTAGCTCCCTGATTGAGGTTCTCCCAACCTTCAAGTACCTTGGTGTGTGGTCAGATAGTAGGATTGACTTCTCTGCTCATATCGATGCTATCCATGCCAGACTCTGCCCCAGACTCTGTGCCCTATACCACAGTAAGGATTTGTGACCAACTTCCACTGGTCTGCTGGGAGTTGGTCACAAAAAATGATTCTCCCAGTCTTCGACTTTGCGGATGTTGTCTATGACACTGGCCTGTGTACTTCCCTGGCAGACTGGACACCCTCTGCAATGTCTTGTACCGCTTTGCTACAAAATCTCCCTCTCACACCCTCTTTATTTCTCCCTATCCATCCTGCCACTCCGCACATGTCCCCAGCTTCGCTCTAAATACCGATTTGGGTCCCGACCCTCCTACTTATCAATCTCATCTCCCCCATCCCCTCCTGCTCCTTGCACTCAAGGGACCCACACATTTTCTCCCTTCCCCACCAAAACTTCTCAGCTGGAAAATTTGCTTTCTTATACCATCTCCCCTTCCTTGGGAATCAGCTACCCCCCTCCATCCTTCTCTCTCTCCCCCTATTCTTCCCTCCCTTGGACGCCAACTAAAACTTCTCCCTCCTCCCTCTTGTTCCTGCTAACCCTCTTACTGAACCCTTCCTTACTGCATTTTTTTTTGGTGTTACTGTCTCAACTGCTGTTTGTCTAATGCACTTTGTATCATTGCTGTAATTCATTATTAGTGACCTGTTTGTATTTCTTTGTAAATGTGTTTTTCTCCATCCCATTCTTCTGGGGCACACCTGGAAATGAGTCTTAGTTCAGTGTGCCTCTCCCATTCACCAGTTTTCAAATAAATAAATGACCACCAGAGAACCGAACATGCGGTGGTACAGCAAGTCGGGGTGCTCAGCCAGACAAAATGGGCTTCCTGAGGAAGAGGCGTTGGCCTTCAAGCACTGGGGTAACTTGAGCTTTTGAACTAATGTACTTTGTAATTTTGTTAGATTTGTACTAAAGCAATAAAATAATTACATTTTAATCCCTGTCTGAGTGCTGTTTGGACAAATAAAGCAGCAGGTGTTTAACATTTGTAGTTTGGCCACTATTGCAGTAGCTGATATACCGTTTGTTAAACAACCAAATCAATTCTGATAGCTGCAGTATGTACAGATTTACAGTTCTGCATTTGTGTAACATATTTACAGTTCTATACAGCATATGATTCAGGAGGGTAGAGATCAAGGATATTGGGCTAGGTAGTTGGAGGGTCAGGTGGATGGGGAAGTTGTGCAAGTTTGTATTGAGGTAGGTGAACATGGCACATTTGAATGAGGCTATGCTGTTAGCTTCTTCTTTAATGTTGCTGTGGAGGGTATTCCAGGTGGTTGGGGGGGTTATCTCAGCAGCCTTCATCCTCATGGCCTTGCGATTGGGTACATGGAAAAGATCCCTATCCTGTGACCTGAGCAAGTAGGACTGAGCTGACCCGAGCAGAATGGCACGAATGAATGTCAGTTATTGTTCATGTATATACTTGTATATTGTGGTTGACCACCTGATATCGAGTCTCTTTTCTGGTTATAGGAGGCCATGGTTGTTATTGAAAGCAAAGAAAGATGGGTTCTGTTATCACAACCCAGAGTAAATCTGTACGCAGTGTTACATGCAGTTGTGATTTTGTGCCCCGAGGAGGCTGAGATCACTCGGTTTATTGCAGAGCTGTACCCCAGGGCTGGTAGTGATGACTGCTTAAGTATTAGATTGAAAGCAGCAGTTTGGGACATTATAGAGCACACCACATTTTTGGTGGGTCATTGTGGAGATTCTAGTGATTGTATTCAGAATAGTTTAGTTCCAGGTCAACTCAAAGGCCCAGGTACTCGAAGGGTTGCACAGCATCAAACGGGGAGCTGAAGAGAGGTAGGATTTATAAAGCATGGTTTTACTATGGAATGCCATGCCATTAGGTTTGTTGTTGTTTATGAGAAGTTTTAGTTTGTGCATCCCGATCAGTGTTTTGCTCAAGACAGATTGAAGGTTGCTCTTTGAGATTGCTAGTGGTTCCAGACTGTAGGTAGATAATGGTGTTCCTGACTTAGTTGGCTATGATTAGTGCATACCAATGGAAGGCTGTTTAGAAAGACTGGATAACAGAGGTCCAGGAATGTAGCCCTGTGTGACGGAGTCTGAGGGAGACTGATGGGAAGGAGGTTGTGGTCCTCGGTCTCAAAGGCCATAGTGAGATGGAGAAGGCTACAACGGTGTGACAGACAGTCACTGGCAGTTACTAGGTTCATCACTTTTAAAGGTGTACTTCAATTGGAAACCAGATTGTGCTTTAAAAGTGAATAATGTATGTTTGTGTTGAACAACGTGTTGCAATATCATCAGCTTTTCAAGCAGTTTACTTAGTACAGGCAGAAGTAAAGCTGGCACAATAGTTATTTTTTTGGGAGGGGTCTGATTTCAGTAGGGTGGCAAGTATGGCAACCATTCCTCCGAATCTGTCCTGTGTGGAGGGAGAGGATGAAGAAACATCGTGCATGTGTGTCTGTGTAGGGGTGCGGTGGGTGGGAGGGAGCAAGGGAGGCAGGGCCCAGTTTCTTTGGGATTGCTCTGTTCAATTCCATTAGCAATTATAGCATGTCTAGGTATTTTGACCTATGCAAGGGGGGGAAGATTAGGGGTTTGTGGTGTGGTTAGATGGGAGGCTGTTTCAAAGTGATGGTGCCTGTTATGAGAGGAGAGATGTGGCAGGAAGATGGGTTGAGGTTCGGAAAATGCTTGTTGCCTTTACCTGCAGTTAGGGTGCCACTAAAAATTAGGTTTGATGGAGACCGAGATTGGTCTTTGCCTAATAGGAGTTGATACCTGTCCACAAGTTCCTTGGTTTGTTCATCTCCCAGTTGTGTAGAATTAAGCATCTCCTTCTGTTTCTCTCTCCTACCATTGTAAGTGGAAGTAATGGGTTAAAGCCACATGTGATCTTCTAAATTTCCCCAGTTGAGAATTTTCAGCTAGCTTTTATTAAGCAGTTAGGATTTGGCTACTGTCTGTAACCCATTTAAAAAGGCTATTACTATCATTCCTGCTGATTGTGATGGTTTAGTGATCTTTAGCTCTGCAGAGCGCTGTGGTGCTGGAGTACTGCAGACAGTGACCACACTAGGGAGATATACTTGTATCATTTAATAGTGTGTCCTTCCTCTTGCAGTCAAAGTATGCTTGTGAGGTACGGTTTTTAAAATGTTCATCTGTTGAAAAAAAAATTCAAACTAGTACAAATGTTTTGCTTGTATAATGTTTTGTAAAAATGTTATTTGGATAATTCAAAATGCTATTGAGAGCTTCTGCAAGAAAGCTTTTTTTTTTTTTTTTTTTTTTTATTCTTTGGTAACCGGGTTAGGCCCACTAGGCACAAGTGCCTTTTTTCAGGAGCAACCTGGGAACATTGGAGAGGTTAAGTGACTTGCTCAGAGTCGCACAGCATGCACGTGGAGGTTGGTAGGAATCAAACCCAGGTTTGCTCTTTTACAGCTTGTTACTCTAACCTCTAGGCTATACTGCCAGACTCAGTTTTGTAGGGTCTCTGACCACCACCCTGAGTGTGTGTGTTTATACAACTTGGGTGGGTATAAACAGAGGCAAAAGTCCCATTGGTATCACTAAAATACCACCAACGTTTTAATTTGTTGGTTAACTTGTGAACACGCAGCCAGCACTTCCACCCCTCTGATAGGCACACGCTGACCCCATGAGTACACCATGGTGGTCAGAACTGACTCTCTAACTCCTCTCTAAAGGATGAAAAGCTCCCTCATGAACTACTGTATATCTTCGATAAGTAGCCACCCTTTGAATAGAAGCCACAGGCAAAAAAAAAAAACAACTTTGTAGTAAAAGCCACCATCGAATAGAGTCCGCGGCTACTATACAAGGGCATCTAGCATACTAAAATGCCAGCAGAGGAGGACTAATGGTCTTTCATGTCTGCTCAATGGTCAGCACCCATACAGGGCACCGATTTTGCAGCCCCCACCCCTTGGATTTCCCCACCCCGGCCCAAGATGTTCCCATGTATTGGACTTCCTCAGCTTCACTCTCCCTATACCCATCCCAGCCCCTCTTGAACCCCTCCACAGTCTCTGCCTCCACCAGTCCCTTGGGCAGCGTATTCCATGGCTCCACCACCATCTCAGTGAAGTAACACCTCCTCCTCTTGAGTCTCCCCTCCTCTAGCTTCCGCCCATGTCCTCTAGTTGCGCCCTTCATTTCTTTGGAACACCCTGACTCAGCCTCCCTTATTAATCCCCTTTATGTACTTGAAGACCTATATCCTGTCCCCCCTGTCCTCCAGGGTGTACATGTTGAGCTCCCCATAGGCCCTTCCCCCAAGCCCCAGATCATTTTGGTTGCCCTCCTCTGGACCCTCTCCAGGAGTGCAATGTCCCTTTTTAAGTGCGGTCTCCAAAATTGCACACAATACTTGAGGCGTGGCCTAACCAAGCAGTTGTACAGAGGTAGGATCACTTCCCTCCTTCTGGAGGTGATCCCACCAGCGATGCATTCCAGCATCCTATTTGCTTTTGCTGCTGTCCTCCTGCAAGTCTCAGAGTTGTTCATGTTGACATCCACCATCACCCCCAGGTCCCTCTCGCCCTTCAAGACTTGTAGTTGTGTCTCCCCCCAGCGTATTTACTTGGGCCAGGTTCCTGGCCCCCAGGTTCAGAACCCTGCATTTCCCTGCATTGAACTTCAGTTTCCACTTCCTCGCCCACCTCTCCAGTGCCTCCTGGTCCTCCTGCAGGGCCACTCTCCCCTCTTGCTCATCCACCAGGAGGGGAGAGTGGCCCTACTTCGAACATTCGACTGGTATTATTTTAGACACCCTTGGGGCAGTTCAATCTCTGATATAAAATTGCACCCACCATTTACTTCCTACTAGTCACACTGCTAGCCAGTGAAAACAAGTGAAAACAAAATCAGAACAAAGTGCTAGTACCGATACACGCTAAAGTAAAAAGACACCGACTGACTCCAGCAGACATAAGCACAGCATCTACATCATACAGAGGACATGTCCAGTGCACTCACTCCATCTCTGCTTCGCTTTTGCTGTAACAGGAGCCATCACTGAAGCTACTGATGGCTGAGAAAGTTGGGAACTAAGATTGTTAACTTGTTTTAATTTCTCCTCCAGCAGATTGTTCACCTCATATGCCACCTCATCAAGCAGTCTGGATTGGTGGCCAGATTGGCAGCAATTAATAAAGGCCTCCCTCATTTAGTAGCCGCCCTCGAATATAAGCCATGGCTAAAATTACAAATTTGAAATAAAAATTGCGGCTTCTATTCGAAAATGTACAGTAGCTCTTATTCTTACACTTGCTCCTTCCTGTCCCTCTCACTGCATGCCCTAAGCGCCAATAATTCCAGCCCATCACTGAGACTCGTATCCAGCTTTTACTCCCTTCTTTCCTCTCCCCACTCCTGTCTCACCACCCTAACCTGCCTTTACATCATACATACCCTCCCTTAAAGGAGTAGTCCACCCAGAATTTGCAAAAACATGCTATGCAAAGTGTTTTGATTTGTATGTAAAATCCTGGTGTGCCCTTCCCTCTGTCTACTATTAGGAGTTTTTCCTAAATTAGCCTGCTAGTTTTATGGTAGTTTTACGATCCCTGGGGATCTCCATCACAAACAGCTTTATTTCCTTTCTTGCCCCTACAATGCACCCTTGTCTCATATGATAGTGATGCAGCTGAGCCCATATATTTAGCATATGCACTGCTTTAAAATCAGTTAACAGCAGAGCTGTGTAACTGTTCTTATCCAGTGAGCACAAATGGCAACAGATATAGTTTAGCAGATACCTGAGAGGTAGCGAATTGGGGTTTCTATAAGAAAACAGCTACGAAATAGCTCTAATTCACTATTGAGTTTTCTGTGTATCAGGTCTAGCTAACAGTAGTAAGTGTGTTCATTTTAAAATTGAATTTAATCAAACTACACACAACAATAAAAAGCACAGAAATTGCCCCAGATCATCAGTGCTATAATTAGTAAAGACTGCAGCAGTTTTCTTACAGAAAACCCACTCAGCTCTCAAGTATTTGCTAAACTGTAAATGTAGGTACCAGCATTCTATTAGGTAGAACTGGCAGTTAGTGCTGATGTTGCTCTGACACACAATGTTCAATTTTTTTTGTTACAAATGTGAAGTATCTTTTTAATAAAGTCTAAAAATATGTATGTCTGAGTTACTTAATTAGTTTGGAGAATATTTGTTTTATTCTTTGAAAAAGTGTGCTACACTAAATGTGTAGTGTAGTGAAACATTGTAAAATGGAATCAAATGTGTAGCTGAAATAGTCACTGTCATCCTGTTGCTTTCATGCCATACCACACAGAGGAAAAACTGACTTCAAAGTATTTTGCAGTTTCTAGGCTGCAGCTTCATACCATCCTAGGACTATTGGAACATTTTTTTCGTTGGTATCTGATTTTCATTGAATCAGTCTATCACTCTGCCTGTCTTTTGCAGATAACTCAGTTCCTTCAGAAGGAACTTCATTCTTAGATGTCAAAGGGTGCTTAGCCACCATTGACAGAACTAAGTCTTGGGACAGCTCAATCACAGCTGTTTCTCACTTATGGCAAAGCTGGTAAGGGCAGAGCTGCAACAAATGTACAGTTGCTCGCTGGATGGTGGCATGTATATTGTTGTTATAGTAAGGGGTAAACAGGTACCCCTGGGCCTGAGAGCACACTTTACTAGGGGTGCAGCTGCTTCAGTGGCAGCTTCAAGAGAAATTCCACTACTAGAAATCTTAAAGCAGCTATATGGAAACGGTACCCACCTTCACAAACATTGCAGCCTGGACTTGCAATCCAGAGGTGATGCTGGGTTTGGTATAGCAGTACTGCACAGCCTGTTTCTCAAATAAGTTCTCTGCCCAACCTCCAGTTACTGTTGTGGTCTGATAATAATCATAATGAGGATTTCTGGGGTTAGAAAAATTACTCGCCAGTAATCTTGTTTCTTCAAAGGATTGCCATTATGATTAAAGACCTCCTACCTCCCTACTGGAACCTAGGAGGTTCTGCATCCCTGCTTTAGGGTTTTCTTTTCTATATAGGTTAAGGTGAGACTCACTTTGTTTTAATTGATTTGGTGTGTGGGTGGTCCAAAGTTTCTTAGGGTTTGTTGGTTGGATGTTTTGACCTGAAGTGGCAAAATGTTATTTTATGTTGTTAATTTGTAAGTGGGTCTTTACCCTGTTAAGCCCGTGAAGATTCTGAGGCACTCAGGTGCAGCGGTTGCTGGGGCAGCAGTTGAAGTGGCACGAGCCAGTTGGAATTCCATACTTGCTAAATTCCATTTTCTTGGGCAGTTCAACACGGAGGCTGATGCATTAAGTTTAATCAAAATGTGGTCCTTTAGAGAGCAAGATTACTATGGTGAGTAATTTTGTGTTGGCCGCTTGTGCAGCCAGCATCTCAGTAGTGCAGCTTTGGAGGCGAGTCACTGTTAGGTGAAACAGGGCACACACTCAGTATCGCCCTCACTCCCAATCAGCTGTATGCCGGCGCCATACCTTTTATATAATGTGGTGAGTGTCTATGAAAGGTCCCTGCAATCCGAGCTTGCTTGTCAGATGCATGGATCTTCCCTGACATGCTCACCGACATTATGAGCACATGCACAGTGGCCACCAAACTATTGGACTTCTGGGGTGCCTAGTCCCCCATTATTAACTCCTGCCCTCTGTATGTGCCAATGGGAGCCCTTCCCTCTGGTATAAATCACCTCCCCATTTGTTATAGTTGAGGTGTCCGATCCCCTTGGCTCTCCCCCTGTTTTTTTTTTTTGCCGACGGGAGCCCACTCCTGTCGGCATAAAGAACCCCCCCATTGTTAAATGCTGAGGGGGTGCTCAATCTCTCTCGCTCGGCCCCTCACTTCTTTGTGTGCCAACAGAGGTGCCCAGTCCCGTCCGATAAAATCCTCCCCCGTGTTGTGTGCGGCGAGGGTGCCCAATCATTCATCGCTACAGACCCTCCAAACAGTTAGGTGGCACACTGGGAGCCCACCTCAGCATGCCAAATCCCTGAAACAAAAAACTGTCCAATTATTATTTTTTTTTTTTGTCACCTACTCTAAAACAAATACGGTCCCTCATAGTCTCCCTGCCCCCCATCCGCACCCACCCTCTGCGCACCCTGCCTCTCCACACACACACACCCCTTACCCCATACTTATCTGCGGAGTCCGGCGCGATGATCTTTGGTGGACTGGGAACACGTCTGCACTCTTAAACGCCGACCACGAACTGAGGAAATCCCAGTAAACTGTATAATGGAATAAATAGGGTTTTTTCAACTTTGATGCATATCTCAGGCATTTTTGGGAATTTTCACCTCAGATTTTCAACATGGGGTTTTTGGGACCTCCTCGTGAATTCTTGCACTGTCATGGTGCTATTCAGTCCTGAAAGGTGATTTGCAGTCATTGCGTAGAATCACCTTTTGGGACCAGATATGAAATGACAGTACCACTGTTCATGAGGGGCTCTCAAAACCTGTGTTCAAATTTAGTGTTTCTGAGTGACGTTACTAGGTTGCTACGCAGACTGTTCCGTAAGTTAGCTTAATCACATTTTCATGCCAGATTCTCAACATTGACATTTTACCACACCTTCTTGTGAACTGTGCAGCTGTCATTTTCACGTCCTGGCGAATGTGTTTCGCACTTCTGATGAGAATAGCGTCGCTCTGCAAAATCAGTGTTCGGGACACATTATGAAAATGACAGTGACACTGTTCATGAGCAGAGGTCCTAAAATGCCTGTGTTAAAAATTTGGTGACAATACTCCATAAAATGACTGTGTTACGAGCATGAGTTGTGCAGTTTGCACGCATGCTCGTAAGTTCGCAAACTTATAATATTTTCACTCCAGATTTTCAACAGTGCCATTGTTCTGCACCTCCTAATGAACAGTACAGCTGTAATTTTTCACATCCTGACCAAAATCTGTTTCGTGAGTTCCGAGTAGAATAGCACAGTCGCTGTGGAAAGTCCATGTTTGAGACACATTATGAAAAATGGCAGTGACACGGTTCATTAGCAGATGTCCTAAAATGCCTATGTTGAAAATTTGGGGACAAAAGTCAATAAATGAGTGTTTTCTCCGAATGCAGTTATGAAGTTTGCACGCCACGCCAGACTTTGTAAATTTATTTATTTATTTATTGAAATTGTTTTACCAGAAAAGGCACACTGAGCGAGAAGATGCTTATCTCCGGTGCAACCTGGGGGTGGGGGGAACAGGATTACGGATACACAATTAGACAGTGACAGTGATACAGTGACTGTTTGAAGAGTCCCACTTGGGGCCCACAGTTCGTCCGGTACATGCAAAGACAATTGAAGGGCCGCCCAGAATTCAGTGGGCGATTCCTTTCTATTTAAACAACTCTGTCACACACAGCCTCTGTTTAGCTGCTCACAGTTTCTCTCCACCTCCCTCCTCCTTCTCCGGCGCCTTCCCATCTCTAGGGCCTTCAAGCTATCAGTCATGCTTAAGGTGGGGAACAGTAAAGCCAAAATAAAACATATATATATCAAGTGGCACCAAGCACTATTCACAACATTATTCCTGCACAGTGAATAATCAGTTATAGCACAGTTCACAGTAAATAGAACAACAATTTGAGGAAAAATAAGTACCTAGGTAGCAAGTGCGTATGAAACAGCTAGGAGTGTGTGTCTTGGGGTAGTTTAGGGGGTTTGAGCAGGTGCAGTTTACCATGAAGTGGTTTGTGAGGGCAGAGGAGAGTGAGCGGAGGAGGAGTGTCAGATTTGAGGGGGTAGCTCATTCCAGATTTTGGGAAAGCGATGGGAGAAAGCAGTTTGGCCAGAAGTGGACGTTCACTTGGGGATAGCCAGTATGTGAGTCAGTGGATCTGAGGGCAAGAGGATGGGGGAGTAGCAAGGAGGAGAGGTAGGCAGGAGGGCCTAGCCAGGCGTAGAGGTGAATTTTAAGCAGTGGATGAGCGTCTGTTTTCAAAGGGGATATAGTACTGGGCCAGAGCTGATTGCTTGCAGTGATGAGTGCGGTGGGGGCACTTAAGGCAAAGCAGCAGAAGGCATTGAACAGGGTGTCAAGCTTGGATACGGAGGATGTAGGGGCAGGCCATAGATTATATCCCGGTAGTCAAGGAGGGAGATCCTCTTTGGGACTAACTCACAGCGTACAGTTAATGGGAGGCTACAGTGGTTTCTGTGCAGAGTTCCTGGCATGAGGCGCAGTTTTTTTTATTGTAGCATCAATATGAACATTAAAGGTCAGGTGACAGTTAAGCTCGACCCCAAGGTACCGGAATAAGGGGACATCATTGAGTACTTGCCCATCAAGGGTTTGGAAGGAGGGGAGGGATGGGAGTCTGGACAGGCGTTGTCGTGTGCCGAAGGTCATTGAGACAGTTTTTTCCGGTTAGGGAGAGCTGATGGGAATAGAACCAGTGCTGAATGTTGTCGAAATCAGCTTGGAGGGTGGAGGCAACTGCTTCAGTGGTGGTGCCTGAGAAGAAAAGGACGGTGTCATCTGCATACATATGTATGGCAGATGAGTGGCAGACTAGAGGCAGATCATTTAAAAGGATTGAGAATAGTAGTGGTCCGAGCACAGAGCCTTGGGGGACACCAGTAGTGATGGGTAAGGGGCCCGAGATGGCATCGGAGATATGTATGGATTGGGTTCTACCTGAGAGGTAAGAGCAGAACCAGTTGGTGGCGGAGGCAGAGATACCTGCTTCAACAAGGCTGGAGAGGAGTAGGGTGTATGAGACAGTATTGAATGCTTTGGCTAAGTTGACAAAAATAGCAGTGGTGATCTGTCCAGTCATTCATACTGATGTAAATAGCATCAGTGAGCCTAGTAAATGAGGAGGAAGTGGAATATCCTTTTCTGAATCCGGACTGGAAGTCAGTGTAGAAGCTGGAGTCAGATAGAAGGTGGTAAGCTGCGAGCACTAAGTGTTCTTATAATTTTTGTAAGTGTAGGGAGGAGGGAGATGGGGCAGTAGTTTGAGGTTGTGGTGGGGAGCCACCTTTAGGCAGGGTGATGACTATGGCATGCTTCCATGCCTGGGGGACTGTAGCCACAGCAAAAGGCAGGTTAAGTAAGGAGGCAAGTGGGGCAGCAATGGCAGGGGCTGCTAGGTGGAGAGCCTAGGGTCCAGATCTCATGGATTTGCCTTTAGAAGGGTTGAGTGCAAGCAAGGCAGAAAGGGCTTCTGAGCGAGATGTTATTGAATGAGAAGGTGTAGGGCATATTCTGATTTTTGACCCACTGTGCATCCGGAAGGACCAGGGTGGGCAGAGCTGAGAGGAAGGAGGAAGCGCGGGTGGAAATGTGAGTTGAACTCAGTTGCGACAGCACTAGGTTCGAGAGGAGGTTATTATTTATGTTTAATAGTGGGGAAGGGGTGGTCGGTGGGGGAGAAGAGGAGTGGATAACCTCCAAAACTTAGTAGGATTATTTAGATTAGTTTGGAGAGTAGAGTTAAGTATTCGACTTTGGCCAGCTGGGTTGCTCTGGTACACTTGTTTCTGAGCATCCGATGGTTGAGAAGGCCTGTGGGCATTTGGAGGACTTATGGGCACACCAAGTTGTGTCACTGGGCTAAGACCGCAAAGGACTTCGGGGTGATCCAGAGGAAGGTGTCTGCCATGCACCCTTGTGTGACACATGGGCGTGTTTATCCCAGACACAGAGAAGGTATTTTGAAGTGTTGGAGGCAGCATCGATTGAGAGGTCTCGCTGAAGATGTCACCCAATTGGCTTGTCTAGGTCATTTAGAGGGAGTAATGTCAAGAGACTTATATGAGCGTTGGACCAAGAAATTTGGGGCTGTTTTGGGGCAGTGAATTTTCCAGACGAGATAGGTGAGGTGGTGGTTGCACAGGGAGTCAGGAAGGAGGCCAGATTTGGTGACCCGGTGAGGGTGGGAGGTCAAAGCCCAGTCCAGTAGAGAGTGGTTGCCGGTTTTAGGGTTTAGGCGGGTGGGCTTATCAGGAGTTGGAAGAGATTTAGTCCGTTTATTATGGCCCGTTCTTTGGTGAGAGCTGGGGATAACCAGTTGAGATTAAATCACCCATGATAAAGATTCACTCCAGGGGTGTGGAGGAGGTGTGCCTTAGGAGGTCTGTGATAGTAGAGGAGGCATACCTGGTCGGCAGTAGATACTGGTGATATAGATGGGGAGTAAGAAAGTAGGGACAGTTTTAGTGTTAATATCTCATAGGCATTTGGTTGCTGTTTGGCTAGGATGGTTGAGAAGTGGATCTCCTATTTTAAGTAGATGGAGACTCCATACCTGTGATAGCCTGTCTTAGTGAACCATGGCATAACCAGAGATGGCGCAGCAGCATCAAAGATATTTTGTACAGCCATGTTTGGAGGGATGATTATCTCAGGGGCATAAAGACCAGTGAGAACTTGGAGAGTCTAGTTTGCGGGGAGGCTTCTAATATTCAGATACAGTAGGCGTAGATCTTGTGGAGGGGCTCCTGTGGGTGAGGCTGCAGGGAGAGGGAGGGGATGGAGGGGAAGGGCCAGGGTTGGGATGGATGTCACCAGCAGCAAGGAGGAGGAGGGTGATAGGTATCGAGCAGACAGTCGTATAAGCATGAAAGAGAGAGAGAGCGACATTTGGTGGGTAGGCATGAGTAACTAGATGTAGCAGGGCAGGGGGTGAGCAGCCAAAGCAGCATCCAAGATAAGGAGGAAAGGATAAGGGAAGGGCCAGGCCATACATCAGAGTGGGACCACACATAATGGCGTTCAGAGGTGGAATGCCATTTGTGGTTTTGGTGGTACCCAGGCAGGGTAGGCAAGTAGTAAGGGGTGAAGGGGCGATGGGGCAAGCTAGATAGGAGGGGGATGCAGAAGAAGAGAGAGGAGCAGAAGGTAGCCAGGCATAGGAGGCATTGTTAAGAGCGGGGAGAAGGCCATCTTGAAGAGCAGAACAATGAGGGAGGAGAGAGAGAGAAAAGTGGATTGGAGGGGTGAGCAGCGGTAGAGAGGCGGGGCCAGAGACAGGTTGGATCTTGAATAGGGAAGGAGGAAAGAAAGTGGGCGGGAAGATGGCGTATTTAATCAGTGGAGAGGGCAGGGGTGGGGGGCAAAATTCACTCAATGAACAGGGTCAGCGTGACAGAGGCTAGCAATCCTTACGATACTTTAAAATTTTTGTTGAAAATATGGAGCGCCAGGCAGCAAGGAGGAGTGGTCCTGTCCGGTCGGAGCAGGAGGGCAAGAGGCACCTGGAATTCGATTGGCTGTGCTTCTGCCGTACCTTGCAAGGGCTGGAGTCCGTGGTTCCGATCGGCGGCGGCAAACAGGCCGATCGCTGTGAGCTGAAGCAGCCCTATTCAAAGGGCAAGCATCTGAGGGTAGAGAGAAAGAGAGGAGTTTAAGTAGGTAGCCAGGCAGGAGGGGAAGGGAATAATTTGCAAGATAAAAGGAGAGTTTAGGGAAGGGCACCAAACAGAGGGATTGGCTCCATGGGGGAGAGAGAGAGAGAGAGAGAGGACAGAACAGCAGCAGAAAGGAGCTGTAACACTTAAACTCTTATATAATGCTCAAAATTCACTCAGTGAACAGGGTCAGTGTGACAGAGGTTAGTAATCCTTACAATACTTTAAAATGTTTGTTGAAAATATGGAGCACCAGGCGGCAAGGAGAGAGGAGTGGTCCTGTCCAATCAGAGCAGGAGGGCGAGAGGTGCCTGGGATTCAGTTGGCTGCACTTCTGCCGTACCTTGCAAGGGCTGGAGTCCGGGGTCTGTGGTTCCAATCAGCGGCGGAGAACCGGACGATCGCTGAGAGCTGAAGCAGCCCTGTTCAAAGGGCAAGCAGCTTGCAAGGGCTGGAGTCCGGGGTCCGTGGTTCCGATCAGCGGCGGAGTCCCGGCCGATCGCTGTGAGCTGAAGCAGCCCAGTTCAAAGAGCAAGCAGAATTTGTAATAGTTTCACTCCAGCTGTTCATCATTGGCATTTTTCCATACCTCCTTATGAACAGTACAGCTGGCTGAAATGTGTTTTCCCACGTCCAGCGTAGAATTGCATGTTCACTGTGCAAAATCAGTTTTCGGGACAGTTTTCGGAAATGACGGTGACACTATTCATGAGCAGAGGTCCTAAAATGCTTATGTTGAAAATTTGGTGCCAAAAGTCCATACAGTGACTGTGTTGCAAGCGTGCATTGCGCAGTTTTCACGCACCCTTGTAACTGTCATCTGCAATATTTTCATGCCACATTTTCACCACTGGCATTTGTGCACACCTCCTTATCAACAGTCCAACTGCCATTTTTCACAGCCTGCCCAAAATGCGTTTCCACAGCTGTGGCGCATAATGGTGTGCTTGCTGTGCAAAATCACCTTTTGGACACATTAACAAAATCACAGCGCTATGTGTCTCTAGCTTCACCACTGCCAATGCCAGCGTGACAGCATTCGGCACTGACAAATGCTTGTTTCTTATGTGCCTTGGCAATCTGTGAGCTCTCAGCTTGAGTAAGGGGTTGGGGATAGCAGGAGGTGTAGAAAGTCTGCCTTTTGTGTATCAAGCTGTGCAAAAGGTTCGGTCAAACCTTCTTTGGCCAGTTTTATTTGATGGGATCCTTGCTCCCTTGCCTTTGGTTCTGAGCTGATAAGCCTTTAAGCCAAATTAACTCACAACTTGGCAGAATTTTTCCCTATTCCCAACATTCCTCTCTCTTCTTCTTCTTCTTTTCTTCCTTCTTTCTTCCTCTCCCTCATCTGTTCTTCCCTTAGAGCCGCCCCAGGAGTGAGGCCCTGCGGTCCCTTAAGGTAGGGTTCTTCTCTTTCCTGTCTTCTATCAGCTTATTGCTTTTTCAGTTTGTTTCCTTCCTTTGCCTATCCCTCAGCTCTCTTGCCTCGCTCTCTTTCTCTTAATCCTTATTTCACCTCTCCGGCTTACAGAACTGGGATGGAGGAGGAGTCTGCGGTGCCTAGCGGCCACCCCTCACACACCACATAGTGCGTCGCTCTCGAGGGTGATGCCATCGAAGTTAACTCCTCCCTCAAAAAAAACAACTCCCATATCGGGTGCGTGCCTCGTGCTTTCACCCAACAGTAATGAATGGTGAAGATACAAGAGAAGATCAAGAATTACGGTAGGTACGTAATTTTCATATTTGCTTTTGAGCAGTATACACTCGCAATAATAGTGATCGCTGTTTTGCGATTACTGTTGTGACATGGAATGTTTTTCCTTATTTTTTCTCAGGAAAAAACAAGTGGACCAGTGAATAATCACAATATCCCACTCAGTGTGGGTGATGCCAGGATTTAACCACTTCTGGTGTGGTTTCCTCATTCGGCCAGCAGCCTCGTGACCAAACCAAGCCAGGCGTGGATAAATCTTGGCATCACCCACTCCCTCTCATGCTATATTGCTTAAAGTCCTTGGTCCCTGCTTATGAAGCAAGGGGCAAACTTGATGAAGTCTCTTCTGTTACTTTGTAGCCTGTCAGCAGAGGTTTGTAAGTGCCAGGTGACCCATTTTACGTTTACTATTATGGGCTCTGCTGTCGATTACTGCCTGCATGCATTTTGAAAAATGAGTAAACCAAGCATGAAGGTAAATTTGGTCCTCAAACCCAGTTGTGTCACTGGCTTTTCTTTGGGGTACTTACATTTTCTACAGAGATGAGCATCACTGTATGCTAAGAGGTGTGGATAACCCATGCATTAAATAGATATCATCACCATTTGTGTACCAGCAGGGGTGATGTCCCGTACATTAAATAGCACTATTCTTGTTCCGATGAGGATGGATGCCCCATACATTTAATAGAGATCAGTATGCGTGCCAGTGGGGGTCGGTGTCTTATACATTTAATGTCAATCAGCTTGTGTGCCATCTGGGATGGATGTCCTGTATATTTTACGGAAACTAGCATCATTTGTGTGCTAGCGATTGTTGAAGTCTGGGTTTATGAGTTTCTCTTCCATGGCCTCACCACCTCCCCACCAAACCTGTAATGGGGACTGCATACTTCAGGAGAATATGTTTGTACAGACAGACTCCCCCATTGCATTATTACTCAAAACCTATACAGGTTAGTGTGGATTCCTCTGCCGTCCCTAGTAAAGAGCCAGTATCATTCTTGTCCTCAGGTGTTTGTGACTTCAGGTCTTCTACACAATGTAATACCATGGATCTGGTCAGAAATATCCATATTGGACTTCCATTACGGAGGAACCATCCAGTATCTGTAGAGCCTCCTTTGTTTGTGGTGATTATCACTATTACCGCTATAGCTGTGACGGGGTGGAGGATCAAGGCTTGGGCTGTGGCTACTGCACTCTTCAGATCATTTGTTCCTGGCTCAGCTCATGTATGAGCAGTGGGGCCTGCAGGCGGGTACCAGCCCTGAGAGAAGTCCAAGTGGTCCTGGTAGGGATGGAGAACAAGTCCAAGGATTTCATTGGCTTAAAATCCTGGATCGATTCTTTTAAGGTCGCCCTGTGGGTTGATACTTTTTGTGCTGTTCCCTGCAAAATTCTGCATGGCCGCTTGGGAAAAGAGCTGGGAGAGCATGTGGAAGCAGTTTATTGCCATTTCGATAGCTTAGGGTCCCCGGTGATGATGGAAGGTAACTCGGATAATTCTTCTAAAGGCTTTTGGAAATTTATTCCGGTGTGCAAGGTCACTATTTGCTGGTTCTGGACCTCATTTTTTGGGGAAAACTGTAGATGCAGAAACAGCCCAGAGCAGCCGTTGGTTTCAGTGGAGGAAGCCGTACTCTTTTAAACATGACTTCTTTTACAATTTCTGTTTGCTCCAGTGTAAGGTTGCTAAATAAACGTGTTTTGTGCTACTATTTGCTGGGTTTTCTTTCTTCCTAACCTGAAGTTATTCTATAACCCGTGGAGTCACCACTGAATCAGATTTAATCATAGAAACACAAACATAGAAACACGGACTTTGACAGCAGATAAGGACCGCTTGGCCCACCTAGTCTGCCCATTTCCCTACCTAGAGGATAAGCTGCAGATCCTATTTAACCAACAGCCTATTTCTTCCTAGCCTCCACAAAAATTGCCTTATGTCTGTCCCATGCATTCTTGTATTCTCCCACAGTTTTAGACCCCACAACCTCCTCAGGAAGGCTGTTCCATGCGTCCACCACCCTCTCTGTGAAAAAATACTTCCTCACATTGCCCGTGAGCCATCCCCCCTCTATCTTAATCCCCCCCCTCTGATCTGTCTTGTAATTTCTCCAACCAGCTTGGAATCGTGCTTCACTTAGCTGTGCATCTGTTTATGTTGTGCTGTGAAAGAGCAGGAATCGATTCACAAAGCTTTACTCTAGTGCAAACCCTGTTTCCATGAGTGCAAACTGAGTTTTGCGTGCCACAGTGTTATTCATAAAAGCCCAGTTTGCACCATCAGATTGGGCTTCTGCCAGGGCAAAGGGTTCAGGGGCACTAATTCAAATTATTGGGGTGGGACCTGCATAAAGGTGTTGTACCATTTACAGACTATTTTCTGCATGCAAGGGCTGTTTGCAGAGAACCCTTGCATGGAGAAAATACTGCCAACAAGACCTAGCAGTATTCCGCGAACCCTAGTGACTTACGGAGGTACTGCAGTGGACCCACACCCACAACACTGTGACCCTTGTAGTGTAGTGGTTCCTCTCCCCTCCATGGTCCCTGATCGCCATCCCTTTTATGAGAAAAGAAGTTTCCCTGGTAGTCCAGTGGCCACTCCCCTTTTCTCCGATCTCCATCCCAAAATGAAAAACATTATTCCCTGGTAGTCTAGTGGTCCATCTCCCCTCCACCATCACCAATTGCTCTTTCAAGTAAAAGAAAACAGTCCTTCCCTGGTAGTCCAGTTGTCCCTTCCCGCACTCAAACGCCCACCCAATAAATATATATAATTCAATGTGTTGTATATGGCTCAGTGCTTCTGTATACTTATGAGCTGAACGGTATATGCTTTGTGTTTATAACTTGAGCTTTGGTGTTTCTCTATATCCCACCCTCTGTAGGATACTGGGCAGATGTAAGATTTAAGGCCCAAAAAGAGATATAGTATAATGATTACCTCCTGCAACTCCAGGGAATGTGATTAGTAGCATGCAGGAGAGGAAAAAAACTTTGGGGAACCTCCAAGGACCCATGGTTACTGACCTGCCCATCCTCTGGGCATACTAAGAGGAGAATAACCCTAAATGTGACTGAGGTTTAGTTATGGTTATGTCCAAGGATTCGATCTGATTTGCTGGTCAGAGTCCTGTTTCGAGGTTGATGATGAGCAGGAAGTCAATGCTGAAGATGAAGGTTGCAGCAGATAAAGAGATCTAACTTGGAATGATGTCTGGATGGAGAGACGATGATCAGTCCGTGACCTAAGGAGCTGTGAGTGAAGCAGATGAGGTGTAGACATACAGTCAGTACGACTGAGGAATATGCCAAAGTTGCAGATTTTGAGGGACGAGATTATAGATGATGAAATGATCAGAGCATTGCGTGTCTGAGAACAATGATAAGATAGGAGTGGAGCCCGGCTAGGAGGCTTGCATGGATGTTGTACATCCACTGAGACAATAGGGTACAATTGAGTACCTGTCAGAAGGAGAAATGGTCCTACAACATCCAAGGAATTGAGGTGAGCTGCACAGAGATGTCCAGTGTTGAAACTTGAGCTGGAATTGGAACAGAAGAAGGCAGATTGCAGTAGAAAAAGTGAATGAATTGATGAAGTAAAGTAGGCCCGGACGTGAGCTACCGGGAACATGAGATTTCCATGTAGGTCCAGTGTATGTAGTATTCAAATGTTCGAGCAATAGAAATATCTTAGGTGGTCAGACTGGGAAGGCGAGACCACCACATTGGTCTGCCTTAGTGAAGATGGAAATACATTTGAGTAGTGAGAAATTCCCCCTCATGGGGCACAATGGATTTGGGATGGTGAGATCCCCACATAGGTTCACCATCGCCATGGTCTGATATAACCTGAGGTAAGGGGGGCGAAAGTCTGCCTAAGACTGCCTGTAGATGATAGAGAAATACAGTTGAGTAAAGTAATGCCTCACTGTGAGCATGTTGTGTTGGGATGGCAGGATCCACCTGCAGGTCCACCATCGCTGTATTATAACATGATCCAAGATAATAAGGGCAAGACCCATTTTGGGATGGCGAGACCCACGTGGTCCACCATCGCTGTAGTATTGAATAGTTCAAGGTAAGAAGGATGAGAGTCACATGAGTCTTTCTGGAATGACATGAAAATATGAGTAAGGCCCTTCGTGGGGCATGCGTAATTGGGATGACGGGACCCCACATGGTCCGCCATTGCCATAGTATGTAACAGTCCAAGGTAATGAGTGTGATACTCCCACCTGAATTCACCTGTAGTGATTAGGAAACAGGTTCGAGCTATGAGTAGGGCCCTTTTGTAGGGCATGTCTGTTTGGGATGGTGAGACCCCATGTGGTCTGCCATTGCCATTCTATTGAGTAGTGCGTGATAGGGATGGCGGGACCCATGTGGCCCGCCATCACCGTACCATTGAGTAGTGCGTGATTTGGATGTTGGGACCCCACGTGGTCTGCCATCGTGATGGTAATAGTGGAGTATGTAAGGCTGTTCAGACTTTTACAGCAGTGAGAGTTGGTGTGGAAGGAACAGTCATCCTTAAAAGTATTTAGATGGAAGGGCTGTATACCGTGAACCAATGTTGCTGCAGTATTGGAAATTGCCCACGGTATCAGTACTGTGACTTCTGATACAGTGGTATTCTATAAAGCCATGATACCGTGACATCCTCCTCCTGTTTATTTTTCAAAAACTAAGGGAAATCCTGGGAGCTTTGGACTCCAGGGCTACTGCTGATTTTCATCCCTGTAAAAATTGGAGATTAGAGTGCATGGCCTTCTTTATCCCTGCAAGCCTGAGTCCCATAAAGGGAGTCACCAGTCCATTATATGCACCTCTGGTAAAGAAAACTATGGTTTCTCTACATAGCATGTATGTACTAAAACTGTTGGGTGCACTACCTAAAATACACTCTAGCATTCATTCCTCATCCCCTTATTTACCACCAAAGTATGTTCCAGAAATACATCTAGAAGGCCAGAAATTTAGTTTACAATTTTGTCTTTTGGATAGAGTTCCAGAATTTGTGATATTGGCATTCTGTCCCTAAATCTGCTGTATCAGCTCAGGTTACACACAGTTATACTGCGCTTATGTGTGCAAAACGAAAATAAAATTCAAACCTATTACTAGGAACTAATTAGCGTCCACCAGCAGAGCGGTAGCGCTACTGCTCATGACGCTGATGAGCTTGGCTAGGGACTGAGCCAGGGCCATCGGAGGTCCGGGGGTGGGGTGGGATAGAGGATCAAGTGTCATTAATGGATGCTTTCCTCCAGGGAGGGGGTATCTGCTGATCCACAGCTCTGCCACCACCTGAGTGATCACAGGTGGCGGTGCAGGGGTAGCATCAGACGGGGACGTTGACGTGAGTGCCGCAATCATGTATGGGCATTGTTATGCCGACACCCAGTGATGTGGCATGCTTCTGGTGGGAGGCAGGGAAAATAGTGAAATGGATTGGGTGGATGAAGCCCCTGCCTGCCCACCACGCTAAGTGCTTGGCCTCCTCCCACAGCCTGTCAGGGGGACCCTCCAAGATCTTTACCTCTGCTGCATGTGGCCAGATGGACTGCAGGAAAGAAACGCTGAAGTTACTATAGGCATGCCTGACACTGGGTGGTATGCTGGGGGTAGGGGGGCGCAGCACAATAATGAGATGTGGGTGGACCTTGGACGCCTGGCTGGTATGTGTGGAGCAGTTTCAGGTGAGTGGTATTAGAGCTTAGCAAGGTGGTGGAAGGAGGTCCCAACCAAGCACCAAGAGGGATAAAATATGTCCCCAAAAAAAAAAAAATAAACAAACGAAAGACATTACCAGCAGCAGAAAACTGATATTTTGTCCACAGTTTCTGGTGTGCTTAAAACACCGAATGAATTTAAAATTCAAGCTCTTTACAGATTAGCCTGCCAGTCTTCACGCACGCCTGTTTGGGTCTGTGTAGTACATTTTCTTGTTCTGGGGTACATATAGAGGTGGGCGAAGTGGGCCAAATCCACTACGTGGAGCAATTTGCGTATTAAGACGGAATCCACGTAGTAATCCACAATGCAAAGCGGAGTACTTTGCCTTCTAATTATGATTGCGAAGTCCATTGGAAGCACTGACTTCACGTTACTCCACCTTTCCCCAACCACTTCTACACCAATTTTAATGCAAAGTACATTGATTGCAGTGTACTTTGCATTACATTACTTCGCCTTGTTGGTGAGCTCTAATGTGAATTTTGCAGTGATTCATGGGATTGCAGGTCAAATGGGCTCTAGATTGTTCTGCACAGCCTCAGTTCTGTGTAGTGTGTGTGTAGTGGTAGCTGGAGATAGTTTGCCTCAGAGCTCTAAGATTTAAACCTCTAAAAACATTAAAAAGCCTTTTGAGCCATTTTTTTTTTCTCAAAATTTAGTAAACCGATTGTAGGAAACCCTCCTGTGCTCACATCATCGAGTGTTTGTTTTTGTGTGAATTTTGAATGTTAATGTAGAACATTCAGCATGTAGTGTGTGTGTGTGTGTGTGTGTGTGTGACGCATGCCATCAAGTCAGACACATTTTATTGTGCCACACAGTAATTACAGCACTGTGAACCTGTTATCCATCTGCATTATTTTGTACTGCTTTGTGTTATCTTGGTAGTGGACTGTTACTGCAGTGCACTGCTGCCCCCCTCCCAAACTGGCAAAAGGTATTCTTTTCCAGTTTTAGATTTGTGAGCATTGGTTAACGTGTTGTGCCTTTGCATCTGCATCTCTTGAGTGCGTAGCGCAATCTTAATCTGTCTGTGCATTTGCATCTGTTTAGTGCCCAATCTCCATCTGCAAGCCACAGTTGTTTTTTGTTTTCCCATCCACCCCAAACTGAAAGTTCATAAATCTAAATTTGTTTAGAATTTTCTTGGTGACCCCCAAAAATGCCTACAAAGAGACATGCAAGCAAAGCTGTTTCTGGCCATGGCACTGCTGTCAGTGGCAAGATTGGCCATGGGCGTGGTAGTATTCAGAAGCGTATAGCTGATGCCAGTAAAGGGATTTCTCCATCAATATTTTTTACAGTGCAATCTGTTGCTTCTCTGATAGTTGGAGGAGATGATGTCCCCGCTGGTGGTGTTAGTGCAGTTGCTGCTGGCATGAGTATTGCTGCCCCAAGTTCCACTCCTGACCAGTTAACCATTTTAGAAAATATAGTTGTGTCTAAAGCTGTGACTGACAGTGTAGATGTCGTACACTGCAACATCTCCATGGTAGATTGAACATGATTCTGATCCTGACAATGATGGCTCACAGTGTCACATTTCCAGCGCTGTTGAGGTCATGCCTTTGCCATCCAATGATTCAAAGTATGGCACAAAAATATTGGGTGATGATAATGGTGCTGTGGTTGGAACATGTTCTCCACAGGACAGCATCCAAGCTGAAACTGTGAATGTGGATGATGAATATGATGATGATGTCAGTGACCCCAGTTGGGAACCAGAGAAAAAGGAAGTCAATGTGGTTGTGTCTGGGTCTGTTGGTGTTAAATTCCCCCTCCTCAAAAAAGTTGTGATGTAGAGGTTCCTGTAGATGATGATGATGATGACCCAGTAATAATCATAGGTAGTCATGGTGATCAGTCAGAGCGCAAGTGTGTCCATCAAGAGAAATCATGTAGTATACCCCCATTTCAGCAGTTAAAAAACCAGAGTCCAATACACAGCATCAGGGACATGTTAAAAGTAGGAGATGAAAATCCCGTGTTTGTGATTTTTTTTGTCCAAGATGCAAATGCTGACTCGGTTGCAATCTGCCAGGTGCGCCTATGCGCATGTGAGTCGCGAGATAAATGTGGAGTCATCTGGGCACACGGGCCAGTATGCACATCTTAAGAACAGACACATGGCACTGTGGACTTGGCACCAGAGGGCAGCTAATGCCATAGTGGGGCATTCACCTCATCATCAACCTTATTGAGCATGTTATCCTCTTCCAGGAGTGTAAGGCCAAATAGCAATGTCTGTAGTAGCGTTGAAATAACACGAGAGGATTACTACAGGCACGATGAGGAGGAGGAGGAGTATTATGACTTAGATTGTCAGGTTTTGGTCAGAGTAGCAGCAGTGGTGGTGGTCTATGCAGTATGTCTAGTACAAGTGGTACATCAACCCCTGTGCTTAAAACAGGGAAAATAACTTCATTTGTGGACTTTTCACCTGTGCACCCCTCTTCATCACACGTCCACACCCCACCCCTGGAAATTCGCAGAGCAGAGCCATTTGACACACCCCGTGCAAAACATGTATCAACAAGTCAGCCCACGTTGCAGAGTGTTTTTGCCCATAACCTGAAGTACCCACCCAATCATGCAGTGTCACGTGAACTTGATGCTACTGTAGCTGAAATGCTGGCAATTGATCTTTGCCCTTCTCTTCATGGAGATGTCAGGATTCCGTGATTTGCAGCATGCACCTGTCCGAAATGGAGAGTCCCATCCAGGGCATACTTTTCCACCCATTCGATCCCCGAGTTATACTGGACTGTGGCGACTCTGTAAGACATACCTTCAACATTCCTCCTACCATTCATCCGGTTAAGTATGGATATGTGGACAATTGGCAAACGGCAGGGAACTCATATGTGTATAATACGCACAGGTGCTGGTAGTTGTTTGTGCAGGTGTTAGTGGGAATAATCAGTGTAGTAAGGCAGACTGTCTCAGTAACAACCTTCTGGGAATTCGACAGCATGCAATGCTTGCAATGTGTAGTGTGGCCTGTTTCACACTGGTGAAAACATGCTGGATTTGCTACTGAACAAAACTGATGAGTGACTGAACCCCTGTTCCTGATTGCTGGATTTATAGCAAGTGACAATGGCTCAAATGTGGTTAAATGCATCAAGGATGGTGGCTTTGTTTGGGTTCCATGTATGGCCCACTGTTTAAATGTGGTGGTCCAGGAGTTTCTGCAACACCCTGATATAAAGGAAATGTTGATAATTGCACGTCATACCTGTTTGCACTTTTCACACTCTGCAAAGGCCCGTGACCAACTTCAGCAGCTGCAGATCCAAAACAGCTTCCCACAGCACTGCCTCAAGCTGGAAGTTATCACACCATGGAACTCAACTTTATACATGGCAGAGAGGTTGTATGAATAATACAAAGCAATCTCTGAATATCTCGTCATGCACACTAGCCGTGACACTTCCGGAGCCTCCATGTCTCTCACGACCGAACAGTGGTGCCTCATGGACTCTGTTATAACAATTTTGAGGCCTTTTGAACATGTCACACAGGCAGTGAGTGGTGAGTCTGCCTCCATCAGCCAATCAATTCCACTGCTGCTGGTGCTGAGGCTGACATTGCTAAATCTACAGCATAGCCTTGATGGTTCCGGAGACTGTGCCAGCAGTGTTACTGAAATGCATGCTGACAGTATTCGACCGCAATCGGCACATCTTGAGCATTCAGCACAGTGACAAATTTGCAATAGCAACAATTCCAGACCCATGATACAAACATAGAATAGCGTCACTACTGGAGGGAGGGCCTGAATAGGTTAAAAATGTCAGTGGGTAACTGGTGCACTTGGTTCATGGGCACAGAAGTCACATGCCAAGGTCAGCAAACCTCAGCAGCATAACAAGGCTGAAGGTCAGTTTGAGTACTACCAAGCACTTCTTATAAGGCAGCTGCAGTTCCAGGTGGTATGTCATCAAAACTGGTTGCCACTAACCCACTTGGGGTGCTTTGTGCCAAGTGAGTTTCTGACATCAGTGAATCTGGAGAACAGGATGATGAGTCAGCCACGGACTTTGTGCAGCACAGCAATTGGCTGACTCATATTTATTTTTTATTTATTTATTTAAGAATCAGTTTACAACCTTTGAGCCAGAGGCTCGTTTCCAAAGGTACTCCGTCACATAAAGACATACATTGCGTTTCGGTTACATAGAAAAGATTTGCAAGAAATCAATAGACATTCACCAGAGGTGCCACGTCACATTGTGGTCAGACAAATACAATTGGGTACAGGGTACATGTAATTGATAACAGGTATTACACAAGTCGGTATCAAGTGAGCATTCTGGTAGATAAACATTGAAACAGCTGGCACTGGCCAGGTTAAACCTAGGCATGGTGTACAGGGAAGTGGTGGAGGTGGTTGGGTGGAGAGCTGCCGGGGGCATTGTCAAGAGAAAAAGAGGTGGGCTATGTTCAGAGACAGGAGCAGTTCTGAGTGCTGAAGATGTGGTTCAGTGCGGTTTTGAATGTGGAGATGGTGATGGCATTGGTGATGGTGGCAGGGAGAGTTAAACCAGGTTGGGGCTCTATAGCTGAAGGACCTCTGGCCCGCGGCTGGTTCTCGTTCTGGGACCTTTAAAGTGGTCTTGTAGGAAGACCGTGTTGCAATGGTGGGAGGGCTCTGGTGGGTGGATGGATGCCGTTACCCCAGGTGGGAGAGCCAGTAGGGTTTTTGGTGAGGAGACAGGTCTGGTATCGGACCGTTCATCCAGGGTAAGCAGGTTAGCATCGACATATAGCTGACAGGTGTGTGTGACCTGGGGCACCAGTAATCAATCTGCACGCTTTATTCAGGGTTAGGTGAATTTTGTTGAGTGCAGTGGTGTCAGCAGCACCAGTATACTGTAGACCATAGTCTACAAGGGACAGAACAGACGATGTAACAGCTAGCGGAGCATTTGGGGAAGGCAGGTTTTATGGCGGAATAGGATGCCAAGCCGTGTGTTGGTGGCGGATGTTAGGTCGTCGATGTGGTTGTAAAATGTGAGGCTGAATGGAAGGTAACCCAAGGTATTTGTAGGAGCAGACTTGTTCCAGTGGTTGGTTGGTGCTTGGAAGGATATAGAGTGGGTGGTTGCTAGCTTTGTTTTGGGGTGTGAAAAGAGCATAGTTTGGTTTTCTTAAGATTGATGGCGAGTCTCGCTCCTTAAACCAAGCCTCGGCACTGTTGAAAGACTGCTGTAGGGAGTCCTGTAGGGAGGTGGGATTACGGTGGGTGGCAAAAGGACAGCGTCGTCTGCATACAGCAGAATTTTGCCAGAGCATGCACTGGGCAGGGTGTTCAGATACAGTGAGAAGAAGGGCCCAGGATGGAGCCTGGGGACCCCAGAGAGAATGGGACGGAGTATCGAGTGTGCTATTAATCTTGACAAACTGGGATCGAGTGTCAAGATAGCTAGCACACCATGCCAGGGGCCAGCCGAGAGACCAGTGAGGCAGAGTGCATTCAGCAGCAGTGGATGGGAGACAGTGTAAAGCCTTTGAGAGGTCAATGAACACTGCACCAGTTAGGGAGCTGGTATCCAGGAGGAGTGTAGGAAGTTGGAGAATTCAATAAGGCAGTGCTGGTACTGTGACCCTTCGGAAGCCATGTTACTCTGGGCATAAGATGTTATGCTTAGCCAGATAATCAGTGATTTGAATAGCCACCACTTTCTCCAGGGCTTTAGAGAGGGAGGAGGATGGAGATTGGCGGTAGTTGTTGGCCGATGACCTGTCGCCTCCTTTATGAATAGGTGTGATAATGGCTGTTTTCCAAGCTGTGGGGGAATTGTCCCAGGCAGGTGACTGGTTAATTAAGCTTGTGAGAGGTGCAAGGACCGTCTAGCACCAGCCTGAGGATACTGGGGTCCAGTGAGTCACTGCCGGGATTGTTGCCATTGAGAGCTTTGATTAGGATCGGGTCTGGCTTCCCGGTGGAAATCTTCAGAGGAAGCTGGGGTGCTGGAGGACAGGGGAGGTTGGCTGGGGAGGGTCAAAGAAATTACTAGGGAGGACTGAGCTAAGGTCAGTGAAAGTGGTGTTGAAACAGTTGGCTATGGTGGCAGGCTTGGTGGAGGTGGTGCCATTTCTAGTGAGCTGGGATGGGGCAGGGAGCAAGCTTTACCATTGAGTCGCTTAATATTATCCCAGAAGGTCCGGGCTGAGCCCCAGGAGGAGGTAAGGGAGGCCTGGTAATGGTCTGCCTTGGCCTTCCTGATGGCCCATGAGCATTTGGCTGAAAACAGGCATCCTTCAGTAATTGACAATCCTCTTTTAAACTGGAGTGAAAAGGTCAGTGAATGGCCAGAGCTGACCTCGGTGGCACTGAAGTACCTGACCTGCCCACCCTCTGGTGTAAGTGTAGAGAGGGTATTTAGTTCTGTGGGGGCAGTGGTTCGGGACCATCGTACAAACCTTTTCTTCTTCAAGTGTCACACATGCTGACATTCATAAAATGAGTCAGGGTCACATACCAGCTCAAACTGCAACCTCTGTATTCGTACCCGTCATGGTCATGGTGATGTGGGAAAAGCAGACCACCCTGGTGGCAGCGTAAACGGCCATCCATTGAGGTAGATGATGAAATCGCGGAAAGTATTCCCTAGTGGGTACAGTTCAGGCATTGATGACATGGGCAGCTGCCTGTATGATGTTCATGAGGTTGATGTTGGTGGGTTTAAGTTAACGAAAGCTGTCACATTTTTCAGTGGTACATTTTGTTTTTCATAACATAAAATCAGTGTCCCACCCTGAATGAGTCTCATTCCATAATTTCATACTGGCAGTTTGGCACAAGTAAATTCACAATCCTTCTATTTTATCTTCCCCACTTTGGTATTATTTCTGATTAGATTTAACAGGATGTGTGCTGCTGTCATTAGCAAACACAGTCAGCCTCTTATACACAACTGTCCATTTGTAGTACTAGATGTTAGCCACTTAAACTCTGTGATTAAAGATATCTGCCTCCTGACTGAGAGTGAAATACTGTAACACAATATACACCATATCCAGACACCCACCCGTGTGTGTCTGACAGTGAGAGGGAATGTGTAGCAGCTGTTCCCATGACCACCACCAATAACCCTCATTTGGCCCAAGCCACCAGATAGTGAGAGGGAATGTCATCATGTACCCATGACCACCAGCAGTAAACTGCAGTCAGCCAAAGCCACCAGATAGTGAGAGGGAATGTCATCATGTACCCATGACCACCACCAGTAAACCACAGTCCGCCCAAGCCACCAGATAGTGAGAGGGAATGTCATCATGTACCTGTGACCACCACCAGTAAACCACAGTCAGCCAAAGCCACCAGATAGTGAGAGGGAATGTCATCATGTACCTGTGACCACCACCAGTAAACCACAGTCAGCCTAAGCCACCAGATAGTGAGAGGGAGTGTCAGCATGTCCCCATGTCCACCACCAGTAAATCGTAGTCAGCCAAAGCCACCAGATAGTGAGAGGGAATGTCATATTGTACCCATGACCCCCACCAATAAACCGCAGCCAGCCCAAGCCACCAGATAGTGAGAGGGAATGTCATCATATACCCATGACCATCACCACCAGTAAATCGTATTCAGCCCAAGCCACCAGATAGTGACAGGGAATGTCATCATGTACCTATGAGCACCACCAGTAAACCACTGTCAGCCCAAGCCACCAGACAGTGAGAGGGAATGTCATCATGTGCCCATGACCACCACCAGTAAACCGCTGTCAGTCCAAGCCACCAGACAGTGAGAGGGAATGTCATATTGTACCCCTGACCACCACCAGTAAATCATAGTCAGCCAAATACGCCAGATACTATCTCATTCAGAGGGAATGTGATTGATTTCCATCCTGTACCCTGCCCATGCCATGGCAGACAGAGACCGCATCCAGCAGCCACAGCCGCAAGGCTTTTTAGTATCAGTACTTTATAGTGAGTATGTGTAGTAATTTTTCATACTATGGAAGTTCCCTGAGCTGTGTTATGCTTCCTGTTGCATTTCTGAGATGCACTTGAGAAACACATATGGTCAACTTATTTTCTTTTTTTTACAGGTTAACAGTTTCAAGCACTCTCCTGGATTGGAGGACTGTAGTACTACAGTACTGTCTACAACCACATATAGGATATCTGTTTCAGGTAAGTATATAAATTTTATTTCATCAGGTCTTTTTTGTAGTTCATTTTTTCAAGAGAGTGTAAATCATAGAAAGTAGGTGACATGTACGTCACATAATATATTTTTCATGCACATCAGACACTGTATTGCTGCAGCAGGCCATGGTGGTGTTGAACAAAGTTTTATCCAGGTTGTGACAAGATGTCTTTTAAAATGTAACATAAGACATTGGGATAGTGCATGGGTTACATGTACTAAATTTGTGATTTGATCTTGGTGTGGCTTACTAAGAGCTTGCTATCTGTTACGCTGGATATATAACAGACAGTAACAGTCACACTTTGAACAGAATGTGTTACTGCAAGCAAGTACTAATAATTTCTTGTTCATTTGTTCTTGCAGGAAACATTTCGGTGCTGTGTGCTGCCGTCGGTGCATTCTCCAAATAAGAAGTTCAATATCACACCGGCAACTGGTATGAATCCCAACCATCAGGACTGGACTGGGGGATACACAGAAAACCTGTGAAGAATTCACAAAAAAAGAAACCATTAATGAATCTTTCTTGCAAATGATAACATCCCCGAAAAAAAAATACTTACCTTGACAGGCTTGACGGTATTTCAATGCAAAATTCCTCATCAAGCCAAGAAATCGCCCCCAAGTTCAACTATATGATGCCGGTGATACAAAAAAAAAAAACAATGATTACATGTATATACGTAAATAGATATATATATATATATATATATATATATATATAATGTGTGTATATAAATATTTAAGGTCAGGTTCTGCGGAAAACTCTGGTGCCAGGTACATTAACTTACCAAGGGAAGTATGAGTGTACACACACATAGTGCATCCTTCCTGTTTGGGTCAGCGCAGCAGACTTTGGGTAACCAACAGCATCATCACATCATCATGGTTAACTCAATGGTCATCTTTTGCTATCACATCATTTGGCAAGACACTGTGCATCAGCCCAGTCAGGGCAAGAAGCTTTACATGAAATTCCAAGAGCAGCAGCTGACAAAGTTCTTGTAGGAGTGTGTGCACGCATGAATAAGTGCGACATGAATTAATGGACACTTTTCATCACATTTGATGGTCTCATGATTTTTTTCAATATGTGAAGTCTGGAATTTTCATCACATTTCTACAGCATCATTTCTTTGGTCCACAATTATGGGGACTATGTGCACGCGTAATTTAATGCGTCAAGAAAGACTGAAGACTTTTCGGCACATAATGCTCTCATCATTTCTCAATTTGTGTAGTCTGGAATTTTCTGGACATAAGACAGCAGCATTTTGTGGGTGCACAATTATGGGAACTGGGTGCACGCATCACTGAGTGTGGTATGAATTAATGGAGAATTTTCATTCCATTTTATGCTCTCATTTCTATTCATCTGGAGTCAGGAATTTTCGGGACATAAGACAGCAGCATTTTGAGGGTGCACAATTATGGGAACTGGGTGCACGCATAATTTAGTGTGTCAAGAAAGACCGCAGACTTTTCAGCACATAATCCTCTCATCATTTCTCAATATGCGTAGTCTGGAATTTTCTGGACATAAGAAGACAGCAGCATTTTGGGGGGTGAACAATTGGGAACTGGGTGCCTGCATGAATGAGTGCGGCATGAATTCAGACTTTTCATTCCATTTTATGCTCCCACTTCTATTCACCTGAAATCAGGAATTTTCAGGACATAAGACAGCATCCCAAGATTTGTACAAACACTGGCCAAAAACATTCTACAGAAAATAAGCTAAAAAAATGCTGTCCTTCCGTTCCTTGTTATATTCTGACTTAATAATCTCTGTTTCCAAAAGAAAAATATTTTAGTGGTCTCAGTAATGTTTTCTTTCTGTGTTGGTGTGTGGGTGTGTGGAAAAGCAGGAGTGAGCAGTGCAATAATCTGCTAAACAGCATGTGTGCACTGCCCAGTCCCGTGAAAACATATATGATAGCTGACTTGTTCCACTGTTGATGGTATAAAGAGTATATAACGTATATTTTATTTGTACCATCATCAACAGCAGACCAAGTCATATAATATGTTTTCTGGGGGCTCGGTGGGCAGTGGTGATCTAACAGTGCACACATGCTGTTTAGTAGATTATTGCACTGCTCACTTCTGCTTTTCAACAAACAAACCATGACAGAAAGGAAACAATACTGAGGCCCAAAAAGTATTTCATGGTAAACAAACATTATTAAGTAGGAAAATAACAGGTCCAGAAGCACACTGCGCTAACACTGGGTACGGGTGCCGGTAGAGAGCAGCTAGCTCCAAAAGTGCAAAACAAAACCAGAAAACCAGCACTCCAGATGAATAAATGCCAAGAAAAAATGTTCACTGCTAGTCAAATTTATTGATGGCAAAAGAAGCCACACAAATGACCCCTGCGCTTTGGCAGTTAAGCCTTCATTAGGGTTGCCACCGTCACGTGCTGCAGGTTGTGGTGGTGGAGCAGCCAGTTGATCCATGGCCCTCCCCCACTTTGCACTACCATGCACAGGTGGACACCGGGCTGTCCCCTCTTCCCCAGCAGGTGCATTGCTGCCCTGTTCTGCAACCTTGGCCTACCACTGTACATGGTGGTGGTTGTACAGGTGGGCGTGCTGATCACTTGTGCCAAGGTGAGTTCCTTTGGGGCCACAGTGCACCTCCACACCACGCAGATTACATTTCACTACACTGCTGTCCCCAGGAAGTGTAGTAAAGAACTCCCACTTTGCACTAATGAGTTGCGGGGAGGACCAGGCACAGGTAGGGGGGCCCCAGGTGGTGTTGGAGCCAGAGGCTACTGCTACACAATGTGTGGAAACCTGTTGCTGCGACTGCTGTGGCTCCTCCTCCTCCTCCTTGACTTCCTGCTGCTGAGACACTGGCACAGGGGCCACTGGGGAGGCACGGGTAGGTGCCACAGGACGTAGTGCTTCCATGGCCCCATGTCCACTACCTCCTGCTTCAGGGGCAGGAACACTACTCAAGATGGTGTTTCAATCCAAATGCAGCCTGCCACCACGTGTGCATACGCCAATGCAATCTCCTCCGCTACGTCTGCGAAAACCGCCTCTCTCCCGCTCCATTCTTCTAACTCTCTCTCACACAGACACACAAAAACAATTAAATGCAAAACTGAAATACTGCACAAACACAAATCCAGACAATAAAACAAAAAAAATCTGCTAATTAGCAAAAAAATGTAAAGGTTTATGGTAGTTTTAGACTAGTTCAGTTTATGTTTATTGTTCTTCCAAATAAGTTTAAAATTTTGGACATTACAATCTTTTTAAATACAAGAGACAATAAATACAAAATACAATAAATACAAATCAAGGTGATGAGATCTAAATAATCTTAAACATTGGTTATAAAAATATTTATAAATCTATAACCCCTTTTCCTTCCTTTTTTTAATTTTATTTTTTACATCTTCTTCTATGTGCCCGTTTCTTGAAACTGATTACTGAAGAAAAGAAATTGGCACACAATAATACATCTGTCACAGTCCCAGGATGGAGCAATATAAATACTGGATCATAGTCCAAGTTCAGATATTTCATTAGGAAATCATTTAAATTCAAAAATCTGGGTTTCTTTTTATAAAGGGGACATTGTACTTTTATATGAAATAAAGTTTCAGTAAACCCCTTATTGCAACAACATTCATTAATATTATTATTAGATGCAGAGGCAACACAATTAAAATAAATGAACCTGGAAGTAATTATTCCAAATCTTGCCCAAGTTATTGTTTTCTGAATATTAGGGGCAATAATAAATAATTCTCTGGCCTTGAATCAATCTTGTTTTTCCCCAACCATAAAGATTGCTTCTGTAATCTGACCAAACTTAATTGTTTTTCAAAAGCATTATCAAATATTTTTTTTTTAATTTTCATTCTGTAAGAATCTTTTATTAAAATACCTTTCTGAGAATCCTTCCATAGAAGAAAGGAGTTAATCTTTTGCAAACTGGAGATTATAGTTTTTAACCATGAAGAATAGAAGCCATTATCATACCATGTTTGTTTTTCATAAAGGCAGAGTTTTAATAAATTATTATCATTATTATTAAGGATCTTTAACCAATATGAAAGGATTCTTAAATTAATTAAATCTATCAGTGGGATTCTGCCTAATTTGGCTCTTACAATTACTTTAGCCATTGACTGAGGCACTTGAAGAATTGTTTTGTAAAAATGAGATAATGGGAGCTCAAGATTGTAGTATTCCTTAATGCCCCAAACTTCAGCTCCGTATAACAATAATGGGGTAATCTTGGCTTCAGCAGCTTTAATAGCAGGTTCCACCAAGAGTCCTCCATATTTAATGTTGAAGCGTAGAAGGGCCTTAGAAACAATTAGCTCTGGAAATTTGATTTTTACAGTGTGAACTCCAAGATCCATTTGAAGTAAAAACTATCCTAAGATAATAGTATGAAGTCACTACCTCTAAGGGTATTTTATCTAACTTAATTCTTGGTTTGGATGGCTTAGTACCAAAAACCATTAATTTAGTTTTATCAGGATTAATTTTAAGTTTTAATTGATCACATTTCTGCTGTAAGTAATCAATTTTTATCTGAAGACCCTTTTGGGATAGGGAAAAAATAACTGTGTCATCAGCATAAACTAGACTATGAATATATTGTTTGCTAGTTTAGGGGAATATAAAAATAATAATGTGTCAAAATAAAACAAAGTATCAACATATAAGTTAAACAGGATTGGGGCCAGTAAGCACCCCTGTCTAACCTCTCTATTTGAACTGAAATATTCGGAGATATTTCCCATTTTATCATATCTGATTGCTGTACACATTTCCAAAGTATAACAAAAAAATTGGGGTCAGCAAATTTATACGTATACCTCATTCTAAAAGGATATTCCTTACTACAGAATCACATGCTGATATTAAATCAACAAAAATAACATACAGTTTCATTTTTTTAAACAGTTTATATTTTTCAATTAGATGGGCTAGAACATAAATATTATCAAGTGATGAAAAAACCTGGATGAAATCCTATTTGGAAATTTGAAAGAGGACTGAATTTATTTACCCAATTTTGAAGCCTATTTAATAAGACTCTAGAAAAAATTTTACTGCTTTTGTCAAGAAGACTAATGGGTTGGTAATTTTTGGGGTTTTGGTACGATCCTTTTTTGTGAATAGGAATAATATTTTTGCGCCAGGATGGGGGAATATATCTTTCTCTTAAACAAATATTTAAAAAAACCATAAAGAAAGGGCCCCAATAGATCATGTTTACTTTGTATATCTCTCCCAGAATTCGATCATGCCCAGGGGCCTTATTATTGGCCAGTTTTGTAATTGCCTGTTCAACTTCTAACCATGAAAATTGTAAAGGTAAAGATGAATCTTCTGAGAGCCATTGCGACCATTTCGGATAGTCATTTATATCAGGATCATTCATAAAAAGTTTTGAGTAATAAGCTATCCAGATTTCTTTAGGAACATAAACAGTCAGTGAAGGTTCAAATAATTTGACTCCCCTTGCAACCAATAACCAGAAAGCCTTTGAATCTTTTTTATTTATTGCATCCAACATATGAGTCCATTGTTTTAAAGTGAACTCAAATTTTTTATATTTTAAAAATTGTTTATATTGTTTTCTTGCTTTATTAAGTCTGGTTATATTTATTCTAGTTGAGAATTTAGTAGTTTTTTTAATCAATAGACCCAATTTATGTTTTTCATCCTTACACTGCTGATCAAACCAAGTTAAGGGGGAGTAATTTAGGTTAGTATGGGGGTAGATAATTGTTCTAATCTCCTGGTATCCCTCTTTCAAGTGCTTATTTATACATTGTGGGGAACAAGAATCCTGAAATAAAGTGAGCAATGACCTCATTCGAGAGGAAAATATGACCTCTGTTGCTTTTTCTTTATTTTTGTTATTCAATTTAAGTTTGAATTTACCTGTAATAGAGAGCAAAGGTTGGGGTAAAGTCTCCATGTAACTCCCAAAATGATATTTTATCGTATCAATCTTCACCTGCAGAGCTGCATGGTCACTTTCAGGTCTCATTACTATTTTAAAGCCCTGGAAGTGAGCATATGCCTCTGGGGAAATTATGAAATAATCTATAATACTCTTCCCATTAGAAGAGAAAAAAGTAAATGCTCCATCCTGGTCTCCAGTTCCTCTACCATTTAAAATACAATAATTACCTTTACTAATAAACTCCATCATTTTCAAACCAGCTCCATTCGCAATGATGTCTTCTGAATTCCTAGGTTCAAGATCCCCCATATAAATCTGAGACTGAAGTATTTTTAAATTATCAAATTAAGCAATATGAGCATTTAGATCACCCCCTAATATGGTAATGTCAATACAATATTTTGAATACATGGAATCTATCACCAGTGCTAACTTTTCCCAAGGATCAAAATCAACAGTGGACTGAAAGTTAGGTGGAAAATACACATTAACTATGAAAAAAATTAGAGAATCCCAACACAATACACAAAGCAAAATTTCCTTACTAAATACAGTTTACTCTATTTTTCGAATTCACTTTCTTACTTAGACATACTGTAAATAGAAAGGCCCCCTTTCGGTCTGCCATATTTTTTATCTTTTGCCACAAGAACATAAATTGGTGTATAACCATTAAAGTTAAATTTTGAAAGAATCCATATCTCTTGAAATACAATAATATCAGCTTCAGAGACATAGTCCTTCCAACAAGAATCCACCATTTTGGATTTTAAACCAGAAATATTCCATGAAATAAAATTATAGGTAACCATGTTAGTAATATTATCTAATCCAATGAGCTCCCGCTCAATCTCATCAGTCTCAGAATCAGATAAAGATGTTTGTATAGTTAACTGTCATTTTTTAACCAATTTCCCCTGTGATACACAATCTGGATTCAGTAAATCAACCAAATGTATACCATGTATATCTAGTTTACCAATATTTGATAAAAGGAAGTCATAAAATATTGTAGATTTAATTTCTGTATCCACCTGGGAATCTGAATTAGATTGATGTACTCTATTAACAGACCCAAAATCTGAAGAAAAAAATTTCACAGCCAAAGCAAAGAGCAAAAAGTGACTGAATGTAAGCAGCCAATCTATCAGTATTTTCACCCTCAAATATGTGTATTCCAAACATGAACACTGTCTGCATATTAATATCTCTTTCAAAATTCCAATTTAATTTAATCGAAGTGGAAATTAGGGTATCCTTAGTGCATATTTTAGGGGAAGTAGTTCCATGTGCAAATGTCTAAATTGTAGTCCAAATAACAGGAGATGATATCCTTATATCCAATTTGTTAATTAAACATTGTTTAGCCCATATGACTTTGGCAGTGTCCCTATTCGAAAGTAATACATACACTGGTGTTGATTTAACTGATAAGTCTCTATAGACTAGTTTAATATCTTTAGCTGCTGTTTCCAAGTTTAGCTCAGCTTTAAATAAGTGATAGATCATATTAAATAATGAGATATGTGATTCATAAGTTTAAAAAAAAATATTATTAAATTTGAAAACCACCTCGGATCCAGACATGGTTAAGTAATCTATCTGATGAGGGATAATCAAATCCGATTCCAAAGAAGTTTCCAAGATATAATTATTACTTTCTTTATTTGTGCATATGGACGGCATGTTCTTATTTAACTGATCAAGCTTAATGAAAGCCTGAGTTATTTTTGTGCTCTGACTATCTAATGGAGTATCTGTAGGAGTAATCTCCTCCTTCTCAATTGAGAACAAAGGAACTTCTTTAATAGGAGTTGTTAAAACTGTATGTAAATCTTCCTTATCCCCATAAAGTCCTCTAAGGGGTTTCTTGATAACTTCAGGATTATTAGATCCAGTTTCAGAACTTTCTTTAATTTCCCTCTCCTTGGTCTTATTTTTTTTTATTTGCTCGTGTCTTAGCCTTTTTTAATTCTTCTTCATATTTTTTTTGTTCTCTGCCCCTTTAGAGAATGATTGTATTATAATTTTTGAGAAAGAAGGTCTTCGTTTTTTCTTTTTTCCCTCTTTTTCAAACTTCTCTAATTTTCGGCTGATTTCAGACTGTTTATCACTAAAGAGACAAGTAAGCTTTTCTACATGAGATTTGAGATCTTTTAGAGCTTCAAGGAGAACAATGTTAGCCATTATTGGGTGAGCTAATGCCTTTATCGTATATTTAGAAATAGTATCAGGACAGGCTGATAAGATTTCTGGCTCAATAGTTGTTTTCCCAACCTCTTTATCCATTTTACTAAAAACTTCATTAGGAGATCCCTCCAAAATCCCGATAACAAGTAGGGGAATCCAAAGAGACATAGGAGTCAGGGGGACTGAACAAATCCAACCTCGTAGGAAAAAGAGATATCTCAGAATGAAGACCAGATATTGGCTTTTTGATTTCTACAGACCCCTGGGTAGTCACACTAATTATCCCACTTTGTTTATTTTTTATTTGGGTTCAATGATAGAGAATCCTCAATGGGAACAACTGAAGAACTGGGTTTCCAAAAGTCAGTAATTTTTTGCTGAAGTTTAGACTTTTGATTAGGTTTAGAGGAAATAGAACTGTTACAGTTACAATTTTCCCTCATGCTATGTTTCTCTGATTTTAGATAAAATGATGTGGATATAATACTATTATCATTATGATTATCATTATCCAGACTGTTACTAATAATGTTATCAACAGGTTGGATCAAGTTTGAGTTACGTGAACTCAGTAAGCCAGATGAGCTAAGCTGTCCTTGACTACCTAAAAGTGAACTTTTTTCTAAAAAGTCATGACCCAACACCTTCAGAGAATTAGACTTTGAATTACAGGTCATAGTAGGAGAAGGTATTTTCGATGGTACAAAGTTAGAACTAAAATCAGTGAAAAGTTCTTCCTTAATTTGAGGAGAAGTAATGAGTGTATGAGAGGGGTCAAGAGAAGAAAAGACTCTCAGAGGTCCCTTTTGAACCTTTGGCATAGATGCTGCAATAGAAACAAGGGGCAAATTCTGTGTGTAAACACAACCATTTTTTTTCCCCATGACCCCTAAATGAGAATTTAATTCTGCAGTTTTTGTACCTTCAGACTTCTTTTCCCTATATTTTACCAATTCTCTACCACTTCTAGTAAACATACTTCTAATAAACGGAAGAAAAAAAAGAACAGTCAGAGGAGTGCCTGCAAATCAGGCGATAAGTCCAGCCTTTCAAGTCCAAATGGCACTGTAGTATTCCACTGTTAAATTCCACTTCCTATGTAGGTGTAATTCTCACCCAGGCAATAGCACAGATCTGATTTCGAATGACTGATAAAATTCCCAAACAAATGTTTAAGTCTTTAAGATTCTTTTAGTTCCCAGTACTCAGATCATAGTTCACAAATCATCTTTCACAGTTCCCAATATCTTGAAGGACCTCCTAGTCTGAGTGCCCCCTTTCTTCTCAGGTCCGTAGCCTCGTATTTAGATAAATTCAATAAATGTTGTTTGGTAACTATGGCCTCAATAACGTAGTGAAAATTATCAACAGATGTACGAAGGTTAAAAATTATATTTCTAGGGACATGGATATGTTGTTCATCCACACTGTCTGGCAGGTATCCTTGCCGCTTTAAATCTTGTCGGAAGGTCTTCAAGCTGGCTCCTCCCACCCACCCGGGTGGTAAAACTCTCGGCTTCGCCCCATGACGTCCGAGCTTCCTTACCGCTTGGAAGCTCAGGTTCCCTCCTTAATGCTCTGCATACAAGACTGGTTCCTAATTCTTTGGTTTTCCAAATTTAAAAGTGTTTTGCATTTCTAGACTTCGGTCTTCTATCCCTCGCCGCTGCGATGGACAAATCGACTCCTGGTTTTCGGAGATGCCCTTGCGGGCAGAAGATGTCTCGGACAGATCCGCACTCCACGTGTGTCTACTGTTTAGGCCTTGAGCACGACCCGTAGGCTTGCGACCTGTGCTCTTCCTTCTCAGCCTAAGTCCTCGAAGACCGTGCTGCCTGTTTACAACTGGGGCGCCCTGAGAAACGTTTTCCTCTGGTGAAGTCAAAAGAGGCCTGGTCAGCGGTTTCCGCAGCGGCGGGCTCGGCGGATCAGCTAGAGCAGATGATCCGCCCTCGAAGAGGAGGCGCCGCGGGCCGCATCTTCCTCGGCCGCGGCATTTATCCCGCTCTCCCTGGGTTCCTCTTATACAGCTTCCTTTAAGGAGCTTTGTCTGTCCCTCTCCACTAGAGGAGAGGGACATCTGCTGGACCTTCTACTCGGTCCAAGAAGAAAGACAAGGGTAAGCCCCTCCGTCGACGCTCTTGGGAGCGGGAAAGGTCCTTCTCCCCAAGTTGTCGGCCATCAACTTCGGTTGATCGTTCGGCTTCGGCCACTGGTCTCATGGTGTCCCCGTCAGGTCAGTTGACCGAGACTCCCGTCGATGCAGTCAAGATCTTTCTTGACCCGTTGGACGGGTTGTCGACCAGCGAAGCCGAAAATCCTCTCTCACCAGTTCCCCCGGTGGGAGTTGAGGATCCCGTGGGCTTGCCAGTGCCTCCGGTTCCGGAGCCCTCAGGTGAACCCTCCGAGCCGAGGGGAGAGCCGGTTCTACCCGTCCCCTTCCCGCACCGTCCTCGGAAAAGCCGAGGGTCTCGGTCTCGGACTTCTTCGTGGTCCAGCCGATCCCGCCGTCATAGGCGGTCTCGGTCTTGGCGCCGCCGCTTGTCCTCGGACGAGGGGAGGCTTCGACATAAGTTATGTCGACGATACGAGGACCTCCTGTGGCAACAGCTCCTTCTGACCGGGAACAAGCCAACGCCATCTCCTCCCCCGGCCATTAAGTGGCTGTCACCGGAGCGGCCGAAACAACCCCTCGTCTTACCCGAGGCCTGTTCCCAGGCTGGTTGTTCAGCCAAAACCAGCTGCTCCACCGATTCCAGTGGAACCTCCGCCTCCACAGCCGTTATTTGGGGCTCCGACCAAGAACTCTGTCGGCTCAGGGACTACCCCATAGGCTGTCTGTTACCCTCACTCCCGATCGACCTCGGCAGGTGGAGGGTGGCTCAGGCCCGAGGCAGCTCTTTGCGGACTCTTCAGAGTCCGATGGCGATTCCTCCCATTTCTCCAGGCGAGTAGACTTGGAGTCCTCTGGAGGTCAGTGGATGAACGATAGCCCTTCGTCCTATCTGGGATTGCTTCGGCTCATCTCGGAGTCTACGGGATGAAGCTCAACCTGTGTCTAAGCGGGCCAGGTATCCCCTCATGGAGATACTGGACCGCGGGGATTCCCCTACGGAGGCCTTTCCGGTGGCCGAGGCCATAGTGGGCCCGGCCTTGGAGCTCTGGCAGCACCCTGCTTCTTGTCCTGCGCCCTTGGCCAGGATGGCCAGGAAGTATGCGGTCCCTACCGGTTCCTTGTCCAGTTTTTCGGAACACCCCTCAGCTGAGGGGCTAGTTACTGACAGCATTTTCCGGCGCGCCAGGAATGCTAGGGGCGTGGACAAACCTCCCGACAAGAGTCAAGAAGGTGGACTATGTCGGGCGACAAAATCTCGCTTCGTCCTCCTCAGCCTCGTCCAGGCCAGTTCAGCCCGTACTCATGGCACATTCCTCTCATGCCCTGTTGGGCTTCCTGGATGAGGTAGTTCCTTATCTTCCGGCGGACCTGCAGACCACGGTCAGGCAGGTGCGGGACCAGAGACAGAGCAGTGGCCAAACAGCAGCTTCAGACTGCTCTGGACATTGGAGACTCATGTGCCAGGTCAGTAGCACGCGGTGGCTATCGCGTCAGGCATGGCTGAGATATCCACCTTCACTCCGGATACCCAGCACAAGTTGGCGGATGTCACCTTCCTGGGGACCGACCTCTTCGGCCCTGGGGTGGAAGGTCACCTGCAGAGGATCGAGAAGTCCAATGCTACCTTGGACTCGGTCTCATCCGCACAGAAGGACAAAGGTCGCAGGCCGCAGCCTAAGCCCTTTTGTCCCTCTGCGCCCGCAGCACATCCGGACCAGCAACGTCAGGGCCTGCGGGCTCAAGCTTGGCATCCCAAACCCAAACCCTCGGCTTCCTCCTGCAGGGAGGTAAAGGCCCTGGAGGTCCCTCGGCCAATCCTTCCTTCAAGCCTGCCCAGTGACGGGCTGAGGGGTGTCGCCCCCAACCCCGTTGCCTCACCCCAGGTGCCCCCCGTGGAGGGGCAGCTTCACCACTTTCTTTCCACCTGGTCCGTTATCACCACAGACTGTTGGAGGTGGTGGGAAAGGGCTTGCCTCTGGAGTTCGAGCAGGCCCCACACTTCAGGGTCATCGCACCTCGGGGGGCCTCGAGGTCCGAAGCCTCGCTGTCAGCTCGCCGAGCCGACATCGTTCTCCTCCTCGAGAAGGAGGTGATAAGAGAGGTGGCGGACCCTCCCTCAGACCCAGGGTTCGTGTCCAGGTACTTCCTGGTTCCGAAACGGACGGGGGGCTGGCGCCCCATTCTCGACCTACACGACCTAAACAAGTTCCTAAGGTCTCGAACCTTCAGGATGGTCACTCTGGCTCAGATAATACCATACTTGGAACACGGCGTGTGGTTCTGCTCTCTGGACCTGCAGGACACATTCTTTCACGTCCCTGTCCGTCACGTCAGAGGTTCCTTCGCTTCGAGTAGAGAAGATCCCTTTCTGAGTTCCAAGCCGCCCATGACATCTCCAGCTCCAGGGTCTTTCACCAAATGCATGGCAGTGGTGACAGCATTCCGGCGCCGAGGGCTCGGGTTTACCCTTACCTGGACGATTGGCTGATAGCAGCCCCTCCAGACAGGAGGTGGGCGGTCAGAGATCTGGCCCTCAGGTTTGCTCTCAGGTCAGCCTCCTCATCAACGAGGCCAGAGTCGGAACTCAAGCGAAGCAGGTGATTCTTTCATCGGGCGAGCTCGACTCTCTTGAGCCAAAGCACGGCTCCTGGCGGACAGGGCGAGGTTCTTTCCTCCTTTGCCCAATCATTTCTGGTTGGGCAATTCATCTGCCGGGACTTCCTGTGCCTCCTGGGTCTCATGGCGGCCTGTACCAGCGTGGTCCGTTGGGCCCGCTGGAACATGCGCCCCCTTCAGTGGGGGCTGGCCAGCCAGTGGTCCCAACGCTGCGATCCATTGGACCAACTAGTGACGGTGACCCAGGGGATGTGGAACGCTCTCCAGTGGTGGACCGTTCCAGTTCATCTGTAGGAGGGCATCCCGTTTGTCCGCCCCGAGCCGACGGTCTCTTTATCGATCGATGCCTCTCTGATGGGTTGGGGTGCCCATCTGGGGGAACACCGAGCGCACGGCCTCTGGTCCCCGCGGGAGTCCCGATGCCACATCAACCTGCTGGAGCTCCGAGCGGTCCACTTAGCTCTCACAAGCCTTTGCTCCGTTTCTTCGGGGTCAAGTGGTCCGGGTCCAGACGGACAATACCACGACCATGTACTGTCTAAACCGCCAGGGCGGGATGCGCTCCATGCTTCTATGCAAGGAAGCTCTCCTCATCTGGTCACTCGTGCGCAGCCTGGAGGCGGATCTCCTAGCCATTCATGTGGCAGAAGCCTCCAACACCCTGGCCGATGCCCTAAGCCGGATAGGGGCTGCGTCCCACGAGTGGTCTCTCCTGCCGGAGGTAGTACAAGATCTATTCTCCCATTGGGGCACACCTCAGGTGGACCTGTTTGCCTCCAGGGAGAATGTGAAGCTGAGGCTGTTCCATGTCTGCCCCCCTCAGCAGGGATCACTGCAGGGGGATGCCTTCTCGAGGCCGTGGATCCCGGGCCTCTTCTACGCCTTTCCCCCCCATTCCCCTTGATGCACAAGGTGCTTCTCAAAGCAAGAAGGACAAGGCGCAGGTGATTCTGATAGCCCCAGACTGGCTCCGGCAGTACTGGTACCCAGATCTCCTCAGCCTCAGCTCCAGGCTCCCGAGGCAGCTTCCAGCTCGCCCAGACCTGCTCTCAGTCAATCAGGGGAAGATATTCCATCCGGACCTTCAATCCCTGCACCTGACGGCCTGGTTCCTGAGCGGCTAGAGTTCCAGGCCTTGGGTCTTTCCGACGAGGTCCTCAACGTAGTTGAGGCGTCCCATAAGGAGTCAACCAGAAAATGCTACACCTTCAAATGGAAGAGATTTTCCATTTGGTGCCAGGGCAAGGGCCTGGACCCTTCCTCCTGTTCCTTGGCGAGCATATTGGACTACCTTTGGTCCCTTTCTCAGCAAGGGCTTAGGTCGACGACCCTTAAGGTGCACCTGGCAGCCATCTCTGCTTACCGGGCGTGGGCCAGGAAGCAGTCGGTGGCACAGGAGAAGGTGGTCTGGCGCTTTTTCAAAGGCCTTGATCACATTTCCCCTCCGGTGTGAGAACCTCCACCTCCGTGGGATCTACTGCTGGTACTGGCAAAGCTCATGCTCAAGCCATTCGAACCAGTGCACAGGTGTGAACTCTCTCACTTGTCGTGGAAGACTGCCTTCTTGGTGGCTATCACGTCAGCCAGAAGGATGGGAGAGCTCCAGGTGCTCTGCATCGAGTCTCCTTACCTGGTCTTCCACAGGGACAAAGTTGTCCTGCGCCCCCACCCGAAATTCCTTCGAAGGTGGTGCGGAGTTTCACCTTAACCAGGTGCTGACTCTGCGGTGTTCTACCCAATCCACACCTCGGGAGGCAGAATATAGGCTCCATACTCTGGACCCTAGAGGGCGCCGCACTATATGAGCGCACGGCTGAAATTTGGGGAGAAGCTTTCAAGGCTGTTTGCCTACCTACGCTGAAGCCGCACCTGGCAGACCTGCAGCCAAGCGGATGACAGGCAGGTGGGTCACCTCCTGCATAGATCTCTGCTATAAGTTGGCGGGCATGGAGCCTCCCAGAGGATAAGAGCTCATTCTACCTGCCATACTGCTGCATCGGTGGCTGCTTCCAGGGACGTCCCTATCCAGAAATCTGCAGGGCTGCTACAGAAGTCAGCACACCTTCATCACCCATTACCACATCGACCTTGAGTCAGGCCGGGATGCTGGTTTTGGGGCCTCGGTTCTCCAGTCTCTCTTTCCCAAGTAAGTATCGGGGGTGTGCGCCTTGCCTCCCTCCTCCCGGAGAACTGCTAGGAGACTGCCAGACAGTGTGGAAGAACAACATATCCATGTCCCTAGAAATACAGGTTACTCACCTGTAACAGGAGTTCTAGGAATGGTATATGTTGTTCATCCACCCGACCTCGATGCACAACCTGAGCTTCCAGCGGGCCAGATCTGGCTTCATGGGGTGGAGCCGAGAGTTTACCACCCGGGTGGGTGGGAGGAGCCAGCTTGAAGACCTTCTGGCAAGATTTAAAGCGGCAAGGATACCTGCCAGACAGTGTGGATGAACAACATATACCATTCCTAGAACTCCTGTTACAGGTGAGTAACCTGTATATCTTTTCCATAAATATCTTTCTAAAAAAAAAAAGAGGATAGATAGATTATAGGGATCAGCAGGCCTTAGTTATATTTCAACTCTCATATCTATTTTCAAAAATAAAACACAATAACTTATTTAAAATGTATGTTTTTCTAAATCCCAGCACCTTAATTATAAGCTTCAGCTCTAACTCTTGTATCTCTTCAAAAGATCGTTACAGTATTAAGACTTACTTAAATATATTTCATGTATGTAAAAAGCACAAGGGTCCAAAAAAGGTAGCTAACACATCTTGAGTAGCTTTCTATCTCCAGAGCGAAAATCATGCAAGATTCCCTTTATGCTTGGAAAGACCACACGCTGCTGTCTGCTCACTTTTTCAGCACCCACTCTCTGCCCGAGCATCCTGAAAAATGGCGATTCTGATTCCTAGGACGCTACACCTGCGCACTAAATAGTGAGTCAGCTGACAAAGCGTGCAAAAAGAGAAAATTAAAAGAACATACAAAAACATCAAAATGTAAAAAATTTTAAAAGGTTAAGAATGCAAGTGCAAATAGTACTAGCGAAGAAAAATAAATACCTAATCTACTAACCATTAACTAAAAGACACTCAGAAAGCACTCATAAGCCAATAAAAACCAAAACACTTTTTTAAAATAATTCAAAGTATAAATCTTTAGCACTGAACTTCCATTAAATTTGCAGTTTTACGCCTTTTCTCCTTTGCTGGATCTTTATTTCTGTTTTCACCAACTGTTCGCTATCCTTGCCATCCAACACCCCGCGGTGCTTTCTTCAGTTCATTCACCAGGTTCAGCTACCCCACTTTTAGCACTCTAAGCCTGGAAAAGACGGAAGCAGAGGGAAAACCTGGGGACAGCCGCACAAGATGGCCCGGAAACAATTATTCCTCAGGTAGATACGGAATTATGCTTAGGTGGCATACCTTTCTTGGATAAAAAACTCGCTTGAGAATAACTTCTGCTCTGTAGACTGTTCCTCAGTCTACCAGCATGCAGCAGACCATCACCGTCCAGTCAGGAGGATCGATCAGGAGTCTGGAGTCCAATTACAATAGAAGCAATAGCTGGACAAAGTGGCCCAAAGGTGAAAACCTAGTTTTAGACTAGCTTCTAGATTTTCCTCTCTAACTCTCTATTCAATAAGCTCTTTCTCCTCCTACGAGGCGAAAGTGAAACTCTCTTTCAAGCATGATTCACTTCCTGCCTGCCTGAAGCATGTGACCTAGACTGTGTAAGCCATGTGATATGTGTGGGCTGCCTGTAAATTCTCACTCCATCTTTAAAGCAAGGTAAGGGGGAGGGAGCAACACAAAGTCAGTATCACCATTATTACAAGACAAAGTGGTGAAGTAGCGGTTTTCAATGGGCACTTCAAGTAGCCTGACAATAATGCGAAGGGGACTACTTCGTGGGTGGAATTTAACTTGTCTGCATCTCTAGATACATATAACCATACAGAATGCCATCAATGGTCAGACTAGAATTTTAATCCACTTTAGGTTCAGCCACCTTTTACACAGGACAGTATTTAATTTCCCTGCATATATATTGTTAACTCCTGCTACAGAATTTGAGACCTGACTCTGCACTGCACATGTGACGTACTGATGTGAAAGGCCTGTGGTGTTAATATGAGAAAAAAGAATGAGAATTTTAATCCACTTTAGGTTCAGACACCTTTTACACAGGCCAGTATTTAATTTCCCTGCATATATATCCCTAACTCCTGCTACAAAATTTGAGACCTCACTCTGCGCTGCACATGTGATGTGCTGATGTGAAAGGCCTGTGATGTTAATATGAAAAAAAAGAACTAGAATTTTAATCCACTTTAGGTTCAGCCACCTTTTACACAGGACAGTATTATTTATATTTTTTTTTTTTTTGTCAATAAAATTTATTATTTTATAATAGAAAGACAATACAGAAAAATACGTTCATTAGATAAAAGTAGTTCATACAACTAACATAAGGACATATAACATATACTTATACAAAAACAAAAAAAATTAAGTATTTCGTCTGACATATTATCACATTTATCATGTTTAACAACTAAACTAACCAGAGACTCATCAGACTAAGTAGTGTGATTTGAAGTTAAGGAAATGATAACAGCTTACGAAATTTAATAACTGCTCTAAAAGAACAATATGGCAACAACTATCATGTTTAACAATGATGAAACAATTAATATTTCCCTGCATATATATCCCTAACTCCTGCTACAGAATCTGAGACCTCACTGTGCGCTGCACAAGTGACGTGCCAGTGTGAAAGGCCAGTGCTGTTATTAAGAAAAAAAAACTTGAGCAAGGAAAACTAACATGAAATTGTTTAAACTGTTTAACAGTTATTTGGTATCAGCTCTATACAGTTTTTCTTCACATTCTAGTGCCAATACAAGGATAAACTATGCCAGTATGGGGACTGACTCTGGCAGATATGCTACTTAACATGACTGGGACAACAGGTTAAAATGGTCTTTTTAGGGAAATATGAAAAATGGTGCAAATCTCCTTGGCATGTGAGAACAAACTACTGCAGTAACACCTTAGTGCAGATGTGATTGTGAAACAGTCCTTGGCCACAGCCACTGCGAATCTTGAGTTAAGGAGAGTGATAAGGGTGCAGCTTCTGCTGTCTTCGGCCGTTGCGTTTCTTGGTGGCAGAGCATCTGGCCTGCTTCTGGGCCATTTCCACTTGGTCCTGTATGGCTTGCATCTTTAACGGGATCCATTCCAACTTCAGTAAAGCCAGTTCCAGCTCAGATAAATTCTGTTCCTGCTGACTGGTTTCATCAGGAGAACCTGAAGTCACAGAAATGAGCCCGGAGCTGTCCTCTGCTGATTTGTCCTGGGAAAGTTAGAAAAAGTGATTAGCAGAGTTGGGGGAAGTGTTGAAAATAGTTGTTTGGTATCATAATTAAAACTCTGTTTTATCTATTCATTTACAAAGTTTCACCAGGAAAGACATACTGAGACGGTAACAGCTTTTTTCCAGATGTGTTCTGGGGGGGGAGGGGGTAACTGGAGTTAGCTCAAGGTGGAAAAAACTAAACAGTATTACCAGTAATTGCATTTCAAAAATAGAAGTCACAGCTATATAGTATACCAAAGGAGCATAATCATAAATTCTGAAGGCGATTAAAATAATTAAAATATATTATTAAAATAAAGATATATTAAAATAAGGAGCATCCAGTGTTGTACATGGGTCTGTGAAACCTGCTTTCTGTTCTATTTCTTTTTTTTTATTTGCTCTTTTTGCCTCCTGAGCCCTGGCAAGTGGCTATGGCCCTCCGATTGGAGGGACTCTGTCTCCGGTCCTGCCGCTCCCATGCTAGGTGGCCCCCAGAAGTTCCCCCATTGATTGCCCCCGGCAGCAGGGCCAGGAGGAGATTGCTGGCTTCTTCCCCCTCCTGGAGACCCAATCCGGGAGACCACTCCTGGGAGCGGCAGACCATCATCGTGCCTGCCAAGCCCAGCCCCCGTCCCCTCTAATGTGAGTATGTCAGCTTAGAGCTTCTCAACCTGTACCGCCAGAGGGTACTCAATGAGTGGGACGACTAGTCCCCCTCCCCTGAGAGATGAGAGGTTTCCTCAGACACTCAGTCCTCTCTCTCCCCCTGTCGACTGCCTGCAGCCCAGGGTCGTTCCCGAACCTGGGTCGCTGGCATGGCATGAAGTGTGGCATCCAGCACCTCAACCCTCAGTGCCACCGGGCTGGTGCTTTTTGTCCTATTTCAAGGAGACCTTTCCTACAAATAACAAATGTACCTGCATGACCTCTGCAGGGTAACAGTAAGGCATCTCCAGGGCCAGAGATTATCACAAGATGCTGCAGTGACCCCATGGGAAACACAGAACCAGAATTTGTCAGCAGATAAAGACCGCTTGGCCCACCCAGTCTGCCCATTTTTCCCCCTACCTGCAATACCACTGCATACCGTACTTGATCCCTGGCTCTCTCTCCCTCCCCCCATTCCTTTCCACTGAGATTCTGTTAGTCTGTCCCATGAATTCTTGAACCCACCACTGTTTTCATCCCCACCTCCTTGGCTGGTAGACTGTTCCAGGAATCCACCACTGTTTCTGTGAAGAAGTACTTTCTCCTGTCCCTCCTAAATCTAACCCCCTCTTAAGTTTATAACTTACCCCCTTATTCTTGAACACCTTTTTTCTGAAAAAATACTTTTCTTTTGTACCTTATTTCATGAATAAGGATGGAGCAGATGAGGTCTTTAAGTTAAGGAGGGGGAGGATCACCAGGGAGCACAGGCTAAGAATAGAAGGGGGAAGATTTAGGAAGGAAATGAGGAGACACTTCTTCACAGAGAGGGTGGTAGCAAAATAGAACGTTCTACCAGAATGGGTGGTACGTAAATCTGTGAACAGCTTCAAACGGGCATGGGACAGGGAACAGGGAGAGTGAGGGTTGGGGAGGTGGGGGGTGGCAGTGGGATGACAAATGGGAGGGGGGTGGGGCAGCTGCAAACTAGGGGTGTTGGCTGCACACTCCAGCAGACTTAGATAGGCCGAGTGGTCTCTTTCTGCTGGCCCATTTGTATGTTCATATGTTATTTACCCCTGTGAGGTATTTAAAGGTCTGTATCATATCCCCCCTCTTCTCCTGTCTTCCAGGGTATACATATTGAGCTCCTTTAGTGTCTCCTCATAGGGCTTTTTGATGCAGACCCCGTACCATTTCAGTTGCCCTCTTCTAGACCGCTGCCACTCTGTGTCCTTTTGGAGATGTGACTTTCAGAACTGTACACAATATTCTAGGTGAGGTCTTACCTATGATCTTCACAGCACTTCAGAATCAGTGCACCAGGAGCATATGCATAGCCAAAGCCAAATACTTCCAGAGCAAGCTATCTTGTAGTGCTCTTGCCCATTCTGGAACGCATGGTAACTAGCCTATTTTAAACCCTCCCCCAGTGGGGTATAGACCCCACCTGGTTCCCCCTTATCTGCTGACACCCTGAACCAAGACTTCACAGAAGGCCCTGGGGCTTTTATCCCCCCTCCCCCAGCTACCCAGTCAACCCACCAGTGGCAACTTTCACCTCCAGACAGTTTTGGTGCCAGTATCGCAAAGTTCTTTTGGCACTGCATGCAGCCTGTGGAGCAGATGGCATCACTCACAGTTTCCTCAAAATCAGCACTCCAACAATAGCTGTCCCTATTGCCCACATACGTAATAGATCACTATGTACCAGCTCCTTTCCTCATGGCTGGAAACATGCACTGGTATTTCGGATCATAAAGGTGGCCCAGCTAACTCACCCTTCAACTACCAGCCAACCTCTCTGATTCAGATCCTTTACCAAACCCTTGGAAGGTTTATCAGTAGGCAGCTATTGAACTACTATGCCCAAACAGGCTTCCTAATACCAGTCAATCTGGCTTTTGCTCCAACCACTCAACCGACTCCTCCCTTCTTAGAGTCACCAACCACACTCACACCAACATGGAGAAGGGCCTCGATACAGGGGCAGTATTTACAGACTTAGCAAAGGCCTTTGACACCATGGATCACCATTGGCTCCTACTTCAGACTAGTCAACTCTGGTGTCCCCCCCTCAGGCCTAGCATGATTCTAGTCATACCTGACCAACCAGACCCAATCTGTCAAGCTTGGCCCATGCACTTCACCTACACTACCATTCACCTCGGAATACCCCAAGGCTCAATTCTGGGGACCCTGCTCTTCACTACCTACAGTAACAACCTACCCAACTCCCTCACTGCCAGCAACATGAGGCAGTATAGTACAGTGGGTTAAGGCACTGAGCTGCAGATCTGGAGAACTGGGTTTGAATCCCATATCCACCTACGTGTATACTGTGTGATTCTGAGCAAGTTACTTAACTTCCTTGTGCTCCCAGGTTGCATCTGGAAACAAGCGTTGGCTTAGTGTGCTACTCCCGTTTTTTTTTTTTGTTTATTTGAGTCTAGGATTACAAAGTACCTTTGAGCCAGGGCTCTTTTACAAAGGTTCTACATCAGTGTGTACAGGCATACAGTTTCAATTACAGTATAGAACAATCAGTATCACTGATGGTCATATCATGTTATTACAAGGATTTACTACAGAAACACAAGGAAGTTGACACAGACAAGGGAAAGGAGAAATGAGAGGTGGGGAAAAATGAGAGGGCAGGGGAAGGGGAGAGACAGGGGCAGGGGTGTAGTAGCCTAGGGGCTTTGTCAAAGATTGCCATGGTTAAGTGAATCAGATGGGCAGTGGTGGAGGCAAGCGCTGGGTGGAGGGGCAACAACAGGCAGCAGAAAAAGGCAACTAGGTGGGAGTACTGAATTAGTCATGGCAGTCACAGGAGCTGGAGGCAAGAAGAGTGAGACAAAGCTTGGACTCGAATGCACCCATCATGGGTGAGGCAGAGATGTCACTACTGAGACTATATAGCCAGCTGGGTGCCCTATATGCAAAGGACCTTTGGCCTTGGGATGTTCGGCAGAGGGGGATTTGCAGGAGTAGAGGTTTAGACCTCCTGGTGTTGCAGTTGTTGTTTCTGAGTTTAAGGAGAGAGCAGACACCAGGAGGGGCACTGCCCATCATTATTATCTTTGATGTGATGCAGGTTTGATACTTTAATCGGCTGTTGAGTTGCAGCCTCCCAGCTAGAGAGTAGAGGTTGCAGGTTTGTGTGAGATGGTGAGATCCGGTGACGAGTCGACAGGCTTTATTGAGGGAGGTAGGTTAAACAATGTTCCCTTTCCCTAACATGCACATGTGCAGATGACCCCATTATCTATGTATCTTGGACTTCTACTACGCCCATTGAGGTCATCTCCAACAGGACTTCACCGCAGTACAAAAGTGGTTCTTGACTAACTGCCTCATCACTAACCAGAAAAGAAAACTGTCCATGTTGTTCAGCACCAGGCACTGGCTCAGCTTTTTCACCTCCAGTATGACTTAACACACCCCAGACAGGTCTTTTCTAGACTCATTTCCTCCTACAAATACCTCCATGTCCACCTGGAACAGCACCTTAACTGCTCGGGCACATATCCCAGGTAGTAACCAAGTCATACGCCAAGCTAGGTGCCTTATAAAGAGTAAAGGGATGACTCCATTGAATCATGAGAACACAGACTGTGGGACAATCTGTTCTTCCCCTTACATACTACAACCTAGTCTACTCAGGTGCTAGATCCACCTCCCTTGATAAAAATCAACACCTTGTTCAACGCACTGTGTAGATTAGCCATGGACCCCCGCTCATGCAGTATGTACAGCGAGATAGGGTGGTCCCCTTCCCCAAGGGACAAATGATGCATAATTCCCTCCTAGTTGCCAAGTATTGCTCCAGCAAACTGCCCAGATATCTGTCTGACCTCTTCTCCCCTGCAGCAAACCATTCATATCTGCTGAACTCCAAGGCAGGATGCCATCTCTATTTCCCCCAGTACAAGCACAGCCTAGGCCAAGCCTCCATCAGCTATAGGCTTTCCAACACTTGGAACAATCTCTCAGTCAGTGTCATTCCCCCACATGAAGCAAGGCTCTGATCAAGTCCCACTACAAATCCCCAACTTCATGTCCCCAGTGCAAGGCGTCCCACCTTCCCCAGTCAATCTAACTCATCTAGCTAGTGCATATATTAACCCAGTGATGTAGATTACACTAACTGCTGTGATCCTCTGTGAGACAGTCATGGTTCTACCCTTTATTTTTATTTCCCTGGGGGTACTCTGTCATGTTGGTATAGTTTACTGCACCGGGACATGCTGCTTACCATGTACTTGTTTCATTTGTTTTTGGAGTGTGTAATGTATGAACACTATAAGATTCCTCACTGTCCTGTTCCTCCTAGGTCGTAACTGGAAATGAGCTCTGGGCTCTGGGTTCTTACCTGGTAGAATATATTTAAAATAAAAACATCTATACAGAGGAAACACCACCTCATTCCTTCTGCTGGTGATATTTCTCCCTATGCACACTAGCATCCCAGTAGCCCTCCCAACTGAGATATCACACTGACTGGCCACTGTTAGTTCATCAGAGATGGTTACCCCCAGGTCTGTCTCCTGCTTGGTGGTTGTCAAGTAACACTCCTCCTCATTTTGTACTCTGCTCCCGTGTTTCAGTGATGAGAGCATGATTTTGCACTTTTTACGTTGGCTTGCACGCATGTGTAAACAACATTTTGCGGTAGTAGCACTGTACTAGCACTTTCAGAGGTGTGTCAGTGTTGTGGCGAATCCAGGGAATGCTTTAGCCGGTGTGTCCCTCAGCCGCCAACCAGTGAGCATGCTGCTGATGACAGCCGTTTCAGAGAGTGTCACCAACCTGATAGAAACCTGCCGCTGCAATGAGAAACAGGCTTGTCACTGCAGCAGCAGGTCTGACATGCCTCCATTATGTGCCATTCCTGGTGAAACTTTTCAATAAACATGGCAGCGGCTCTCACCGTCCACTTCTCACAATCCCTAGAAAGATGACTTTGGGGGTTCCTAATCCCCCTGTCGGCATGACCCCTCTCCAGTTCAATTTGTTTGCTGATGGGGTTGCTCAATCCCCATCGGCATAATGCCACCCAGTTTTATTTGTCTGCTGAAGGGAGTGCCCAGTCCTCATTGGCACCAGGCCCCCCTGAACACAGATACTTTTTATTTGTTGATGGGGTACCCAGTCCCCGTCGGCTCCAGTCTCCCTCCCCAATAAACTGAGGTGGCACACTTAGAGCCCACCCAGTGTGCCCAAATGTCTTAGTGTTCCGCAAGGGTCAGTCTTGTTGCCTCTGTTGTTCACGGTGTATATGCTGCCTGTGGGGGACATTATCAGGAGATACAAGCTGGGGTTTCACTGCTCTGCAGATGATACCCAGCTGTACCTTTCCTGTGCACCCAATAGCCTGGTGTCAGACTCTGTGTTTAACAGCTGCCTTGAGGAGATTCAGATGTGGATGACTCACAGTTGGCTTAAGCTTAACCCAGACAAGACTGAGGTACTGGTGGTGGAGCCAGGTTGTCAAGGCAAAGCGGGGGGTTTGGGGCATTACCTCCCAACCTTGTGCTGGGGGGTGTGCCCTTAGCCCCCTCCACACAGGTGAAGAGCTTGGGAGTATTCCTGGATGGTGGCCTGACACTTGCTCAGGTGTTGGCCGTGGTGAGAAGTGGGTTCTATCATCTCAGGAATATTTCCTGAATTCGAGCCCTGATCCCACGTGAGGACCTGCCCACACTAGTGCGTACTTTATCACTTCCAGGTTGGACTACTGCAATGCCCTGTACCTAGGGTTATCTGGAGGCAACCTCTGCAGCTGGAGCAGAACGGGGCAGTGAGATTATTGAGGGTGAAAAGAGGTGAGCATATCACCGCGGCGCTCTGCGAACTGCGCTAGCTGCCGGTTTGGTGGAGAGTTGTCTTCAAGATAGGGCTATTGACCTATAAGACCCTGCACGAGAGGGGCCCAGCCTATCTGCAAGAGCTCCTTGCACCTTACCATCAGTCCCGGGCCCGTTCTGCCGGGGGTGGCCTTCTTGGGGTTCCCAGGGTTAGGCTGTGGCACTCTGGAGACAGAACATTTGCGGTGGCCGTGCCTACCCTGTGGAACTCTTTGCCTGGTTATCTGAGGGAGGCCCCCTTGGTAGAAGCCTTTAATAAGGGCCTCAAATCATATTTATTTGTTCGGGCTTTTAACTGAATTTTATGTTATATTGGTCAGCATTTTAAGTAGAAAAGAGGTCTAAGCTCTTATTAATTATTTTATTGTTATTTTAAATTTGTTTGTTGTATGTGTTGAATTGTTCTTATTGTGCAGCACCCAGTTTCCGAATGGAGATGGGTGCCATATAAATGAAATATTGATGGATTGATATAAAAACAAAAACCTACTCCCAAAGTTTTTTTCCCTCCTGCAAAACAAGAAAACGGTCCCTCATTGTCCACGGCAACCCCCCAACCCGCACCCACCCACTGCACCCCACCTCCCCATACACACCCTCACCCCATACTTACCTCTGGAGGTTGGCATGCCGATCTTCTTGAAGCGGGAAAAGGTCTGCATTCTTCAAAGGTGACTGCAAACTGAAGAAATGCAGGTAAGCTGTATAATGGCATAAATGGGAAATTTTCAACTGAGGTGGATATTTCGGCAACTGTCTCAAATTTTGGTTCCAAATTTTCAACATGGGTTCTTGGGACTCCACCTCAAGAAATCAGTACTGTCATTTTGTTATTTGGTCCCAAAAGATGATTTCACGGTCACTGCACGGAATTACCTTTCTGGACCGAATAACGAGACGACAGTGCCACTGATCATGATGTGGGCTCCCAAAAAGACTATGTTGCAATTTTGGTGAAAAAATTCCAAAAAATGACTGTTTTACAAGCATGTATTGTGCATTTTACACACACGCTTGTTTTAATATTTTCATTCCAGATGTTCAACATTGCCATTTTGTCACACCTCCTTATGAACAGTACAGCTGTCATTTTTCACATCCCACCTGAAATATGTTTTTGCACATGTGGCTCACAATGGCACGATCGCTATGGGAAATCAGCTTTCGGGACAGAGTAACAAAATCACAGTGCCACTGTTCATGAGGAGAGGTCCCAAAATGCCCATTTTGAAAATTTGGTAAAAATAAAATTCCATAAATGATCACATTACAGGCATGCATTACGCAGTATCTATGCATGCTCTTAAGTTTGTAAATTTTTCATATTTTCTCTCCAGATTTTCAACATTGCCATTTTTATGTTGCTTGCATGCATGTGCATGAAACATGTTGTGGCAGCTTGCTGCAGAAGCAGGCTGTGTAGGTGCAGCACTGTTGTGGCCAGTGCCCCCACTGCCTTTTGAGGCTTGGCCCACTTTCCCCAATGGTGTGGCATGCTGCTGCTGACACTAGTTCAGCCTGCTTGCCACCACCTTGAAAGATTTTAGCCACTGCAATCAGGGGCCGCCTCATCATTGCAGCATCAGCCATTCTGCTGCAATGAAGGAGCGGTACCTTTCATGACCCCAACCCAGTTTAATGTCAGCATAATGTCCCCACACCCAAGTTTCTTCTGTATGCCGAGGGGCTGCCCAATCCCCCTCGGCATCATGCCCCCCCCCGCTTTCTTTGCTGACGGGGCACCCAGTCTTCTTCTGCTTCAGTTCCCCCTTCCCTGTTGAATTTGCTGATGGGGCCCTCCCCATCGGCATATCTCCCAATTTGTTGTCTGCTGAGGGGTGCCCAATCCCTCAGCTCTCCCCCAACAGTATGTGCCGGGGGTGCACAATCCCCGTTGGTTACAGCCCCTCAAAAAAACACTCAGGTGACACACTGGGGAGCCCACCCCAGCATGCCAAAGTCCCTGAAAAAAAAAACAGTCCTGCAATGTTTTAATTTTTTTCCAACACCTGTAAAATCAGAAAACGGTCCCTCGTAGAGTTCTGCGGCCCCTCCTCCAACCTGTGCCCAGCCTCTGCACACCCCACCTCCCCACACCCCCCTCACCCCATACTTCCTTCCAGAGCCCATTGCGATGATCTTCGGTGGACCGTGAACACGTCTGCACTCTTCAAAGCCAACCGCAAACTGAAGAAATGCCGGTAAGCTGTATAATGGCATAAATAGGGTTTTTTCAACTTTGGTGTATATCTTGGGCATTTTTGGGGAATTTTGGCACCAAATTTTCAAAATGGGGTTCTTGGGACCCCTCCTCATGAATTTAGTCACTGTCATTGCGTTATTTGGTCAAGAAAGGTGATTTCATGGTCACTGCGTGGAAACACCTTTCAGGACTGATTAGTGAAATGGCAGTGCCACTATTCATTAGGTGGGCTCTCAAAAAGCCTATGTTGCAAATTTGGTGAAAAGAATCCAAATAAAGACTGTTTTACAAGCGTGCATTGCGTAGTTTCCATGCATGCTCGTAACCTCGCGAATTTGTAATATTTTCATGCCAGATTTTCAACACTAGCATTTTTTCACACCTCCTTATTAACAGTACAGCTGTCATTTTTCACATCCTGGACAAAATGTGTTTGTCACTTCCAGTGCAGAATAACGGTCACTGTGGAAAATCAGTGTTCGGGACAGACTAAGAAAATGACAGTGACACTCTTCATGAGCAGAAGTCCTAAAATGCCTATGTTGAAAATTTGGTGACAAAAGTCCATAAAATGACTGTGTTACAAGTGTGCATTGCGCAGTTTCCACGCACCGTAACTTCACAGATTTGTAATATTTTTCACACCAGATTTTCAACACTAGCATTTTGTCACACCTCCTTATGAACAGTACAGCTGTCATTTGTCAAATTTTGGCGAAAATATGTTTTTGCACTTTTGGCGCGGAATAGTACGTTTGCTGTGGGAATCGGTGTTTGGGACAGATCAAGATCGAGTGAGTGAGAGAGGGGGAGAAAAATAGCTCAATTGAGCTCTGTTGGGATTCCTGTGGATTTCTTTGAGGGCAGAAAAAGGCACCAGTGCAGACAGGAACCCAGTACAAAAAGGCAGCATGCAGCGCCAGGAGAAACAGAACAAGCGAGTGAGAGAAGGGGAGTGAGCAAGTTCAGTGGAGCTCTGTCAGGACTGCTGTGGATTTCTTTGTGGGCAGAAAAAGGCGTCAATGCAGGCAGGGACCCAGTACAAAAGGGCAGCCTAGAGCACTGGGAGAAACAGAACAAGCAAGTGAGGGGGGGAGTGAGCAAGCTCAACGGAGCTCTGTCGGGACTGTTGTGGATTTCTTTTGTGGGCAGAAAAAGGCACCAACACAGGCAGGAGCCCAGTGAAAAAGGGCAGCCTGCAGCGCCAGGAGAAACTAAATGAGTAAGTGAGAGAGGAGGAGTGACCAAGCTCAACGGAGCTCTGTTGGAACTGCAGCAGATTTCTTTGTGGGCAGAAAAAGGCACCAATGCAGGCAGGAACCCAGTACAAAAGGGCAGCCTGCAGTGCTGGGAGAAATTGAAGGAGTGAGTGAGAGAGGGGGAGTGAGCGAGCTCAACGGAGCTCTGTTGGGACAGCTGTGAACTTCTTTGTGGGCAGAAAAAGGCACCAGCGCAGGCAGGAGCCCAGTACAAAAGGGCAGCCTGCAGTTCTGGGAGAAACAGAATGAGCGAGTGAGAGAGAGGGAGTGAGCGAGCTCAACGGAGCTCTGTCATGACTGCTACAGATTTCTTTGTGGGCAGAAAAATATGCCAATGCCAGCAGGAGCCTAGTACAAAAGGGCAGCCTGCAGCGTCGGGAGAAACAGAATGAGTGAGTGAGAGAGGGGGAGTGAGGAGCTGTGTGAGGACTGCTGCAGATTTCTCTGTGGGCAGAAAAAGGTGCCAATGCAGACAGGAGACCAGTACAAAAGGGCAGCCTGCAGTTCCAGAAGAAACAGAACGAGCGAGTGGGGGGTGAACGGTAGCACGTCAGTTCAGCATGTTAATTACAGCGAGTTATATTCAGCGACTCAAATACAGTGACTGAAATGTTAGCGAGTAAGGAATATTGGCGACGATAGCTTATAGTGACACGGTGTCATATATCTTACCTCCGAGGTCCAGGTGCACCTCGGAGGATGTTAATTTAGAAATAGTGGGAGGTTCGGGGGGCATAACTGTCATCCAAATATGTGGAGATTTATTCATTGTCTGCAGGAGAAACAGCACATTTCTGAAGTGAAGATGGAGCAGGTGGTGTCAGGTGCTGCAGCAGGGGGTAGTAGACGACGGTACCGTGATCTCACAGAGTGGCTATACCAGATTGTTCGCGAGTGTGGGGTGCATTCCTGGTATGACTATCTGTGTGGTTTGGCTTACAATTTTCAGCTCAGCATGTAGAATTGTAGCTGAAAATGTATGCCCTGATATTGCAGTTCGCCATATTTACCGTCGCTATGGAAAAGTCGCTGAAATTGTAATCGCCATTGTTTTTTTCGTGGAATTGACATGGAACCAGAGTGAGCTAGCTCAATGGAGATCTGTCGGGACTGCTGCAGATTTCTTTGTGGGCAAAAAAAGTCACCAACGCAAGTAGGAGCCCAGTACATTAGGGCAGCCTGCAGCGTCAGGAGAAATTGAATGAGCAAGTGAGAGAGGGGGAGTGAGTGACCTCAGTGGAGCTCTGCCGGGACTTTAGAGTTGCCCACCCTCCTGCCCAGGGTCCTCTGTGGTCCTTTATTACAGCAGGGTCTCTGGAGTGGAGACAAAGCAATGATTGGATACTTTTAGGATTGCTGTAATAATACAGATTTAGTTCTGTTTATTTCTCTAACTGAGCTAAGTACTGAGCTATACTGTTATGATTGCAGTAATAATACATATTTATTTGTTCTGTTTATTTCTCTAACTGAGCTGAATAATACTTGGAGTGCAATAGGATTTCTAGCTGGGCTAAGTGAAAGTATATGAGAGCTGAGAACAAAAAGTATGGTAGCTGAGGGGTGAAAAATGGACAAGGAGGCTTTAGGATTGCTACAGTAGTACAGTATCTAATGGATGTGATTTGAGACAGAATTAACCCAGTTGGCAAGGGGGCAGTAGGGGGACTAGTGGGGGGGACAGGAATTTGAGTAAATAGGGGCCTAACAGTTGTAGTAGGATACAGAACCTGGGAGTAAGAGCCCGTAACATAAGATGGGGGCCAAAATGGGGCAGGTGCCACATGTCAATAGGGTGGGCATCTTTGGAAGGGTGGTGGGGTGTACAGGGTGTGGGTCCACCATGATCCTGGACTGGGCATGGAGGATGGGGATGGGTGTATAGTCTGTAGATGACTGACTAGTTTGAGGGAGGAACTGTAGAGGTTAGGGAGGAGTCTAAGTGGCAGGGCAGATGAGTATGGTAGGCATCCTGGGGGGGGATAGGGGATGGCAAAGCGGGATGGAGGAAGAATAACTAGGGAGTGAAACTGACCCCACTATCAGAGGCACTAACAGAAAAGACAGGAGAAGGGAAGGGGTGCTTGAGGTGAGTGGGGGCCTCCTGATGGGGGAGGAAGAGACCACGAGGATTACCAGGGGAGAGAGCAGATGGCTGTGGGTAGGAGGGACCAGGGGTGGCACGGAGGGGAACAAGTAGGAGGGGGGAACTGATGGGGAAGAGATGTGAGGCGTATCGACTAGGAATAGATTTGAACCTCTGCTATGGGAGAGAGGCGCAGGAACATACTGAAGTGGGGAGGACAAGCGGGGCAGGAGAGGATGGCAACAGGTAGGGGAAGAGATAGCGAGGACGAAAGGATAGAAGGGGCTAGTAAGGAAGGAGGGGTCGGTGACTGGAGGAGAGAAGGCTATGGGAAGGAGGAAGGATGGGAGGGGCATCACTATTGGGGTAGAAGGGAATGGGGGCTCTAAATCGACAACAGCGGGATAAGAGAGGGGTTGGAAATCAGCAGGGGAGGTCAACATGGGAAGCCCAGTAGGAAGTAGTCAGGCAGGGAAGGGGTTCAAGGGGAATGGGAGGAATAAGAAAAGGGGTGAGGCGGAAGTAGGGAGTATAGATACAGAAGTCACAGAGGGTGCAGCTAGCAGGGGTTAGGGACAGGGAAGAATGAATACTGGGGTGGTGGAAGGGGCATTAGAAGGGACGGGGCGATACTCGTCCTGGGGGATTCTATACTGAAATGGGTGAAATGAGGCAGAAAGGGGGAAAGGCACAGCTGTATTTGGGTTGAAGCTGTCCCCAGGTTGACTGCAGGAGGGGCAGGGCAGGTACTGCTCAAGCGTGTGGAGAGGGGGAGGAAGAAACCTCATTTACTGTTGCATGTGCATACAAACGACTTGGCAGGGGACACTGTGGAAGTAGTGAGGGGGAGGTTCGAGTAGTTGGGCCGGCAGTGTGAGGGGGTTGGGAAGTCAGTAGCATTCTTGGAGGTACTGCTGGTACCATGTGCAAGCATGGGGAGGAAGGGCAGGCTTGAGGAGTTCAATGAGTGGCCCAGAGATTGGTGCCACACCAAACATTATGGGTTAGTGACTAGAAAAAAAGACAAAAGGAGCACTCCAGATGGAAAATGTTTGCAAAAATACACGCTAGAATAGCTTTTTATTGCATGCCAGTGATGAATGAACCGGGAACCCCTGAGCTTCGGCATTCGGGGTTCCTGGTTCATTCATTACTGGCATGCAATAAAAAGCTATTCTAGCGTGTATTTTTGCAAATATTTTCCATCTGGAGTGCTCCTTTTGTCTTTTTTTTCTGTTTGATTTGAGGCTAGCTACCTCCAGCTGGAGCACCCCCTCATTTATCGTGCGCCGCTCAGAAAATCTTTTGGGTTAGTGACCAACTGGGGTAGGGTCTGGGGCAAATATTGACTTGTACGTGGGTGACAGGGTACACTGGAGCAGGAAGGGGAAGGGAGTATTAAAGGCAGCATTACTGCCAGCCCACTGGTGTTGAGGGTTGAGGCACTGGACGCCACACTTCGCGCCATGTTGGCAACCCGGGTTTGGACGTGAGCCCAGGCTGCCTGGGGTCAGCAGTGGAGGGATAGGATTGAGCATCCGGAGGACTCCTCTCCTATCCCGGGGTGGGATCCAGGGACCCACTGCTCTGTACCGGCCCCTGGTGATGACCAGGTCCACTACTAGAGCAGTGTAGTAAAGGAAGCGGAGTGTGGCGGACACTGGCACGCTGTGCCTAAGTGTCATTGCTCGCCCGCACTCCGAAAAGGGGAGAAAAGTGGAAGATGGGCTATGGTTGGGCAGCATGAGCTTCCAACCCCTGCTGACAGTTCTTAGACATGGTACTTTCACTTCCAAATACCTAAACAGCACATATAAGGAAGCAACATTCGGCATTGACAAATGCTGGTTTTTACAACTCCTCATAAACAGTACAGCTGTCATTTTTCGCATCCTGCCAGTAATGTGTTTCCACACCAGTGGCTCCCAACGGAGAAGTTGTTGTGTAAAATCACCTTTCAGGACTGAGTAACAAAATGATAGCACCACTGTTCATGAGGTGGGGTTCCAAAAAGCCAGTGTTGAAAATTTGAAGTGAAAATACCAACAAACACCTGGGGCATTAAGGTTTACAACCATATACCCACCATGTAGAGACTGACAGGAGTCAGGGATGTAACTTGGGTTAGTTGGCAATAATGTTCACAGAATTCTCCCCCCCCCCACCCTACAGCCACTGACAGGCATTGAGGTGTGCCTTGGGTTCCGTCACCCTAATGTTCATCCATTCTCCTATATTGCACCCATCTCAGCTTATTTCCTTATGGAATGGGGTGAGCATAAAGGCGGAAGACCCCAATGCACACCCTGATATCTGTCACTCTTGACAAGGTGGGGTAAGGTGGAATGGCATCAGCGTTATGGCCAAACCAAAGCCACACTCTCAACGCCTTTCAGTCTCTGCGGGGGGCCGGGGGGTGTTGGCATTACTTCAGTACTTCACTGCCATTCCTATTTTGCATTTCTAAATCCTGCACTACAAATGCCAATGGCAGCAAGCCAACATTAGGCATTGACAGATGCTACTTTTGTTTTGAAACCCATCTGCAAAGAGGCAGACCCTCCCTTTCAGCTTATCTGCAGTGTCACCTGTAATGACATAAAAAGGACCAGTCCCAGCACTGATCTCAGAGACACCCCGTTGGTCACTCTCCCCTCCTTGGAATTAACTCCATTTCCTACCGCCCTGTGACACCTATTACTTAACCAGTTTCTTACCCAGTTTACCACATTTGGACCAACTCCTAAGCTGCCCAGGTTGCTTAATAGTCTCCTATGTCAGATTCATTTGACATGACCTCCCAACCATGCGTCCATGCTGTCTCGGGTCTTGTAACCCATTTGATTCAAGATATTCCACTATCCTCTCCTTCAGCAGTGATTCCATTAACTTTCCCATCACCAGTGTCAGGCTGACTGGCCCAAAATTGCCAGTCTCCTCCCTGCTACCACTTTTGTGAAGTGGGACTTCATCTGCCCTTCTCCCATTCTCTGGAACCACTCCTGTTTCCAGTGAGCTGTTAAATAGGACTGTCAGAGCTGCATCCAGTACCTCCCTGAGCTTTCTCAGTGCCCTAGGATGTACCCCATTTGATCCCATTGCTTTGCCCACTTTCAGATTAGTGAGTCCCTTTAGGACTTTCTCTTCTGAAAAATAACTAGTGTCCACTTCCCTCCCCTCAGAGCTCCTGTTACATTTTTGCAGTCCATTCTATTCTCCTTGTGAGCACCGAACAAAAGTATTTTTTCAGGATGTCTGCCTTTTCCTGGTCCCCCTCTGCACACTCCCCCTTCCATCCCTTTTTAACCTTACAGTCCCTCCCCTGGTCTTCCTCTTTTCACTTAAATACCTAAAAAAAGGTCCCCTTCCGTTACCGCTTTGGCTGTTTTTGGCTGTTTGTGTCTTCGCACACCCTACTGCTTTTCCTGCTTCTCTCTATTTACACCTTCCTGTCCTTCTCCCTCTGCATCTTCTCATATCTTCAGAATACTATCCTTTTAGCCTTTTCCAACTACATCTTTTGAGAACCATAGAAGTCTCCTTTTTATGTTTGCTTGCACGCATGCGCAAGAAACATGTTGCGGCAGCTTGCTGCAGAAGCAGGTTGTGGCCAGTGTCGCCACTGCATTTTGGGGCTTGTGTGTTGGGCACCAATAAAGGAGGACACTGCCCATGACACTAGTTTCAAAGCATGCCACCATCTTGAAAGAAAGTAGCCTCACCAGTCTGGGAGCACCTCGTCATAGCAACAACAGCCTGTGTTTCGGCTATGCAATTTGCCAACAGAAGCTAAGGCAGCAATGGTGGAGCGCCCCGTTTGATGTGGCAGTGTTATTACATTTGCCAACAGGGAGCCAACTCCCCATCGGCATAATGCCCTCCATTTGTTGTGTGCCGAGGGGGTGCCCAATCCCCCTCAGCATCATCTGCCCCCCAACAGTCTTTCTTTGCCGGCGGGGGCCCAATCACATCGGCTTCAGTCCCCCCTCCTTCCCAGTTCAATTTGCCGACTGGGGAGCCCACTCCCAATCGGCATAATTCCCCACCCCCAATTTGTTGTGTGCCAAGGGGTGCCCAATCCCTCGCACTTGCCCCCGCTCCATATGTGCCAGCAGGGGTGCCCAATCCCCGTCAGCTACAGCCCCCAAAACAAACACTCAGGTGGCACACTGGAGCCCACCCCAGTGTGCCAAATATCCTGTTAAAAAAAAAACTTCCCACAACGTTTTTGTTTTGTTTTCCTTTTTAAACCTGTAAAAACAGAAAACAGTCTCTCGTTGAGTCTGGTGGGCCCTCCACCAACCCACGCCCACCCTCTGCACACCCCGCCTCCCCACACCCCCCTCACCCCATACTTGCCTCCGGAGCACAGCGCAACCACCTTCGGTGGATTGGGAACACATCTGCACTCTTCAAAGCTGACCACGAACTGAAGAAATGCTGGTAAGCTGTACAAAGGCATAAATAGGGTTTTTTCAACTTTGGTGCATATCTCAGGCATTTTTTGGAATTTTGGCACCAAATTTTCCCCATGGGGTTATTGGGACCCCTCCTCATGAATTCAGTCACTGTCACTGCGTTATTCGGTCCCAAAAGGTGATTTCACGGTCACTGCATGGAATCACCTTTCGGGACCGAGTAATGAAATGACAGTGCCACTGTTCATGAGGTGGGCTCTCAAAAAGCCTATGTTGCAAATTTGGTGAAAAAATCCAAACAATGACTATTTTACGAGCGTGCATTGCGCAGTTTGCATGCACACTCGTAACTTCGCAAATTTGTAATATTTTCACTCCAGAGTTTCAACATTGCCAGTTTTACACACCTCCTTATGAACCGTAGAGCTGTCACTTTACACATCCTGAACAAAATGTGTTTTCGCACTTCCGGCACAGAATAGCAAGGTTCCTGTGGGAAATCAGTTTTTTGGATAGATTGAGAAAATAACAGTAACACGATTCATGAGCGGAGGTCCTAAAATGCCTATGTTGAAAATTTGGTGATGAAAGTCCATAAAATGACTGTGTTACAAGTGTGCGTTGCGCAGTTTCCACGCACCCTAGTAGCTTCGCAGATTTGTAATATTTTTCACACCAGATTTTCAATACTGCCATTTTTTCACGCCTCCTTATGAATAGTACAGCTGTCATTTTTCACATCCTGGCTGAAATGTGTTTTCACACTTCTGGCCCAGAATAGCGTGGTCACTTTGGGAAATCAGTGTTTGGGACAGATTAAGATCGAGCAAGTGAGAGAGGGGGAGCGAGCGAGCTCAGCTGAGCACTGTCAGGACTGCTGCGGATTTCTTTGTGGGCAGAAAAAAGCACCAATGCAGGCATGAGCCCAGTACAAAAGGACAGCCTGCAGCACTGGGAGAAACAGAATGAGCGAGTGAGAGAGGGGGAGTGAGCAAGCTCAACGGAGCTCTGTCGGGACTGCTACAGATTTCTTTGTGGGCAGAAAAAGGCACCAATGCAGGCAGAAGTCCAGTACAAAACGGCAGCCTGCAGCGTTGGGAGAAACAGAATGAGTGAGTGAGGAGGGGGTGACGGAGCTCAATGGAGCTTGTCGTGACTGCTGCAGATTTCTTTGTGGGCAGAAAAAGGCATCAACGTAGGCAGGGGCCCAGTACAAAAGGACAGCCTGCAGCACTAGGAGAAACAGAATGAGCAAGTGAGAGAGGGGGAGTGAGCAAGCTCAACAGAGCTCTATCGGGACTGCTGCGGATTTCTTTGTGGTCAGAAAAAGGCGCCAATGCAGGCAGGAGCCCAGTACAAGAGGGCAGCCTGCAGAGCCAGGAGAAACAGAATGAGCGAGTGGGGGGGTGAGCGAGCTCAACCGAGCTTTATCAGGACTGCTGCGGATTTCTTTGTGGGCAGAAAAGAAAAAATTACTCACCATAATAATGTTGTTTCTTCTAATGGAGTCTTGCTGTATTCAGACATAATGCAGTTAGTCCCAGCACTTGAACTGCCCCAGAGAGGAAAGAGTTAACTCTATGCAGAAGCATAGAACGTTGAGCTCGAGCTTGGTTTTCAGACCTCTGTCTGTGGTATTTCCCAGTGTAACTGTCAGGTTCTTCGAGCAAACTACCTAATATGCTATAGTATGGAAATTGTTCAAAATATAGCCAAAAGGGCGAAAGATTCCTTTTGGGCCCAAAAGACTCAAGTCGAGAACCCAAGAAGGAAAGGCAGTGACAATATTTAAATAAAACACCAGAAAAATAGTAACATCTACCCCACCCAAGAGGGAGATTACAAGGTACACCCCTGAGGTGCAACACTGTACATGCCAGTCCGCTTCCCAAAACCAGGTTCTAAGAGGGGAGACGGGGGGAGTTCTGAATACAGCAAGACTCCATTAGAAGAAACAACATTACTATGGTGAGTATTTTTTTTCTTCAAACAACATGAAGTCTGGCTGTATTCAGACATAATGCAGACTACCAAGCAGTTCCCTATGGAGGAGAAAATGCAGAACCTACTTTGGGAAGAGGCTCTGCCGTACTGCTGTACCAAACCTAGCATCACTCATAACCTGGATGTCGAGGGAGTAATGCTTGGTGAAAGTATGTACTGTTTTCCAGGTGGCTGCTTTACAGATCTCTAACAAAGGTATATCTCTGGCCACAGCTAGAGAAGCAGCTGTACCCCTAGTTGAGTAAGCCCTCAGGCCTGAAAGGTGCATCCTACCCAACTTGTCATAACAAAATTGTATACAAGAAACAATCCACCTGGCAATAGCTCTTTTAGTGGCAGGCTTACCTTTCCCCACATCACCATAAGTGAGAAACAATTGAAGACAATCATTTCTATGTGCCTTAGTATGCTCAGTGTAGTAGCTAAGGGCCCTCTTAACATCCAGACTATCGTAACCTTCTTTCACCTGAAGAAGAATGGTCAGTGAAAAACACAGGGAGAGATATAGACTAGTTCAGATGAAAATCTGATACCACTTTGGGCAAGAACCTCCTATTGGTTCTTAGGACCACTTTGTCCCTGTGGAAGGAGATGAAGTCAGGTTCCACGGACAGAGCCTGTAACTCACTAATCCACCTGGCAGAAAGTAATAGCTAGCAGGAACACAATTTTCCAGGTCAAGTACTTCAATTCGGCCAAAGCTGGAGGTTCAAAGGGTGAGTGCATTAGCTGAGCTATGCAGACATTAAGATCCCCAGGCGGAGTGGGCTCCCTAAAGGGATGGTTAGTGTGAACCAGACCTTTGAAAAACTTTCTGAAAACAGGATGAGATGTCAGGGAAGAGCCCTTCCCTGCTAAGAGGAATGCAGAGACAGCTGCTAGATGAACCTTCAGAGTGGCAGGTCTAAGGCCTAAACCATTGAGATGAACTAGATAGTCTAAGGTTGTGGAAATGTCTGCAGAATCGGGCAGGATGCCTTTCTGAGAGCACCAAATACTGAACCTTTTCCATTTGGAGTTGTAAGTTTTTCTAGTGGAAGGTTTCCTGGAGACCTTCAGAATATCCAGAACTCCCTGAGAAAAGATGTAGAGCTGCATATTCTAACTCTTCAAGAGCCAGGCCTTGAGATTGAGAGACTGGAGATTGGGGTACCAGATCCGCCCCTGTGAGGAGGACAGCAGATTATATGTCCTGGACAGAGACAGGGGGACATGACACTGACAAGGACAGCAGTAGAGGATAACAAGGCTGTCTGGCCCAATCTGGAGCCACCAGTATCACTGTGCAGAGTTGAGTCCTGATCTTGATCAGAACTCTGAACAGCAGAGGGAGGGAAGGGAGGGATGGCATAGAGAAACCTGCCCTTCCAGTCCAAAAAGACAGCATCCTGGGGAACCGTCCCCAGGACTGGAGGTCTGCAGCAAAACAGAGGAAGTTGATGATTGTCCGGTGCTACAAAGAGATCTATCTCTGGAGTGCCCCACCTGGAGAAGATGACCTTCAGGGTGTGAGGATCCAGGGATCATTCGTGGTGTCCCTGTGAAATTCTGCTCAGAGCATCTGCTAGTACGTTGTCCTTCCCTGGAAGGTGAACTGCTACCAGAGAACTCTGAAGAGAATAGGCCAGAGACCACAGCTTCATTGCTTCTGTGCACAAGGCCAAGGACCGAGTGCCTCCCTGCTTGTTGATGTACCACATTGTGGTGGTGTTGTCCGTTCTGACTTGGACCATCTTGCCCTTTACTAAATCTGAGAAGCTCTGCAGGGCTAGGAAAACTGCCCTGAGTTCCAGGAGATTGATATAAAGGAGAGACTCCTGTAGAGACCAGAGCCCTTGAGCTGTCAGGGCTCCCAGGTGGGCTCCCCACCCTAGGAGAGAAGCATCTGTAGTTAGAACTACTGATGGGACTTGAGGGAGAAATGGAACCCCTTGTCTGAGGTTGTCCTGGTCCGGCCACCACTGGAGAGCTTGGACCAGAGTCTGAGTCACTGGAATCAATTTGGTAAGTGAATCCTTCTTTTGAGACCAAAAAGACCTCAGATGAAACTGAATGTCCCTCATCTGGAACCTTGCTCCCTGCACCACTGCCATGGAAGCTGCCATGTGGCTCAGGAGCTGGAGGAACTATCTTGCTGGGTGGGAGACCTGAGGTCGAAAGGAGGAAGCGAGAGCCACTAGGGCCTTTACTCTTGCCAGGAGAAGAAAGGCTTTTGCTTGTACAGTGTCCAACTCTATGCCTATTAAGGTGAGAAGTTGAACTGGTTCGAGTACAGACTTTGGAAGATTGAGAAGGAACCCAGGGAGCTGAGTAGGTCCTGGGTAGTTTGAAGAGCTGACTTGACCTGTAAAGGTGACTGACCCACTAAGAGCCAGTCGTTCAGATACGGGAAGATGGTGATACCCTGTCTTCTGAGGTAAGCCACCACTGCTGTAAGGCACTTTGTGATCACCCTTGGAGCTGATGTTAGGCCGAATGGCATGGCTCTGAATTGGTAATGGCCTGAAGGCAACTCGAATCTGAGGTATTTTCTGTGGGAGCACCTGATAGGAATATGGAAGCAGGCATCCTTGAGGTCCAGATATGCTAGCCAATCCCCTGGCATTAGAGAGGGAAGGATTATTCCCAGTTACCATTTTGAATTTGGGCTTTGAAATGTGTTTGTTCAAATACCTTAGGTCTAGGATGGGTCGCCACTCCCCTGTTTTCTTTGGGGTAAGGAAGTACCTGGAATACAGTCCTTTTCCCTTGTGCTGAGTAGGAACTTTCTCTATAGCTCTGAGAGCTAGAAGAGAGGAAACCTCTGCCTCTAGGTAAGGGTTTCTGAGACTGATGCAGGTTGAAACGACTTGGCCCTCTTTTTTGGAAATTTTTTGAAGCTGAGGGCCAGTCCCTGGCTTACTACTTCCAGGACCCACTTGTCTGAGGTCACAGACTTCCAGGCCTGGAAGTAGTAAGCCAGCCTGCCTCCTACTAGAAATGAGTCAACCCAGGCTGACACATCAGGGTGTCTGCTTGGCAGGAGCGTTAGACCGAGAGGAGGAGGGAGCAGCCTTATTCATCCCCCTCCTACCCCTCCCTCTGAAGAACCCCCTCTGTGGGATGGGAGAGGAGGCCTGGGCTTGGTAAAAAGGCCTTTGAAAGGGCCTGCCCCTGCCCCTAGACTGCTGCTTGTGCAGAGTGGCCTGCCTTTCCTTGGCCTGTGCACTCCTGTACGTGGTCCTGTATTCATCCATTTTCTTCATGTAAGCCTCTGTCTGCTCCCCAAACAGAGAGTTACCTACTAAAGGAAAATCCATGGCCTTAGTCTGGGTATCCTGTGAAAGGCTAGTACATCTGATCCAAGCATGTCTTCTGAGAGACACAGATGTAGCCATGACTCTAGATGCCACATCACTGGAGTCCACAGCAGCAAGAAATTGCATTTTGGATGCCTCAATTCCATCAGCAGCCACCACCTCCAGCTCCTTGGCAAGCTGGGGAGAAGCCTGTTTGGCCAAATCCAGAACCGTATACTATCTGGATTTCTGGTACCTGGCTGTGTTGTCCATATAAGTAGCCTGCCTGAGTCCCAAAGAAGGTGCCAAATACTGCTTTTTGGCCATGGCATCCACTTTCCTGGAGTCCTTATCCGTGGGGTGTGAAGCCAAAGGAATGTTAGCCCTGTCACAAGCTGAAGCTTGCACTACCCCAACATGGCTGCAATGACTATAAAGGAACTCCGCAGCTGAGCCTGATAACGGATCCCTCCTGTCCATTCTCTTATCCACAGGAGGTATGGAATTAGGAGATGATAAAATTTTGTGTGTCTGTTTCCCCAATGATTTATGAAGCGGGATAGACAGCATTTTGGACTCTGGGATGTCCATCATTTCCACAAAATCAGGCTCTTCATCCTCCTGTGTGGCTTCAACCAAGGGAAGCTGCAGGGTTTGTGCCACCTTTTTGTAGAACAAAAAGTGCGAAGGGGACTCAGAGAGCCTGGGAGGAGAGACACCTGATGGCCTGTCTGGGGAGATGTCCGGTTCAATGAGCACATCCAGACCCCCTTTGTCGTCATCATCATCGCCATCATCACCGGGATAGTCTTTGTCTCCCTCCCACTCCTCATAATAAGCATCTGGATCATAATCCGGAGGAGACGGATCCGACTGAACCGACCGCCGAACCGGCAGTACCGGTTCGGACGGAACCGGTCTAAGCGATTGGATAATCTTAATCGCTTTGGCTATTTCATCCGCAGTTAGAGAGTGGGATACAGGATCCGAACCGGCAGACTTGCGCTTTTTCTTTGATGGAACCGACCCCTTAGGGTCGGCTCTCATTTTACCCGAGGAGGTGTCGCCTAGGTCAGTAGGCATCTCCTCAGGTTCGGCCGCAATCGAACCGGGCTGGCCATCGAGATCTAAGGACTTCTCGGCCTCCCTTTCCTTCAGCCTACTCAGTCTTTTATCTGGAGTGGATTTAGGAAAGTTTTTACAGATTTGGCAGTCTGACTTGAGGTGGTCAAACCCCAGACAATAAACACAGATGAGATGGGGGTCGGCCTTAACAAAGGCCGCCCCGCACTCAGTACAGTGTTGAAACCCAGTGGGACTGTTTTTTTTCTTGGGTTTCTTAGACATGGCCAACCTAATGAATTACCCTATTGCAGCTTTCAAGCCAGGTAATATAACAACTGATCGGTTACAAACTGTGTCAGGGGCTTTTTAAAAGAACCAGAAAAAAGTCTGGTTCTTTTGAAACCGATTGGTACCAGAACACCACACTAATCCCAGAAAAAATTAAATTAAATTTAACAAAGTCGGTTCCAAACTGGATCGACCGGGAAGAAACCAAAGAAAAGGACAATTTCCACTTTTTCACCAAAATAAAACACAGTCACTACCTATCTACACACTACCTGTACTGTAGACAGAGGCTGGAAATCTGAATATAATAAAAAAATATGCAGTTTAAACCGAACGCTTTACTTTTACCGAACCGAGCAGAGGAAATCTCCAGAGCGACTTCACTGTTAGGCAGAGTAAAGAATCTGACGGTTACACTGGGAAGTACCACAGACAGAGGTTTGAAAACTGAGCTTGAGCTCAACATTCTATGCTTCTGCATAGAGTTAACTCTTTCCTCTCGGGGCAGTTCAAGTGCTGGGGCTAACTGCATTATGTCTGAATACAGCAAGACTTCATGTTGTTTGAAAGGCACCAACGCAGGCAGGAGCCCAGTACAAAAGGGCAGCCTGCAGTGCTGGGAGAAACAGAACGAGTGAGTGAGGGAGGGTGAGTGAGCGAGCTCAACGAAGCTCTGTCGGGACTGCTACAGATTTCTTTGTGGGCAGAAAAAGGCATCAACGCAGGCAGGGGCCCAGTACAAAAGGGTTGCTTGCAGCACTGGGAGAAACAGAATGAGTGAGTGAGAGAGGGGGAGTGAGCAAGCTCAACGGAGCTCTATCAGGAGTGCTGCAGATTTCTTTGTGGGCAGAAAAAGGTGCCAACGCAGGCAGGAGCTCGGTACAAAAGGGCAGCCTGCAGAGCCGGGAGAAACAGAACGAGCGAGTGAGAGAGGGGGGGTATGCGAGCTTAGTGGAGCTCTGTCGGGACTGCTGCGGAGATTTCTTTGTGGGCAGATAAAGGTGCCAATGCACGCAGTAGCCCAGTACAAAAGGGCAGCCTGCAGAGCCGGGAGAAACAGAACAAGTGAGTGAGAGAGGGGGAGTGAGCGAGCTCAACAGAGCTCTGTTGGGACTGCTGCAGATTTCTTTGTGGGCAGACAAAGGTGCCAACGCAGGCAGGAGCCCAGTACAAAAGGGCAGCCTGCAGTGCCGGGACAAACAGAACAAGTGAGTGAGAGAGGGGGAGTGAGCTAGCTCAACGGAGCTCTGTCAGGACTGCTGCGGATTTCTTTGTGGGCAGAAAAAGATGCCAACGCAAGCAGGGGCCCAGTACAAAAGGGCAGCCTGCAGCTCTGGGAGAAATAGAATGAGAGAGTGAGAGAAGAAGAGGAGTGAGCGAGCTCAGCGGAGCTCTGCAGGGACTTTAGAGTTACCCACCTCCGCCTAGGGTCTTCTGTGGTCCTATATTACAGCAGGGTCTCTGAAGTGGAGACAAAGCATTGATTGGATACTTTTAGGATTGCTGTAGTAATACAGATTTAGTTGTTCTGTTTATTTCTCTAAGTAAACTAAGTACTGAGCTATACTGTTAGGATTGCTGTAATAATACATATTTATTTGTTCTGTTTATTTCTCTAATTGAGCTGAGTAACACTTTGAGTGCAATAGGATTTCTAACTGGGCTAAGTGAAACTATATGAGAGCCGAAAACAAAAAGTATAGTAGCTGAGGGGTGAAAAACGGACAAGGAGGCTTTAGGATAGCTACAGTAATACAGAATCTAATGGATGAGATTTGAGACTGCATTAACCCAGTCGGCAAGGGGGCAGTAGGGGGACTAGTGTTGGGGGGGACAGGAATTTGAGTAAATAGGTTCCTAACAGTTGTAGTAGGGTACATAATCTGGGAGTAAGAGCCCGTAACATAAGATGGGGGCCAAAATGGGGCAGGTGCCACATGTCAATAGGGCAGAAATCTTTGGAAGGGAGGTGGGGTGTACAGGGTGTGGGTCCACCGTGATCTTGGACTGGGCTTGGAGGATGGGGGGGTGTATGGTCTGTAGATAACTGGCTAGTTTGAGGGAGGAACTGTGGAGGCTAGGGAGGAGTCTAAGTGGCAGGGCAGATGAGTATGGTAGGCATCCTGGTTGGGGGAATGGGGATGGCAAGGGGGGACAGAGGAAGAACAACTAGGGAGTGAAACTCAGCCCAGTATCAGAGGCACTAGCAGAAAAGAGAGGAGAAGGGATGGGGTGCCCGAGGCGGGCAGGGAGCCTCCTAATGGGGAGGAAGAGACCATGAGGAGTACCAGGGGAGAACAGATGGCTGTGGGTAGGGAGGGACCAGGGCTGGGACATAGAATGGTATGAAGGGAACAAGTAGGAGGGGAACTGATGGGGAAGAGATGTAGGAGGGTGTCGACTAGGAATAGATTCGAGCCTCTGCTATGGGAGAGAGAGGGGAGCAGGAACATACTGAAGGGGGAGGACAAGTGGGGCATGAGAGGGATGGCAGGGTAGGGGAAGAGAGATAGCAAGGACGAAAGTGTAGAGGGGGGCTTGTAAGGAAGGAGGGGGTGGTGACTGGAGGAGAGAAGGCTATGTGAATGGGGAAGGATGAGAGGGGCATCACTATTGGGGTAGAAGGGCATGGGGGCTGTAAATCAATAACAGCGGTGATAGGAGAGGGGTTGGAAATCAGCAAGGGAGGAGGGGAGGTCGACATTGTAAGCCCAGTAGGAAGTAGTCAGGCTGGGAAGAAATTCAAGGGGGATGGGAGGAATAAGGCAGAGAAAAGGGGTGAGGCGGAAGTAGGGGGTACAGATACAGAAGTCACAGAGGGTGCAGCTGCCGGGGTAAGGCACAGGAAGAATGAATATTGAGGTGGTGGAAGGGCATTAGAGGAAGGGAGTAAAGGACAGAGGTACTTTCATCCTCGGGGATTCTATACTGAAAGGGGTGAGATGGGACGGAAGGGGGGAAAGGCACAGCCATATTTGTGTTGACGCTATCCCCAGGTTGACTGCAGGAGGGGCAGGATAAGCACTGCTCAAGTGTGCAGCAGGGGGGGAAGAAACCTCATTTAGTGTTGCATGTGCGTACAAATGACTTGGCGGGGGAGACTGTGGAAGTAGTGAGGTGGAGGTTCGAGTAGTTGGGCAGGCAGGCAGTGTGAGGGGGTGGGGGAGTCGGTGGCATTCTCACAGGTACTAGGGCAGCTGCAATCTAGGGTGCTAGCTGCACACTCGGGCAGACTTACATAGACCAATTGGTGTGTTCTACTGGCAGAGTCGTATGTTCATATGTATGCCCGTATGTAAAATCACAGTGACTCTGTTCATGAGCAGAGGTCCTAAAACGCCTATGTTGAAAATGTTGTGTTACAAGCGTGCATTGTGCAGTTTCCTCGTAACTTTGCAAATTTGTAGTATTTTTACTTCAGATTTTCAACATTGCCATTTTCTCAGACCTCCTTATGAACAGTACAGCTGTCATTTTTCACATACTGCCCGGAATATGCATTTACACATCTGGTGCAGAATACCGCGGTTGCTGTGGGGATGTTTGGGACAGATTAAGAAAACCATAGTGACAGTGTTAATGAGCAGAGGTCACAAAATGCCTGTGTTGAAAATTTGGTGAAATAATTCCACTAAATGACTGTTACGCATATGTGTTGAGCAGTTTCCACATATGCTTGGAAGTTTGAGCATTTTTAATATTTTTCACTACAGATTTTCAACATTGCCATCTCTTCACACCTCCCTATGAATGGTACAGCTGTCATTCTTCACATCCTGCCCAATCTCTGTTTTCGTACATCTGGCACACAATGGCACGGTCACTGTGGAAACTAAAATTTTGGGACACATTAACAAAATCGCACTGCCACTGTTCATGAGAAGACGTCCCAAATGCTTTCATGAGGTGGGGCCACAAAATGGCAATGTTGAAAATTTGTACTGCAAATACCAACGAATGCCTGGGGCATTACAGTTTCTAACCATAGTGTCCCACCCTGTACAGACTGAAAGGCATCAGGGGTGTGCCTTTGGACTGCCGACTGTAAAGCTCATGCTATTCCAACCCCATGCCCCACCCCCACCCTACAGCCACTGACCGGCATCAAGCTGTGCTTTGGACTCTTTGGCCTCAGAGTTCACCCCATTCTATATTGCACCCATTTCAGCATATGTCCTTATGGAGTGGGGTGACTGTAAGCCCGAACACCGCAAGGCACACCTCAATACTTGTTGGTGTCTGCAGGATAGGGTAAGGTGAAATGGCTTGAACGTTAAGGGCGACAACCCAAACGCATACCCCAATGCCTGTCCATCTCTGCAAGTTGGAGGTGGAGTTGGTGTGAAGTTCAATACTTCACTGCCATTCCTACTCTACATCTGTCTAACTCCTGCATTTCCAATGCTAATACCAGCAAGCAAACATTTGGCATTAACAGATGCTTGTTCCCTTTTACTTTTACTCACTTGACACAGAGGTTTGTTCCCTTCACTGTGCTCCCTTTTATCTTCTCTCACTGTTCTCCCCCAACCAGGTAATCTGGGAAGCATTCACCCATCTTTACAAAATCTGCCTTCTTGAAGTCCAGAACCCTCACCCTTGTGTGGTTCAATTTCACAGCCATCCTTATATTGAACCACACTGTACGATGATCAGTGGTCCGCAGGTTGCCTCCCACCTTGATGTTGGCAACACTGTCCCAGTTAGTGAGCATCAGGTCGAGTATTGCACCATCGGGAGTGGGTTTGCTGACTAATTGCCTGAGGAACGCTGCCTGCAGGAAGTCCAGGTTATCTCTGCTTCTAGTTGAAACTGCAGGTGGGAGGCTCCAATCTACATCCGGCAGATTGAAGTCCCCCCACCAGTGGCACCTCCACCTTTTCTTCCATTTTGCCAGTGGCTTTCACCAATACCTTGTCTGACTCCTCCCCCTGTGCTGGAGGTCTGTAGATCACACCAGCATGAACAGTGGCTCTGTCCCCCTTCTCCAGGGTAACCCACAGTACCTCTTCCCCCCTTCCTATATTCCCAGCACTGGGTGCAAAGAGTGCTGACAAGAATAGCGTCACCTAGGAGCACACAGTAAAAACGGCAGCGATTTTTCTTTTCTTGGAAGCTCTGCTTCCGTGCCCCCTGGACTAAAGGATTCCAACTCTGGGGGGAACAGATTACGGGGAAGTTAAAAATCATGGGGCTGTGGAATACTGTTTCCATGGCCCCACATAAATAAGTGTAAGTCCCAATTGCAGTAAAACATGTAGGAGACCAGAACTTGAACCCTGGTTTCCAATGGTGCTGGCCAAGTTGCTCGATGCCCCAGCCCTCCACACCATAGGAGCAGCACAGCCAATCCTCTGGCTCCTGTTGCTTTTGTCAGTCTTCAGCACCATGGACAGCAACCAGGGAAATGCTTACAGCAAGCACTGTAAATTCCCCCTTGCTGTCCGTGGTAGTGCTTACCAGACTAGCGCTGTGAATTGCGGCGCTGTTCTGGTAGCACTCTTCCAACTGGTTACCATATTCCCTGTATCTTTTTCACTTTTACTATCCTTCACATAAAGCACCCTCCCACACATGCACACACACACCTTTTCTTCCCATGTTATACTTCCTAAACAGAGTATGGCCATGTCCCAATTGTGATTTTCATTGTACCATGACTTGGTAATGGTCACAGTATCCAGGTTGTCCTCTGCCATGCTGGCGTCTAGGTCTGCAGTCTTATTTTCTAGACTTCTAGCATTTACACACAAGATTTTGTTACCACTCTGATTATTAACCCTCTTTTTTTTCCTTTTTGCCCACCTCCTCCCTCTCTGTTTTTAATGCCTTCATTTCCATTCCTCTTGATTTCTGCCACTCTACTTCCTTTATCAGTTTGCACCTTGAGGTACCTCTGTTCCCTCAGGTTCTCCCTACTTCCTATTTTAGCCTTGGGAGGGGGCAGTTATTGCCTCCCACAATTTATTCTGCCGCCCCTCTCGGCTAGTTTGAAGTAACATTTAACCCTTAGGCTGCCAACAGAATTAGAAGGTATAGGTATTTTGGACTGATATGTCAGTCCGTGGCCCAGCAAGGGTTAAACTGTTCACTGAGGTCTGCGGTTTCCCTCCCGGATCAATGCAGGCTAGTGCCCTTGTAATGGCTCTTATCTCTCTAGGTTGCATCCTGTCCCGAGTGTAGACAAACCATTCCTCTCTGCACCATTCCTTAAACCATGAGTTGAAGGTCCTGGTGTCGGGATCACTCTTCCCCCCCTCCCCATTGTAGAGAGGCACCACCTCTGCGAAAGCCACTGAACATGCTGCCTACATAAGACCTCTCCCCAGCTCCCTGACCTCCCCCCGTACTATCCTAACCCCATCTCTAGCCAGGTCATTAGTCCCCAGATGGACAATGACATTCAGCTCAGCCTCCCTCCCTCCCTGCTGTCCTAGCGATCCTCAGGATCCACTTCCTATCACTTTGGGACATAGTGCCATATAGGCATCTAACCTGCCTCCCTACCACCACCTTTCCTTTTCACAGATCCGTTCCCCTCACAGTTGAATCCCCCACCAGAAATATCCTCCTCCTCCTCTGGGGTACTCTACTACCTTTCTTGGGCTCTCCCCTACTGAGGACCCCCACATCCTCCTCAGTCTCTACCTTGGGTGCCTCCTCTGGGCAGTCCCACCCAGCCAGAGTGGTGTAGGAATTCTGTAGCTTTATCAGTTCTGATCTGCCACCCTACCAAAGTCCACCTCTATCCAGCTGATCCTCTTTCTAGGCACTCTCTGAGGCAATTGTGTCAGACTTAGTGGCCCCTGTGTGGGGAAAGAGGTTGCCCACAACCTAGCAAACTCAGCCTGGAGTTCAGCAACCTCCTCCATCATCCCCAAGTGGGGCATGCGAATGGGGCAGCACTGCAGTCTTCAGAAGGTGTGATCTTTTGGCAGGAACCACAAGTTTGGGGGCAGCAGATTTGTGATCCTTCATGTGTTTGAAAATGTTGACTTGTGATGTAGCCGGAATAGGATTATTACATTTTCATGGTGCTTCTTGACAGCAGAGTTTGTGTGTCGCCTAGGATCGAGGATGGCCACTTTTTAATGTGAACAGTTAATTAGAAAGGCTGTACAACACCAAGAGGGAAACAGTAAATGTAAAGTATACTGGAAAGAGGTTTTCACTCAGACCCCTGCCCCCGAACAGATGTGTAATTGTTCCCTATTTCCACCCTCCCTGATGCTCTGAGAGCAAAGACAACCAGGTTCCACTTGTAAGTCAGTCGTAGGGGTGGGAGATCTGCAGAGTGATACACTCTAGCCTTTCCAGCTGACCATAGAAGAACAGACACTGATGGCAGAAAAAGGCTGACTGGCGTATCTTATCTGCCTGGACCTACCTATAGTATGATGCGTTTCAGCTCTGCTGATTGTCTACCCTCCACAGGCGCACTCAGCAAGAGACACCACGGTTGCCCTCTGAACAAACCTGGTTTCAGCTGGGCCGGAAATTCTTTGACGTTATTACATAGAATAAGCAGCGGTCTGATAATGCAGTTGCCAAGTGGAGATGCTTACCATGCCAGCACCCTGGACTCATGCCCCTAGCTGGCTGCAACTTGATAGGAGGACTAATGAACCCATAGGATGGGAGGTAGCCTCTGCCACTGCACTGCTGCTTGGTGATTCAGTGGGCAACATGAGGTACATTTGGAAGCTGTGTGTGATCTGGGAATGCACCCTGCCTAAAGAGGGGTCAGATAGGGAGAAACATCGGCGGAGGGTGGACTGGCCTGAGCAGAGGACTTGGGCATGTCGACCAGTGCTGCTGTGCTGTCTCAGGGACTCTGTGCCTCACCCGATCACCTTGCCTAACCATGGTGGCCTGACAGAAGTTTAGAGGAAGTTAAGTGTAGTCCCCAGGATGGTAGAGTAGGCTATCCTGCTTAAGTGGAGAAGTAAGAACCCCATAGTTATTAGGCTTAACAATAAACAACCTATCTGACAGTTATAGTGGCCAGGTCATAGTGATCGAGCGTAAACAAGTCAACACGCTTACTTTCTATCTTGCAGGTAGATAGGGCAGGTTGTAATGATCTAGCTTAAACAAGCCAACACACTTACTTTCTAGCCAGCTGTTATATAGGGCAGGTAGTAATGATCTAGCATAAACAAGCAAACACATTTTCTTTCTATCTGGCAGTTATTTAGGGTACGCAGTAATGATCTTGCATAAACATACCAACACACTTACTTTCTATCTGGTAGTTGGGAGGAAAAGGGGAACAAGTTGGCCATCACGCCGAACAGGGATCCAGAGCAGCAGCAGGGCAGAGCAGCCCCAGACCGAGGAGATGGGCAGCAGGCTTTTTTTCTTTCCTGCTGGGCTTCCAGCTCCAGGTGGGACCAATCACTGTAGCATCAGCTTCTGGAAGGAGCCAATAGAGTGGGGAGCGTGAGGACTTGAAGTGAGGCCAGGCTTTAAAAGGCCCAGCCACGTTGTGCTCCCACACCAGTGGGGAGGAAGAGGGGAACAAGGCGGCTGTAAATGCCAAACATGGATCCACAGCAGCAGAGGGGCACAGCAGCCCCAGATCAAGGAGGTGGGCCGCAGGCTTTGTTTATTTGCTGCAGGGCTTCTGGCTCCAGGAGGTGCCAATCACTGTAGCAGCTGCTACTGGAAGGAGCCAATATAGTGGGTAAGGCATGGATCTGAAGTGCGGATGGGCTTTAAAAGGCCCAGCTGTGTCGTGCTCCCACAGCAGTGGGGAGGAAGAGGAGAACAAGGTGGCCATCATGCTGAACAAAGATCCGGAGCAGTGGGGGGCACAATGGCCCCAGACTGAGGAGGCAGGCAGCAGGCTTTGTTTATTTGCTTCTGGGCTTCCGGCTCATGGAGGGGCCAATCACTGTATCAGCAGCTCCTGGAAGGAGCCGATAGAGTGGGAAGCATGAGGATTTGAAGTGCGGCTGGGATTTAAAAGGCCCAGCTGTGTCGCACTCCCACACCAGTTGGGAGGAAGAGGGGAAACAAGGCGTCCATTACGCCAAACATGGACCCAAAGTAGCGGAGGGGCACAGCAGCCCCAGACCAAGGAGGTGGGCCACAGGCTTTGTTTATTTGCTGCAGGGCTTCCGGCTCCAGGAGGTGCCAATCACTGTAGTAGCTGCTACTGGAAGGAACCAATACAGTGGGGAAGGCATGTATTTGAAGTGCCGATGGGCTTTAAAAGGCTCAGCCATGTTGTGCTCCCACAGCAGTTGGGAGAAGGAGGGAAAAGGGGATCATTGTGCCGAACAGGAATCCAGAGCAGTGGAGGGGCACAGCAGCCCCAGATTGAGGAGGTGGGCAGCAGGCTTTGGTTTTGTCCCACCCAGCCACCCCAGCCCTGACCACTATTAAATATCCATGGTGGGAGAAGCTGGAGCTGCAGAGCTGGGGAAAAGCTGAAGGCACACTTTCTGGGGGAAGAGCCTACAAATGAGAGGGTCAGGAAGGAGCTGATCATGACTTGAACAGAGAGCTGTGGGTGAGTATGTTTATGGCATTACTGGCTATTGGAGGGTGAGGGGAAGGTTGCTGGCATTGTGTTGAAGGGGTGCTGAGGACAGTGACATAGACAGCCAGTTCTGAGTGCTGTATCATTTTTTTTAATATAAAATGTATTACTGACTGTCACTGCTGAAGGTCTGATTCTCTTAGAATGACCACACTCACCCCCCCCCCAGGTTTCAGCTGAAAGATGCAAGCCATGAGAAAATGCTGACAGCATGTGTATCACACACCCTCAGTTTTTATAGACAATGTGTTACATGGAAGGCTTTAATCAATGATCCTGTTTGTCTGAGTTTATTACAGCTGTAGTTGCTATATCATGTCCATTTTATGACATTGGAGAGGAACCTAGGTTGTCACACAGGGGTGCAAGGTTGTAAATGCTCCTGTGAAGCTTGTGTGAGGGAGGATGTAGCATGGATCAAAAAGATGTCATTTGAAACATGAGTCATGCTGAGGATTGCAAAATTAATACTTTGAAAAGACATACTATTTTTTTTATTAGATATATTTTTATATATAATCTGACAGTGGAGGAGCTAGCTGACCTCACACAGAAAGGGGTTGGCTAATACAGTTGTTTAAGGAATACTCTGTTTTACTTACTCACATTTTTACCTAGACTCTGACCAGGAAAGATCGGTGAGCACTTTTAAACAAGTATTTAGAAACAGAGTCAAATCTAAGTACTGTAAGTAGGAATTTGCACTCTTTAAACCTTGTTCTTGTAAAATATTTGTAAGTCTTGTGATATAAGAGTTCTGTATTTTGTGTTTAACATATTTTAACTATTTTAGTAAAATTCTTTTTAGAACATATTTGGTCTGTCTTTGAATTTCTTTTATTTGTAAGAAAAATATACATGGTTATAACAGACACTAAGTATAAGCTTGAATGGTGATACCAAACTGGAAAGAGAAGAGTTTTAAATCTAAGGTCTTTATTAAAGTTTTAAAGGGTTCATCTCTGTATACCTGGTTAGGTACCCGTAGGAAAAGATATCTGGCCCCCCGAAGGCAGAAATATCTGAGCCTGTGCATTAGGTACGCTAGCAAGAGGTTCACAGTTTGAATCCCTCCAAGACTTGAGACCAAAGGTTGATCCAAACTCACAAAACAGACAAGAGGGTTACCTTGTTCTGTTAAACTGTTCACAAGACTGCGCTAGGAGGTTGGCACTTTGGGAGCAGAGGGCCTGACCTGCTGAGTGGGTTTGTGACAAGGACAAGTGTTTAAGATCTAAGATTCGGTAAAGAAGTATAGATAGTACTGTGCTGTGCGGTACTGTAGACAGTAGGATCTCAATCTATGATTTGGGAAAGGATGTAGAGTTAGTACAGTAAATTGTTGTTTGTTTAGTACTGTTTTGGCTAATGTAAAGTGTTGTTTAGTCAGTACTGTTTCGGCTCATTGCTGGTAGAAGTAGTAAGGATTGTAGTTAAGAGTGTAATATTGTGTTCTAGTACATGGCATCATTTTATGCTCTGTGCAGGTAGAGGAAGTGAAGAATTGTAGCTAGGAGCTGCACTGGTCACACACTTATAGTTAGTACTGTAGAAGTAGTGACTGGACTGGTTAGGAATTTATAGATAGCACTGTATTTTTTAGCCGGAGCAGGAATCATGGGTAGGATAGTGGGCTGCAATGGATGTGGGGTGGAGGTTTGGATGAACATATTGTGGAGGCTGGGGGGATGTCCAATCTGTCACAGGCTAAGACAAATTGAGGAGGCAATGCTGTGGCTTGGTAGAGAGTTGGAGAGGATGGGGAGGAGCTGGGGCAACGGGACCTCCCTCAGGGAGCAACATGAGGTCATTGCAGGAGAGGAGCAACAGTTTGAGGGAGGGGATGGGGATGAACATGAGAACACCTCAAGGAGTGAAGCATCGGATTGAAGTAGGGGATGGGCAGAGGGTGAGGGAAAATGAATGGGAGGGCAGGCACTGGAGAGAAGGTTCAGGTTAGGAGGAAGGAGCCAGTGACAGCATGGCAGAGGGGGCAGGTAATAGATTCACAGAGCTGGTGACATTCAGGGGGGAGAAGGGTCTCCAGGTGGGGGCAAGAGAGGGAAAGGGAATGCACAAGTGGTTGTAGTCAATCGTAGGGGGTATCAGGGGTGGAAGGAAAAGGGGCACAGCTGGGGGGGACAGTCAAAGAGAGCAGGGATTCAGCGGTGCAGAGAAAGGTGGCTGCAGAAGATGTCTGGGGCATAGCTGAGGTAGCAATGGAGAATACTGATGGGGAAAGGCAACAGGGACAGGTGGGGAAATAGTGTGCAAAAGGGAGGCATTGGGTAGGAGAGGAACAGAGACAGGGACAGATAAGGGAATTCTGAACAGGAGGAGGAGTCAGGCAGAAGAGGAACGGTGGCAGGGACGGGTGGGGGAATTATGGGCAGGAGGAGGAGTCAGGCAAGAGAGGAGCAGTAGCAGGGACGGGTGGGAGGAAGTATGTGCTGGAGGAGGAGGAGTCAGGAAGGAGAAAAATGGTGACAAGGACAGTTGGGGTAGTATGTGCTGGGGAGGAGGAGGAGTCACGCAGGAGAGGAACGAAGGAGAAGAAACAGGCATAGGAAAATATGGGGGAATACTAATACTGGGGGATTCAATACTAAGGGAGATAAGGTGAGATAGCAAGGATGTAAGGCATAATCGTATGTGGGTTGAGGCCATGCCAGGGATGACAGCTGAAAGAGTGGGACAATCAGTCCTGAAATATGCTAGAAGGGGAAGGGAGAGACCTCATATAGTTCTACATCTGGGGACAAATTACCTGGCTGATAGTACAGTAGAGGTAGTCCAAAAAAGGTTTGAGGAGCTGGGAAGTTTATGCTAGAGGGAAGGTAGAACAGTTACTTTTTCTGAGGTGTTACCAGTGCCCAAGGCGAGCATGGCTAGAAAACCAAGGATCAAGGAATTTAATGAATGGTTGGGCAAATGGTGTCACACAAAAGGATATGGGTTAGTGGGAGGGTGGGGAAAGACCTGGGAGGACAGTAGTCTTTACGCTAAGGGTAGACTTCACCGAAATGAGGAGGGCAAAAAGGTGCTGAAAAGGAAGATTGGGGAGTATATAGAGGTAGCTGGACATTCAAACTAGGAGTGGGGAGTGGCAGGTGGACGTAGGGCACACAGGGGTTACAAGATGGGAAACAGAGTAAGCTTACCTTCCAGAACAAGGGCGATGAACTAGGTAGAAGCAATAGAGGAGATGCTGGAAGTGGAAGGCAGGGAGGGAAGGAAAAGGGATGGAAGGTAGTCACCATGAATGCTAGGAGCCAGGGGGATAAAATGTATGACCTTCAGACCATCATAGTGGCAAGGGAGGTGGACATGGCAGCCATAACAGAAACATGGGCCCACCAAATACCATGACTGGGACCTGGCAGTCCCAGGGTACAGAATATTCCGCAGGGATAGGGAAAACAGGAGAAGAGGAGGAGGAGTGGCACTATACATAAAAGAGGGGCTAGGGAGTAGGGGGAGGAGGGAAAACAGTCATTATGGCTTAGGTTTTATTTCTGGGGGGGATGGGGCCCACAGGGGGGCACTTTTTCTTGTTTTTTCCCCCCCTAGTCTTACATTTTCTCCTGGAAAGGTATGCTAAAAAACTGGCATAGTAACATGCAGGGTGATAAGTATTCAGGTACATATAACCAAGACGTCGTTAATCCTTCACTTGTGGCAGTTACCCAAGACAGGAAGGGACTTGAGGCAGGCCCAAGCAGTACCTGGATATCCCTGTTGGAGGAAGTAAAATAATCAAAACAGAGATGAATTATACCTGGCCTGCTGAGGGCACAGATGAGTCTTGATTCTGAAAGAAGAAAATATCTGATGATAAGGGGCAAAAGAGAGGTAGACTTGGGATGATATCCATACCTTTTCCAAGTTCTTCCTTGATTTCCTCCCAGAAGAACTTCAGAGTCAAAAGCATGATGACTGGAATCGCAAGTAAGTAGTAACTGCTGATCCATTCTAGGAATTTCTCCTGTGTTTCCGTTCTCCAGCACACTCTGTCCAGTGGAACAGGAGACAGGATTGAGGCTGAGCCCAGACATTTCCCTTGGGAATATCTTCTGGTAGGAATTTAATGCCGACTCTGGACCAAGCTGGGCGCTGAGAAGGTCCTGCATCTTCTGAGAGAAGGGAGCTCCAAAGAGAGACTGTAAAAGGCAAGCCATGGGGGAACATTTTCTCCAGAACACAAGAAAACTGATGAAAATGCTACTCACTCTTGAGTGTTGGGTAGGCTGGTTGCTAGGGTGTGGGATAAACAGCTGTAGCAGATGTGGGTACCTGTCACAGTCAACCCACCAAAATAACATTTATACTAGAGGGACTTACCTGCCGCAGGGTGCCAGGGTAGGAGTCCAAAAGAGTGATGCCAGTGTGCCTGTAAAAATAAAGATAGGAAAAGGGGCCATAAAGGATCCGCAGCTCTTTAGGGGGTCCAGCAGGGTGGAAGGGGCAGGATATAAATAAAAGTACTACTTATCTGATAGGTAGGAGCCCTCATCCTGTCAGACCTGTGGAATAAAAAGAGAAAAAGGTAAAGGAAACTGTAAAAAAAAAAAAAAAAAGCAAAAATAGAGGGAAGAGAGTGAGGTTTGGGAAGGAGGACTCAGCAAAACCCTTTTGGACCTAGTGGCAGCTGAGTAGCCAATTTTTAGTTAGTAGCCCTTTTGTTAAATGAAAATAGCCCAGGGGGCTAGTGAGGACTCGGGGGGGGGGGGCTAGTAGCCCTTGTGGAGAAATAAAGGTGGCATTGGTGGTCTTGTGGGGCTTGGAAATGCCCTTGGGGTGGGCCCTGTTGCAAGAAACGCCCTGGTGGGCTAGCACCCAGGTGCAGGAGGCCAGTGTTTGTTTTAAATAACTTTTAAACCCTTCCCTGGGGTTTAGTGGGGCTTCCCTAAGCCATGTTGTCACTGTGGGCGATGGTTGGGTGGCAGGCAGCAGAAGGAGCAAGTGTGAGCTGCTGTGCAGCCAGCTGTTAGTGCGAACGCACTTAAGTAAGAGTGCCTACGGGTACTCAAAACTCCCAGCCTGCATGAAGCACAGGCTGCAGCCTACTCCACACAGGTGGGAGTCGGGAGGCAGACAGTGAAGCCAGCGGGAGGTGGAGGAGCCAGAACTGAAGCGCCTCCTCCCACCTTTCAGCGCCCGCTGGCTGGTGTTTTAATGGTTTGCCCTATTGGGCTCAAAGCAAGCAGCCTGGGGAGGAGAAGAAGCAGGTGCAGCAAGGAAGCTGCTATTTAGTGAAGCCGCTCTGCGGCTTTAGAAAGAGTCAGTGGGATGATGTTTAAAATAAAAGTTAGCACCTGCAGGGGGCAGGCAAGGAAAGAAAGTGCTCCCCGTGGGGAGAAAATAAGTAAAGAGCCACATGGCGGCTGTGTGGGAGCCCCGAGGGGCTGAAATGTAAACTGGGGGAGGGGGAGAAGCAGAGGAGAACAGAAAGAGAAGCGGAGAAAAACAAAGAGATAGCATTTGAGCTAGGGAAGAGCCCACACATAAGCAAGCAGTGCAGCAGCCAGCAAAGCCCAAAAGGGGCTAAATAAACAAACAAACAAATATATATATATATATATATATTTAAAAAGAGGTGGCTACCTGGGGGCAGAAGCAAGCAGTCCTCCAGATAGCATTAGGCAGCATGTTGTTGCTGAGCATGCTGGCTGATACGTACATCGCTAGGACGTCCTGACGTCAGCACTGGAGGCAGAAGCAGCCGCATATGAAAATAAAAGTAAGTGGGGCTGCATTTTCGGCAGCGTCCAACAGGAAAACAACAATTTGAATTAAAAATATGTGAAATAGGGTAGCTGGGGAATCGCCAGCCCTATCTACCCACATCATATGTGGGCAGTGTTACCTCAGAAAGCAGGTAATAAGGGCTTTAAAGTGGGGCAAGGGCAGCAGTTGGGAGGAGCAGTTCGAGATGCTCCCACCTCTAGGGGAGCTTGAGCTGTCAGCTGATTGCCTGCCAGAGGCCTTGGCAGCTAAGAGCACCAATCGGGTGCCAAGTAGGGTGGTCTAAAATGCTCAGGAGGAGTATTTCAAGAGGCTTTCTCTCCTCCTCAAGAAGCGGACATGAGTGCTGTGAGAGGGCTCTGCCACAGGCAGCTCCTCTCAAGAAAAAGGTGTAATGATGGACTGTTAGCAGAGAAAATGTGATAGTAACTTTCAGAGGGGGGCGCTTTTGATAAGGGTAAGGTAGTTATGCTTGTGATAATGGGAATATTAGGAAAGTATGAGGTCTATGCAGAAGTGGAGTACCAATATGCACAGTTTCATAAGTATGTGCTCAGAGTACAGGCAAATGTGATATGCAGGTTTGTTTTAGAAACAGGTAAAAATAGCGATACATGCAATTGATAGAAAGATAGATAATTACATAGACATATAGATAGAGACACACACACACACACACACACACACACACACACACACACAGGCAGAATAAGAATGGAAGTGAAGTACTGAAGTGATGCCAACCCACCCCCAACCCACAGAGATGGACAGGCATTGGGGTGTGCCTTTGGGCCGTTGCCCATAACGCTCATGCCGTTTCACCTCACCCTACCCTGCAGACACAGACAAGTGTCGAGGTGTGCCTTGGGGTGTTCAAACTTTATACTCACCCAATTCCATAAGGAAATGCACTGAAATGGGTACAGTATAAGAGAATGGAGTGAACTTTGGGGCTGAAGAGTCAAAGGCTCACCTCAATGCCTGTCACTGGCTGCAGGGTGGGGATGGGTGTGGAATGGCGTGAGTATTACTGTTGACAATCCCAGGTCACACCCCTGATGCCTGTCAGTCCCTACAGGGCAGGATGTTATGGTCAGAAACCCTAATGCCCTGAGGGTTTCTTGATATTTTCACTCCAAGTTTTCAGCATGGGCTTTTTGTGACCCTACCGCATGAGCAGTGACACTATCAGTTCATTAGCCGAAAGGAGATTTTGCACAGCGACTGTGCCATTTGGCACCACAGGTGCAAAAACACATTTTGAACAGGATGTAAAAAATGACAGCTGTACTGTTTATGAGGAGGTGTAAAAAAATGCTAATGTTGAAAATCTGGAGTGAAACTATAAAAAAATTGGTGAAGTCATGACTGCTCCTGCTAATGTATACTTTTTTCAAATTCCAATGCATCCCATTGTTTTCATCTCTATTGCTGTTATGTGACTTCTTAACCTAGCACACAGCATTACATTAGAAGGACAAGTAAATGTTTTTAATACATTTACAAGTAATCCCCTTGTTACCCGGGGTTACTAGAATCCCACTAAGACCTAGTGGTAGGCAGGGAAGGCAGCTTGTGAAACTCCAGTTAAAATGGTTTCACACTGTCTCACTCTGTTCTCAGTCTCAGCTGAGACTGAGGGATGACATCACCATAGAACTGTCGCAGCTGCATGAGCCACAATGGAATCTGCAGCAGGGATTTGGAGTCGAATGTTGGGAGGTTTGAACAGTAGTCTGTAGGTCAGTTGGAGTTTGGAACTTGTAGAAAGAGGAGCACAGCAGCTCTGTGTTAGGCTCTTAGAGCCTCAACCCTGACATAGGGCTACAAGTAGGGAAAGGGTGTGTGTTTCCACCTAAAGAGAGACACAGTGAGCAATTATAAAGTGGTGGAGACCGCTGAATCGGGTCTCAGTGCCCCATCCCTGAGGGGATGGGGCAGGAAAGTTTGGCCTGCATATTCCAAGGGCAACCCCCTGGCTACTGCTAGTGGAGAAGCTGCCTTATTTTTTCCAAGAGTCTGGGAAACAAGAAGATTTCGTGATTCGCCTGTGGGGCACCTGCAACCGGAGGGTGAGTTCTACTCTTTCTAAAGGGCCCATGTTTCACCCTGGGACCTGTGTGATAGTGGGGATTGGACTACTGAAGTAGTGGGAGGCCTAGAGTAATAGGTTTAGCCAAAAGTAAAAGTATGTTCAAGTCCAGCACATAGGGGAAGTCAAGACATGTAGAGGAGATGTGACATACGTCTACCCAGTAATCTACATTGCCAAGATTTCAGAAAACAGTTGTTTAGTTTCCAGATAAATGGCCGGGTATGGATTGTGGGAGCTGGAGGCAGGAGACCCCCCATCTTTAGTGACCAGGTCCACCTCTACGGATTTGCTCTGTAGATTTCTACTTTACCTCATGCACTTGGCCAGTGATGAGGGAAGTACCCAGACGTGGGATGGAAGGAAAATTCCCTCTAGGAGTTGAAGGCTCTAAGGTGGTTTGGGGAGCTACAAATAGGAAAACTGATTCATTCCCGTAATGGACTGTGGATCAAGTGGCCGGCGGGGGAGCCGGACCAGTGGGGGAAACCCAAGTAGTGTACAAGTCGGGCTGTGTACCCAGAGCTGCAGGCAAGTCCGGGCTGTGTACCTGGTGGGTTTCGAGCCTGAGGGCTGAAATGTGAAGAAGTGTTCTGTTATCTCTAATCTGCATTACCAGGAATGTAGCCCCGTGGGGGTCCATCTATGCTTTGTTTGTTCAGTTTGGATGTGAATAAAAGCCACATTGTAGAATCTCATTCCTGGTTTTGGACATTACAGTTATTGCTTCCTGTGTTCGGATTTACTTGGGTGCCCTTGTGCAGAGTAGCCAAACCTAGGCCCCCTGTGCTGAGTAACCTAGTCCTCCCTGAACCCAGTCCCCACCAGGTACTGCTGTCAGCTTCAACAGCATGCCACCTGTCATTTTGCAAAAAGACAGGGGTCCGAGAGTTACACTTGTAATCTCCCGGGTCGCACCTGAAAATAGGCACTTGGCTGTCTAGTGTGCTTACCTGGTAAACAAAAGCAAATAAATAAAACTTGCCCCTCGCAACTAATTTTTTGCTCACTTATCTCTGGTAATGTTCTCCTATCTTTATTCTCTCCTTCCCCCAGTTGGTTTTCCCTGTCTACCCCTCTGCCCTCCTTCATGTCCCCTCACTGCACCTCATTCATTCAATAATTGCTAAATGTGATCCATTTCTGCATGGAGTTGGCTCCAAGGCTACATTAAATGTCTGTACTATGTTCCTCAGATATGCCACTTGTAATTAAATGCATATTCCACAAGTATGATATATTTATTTATTTATTTAGCTTTTGTTTACCAGGTAAGTACACTAGACAAGTATTATGCCTATTTTCAGGAACGACCCGGGAGAGTACAACATGAGGAACAACAGTCAAGGAGACATGGCAAAGAGAGTACAGTTTTTTGTCACAGTAAACAAACATGTAGGAAATACATCATTTGACGCTAGGGGAAACATACAGTAGTAAGCACATTTCAGATTATACACTCTAAACTAGCTAGTTCAGCTGACAGATATATACAGGTCATCATACATAGGAGTGGAGCATAGCTCAAGGACTAGATTGGTCATAATATAACTTATAACATTGTCATATACATTCTCTAGGCTAGTTGGATCGTGGACAGGTATATACAGCTCATCACATTTTTCTAAATATGCACATGTTAGACAGAAACAGAAACACTTGGTAGTACAAGTTTCTACCAAGTGACCGAGGTGCAATATGTCATGGTTAGCCTATGACCGTGGAGCAATAATGGGTGTAAAAATGCCCAAGGCTTTTTAGGCAGAAGTAGTCAGAAGTCATTGATACAGTGGGGAAAATATCTCCAGGAATTCAATGGAGACACCCTGGGGAGGTTCAGACAAAACAATTTGACACTTTACTGTAGGGAGGTTTGGGGCAGTCACACTCTGATGCTAGTTTGAGAACCCACAGGAATTTTGAAAACTCAGATAGGAGGGGGCAGCTCAGATATCCACAGGCAGCGAATTCCAGAGTCTGGGCGCACTTATGGCAAAGTCCCGATCCCCATGAGGGTCCGGGTAGGAGGGACTTTGAGCATCCCTGATGTGAGAGACCTAAGTTGGTAGGGGTGGGATTCAGTTTAGGCAGAAGCTGGGCCAGCTCCTGGGGGTGCTAGTTCTGATCACTTGCCCAGAGAGGCATCCCCAACCAAAATCAAGGTGTCTAGCTGGTGAGAGCCAGCAGAGTTTCTCATATAGCTCACAATGGTGGGTGAGTCGGGGGCAGCAAGGCAAAATGACAAATGTTATTGTAAGCAGTGTACCACTGGGTGAGATGTGTCTTTGGAGAGCGAGCAAATAGGTGCAGCCCATAGCTGAGGGAGGGAAGAGCACACCTTCTCGCTAGGGCAAGCCTGGCTGCCGGTGTATGGTTATACTTGGCCCTATAGGCCAGACCCAGTTTGCAGTTTGCGCCTTGCAGATGTTAAGGATATGATTACCCATGTCAAGTTGGGGGTCAAGTGTTACCCCCAGATAGTTGATGGAGCTCACTATGGGTAGTGAGGATCCATCTGCGCTGGTGACGTGTAAGCAGGCCGATGAGGCTTTGATTTTAGCCATTGAGCCAAAGAGCATAGCCTGTGTCTTTTTCAGATTCAGGACCAGCTTGTGACTAGTAACCCATGACAATACCCTGTTAAAGTCATCGGTCAGGTTCTGGTTTAGGGTAGTGGTATTCTGGGAGTGAGCCAGGATTACCAGATCATCTGCATGCATGGTGGCGCTACAGCTGGTAATAACCATGGGTAGTTGATTGATGAAGAGGGAGAAGAGGAGGGGACCCAGTACCGAGCCTTGAGGCACTCCGGAGGTCACCGGTAGGAGCTCGGAGAGGACTTTATTGAAGCAGGTACACTGCTTTCTGCCATGTAGATAACCCATTAGCCATTTCATGGCATGGGGGGAAAGGCCAAGTGACCACAACTGTGCACCAAGCAGTTTGAGGTCAATGAGGTCAAAGGCTTTGGACAGGTCGATAAATATTGCACCAGAGAGTTTGCCCTGGTCCATGGCTGTCCGGATACTTGATGTAACCGAGATTAAGGCTGTGGTGGTGCTGTGTCCCTTATGAAAGCCGTGCTGGGCTGGGGACAGAAGTTCATGAGAGTGGATATATTCCGAAAGCTGCTCAGCCACTACCTTTTCAAGGAGCTTGCTAAGGGTTGGGAGAATGGCAATCGGTCGATAATTGTCAGGCAGCTTGGGATTTCCTTGCTTCAGTACAGGGACAATCCTTGCCTCTTTCCAGATGTCTGGGATGGTCTCCAGACCAAGGGATAGGTTGAAGATAAAGACTACTGGTGAGGCAATGTGTGCAGCACCAAGCTTAAGGAGTTTAGGCTCCAGGTTGTCTAGGCCAGGACTGGAGTACTGGGAGAGGCCAGCTAGGCATTTCTGCAAGTCCTGAACTGATACAGCCCTGAGGTGGAACATTTAACGAGGAGGGTAACCCTCCAGCAGAGTGGAGGGAAGGGGGTGGGACAGAGCCTCATCAGGTGAGAAGAGGGTTGTGAAGGCAGAGGTCAGAGAAGTGATTATTTAGGGAGTTGGCAATAGTATGGAGATTGTGCAGGAGACTCCATTTATGACCATATCCATATCCCCGGATGGGAGGATCCGCTGACAAGGGATTTAATATCTCTCCAGAACCTCCTGGGATTACTGGCAGAGCTTAGTAGGCGGACCTGCAAAGTCACTCTTTGCTGCCCTGATGGCCTTTTTGCACTTGTTCCTGAGGTGTCTGTACCTTTGAATAATTATGGGATCACTGGTGCCTTTGGAACGAGCCCAACACTTATCTCTCTCTCCCACATCTGGGCTAGGAGATTCCCATTTAACCAGAGGGTAGCGGACCCCCTCACCCTACGGGTGACCTTGGGAGCATGCTTGTCATGCAAGGCCCCAAAGGTGGAGAGGAAGTAAGAGGTTGCTGCCAAGGGGTCAGCGGCACCATATACCCCAGACCAGTCAGTGACTCTTAGGTCTTCCAGGAACTCCTCAGTATCGAATCTAGAGTAGTTTCTGACATGCATAATTTTGTGTGGAATTTTGGGGGTGGGAATTTTCCATACACAGAAAACCGGTGAGTGGTCAGAGATGGAGTCAGATAATGTACCCGCTCATGAGATCCTGTCAGGACGGTTAGACATGATGCAGTCCAGTAAGGCACTGGTGGATCCATTTGCTGTCCGCCTAGTTGGTTCCTGGATGAGCTGGGTGAAGGCAAGGTTAGCAAGCAGAGGCTCAAACTGCTTAACATTACCACTATCCCAGTTAAGGTTTACATCCCCCAGGATTATGAGTTTGTTATCTCTGACTCTGGGACCAATTTTGTCCATGAGGTGAGTAAATCCAGGTAGCCCACCTCTTGGAGGATTATAGGTGCACACCAGGTGCAGTTTCTTTACATCCCCAAGTAGCAGTAGCACATGTAGCAACTCACAGGGGGACACGTTTGATTCCTGGTGGGCAATTTGGGAGATTTTTAAGTGGCTATTATGGTAGATTAGTATGCCACCCACCCTCTTGCCCCCAGCTCTGTCCAGTCGGGTGAATTCATACCCAGTGAGTTCACAGGCAGAATCAGGGACAGTGGGTTTCAGCTAGGTCTCCGTCACTCCTAGGATGTCGGGTTTGTAGAGTGCAACCCATGCTAATAGCTCATCACGATTAGGTAGCAGGCTCCTAATGTTAAGATGAGCTATTTTCAGCCCCTTACCCATGCCCCATACGGGAGGGATTTTGTGGGTCAGATTTAATGGGCCAGGGTTGGTTTCAATATCACCAGCCAGTAGTAGTGCAAGTAGGAGGAGCCAGGGGAGATACCACCTCCTATGCGCTTGACACCCTGGGAGTTTTTTAGCACGGGTATGCTTTACCCTGCTTGTATACATAAGGCACCAAAGATGTAGACAGCAAGTAACACTGCAGTGCGCTTCGGAGATCACAGGGATATTGGAGAAAGTGTAGTCGGGGACCTCATAGGTGGACGACCATCCCCAGTTGTCACCCAGTGTTACTGGGGGAGAGGTGACCATATGCAACAAGGCGAGTCCCACTGCAAGACCTACAAGGCCTATATCCCTGAGGATGACAGCCAGCACCCTCTCTACCTTTAATATTTGAGTATCCCTATCCTCACTAGATGGATGGGAGGGGAACCACGTCCACATCTTGGTTGGAGGCATAGCACTAGCCTGTGAGATAATTATCAGTCAGCTAACAAGAACTGCTGTGAAGGAAGGAGAGATGGATGTACTAAGGCTGGAATAAAGTTAGTGAGATTTGTTATTGGTATGTGCCAAGTAAATAAAATAAGGCCTGCACAGTGCAATTCAAGGCTACCAGCTATGGACGCAGGGGCTGGGGTTTATTTTTGGGAAGGAGCTCCTCCCCTCACCCTTTGTAAGCACACTTACCACCTGTCGACAGTTATACGAGGACAGGGTTTAGACAGCCAACAACCAAGCAGTGCAAGTGGGGTTAGGATTGGTACAGTGATTTGTGTAGAAAGACCAAGAATCCCTCTAGTGGCAGGTCTGTATAACCTGCTAATGGAAAACTAGCCACTTCTGTTACACAGTTGAAATGTGCTCAGTTCTATCGAAAATCTACTTGTTAAAAGTGCCAGATGGCTGAAGTAGGGGAAAAGTCTGGCCAATCAGAGCAGGTTTTGCCGTGGGCACCCGTGTTCAATTAGCTCGCTGTCCCGTACCTTCAAGGAGCTGCAGGCGGGAGTCCTGGTCTCGGTCGGTGGCTGGCTGGTGCGGCCGCCGTGGGGAGCTGAAGCAGCCCTGTTTAAGGGCAGGCAGCTTCCAAGGAGCTGCAGGCGGGCGTCCTGGTCTCAGTCGGTGGCTGGCTGGGTGCCAGCCGACCGTGGGGAGCTGAAGCAGCCCTGTTCAGGGCAGGCAGCTTCAAGGAGCTGCAGGCGGGCGTCCTGGTCTCGATCCGGTGGCTGGCTGGGTGCCGGCCGACCATGGGGGAACTGAAGCAGCCCTGTTCAAGGGCAGGCAGCTTCCAAGGAGCTGCAGGCGGGCGTCCTGGTCTCGGTCGGTGGCTGACTGGGTGCCAGACGACCGTGGGGGAGCTGAAGCAGTCCTGTTCAAGGGCAGGCAGCTTCCAAGGAGCTGCAGGCGGGCATCCTCGTCTCGGTCGGTGGCTGGCTGGGTGCCGGCCGACCGTGGGGGATCTGAAGCCTGTATGTTATGCCACAAATGGGATTGTATAATTGTTTATTATATTTTTTAACTGTATGTCTTGCTACAAATGTAATTGAATGTTTAATTTCTCAAATATGTTAAATGTTAAACTGCATGTCTAATTCTTCATCCAAGTGTACCCCAAAGCTCACACCGGGAGATGAGCAATTTGTTGTTCAGTGTGCCTTCCTGGTGAAACATCTTCAATAAATAAAATAAATAAATAAATAAATAAAATTCCCTTATGCCTATCCCATGCAGTCTTGGACCCCACCACTGTTTTCACCTCCAACACCTCTACTGTAAGGCTGTTTCATGAATCCACCCTTCTTTCTGTGAGGAAGTTCCTCACATCTCTCCTGCATCTACCCCTCCAGCTTCATAGCTTGTCCCTTTGTTGCTATGTGCCTTTTTCTCTGAAAAATACATTCCACCTGTACCTTGTTTACTCCTGTGAGTTATTTATAGGTCTCTATCATATGTTCCTATCCCCCCTCTCTCTCCTTTGTTCCAGGGTGTACATATTGAGTTCCTATGGATCTCTTTCTAGGATCTTTTATGCAGATCCTGCAGCATTTTAGCTGCCCTCCTCTGGACTGCCTCCACTCTGTCTGTGTCCTTCCGGAGATGTGATCTCCAGAACTGTACACAGTATTCTAGGTGGAGTCTTATTACCAGCGATCTGTATAGAGGCAACATCACCTCCCTCTTTCTCCTGGTGTTACCCCTTCCTATGTGCACCCCATCATCCCTCCTAGTCCTCCCAACTGCCTTGTCGCACTGACTGGCCACATTTAGATAATCAGATTTGATTACTCCCAGGTCTCGCTCCTCTTTGGTGGTCGTCAGTAACACTCCACTCATTTTGTACTCCACCCCTGGGTTTCTATGCCCTTTTTCGCATTGAAACCCAGCTGCCATACTCCTGACCACTCCTCACATTTTCTCAAGTCTCTGCTCATCCTTTCTGTGCCTCCCTCCCAAGTGTTCACCCTATTGCAGATTTTTGTGTCATTCGCAAAGAGACTGACCTTCCCTTCCAGCTCCTCTGCAACATCACTCATAAAGACATTAAAGAGGACTGGTCCCAACACTGATTCCTTAGGCACTCAGCTGGTCACCCTTCCCGCCCCTCCTCAGAGTGAACTCAGTTTACCACCACCCTCTGTCGCCTATCCCCATTAGCAGTTTCTTACCAGTGTACCACCTTTAGACCGACTCCTAAGCCACCCACCTTGCCTCCTGTGTGGAATGGTGTTGAAAGCTTTACTGAAATCTAGGTACGCCATGTCCACTGCTCTGCCTTGATGTAGGTAGGTAAATGGTTTATTGTCCGACATTTAGTCTTTACAATATTTAAAACAATACATATATTAAAAACAATACATATGTAACCCCTCCTTTTCTGCCCTGTCTGGGGCATACATAATAACACAGATAGTCCAGGCATGGTTACCACCCCCCCCCCCAACAGCGACATTTCACCAGCGAGGTCCCCCACAGCGACTACAGCGCCTAGCCACGGTGGGAGACCTGCTGGAACCCGGCGCTGTCTGTGGGGGTCCTGCACCCAATCAGCTCCGACCAGGTTGAGAATCCTTAACTGGGGGGGTGCGGGGCTGGCCCCACGTGAGTGAGTTCAGGGTGAATCAGCCTGAAGAAACAACAGAACAAAGTGCGAACCAGCAGCCGACTGCAGAATGAGGTCCACCTGCTGGTGTCGCTGACAGGGCGTTCGACAACATTTTTGTCGGACTCTTGTCGTGGATCCATCCAGGTAGAAAGAAAGAAGCACTCCCAAAGTGCTAACATTTGAAACATTACTTTTACTGGACCAGGGGAAAATGGATGGTCCCTACCTGATGCTGTCTTCAAGCTGCTGCATTACCTCCTGTTTTCAGCAATGGATCCACTCCCTGAACCCACCAACCAGACCAGGACATCCCTCTTCTCTCTCTCTCGTAGGTCCTGCCAAGCCTCAGAAGCCCAAGAGGCTGGATTCTTCCCCCTGGAATACAAACTTATGGCACATTAACTAGACTTCAACATAAAGAGGGACACAAGAGATTTCATTTCATTATAACTCCCTCTCTACAATCAAATGAAGACCCAACCACTGCTTTCTCCCCATATGACTTTATTGTCACTTGCATGGAAAATTATGCTAGCTATTCAGGGGGTCACCATTCTTTTTCAGTAAATACTTAATCAGCTCCATGGGGCTACAACTTTTTTACATGATATGATTGGACCTCCCAAACAGCAGAACCACAGTATCAGCAGACACCAGAATGAACCTTTTGTTTCTACCCTGTCTCGGGTGTTTTACCCAAACCCTGGAACCCAGATCTCTGCAATCTCCTGGCATACGAAGATCTGGTAAGCCGAGCCTTCCTTTTACCTCTGTTTTCTCCCAGGTCCCCTTTACACTGGCTCTGGTCATCCCCCCTGACACCGGCTAGGAAGAGCAGGCTGCCCTTCCCACCTGGACCCCAAGGCATTGGCCCATACCCCGTGACATCCAGGATTTTTTCCTGATGACTCAGGCCCTGACCCCTTTTCTGTGGCTGTCCCTACATGCAGTAATATGAGGCCCCTGTTATCCTGATGCTTGCCTCTGCCTCAGCCTCCATGGCCCCCCCTTTTCTCTGGGAATGTACTGCTGTCACCACGTCCTATGGGGAGTCCCTACTGGACCCACATCCCTTTTACAACTCCTGGGCTTGTGTTAAGCCACCAGCACAAGGATCGCCCTCCAAGGCCTACCACATATGTGGGTCCACAGCCCACCTGGACATTTTCTGGACCAGCGCCCCATGACCTGTCCCTCCAAACAGGCCCCTTGAACAGGTGAAAGGCTCCCCAGCTCCCTCGACTCCCCCAGGCTGCCCTGCCGCACTGGGTATAAGGGGAACATCTGCCACCAGTTCCCCTCCTGGGAGGGCCCTGTCACAGCCCTCCCAGACCTGGCAACCTGGGAAACGCACACAAAAGGGCTTCCTAAAGGGCTCCTAACATCCTCATATTGCTTGCTAAAGCCTCCCTAATGCCCTAGCTCCCTTGATGCAAAACCTGCCTACCTGGTCCCCACCGGAGCTCCATATCCCCACTCTTCATTGGCCACAGTGCATGAAACCATCCTGACGGCACCTACTTTGGGGGGTTTTCCCCCACTGGTCTTCCTGGACTGCCAGGCTCGCTCACCTGCCCGCCTATCCTGATCCTGGTTCTACTCTCCAGCCTCCCCCCTCCAGCCCCAGGCCTACTACCCGGGCCAGAAAGGCCCAGATACTGCCTGTAAGCTCCCTTTTATACCCTATCTGTTGCCCTCTGCTGCCCCCTTGAGGCATCCAGACAACTAACCCCAGAGCACTAAACCCATTTCCTAGCTCGGGGGTTGGGGGCTAGTAGGATAAGAAGTGCCTAAATATATGGGAATATAAGCCCTGCTTTTGCAGCGGGCTTACACATACATAAAAATATTGCACAATACAATTTACATTGTACTTCTTTGCATCAGTCATAACTGAACCCATAAGTAATAATAATTTTATACTTTTACCAATTAAAAATTTCCTAACTTAGAAACATAGAAACATAGACTTTGATGGCAGATAAGGACCACTTGGCCCACCCAGTCTGCCAATTTCCCTACCTACTGGATAAGCTGCAGATTCTAGTTAACCAACAGCCTACTTCCTGCCACCCCCCCACTACAATTGCGTTGTGTCTGTCCCATGCATGTTTGGATTCCCCCACAGTTTTAGCCCCAACAACTTCCCCAGGAAGGCAGTTCCATGCATCCACCACTTTCTCCGTGAAAAAAAATTTCCTCACATTACCCCTGAGCCGTCCCCCCTCTATCTTTAAATTGTGTCCCCTTGTTCTCACATCTCTTTTTCTGTAAGATGCTACCCCCCTGGACTTTGTTGATTCCCTTGAGGTACTTGAACATTTCTATCATGTCCCCCCTGTCCCTCCTTTCATCAAGGGTATACATATTAAGCTCTCTGTCTCTCTTCACATGATTTCTGATGCAGATCCTGCACCATTTTAGTTGCCCTCCTCTGGACTGCTTCCATCCTGTCTATGTCCTTGCATTGACGAGGTCTCCAAAACTGCACACAGTACTCCAGATGGGATCTCGCCAACTGTCTGTACAGAGGGATAACCACTTCATTTTTTCTACTTGTGATGCCCCTTCCTATGCATCCCAGTATCCCCCTGGCTCTCCTTACTGACTTCCAACATTGCTTACCAGCCTTTAGATCATCTGATATGACTACCCCCAAGTCTCATTCCATTTTTGTTGTTGTTAGTACCTCCCCTGCTATTGTGTGCTCTTCTCCTGGGTTTTTGTTTCCCGGGTGCATTACTTTGCGCTTCTTTGCATTGAATCTAAGTTGCCATATGTCTGACCATTCCTCCAACCTTGCCAAGTCCCTTCTCATCCTTTCTACCCCCCTTTGTGTATCAACTGTGTTACAGATCTTAGTATCATCTGCAAAAGGCATACCTTTCCCTCCAGACCCTCTGCAATGTCACCTATAAAGATGTTAAAGAGGACTGAACCCAGTACTGAGCCCTGAGGTACTCCACTAGTGACCCCCCTCTTTCTTCGGAATGTGTTCCACTCACTATTACCTTCTGTGTCCTGTTGTACAGCTAGTTTGCAACCCAGGCTACCACCCTGTGACCCACTTCCAGGCTGGTTAACTTGATTATTAATCTTTTGTGCGGGACTGTGTCAAATGCCTTGCTAAAGTCTAGGAAGGCCATATCCACAGCCCCTCCCTGGTCTATTACTTTGGTCACCCAGTTAAAGAAATCTATTAGACTCATCTGACATGATCTTCCTGCTGTAAATCCATGCTGCTTTGGGTCCTGTGCCCCGCTGGCCTCTAGGTACTCAACAATTCTTTCTTTCAGAAGTGATTCCATCATTTTCCCTACCACTGAGGTCAAACTAACAGGTCTGTAGTTTCCTGCTTCTGCCTTGCTCCCACTTTTGTGAAGGGAATCACATCTGCCCTCCCCAGTCCTCAGGTACCATCCCATCCTCCATGATTTGTTAAAAGTGTGGTCGTGGTGTCACTAGGTCCTCCCTTAGTTCTTTTAGGATTCTGGGTGAATCCCATCAGGCCCCATTGCTTTGTCCACCTTGAGTTTTAGGAGTTCTTTCAGGACTCCTTCTTCTGTAAATGGACTGGTGTCAACCCCCCTACCCAGAGTGCTTCTATTGTCTGGTTTAGGTAACTCCTCTTCATCTTCTTTTGTGAATACTGAGCAAAAGTATTCATTCAGTAACTCTGCCTTTTCACTGTCTCCCTCTGCCCACCTCCCCTCTCCCTTATTAATCTTCACTATTCCTCCCTTAACCTTTCTATGCTCCCTAATGTACCTATAAAAGGTTTTATCCCCATTCTTAACTGAATTGGCCATTTTTTCCTCAGTTTGGGCTTTTGCTATTCTGACTGCCTTCCCCACTTCTTTCTGCTTTAATTGATACAGTTCACTGTCGTGCTCCTTCTGTGATGCCTTATACTTTTTGGATGCAGCCTTTTTCTCCTTAACCTTCCCTGCCACCTCTTTTGAGAACCATAGTGGTTTTTTACTCCGCTTTGTTTTCTTTATCTGTTTCACACAAAGGCTTGTTGCCTCTATGATGGCAGTTTTGATTTTCTCCATTGTTCTTCCACCCTCCTTTTGGCATTTGCTAGTGTATTCCTCAGGTATTCACCCATTTTGCCAAAGTCAGCCCTTCTAAAGTCCAGTATGCTTGTTTTTGTATGGCTTGTCTCCATCGTTGTGCTTATTGTGAAGCACACTGTGCAGTGGTTGCTTGTTCCCAGATGTCTACTGACTTCTAAATTTGTGATCCTCTCTCCATTTGAGAGTACTAGGTCTAGTATTGCTCCCTCCCAAGTGGGTTCCAACACTAGTTGTCTAAGGCCTGCGCCCTGCAGGGCATCGAGAATGACCCTGCTCTTGGATGTGACTGCAATACATGTCATCCAGTTAACATCTGGCATATTCAGGTCCCCCATCAACAATATCTCCCCTTTTTCAGCCATTTTGAGAATGCCCTCTATCATTTTCTTGTCCATTTCCTCCCCTTGAGATGGGGGTCTGTATACAACCCCTGTGCGGATTGTGATGCCATTCCCTGTCTCCAAGGTGACCCAGAGTGCCTCTTGTTCTCCCCTTTACTTTCTAGTTCTGTAGCTTTGATCACTTCCCTTATGTATAGAGCTACTCCATCTCCTCTTTTCCCCTCTCTGTCCCTTTTGTAGACTGTGTACCCCGGTATGTTGACATCCCAGTCATGGTTCCCTGTGTACCATGTTTCTGTGACTGCCCCAATATCCAATTTTTCATCTTCCATCAAGGCTACTAGCTTAGGAAGCTTGTTTCCCAGACTACGGGCATTGGTACTCATTGCCCTCCATTTAATGTTGGCTTTATCCTTTTCCCCCATGCCTGCTCTTTTTGCCCTTGTCTATTTTTCCATTTACCCCTGTCCTGCCCTCTGTTGAGCACTGTACCTCAGTGTTTACCTTACTACCCATCATGTTTTGTGGGGGGAGGCTTGAAATTTCCTGCCTCTTATTAGCACCTCCCCCATGGCTAGTTTAAAAGCTTGCCAAGGAAGCATTTAAACATGTCACTTAGAATCTTGGTTCCCTTCATGGAGAGATGCAGACCATCATGCCAGTATAGCTCTTCATCTCTCCAGGTGTCCCCCTAGTCCCCAATGAAGCCAAATCCATGTAGTCTGCACCAGTTTTGCAACCATTCATTAAACTGCATGGTGTGTAGTACCCTAGCCTCACCCCTGCCATGGACTGGCAGCACCTCTGAGAGAGTAACCATGCTTGCTACCTGTCTGAGGCCCCTCCCCAACTCCACAATTTCATCCTGCACTGCACTGATCCCATGCCTAGCTAGGGTCATTTGTCCCAATGTGGACAATGATATCTAATTCCCTCTCCTGTGGTGCTGCTTCTGCAATCCTGAGGATTCGCTTCTTGTCCCTCCAAGCCATGGCACCAGGCAGGCAGGCACCTTACTTCCCTCTCCTCTCCTCTCCCTTCCCCAGGTCTACCCCTCTAACAATTGAGTCCCCTGTCAGAAGCTGTTTCCTTCCCCTGTGATGTCCCTTGCCACCCTTCTGTGGGTCTCCCTTGTGGGTGTCCTCAGCATTCTTCTTGGTCTCCACTGAGGGTGCCATCATAGAGGAACCTTGCTCTGCCAGACTGGCATATGGTTTGTGTAGAGGTACAACTAGGGGGCTTCACCTCTGTTCCACCACCCGCACCCTCCCAGAACCCATTGTGGTCCAACTGCTCTTCATACTTGGCAGCCTCTGTGGCAGTGGTGCTCTTTGGGTGGTGGAGGCCTCCTTAGTCCTTGCCAGTTCAGCCTGGAGGTGGGCAGCCTCCTCCCTCAGAGCTGACAGTTGCCTGCAGATAGGACAGCATCTCAGTTTCCAGAATGTCTCCCAGAAAACTGCTTCCCACAACCAGTGCAGTGCACCACTCCCCATGTCCCTCTCCCTTATAATATACAATATGTAATATATATAAATATATATTTTTTTTTTCCTTTTTGTGATGTGTACTTACCCTTTATGCACTGTGCTGGGTTATTAAGAATATGACAGTTCTGCCCCAAGACCTGTTGAGGAAGTGATGTCAGAATCTTGGCTATAAAGGAAACGCCATGCCTGGGGGGGTGGGTAGTCCACAACCAATGGTGACTGTTAGAAACAATCAAATACACCACTGCTGCACCACCCTGGTGAGTACTGCCCTTTATAGTAATTCAGCTAACCTCCAGTAACTGATTTGTCAACTATTTAAAAGTAATTTGATGCAAACTGTTACAGAATACTAGTAGACAGTCCAGTTACCCACAAAGGAAAATCAAATATGCAGTTATTTCAACCCTTCTGAAGTTGCTCACAAGATAAGCAGTTTTGAAAACCCCCTTCCTTATTTAAAAACGAAAATAATTAAACACAAAGCAATACCAATGTAAGACTGTAAAGTAAGGAAAACTTCCCTCAGATGTAAGTAAGAGAGATCTGTTGCAGATTTCTAATCCAATATAGTATATCCATGCAGCTTCTCAGTGGTTTCAAAGCACACCGTGTTACACAACTTGAAGAGATGGGCTTCTGTCTGAAACAGGATCACACCAGTAGTTTATAGTAATTGATCAATGCTGGAATGTTCCTCCCCCCAAAACAACTGGCTATGATGCAAGGTCTCCCTGACTAGTGAAGACAATTTCCCCCACCTGAGGCTGTGTCTGGCATCAAATTACAAACTGCAGCCTTTGCTATTCAAAGTACACAGCCACTACCAGTAAATTATTTCAAAATATATTGATGCAAACTGTCACAGAATACTAGTAGACAGTCCAGTTACCCACAAAGAAAAATCAAATATGCAGTTATTTCAACCCTTCTGAAGTTGCTCACAAGATAAGCAGTTTTGAAAACCCCCTTCCTGATTTAAAAACGAAAATAATTAAATACAAAGCAATCCCAATGTAAGACTGTAAAGTAAGGAAAACTTCCCTCAGATGTAAGTAAGGGAGATTTGTTGCAGATTTCTAGTCCAATATAGTATATCCCATGCAGCTTCTCAGTTGTATAAAGGTAGTATAAACAGTAATTTCTAGTATGTGTTAGTCATAACTTACAATATTCAATGGCACAAGGTTAATTCAAGCTTATAACCTGATAGACTATAAAAATGTATACAACAAGGCACTTATGCACACAAGTATGTAATGTCTACATTTGTTTACAAAACTCGACAAACGGGTACCTTCTAATTTAAAAAATCTACTTAATACTCCTAGTTTTAAATTGTGCACTAGATCATCAGTGGATCCAACTATGTTAAAAATTAAATTTTTGCACACCTCAAGAGGACAACGTTCATTTGCATATTATGCACCTACAACTTGGTATAATATTCCAGCACACATAAGAGGTATGGGTAGTTATGGGTCATTTACAGTAGCTCTGAAAAACTGTTTTATGAATTTGTCTAAGTGTAATTGTTTTCCAGACTGATATTTGATGAAGGTCTGCTGATAAAGAAATTCATGACTTCTGTGATATTTTCTTAATGGTATAAACTGTATTAGAGTTTTGTGTTTACACTTCTCATGAGATTTTATATGACGTGGAATGTGTATTCCTATTTAATTCATGTTTTGTATCAATGCACAATCTATTTGATGTTTGTTCTGTGTATGTATCTGACTGACCATGGGTCGTACCTGTAAAAGGGATTGTATCCCAGTGTGGTTACCCACATAAAAAAAAAAATCAAATCAAATCATATGAACATACGAACATACGAAATGCCAGCAGAAGTAGGCCAAAATGGTCTATCAGGTCTGCTCGATTGTGCAGCTAGCCCCTCACCTTGCAGCTGCCCCACCCTTCCCACCCCCCATAGTCCACCCCTCACTCTGTCCCACCCCCTCTTGAAGCAATCCACTGTCCTACATGAAACCATCTCCTCTAGTAGAGTGTTCCATTTGTCTACCATCATCTCAGTGAAGTAATGCCTTCTGATCTCTCTCTTCTGAAATTTCCCCCTCCAACCTCAATTGATGCCCCCTAGTTTGAGGTAAATAAGAAAAGTATTATCTCTTCAGAGGGGAGACCAAGGGTGGCCAATACCGGGCCCATTCATATTTTCCTTTTTGTGTCATATAACGGACACTGTAATACTATATGTTTGAGATCATCTTCCATTCCGTATTTGCACCTGCATTTTGAATCGACTATTCCAGCTCTTTTCTGGTCATAGAGAATGTAATTAGCTGCATATAACTCACAGCAGTATCTAGTTATAATTCTCCCGTCATCTGGGTTGGCTAGGACAAACAAGTATGGTTCCAGATTATGTTTTGTTTTTATAATTTTGTACCATCTGTAATGATTTAGCCTAAAAGTTTTCCTGATCCTGCATAATTATATCTCGTAATCTTCTTTTCACCTGCTCCGATATTTCTGCTGGTGTAGTGGTATATATTTCATAGAGTAAATGTCCCAACCCCACTGGTAATATTTGTTCTTTGATGGTTTTGATCATACTTGAGGTAAAATTCATATGACTCTATGTAATTTTTTCCTCAAGGCACATTCTAGGTAATATGTGCTCCGGGGGAGAAGAAACAAGTTCAAAAAAAGTATTATTTTTCTTTCCACTGCCATTGTTGCAATTGGAGATTGCCCTAATTCTTGCCTCAGTATTTCAGGTGGGACTGATAGTTGCACTTTTTTTTTTTTTTGCTCCTCCCCAGTTTCCTCTACCGGCCACTACTTCCGATCACTATGGACCCCGCCGGCACTCATCTCCGCCACCAGGCACCACCTCACATCACAGCCCTACCCGGGTAACCCAGCGTAACCCTTCACCAGATGGGCCCCCCCTCCAAGGAGGAAGGCGCCAGTGAGGACTGGCCAGTGCACTCTACTTGGCCCAGGGTGCTGCTGAGGTGATCCAGCTGTCTGAGGCTTTTTGCGGCAGTTGGGGCCAGCAACCATCATCCAGTCAGCTGGGGAGCATGTTTCCTCCTTTTTCCTCCCACGGGAGCATGACAAACCACTCATATCAAGGCATACGTCGACATCCATCATGCTCTCCTAGGTAATGGGGCCTGACGCATTGCTGTTCTCCCGGCCTCCACCAGGAAGTCAGCAAGCGCTGGGCCACAACCCCTCCCTCCCTCCAAGAGAAGGCGAGCAGTCGTCTGACACTCAAAACTTGTCCGCCGGCTGGCCCTCCGACACCCAAGTCCTTTCCCAAACCTGGGTCACTGGTGTCGTAGCAGTGAATCTTTGTACTGTGCTGGCGGGCCTTGTTGCAGTTTCAAAAGATATCTGTACATTTTGTTTATTTCAGTTTCTAAAGGTTTTCTATTTGAAGGAATCCAGATTTCAGTTGCATACAAAATGCTGGTTTTTATCATAACATTTACTGTATTACCTTTAATAGGTCTTTAATCGATCCCTGTCCCATCTTCATGCTAAATCTCTTAAATGCATTGAATTATATTTTTAATTTTTGCATTATAATTTTTATTTGTGGAGTCTATTATGGATTTTGTGACAATCTTAATCTGAGATAATCATAAAAGGTAGTTGTGTTTCTTCTTTTTTTATCAATATATAATGATGGTATTGTTTTACGTTTATTACCAAAAATAACCAAATTGGTTTTGTCTTTACTCTGATGTAACTCCCTAGTCACATAGTCAAAGAAGTCTTTCAGATTTGTTTTATCTGCCCCCAATCCCCCACGATGAATCCATGCTGCCTCAGATCTTGAAACCCATTGAATTCAAGATATTCCACCGTCCTTTCTTTCAGCAGTGATTCCATTAATTTTTCTACTACTGATGTCAGGCTGACAGGGCCTGTAATTGCCAGCCTTCTCCCTGCTACCACTTTTGTGAAGTGGGGCTGTATCTGATCTTCTCCAGTTCTCTGGAACCAGTAATGTTTCCAGTGAGCTGTTAAACAGGACTGTCAGAGGTGCAGCCAGTACCACCCTGAGCTTCCTCAGTATCCTTGGATGCACCCCGTCTGGCCCCGTTGCTTTGTCCCTTTTAGTGAGTACCAGGTCCAGTATTGCCCCATCACAAATGGGTTTGCTGACTATTTGCCCAAGGAACATCTACTGTAGGGAGTCCAGAATATCTCTGCTTCTAGCTGAAGTCACAGTTGGAAGGCTTCAATCTACATCTGGCAGACTGAAGACCCCACCAGCAGCACCTCCTTCTTTTCTGCCATCCTGCCAGTGGCTTCCACCAGTAACTTACATAATCCCCCCCTGTACTGGAGATCTGTATATCATGCCAGTGCGAATACTGGCTCTGTTGCCCTTTTCCAAGGTGACCCACAGTACCTCTGCCCCCATTCCTTGTATCCCTGTCACTTTTGTGCTTTCCCTCACATAAAACAACACACACACTCCTTTCCTTTTCATGCTGTCCTTCCTGAACAGAGTATAACCTGGTATGGTCATGTCCCAGTTGTGATTTTCAGTGCACCATGACTTGGTAATGGCCACATTATCCAGGTAAGCCTCTGCCATGATGGCCTCTAGGTTCTGAATCTTATTTCCTGGTCTTTAGCATTCTGCTTGTTACCCCGGTTTTTTTCTTTTTGCCCTCCCTCCTTACCCCCTCTCATTTTACTGCTGCCATTCCCATTCCCCTTCATTTCTACCACCCTACTTCCATCATTAATTTGCTCCCTGGGGTATTGTTCTCTTTTAGAATTTTCCCTACTTCCTCTACTTTAGCCGGGGGGGGGGGTAGTTTCTGCCTCCCCGATGTTTTCTGCCACTCCCTTACGCTAGTTTAAATGTTTATCGAAGTAACATTTAAACCGTCCACTTAAGACTGTGGTTCCCATTCCAGACAGATGCAGGTTACTACCCCTGTTTAGGCCCTTATGTGTCCCCAGCCCCCAATGTAGCTGAACCCTTCCTGTCTGCACCATTCCTTCAACCATGAGTTGAAGCTTCTGATGTGGAGATCCCGCCTCTCCCCCTGTTGTAGACACGCAGCACCTCAGCAAAAGTCACTGACTGTGCTACTTGCCTAAGACCTCTCCCTAGTTCCTTGAAATCCCACTGTACTATTCCTATTTTTTGGGGGTGGGTCACTGTTTTGTTACTATGAGGGTAGACTGTGACATTTAAGCAGTTCTACCCACACTAGAGAAATGCTTACCTTCGCTGGTTTTCCGCAGCACATTGATAAGGTCTGTGGGCTCAAGACTTAACTCGTGAGCCTGCCGGGTGATGTACTGTAGGTCTCCACACACTGTACCTGCGAATAGTTTGAGAACATTAATACAGACTAATTAGTAAATCACTTAGACCCTTTTCAGCATTTTATTTTGTCCTCATCCCTCACTGAGCTGCAGCACATGGGCCGTGCAAAGGATTTAGGAGCCTGAAGTTCCACTCTAACCTGAGATTTCCTGGTGGCCTCACAAAACACTGCCACTTGCCTGATCTATCTTTTCTTTCCTTTTTATTAGGGCTGTGGTTGGAGCCTACAGCTGTTTTGGGATCGGATCCTAGCTCTAAAAAATGGCCGATCATAGAACCTTCCATTGGACATTTAGAAGTATCCTTCTGAATGTCCAATGGAGCTTGAAACCCTCTGCCATGATTGGCCAGTATAGAATAACAGTCGCACTATTTTGGCTGTTACTTCTGCATTCTGGTGCATGAACTGTGCTAGCGCAACTCACACGCATGCGCAGTCCTGCTGGCACTATCATGTTGTGAATGGCAAAATGGCATTCATCGCAACTGCACATGCATGAGTGCCGCATATGCACAGTTGTGTCGCCACCACCAGCTCAGCTGCATTCTGTGCCCTCCCCCAACTCATGTGGCACACTGGGAACCCATCCCAGTGAGCCTAATAGTTTTTTTTTCTCCTCCCACCACCTAGAAACATAGAAACATAGACTTTGACGGCAGATAAGGACTGCTAGGCCCATCTAGTCTGCCCATTTCCCTACCTACAGGATAGGCTGCAGATCCTAGTTAACCAACAGCCTATTTCTTCCTACCCCCCACAAGAATTGCCTTATGTCTGTCCCATGCATTCTTGAATTCTCCCACAGTTTTAGACCCCACAACCTCCTCAGGAAGGCTGTTCCATGCATCCACTACCCTCTCTGTGAAATAATACTTCCTCACATTGCCCCTGAACCGCCCTCCTTCTATCTTTAAATTGTGTCCCCTTGTTCTTGCAAGTCTCTTTTCTGAAAAATGCTACCCTCTTGGACTTTGTTGATTCCACTGAGGTACTTAAAAGTTTCTATCATGTCCCCCCTCTCCTTCTTTCCTCAAGGGTATACATATTAAGCTCCTTTAGTCTCTCCTCATATGGCTTCTCTTGCAGACCCTGCACCATTTTAGTTGCCCTCCTCTGGACTGCCTCTATCCTGTCTATGTCCTTGCAGAGATGGGGTCTCCAGAACTGGACACAGTACTCCAGATAGGGTCTTACCAACTGTCCGTACAGAGGGATAACAACTTCCTGTTTTCTGCTGCTGATGCCTCTCCTATACATCCCAGTATACCCCAGCCCTCCCTACTGCCTTCTCACATTGCTTGCTAACCTTAAGGTCATCTGATATGATTACCCCCAGGTCCCTTTCCTTTTTGTTGTTATTACCTCCCACCCATTGTGTATTCTTCCCTGGGTTCTTGTTTCCAGGTGCATTATTTTGCACTTCTTTGCATTGAATCCTAGCTGCCATACTTCTGACCATTCCTCCAACCTTGCCAAGTCCCTTTTCATCCTTTCCACGCCTCCTTGTGTATCAATCCTGTTGCAGATTTTTGTGTCATCTGCAAAAAGGCATACTTTTCCTTCCAGTCCCTCTGCAATGTCACTGATGAAGACATTAAAAAGGACTGGACCCAATACTGAACCCTGCGGTACCCCACTAGTAACCCCCCTTTCTTCAGAATGGACAATTTACAATTACCTTCTGTGTCCTGTTGTCCAGCCAATGTTTTACCCAGGCTACCACCCTGGGTCCCACTCCCAGGCTGGTTAATTTGACTACTAATCTTTTGTGTGGGACTGTGTCAAATGCCTTGCTAAAGTCTAGGTAGGCCATGTCCACAGCCCCTCCCTGGTCTACTACTTTGGTCACCCAGTCAAAGAAATCTATTAGCTTCGTCTGACATGACCTTCCCGCTGTGAACCCATGCTGCCTTGGGTCCTGTGCTCCACTGGCCTCTAGGTACTTGACTATTCTTTCCTTCAGAAGTGACTCCATCACTTTCCCTACCACAGAGGTCAGACTGACAGGTCTGTAGTTTCCTGCCTCTGTCTTGGACCCACTTTTGTGAAGGGAATCACATCCGCCTTCCTCCAGTCCTCAGGTACCACACCATCCTCCCATGATTTATTAAAAAGAGTAGCCAGTGGTTTCACTAGTTCCTCCTTTAATTTTTTAGAATTCTGGGTGAATTCCATCAGACCCACTGCATTGTCTACCTTCAGTTTTAGGAGTTCTTGCAGAACCCTTTCTTCTGTGAAAGGACTGGATCGACCCCCTATCAAGAGTGCTTCTGTTAATTGGATTAGGCACTTCCTCCTCTTTGTGAATACTGAGCAGAAATATTCATTCAGTATTCCTGCTTTTTCACTGTCCCCTCTGCCCACCCACTGTTCATTCTATTCAGCCTCACTATCCTCCCTTTGTCTTTCTACGCCGCTGATGTACCTATAAAAGGTTTTATCCCTTCTTAACTGAGTTGGCTATCTTTTCCTCAGTTTGGGCCTTTGCTATTCTGACTTCCTCCCTGCTTCCTTCTGCCTTAACTGGTACAGCTCTCTGTCCTGCTCCTTCTGTGTTTCCTTATACTCCGGAATGCTATCTTTTCTTCCTGACTTTCACAGCCACCTCTTTGAGAACCATAGTGGCTTTTTCTTTTCATTTTGATTTGTTCATTTGCTTCACACAAAGGCTTGTTGCCTCTGTGATGGCAGTTTTGATAATTCCCATTGTTGCTCCACACCTTCTTCTAGCCTGTTTGCTAGTGCTTTCTGAGGCACTCTCCCATCTTGCCAAAGTCAGCCCTCCCAAAGTCCAGTACCCTCACTTTTGTATGGCTTGCCTCTGTAGCTGAGTTTAACATGAACCACACTGTTTGATGGTCACTTGTCCCCAGATGGGAACCCACTTCTAGATCTGAGATCCTCTCACTGCCCCATTTGAGAGTCACGAGGTCTAAGATTGCTCCCTCACAGTGGGTTCGAAACTAGCTGTCTAATGCCTGCCACCTGTAGGGCATCAGGAATGGCCCTGCTCTTGGATGTGGCTGCAGCAAATGTGCTCCAGTTAACATCTGGCATATTCAGGTCTCCATCAACAGTATCTCCCTTTCTCTGCCATTCTAAGAATGCCTTCTATCATATCCTTGTCCTTTCCTTCCCTGACATGGGGGTCTGTATACAACCCCTGTGTGGATTGTGGTGCCTTTCCAGTCTCCAAGGTGACCCAGTGTCTCCTCTCCTCTCCTCCTCCCTGTTTACTCTTTTGTTCAGTTGCTTTTATCCCTTCCTTTACATAGAGAGCTACCTCCCCTCTTCTCCCCTGCCTGTCTCTCCTGTAGGTTATGTACCCTGGTATGTTAACATCCCAGTCATGGTTCTCTGTGTACCATGTTTCTGTGACTGCTCTGATATCCAGGCATCCTCTTCCATTAAGGCCATCAGCTCAGGGAGCTTGTTGCCCAGACTACGGGCATTGGTACTCATTACCTCCATTTCCTGATGGCCTTACTCCCTTTGCCCCATCCCTGTCCTTCTTGCCTTTGTCACTTTCTCCATTTACCCCTGCCCTTCTCCCTATCAACACCTCTATGTTGGTGTTTGCTGCACTTACTACCATGATTATTTGGGGCTAGGATTTTCCTGCTCCTTTCCAGTGCCTCCCCCCTTGGCTAGTTTAAAAGCTTGCCAATGAAGCATTTAAACCTATCACCTAGGATCCTGGTTCCCCTCCCGGACAGATGCAGCCCATCATGCCAGTATAGGCTTGCATCACTCCAGGTGGACCCCCAGTCCCCAATGAAGCCAAATCCCTGAGCTCCACACCAGTTTTTCAACCACTGATTGAATCCCATGGTGCAGAACACCCTAGCCTCTCCTATGCCATAGATGGGTAGCACCTCCGAGAAGGTTACCGTGCGTGCTACTTGACTAAGGCCCCTTCCCAATTCCACAAACTCTTCCTGCACTTCTCTAATCCCTTTCTTAGCCAGGTCATTTGTCCCTAGGTGGACAATGACATCCAGCTCCCTCCCCTGTGCAGTTGATCTGGCAATCCTGAAGATTCTCTTCCTGTCCCTGCAAGCCATGGCGCCAGGCAGGCACCTTACCTCCCTCTCCCCTTCCTCCCCCAGTTCTACCTTCCTAACAATGGAGTCCCCCACCAGGAGTTGTTTCCTTCCCCTGCAGGGTCCCCTGACACCCTCCTGTGGGTCTCCTTTGTGGAGGTTCCCAGCATCCTCCGTGGTCTCCACTGTGAGTGCCTCCATAGAGGAACCACACTTTGCCAGAATGGCATAGGAATTGTGGAGAGGTACAATGGGAGGGATGCACCTCTGTTCCACCACCCTCACCCTCCCTGAGCCCACTGTGGTCCAACCGCCTCCTTTCTTGGCAACCTCTGAGGCAACGGCAGTGGCACTGGTGGTCCCTGGATGGAAGAGGAGGTCCCACAAATCCTGGCCAACCCAGCCTGGAGATGAGCAACCTCCTCCTCAGCCTAGAGAGGTGCCTGCAGATGGGACAACACCGCATCCTCCAGAACATCTCCCGGAAGACTGCTGCTCCACAGCCACTGCACTGCACCACTCCAATCATGTCTTATTTCTGGCCCCTTAACTGTTTGCAATCCTTACTCTTTCCTCTGTTTTTTTTCTCTCTCTCCTTACTTTCTGCCTGTGTGCCCTTTAAGCTCCTGATTGTCCTGTTCTGAGACAAGAATATCCTATATTTCGCAGTAGACCACTTACTTGCTCAGAGGCAGACCTCCAGCAGCTAGAGGGGGCTGGAGAGCTACTCTTGCCCTTCTAGGATGGTGGGTCCTTGGTGGTTCTGTGATCACTCACTTCCTGCCCCTAAACAGGAAGTTCCTATTGTCAGTCAAATTCTGTGCCTATAAAAATAGAACTAGCTTTGCGTGGGGGGGTGGAGGGGAGGGAGGGAAGGAGGGCAATATAGTCCCAGCAGAGAAGTTCAGTCACACAGCAGTCCTTTCTCCTGGTGTCTTCTGCCAAGCTATTACATATTACATATTACAAACTATTACACCTGCCGACATTGGGGTACCCAGTTACCATGTCAGCATCATGTACAACCCCCCCAGTCATGTGGCACACTGGGAGCCCACCCCAGTGTGCCCAAATGTTTTCTTTTTTTTTTCTGTAAAAAAGAAAATGGTCCCTCATAGTCCCTCCAGTCATCTTTTTTTCTGTAAAAAAGAAAACAGTCCCTCATCATCGCTCCAGTCCCCCTCCCCCATCTCCACCCTCCCACTGAGCATCCGCCTCCCCACACACACCCCTTACCCCATACTTACCTCTGGAAGTTGGCACCATCTTCTTCTCTGTATCAGGACACATCTGCACTCTTCAAAGTGAAACTGCAAACTGAAGAATCAAAGGTAAGCATGCTATGGATGGATATTTCGGGGGGACTTCAATGCCTGGGTCGACGATGAACTCTTGCAATTTGGTCAAAATCTCCTCCAGCTAATGACAATGCTGGGCCTCACACAGGTGGCTGCCTCCACCACCCATATAGGGGGTCACTCATTGGATCTGGTGTTCCTCATGGGGATGGAGATCATGGACTTGGGGGGTGGAACCAGTCAGTTGGTCTGACCATCCTACCATAGGGTTCAGTTTCAGGGCTCCCCCCAATGGACCTGCCCCTACAGAAACGGTCCAGTACCGCCCTTTAAGCGGGGGTTACTCCAGATGGTCTATCGGTGGTCCTGGACCTATCGGGATTGTTGGGTGAATGCATGAGTCCAGGGGATCTTGTACTGGCTTATAATAAGGCAGTGGGAGATGCCCTGGACTTGATTGCTCCTGTTCGTGTTCGGCCACTCACTCCTCTCCCAAGGACCCCTTGGTTTGATGATTCCTTGAAGGAGTTGAGGCAAGTTGGTCAAAGATGGAGACAGCATGGCGGAAGTCTGGCCTAGATGCTGACAGACTTAGATTGATGGAACATTATGAGGGCTATCAATCAGAAATCACCCATAAGAAGGCAGAATTCCTGTCCAGGGAGATTTCTGCTGCACAGAATCGACCGGATCAGCTCTTCTGGACTGTCGACAGATTGTGCAATCCAATCTGTCTTCAGCCTGGGGCAGCCTTTTGTCAGGCTAAATGCGAGGAGCTTGCTCGATTCTTCACAGATAAGGTTGATAGCATCAGGTCCAGTATCAGCTTGGCTTTCCCTATGAGGGATTGTGGAGGTCGGCTGGAGGTAGGGAGCACTCAATCTGTCTGGACAGACTTTAGCTGGCTGGAATTCACGGACATTTTAAAGATCGTCCAGACGTTGCTGCGCCCAACCAGTTGTAGTTTGGATCCGAGCCCAACTCCCCTATTAGCGGGTTGTGTAGATGTTATCTGCCCGATCCTAGCTGAAATGGTCTGCAGTTCCTTGGAGAGGGGGTCTTTCCTGATCTCCTCAAGGAGGTGGTCATACGACTACCCCTTAAAAAAACTCCTTAAATCTCGACTGTCCAGCTAACTACTGGCCTGTTTCTAACCTGCCTTTTGTGTGGAAGGTTATTGAGAAGATGGTTGTGTTGCAACTGGATAATCATCTTGTGACCCACAATGTCTATGACACTCTCCAGTCTGGATTTAGGAAGTGACATAGCACTGAGACTGCACTTGTCCGAGTATTGAATGACCTCCTAATAGCGAGAGACTGAAAGGCTCGTACCATCTTGGTTGGTCTTGATCTCTCTGCAGCATTCAACACTGTAGACCATGGTGCACTTCTGGAGTCCTTGAGGCTCCTTTATGGGCTGTCGAGTACAGTCCTTGAATGGTTTTGATCTTTCCTCGTTGACAGGTCTCAGAGGGTGGTCACTGGAACTTAGTCCTCTGACACCCTCCCCCTGTCCTACGGGGTACCGCAGGGCTCCATATTGGCACCCATGTTGTTTGCAGTGTATATAGTGCCATTAGGAGATATCATCAGACAATGCAGTTTGAGTTTTCACTGCTATGTAGAAGATATTCAACTGTATATGTCCTTTCTGCTTGGATAAGCTGATGCAGTCTCTGTGCTAAATAACTGTCTCACCGAAATCAAGGATTGGATGAGCACCAGCTGGCTAAGACTGAATCCGGACAAGATTGAAGTGTTGGTAGTGGACCTAGGTTGTCCAGGGGCACATTTGGGGGCCGGGCAGGTGTCAGACTTGTGGCTTGATGATGCTCTGCTCATTACCTAAGACCAGGTGCATAACCTGGGCATTATTTTTGATGATGGCCTGACCCTGAAATCTCAGGTGTCGGCCATGGTTAAATCCTCATTTTACCATCTGAGGAATATCGCTCAGGTGAAACACCTGGTTCCTTCAGATGACCTTCCAACATTGGTCCATGCCTTCGTTACCATCCACCTTGACTACTGCAATGCCCTCTACCTAGGGCTTCCTGGGGTTGCTATCCTCCACCTGCAGCTTGTGCTGAATGCTACAGACAGGCTTTTGATTGGTACATCAAGGGCCAGTCATATTACACCTGTTCTACGTGGACTGCACTGGCTGCCAGTTCAGTGGTGGATCACCTTTAAGGTTGGCTTGCTAACCTTTGAAGCCCTACATGAACAGGGACCCAGCTACCTGCAAGATCTCCTGACACCCTACTTCTCCCTTCATCCTCTCCGATCTGCCAGCGAGGGATTGCTAGAGATTCCAAAGGTTTGTTTAAAATCTTCTGGTGCCCGTGCTTTTTCTACTGCAGCACCCTCCCTGTGGAATTCTGTACCTCATCGGTCAGGAGAGTGCCTGACCGTTGATAGTTTTAAAACTAAGCTGAAGACATATCTTTTTAATCTAGCCTTCCTGGGTGAAATTTAATTCATAGTTATAATTATTGTTTTATTGTTAAAATTATTATGTTTGTATATTGTATTTTAAATGTGCAGCACCTTGGTTGTGGAAAGACGTTATATAAATAAAGTTTTACTTACTATAAAGCCATTCATTGGGGTTTTCAACTTATGCTGATAAATCAGCCATTTTGGGGAATTTTTGCCCTAAATTTAAACATTGAGTTCTTGGGACCCCACCTCGTAAAAACTGTCACTGTCATTTTGTTACTCAGTCTCGAAAGGTGATTTTGTTGTTGCTGCACAGAATCGCCTTTCGGGACTGATTCATGAAATGATAGTTCTACTGTTCATGAGGTGGGGTCCAAAAAAGCCTATGTTGCAAATTTGGTGAAAAAGTTCCAAAAAATTACTGTGTTACGAGTGTGTATTGCGCAGTTTCTACACACGTTCCTAACTTTGCCAATTTCTAGTATTTTCACTCCACATTTTCAGCATTGCCATTTTTGCACACTTCCTTCAAAACATTATAGCTGTCATTTTCCACAACCTGCCCAAAATGTGTATTTGCACCTGTGGCACAGAATAGTGCGTTTGCTCTGCAAAATCACCTTTTGACACAAGTGAACAAAATGACACTGGCACTCTTCATGAGGAGGGGTCCCAAAAATGCCATGTTGAAAATTTGGTGCAACACCTCCAAAAAAATGGCCATGTTATACCCGTGCAGTGAATAAATCTTACACACATGTGTAACTTTGGTCATTTGTTAGCTCTTCACAGCCCTATCGGTTCTGGCTAGATCTTGATATTATATGCTTCTGGGTCAGTGTTTATGTATGATTATGGCAGCAGGCCCTGGGATCCCCAAGAAAATGAGAGGCTGCATACCATGGGGCTATCTTGATAGGAGTAATTACATGTAGGAAAACACCCCAGTCCCCGTAGATCATCTCGTTGCTAGAGCTGAGCTGGTTATTTGGCTTCGGAAAGGCATGCATCTAGAGATGGATATCAGACCTGTTGAACAAGCATGGAACATTTGATTGCACCCAGTGCAAAGGTGTAGAACAGTTACTTCTAAAACAAGGTTGATTCTATGAACACAGATAGAAGGGAGGGATTGTCCAGCACAAAAACAAGTCCTTCATCACAGTTGCCTTTGAACAGCCCTCTCCTTCCATCTAAAAAGTGCCTGACTGGAGATTTTGATTTTGTTTGGTTGTAATTTCAGATGCTTGCTAGACTGACAAAGATAATAAATTCAGTGTCAATTAATTTATGTTCGCAAAGCGCTTTTTATATTTATTTGTTTTTGTTTACCAGGTGAGCAAGTTAGCCATAAAATGACTATTTTCAGGCACGACCCAGGAGGGTACAACACATAGTCACAACATAATAACAGCAAGTACAATACAAGGTTGCGGTAACAAGCGGGAAATGAAATATAATACTATGTGCACTAGATCTAGACAGTACTGAACAGGTGAAATACCTACTTACAGTATCAAAGGACAAAAAAAAATCATAAATAAAAGTGTACAGTAGTCATTAGATCAAATGGAGCATAATACATGACAGTGAGTAAGTGCAATCTTAAGGTGAAATGATAGATAGGCAAAGTAAATATTTCAAAGAGGAGTGGTGACAGGAGGGTAGAGGGGGTAAGCTGGACTGCAGTAGGGGGAGGGAAACAACTGACCAAGGTCAACAGTGCTCCAGGTTGAGTTCAAGGGGGGGGTCAAAGCATAAACAGAGGTCAGATGTAATCAGAAAATGCCAGAGCTGCATTTTAAATGAGGCATGAGAGACTGACTGACGGATGGACAGGGGGAGGGAGTTCCAGAGCTGAGGGGCATAATGAGAGAAGGTATAGGAGACTTTCAAGGTATTACACCTTGGAACATGGAGGAGAGATCTATCAGTTGAGTGCAGACCACAGGAGTATACTTGGGGAGCAACGAGAAGTCAAAGTAGCAGGAGTTTTGGACCTTATGATATTATCCACAAGAGAGCCAAAAGCATAGCATCTAGTAACAGAAGGTGAGAGCCACCTAAGATCACTGTAAAGTTGGCAGTGATGCTTGAGCCAAGGGGAAGAGGAGGTATAACGACAAATATTGTTATAAGTGGTGTCGCATTTGCGAAATGTGGACTTTGGTACCTCGACATAGGTGGGAACACCATAGGTAAGGACATATGGTAAAATACCCTGAGCAATGGCTATCTTGGCAGAAGGGATCAGCATATAGCTAGTTTTATAGGCAATCCCAATTTTGGTATTCACCGATTTACAAATGGTGATGTGAAGGTCAAAATCTATCGATTGATCCAGGAGAACATCTAAGTATTTGAATGCTGTGACATTCTCAACAGGGGATCCACAAGTTTCAGTAATCAAAAGTAGCATATTGCAGGATCAAAGTTTTTGAGCGGATCCAAAAAGCATGGATTGTATTTTGTTTACATTTAGCATGAGCTTGTTGGCAGTCAGCCAGTTTTGGATGCTGCAGAAATCAGAAAAGAGTTTGTTGTTAATATGAGAGGCACTAGAAGAGCTAACGGACAAGGCTAGGTCATCAGTGCAAAGGAGAGAGGAACAGAGGGAAGTGTTAGAAGTAATATTATTAATGAATATGGAAAAAAGGAGGGGACCCAGAATAGAGCTCTGAGAAACACCTATGTTGATGGTGGCAGGGTAGGATAGGACAGAGTTGAACTTGACAACATGGACTTGATTTGACAGATAGTTTCTAAACCAGGCCACGACAGACAGGGAGAAGCCCATATGGTGAAGAGTGGTGAGGAGTAAGGGGTGGTTAACTAGATCGAAAGTGTTGTGTTTGGTGGCCGAAAATAAGTACTTTAAACATTAAAGAGTCTTGCTAGTAAGAAAACCAAACCATACTGAAATCTAGGCCTTCTGTTTTCTTCCATTCGGCAGTAGATACAAGAGGAAACTGACTCCAAAACACAGGCACACTTACAGGAAGTACATTCTCTTAAAGCTGTACTGTCTCTAACATTTCTTAAAGATTTACTACACATAACACTCCCTCCTGACTTATCTAGGACGTACGTAAGTCAATAATTCAGAAAATAATATAAAGCTATTACAGTTATTACTGCAATGTGCCTTTTAGTTAGTCATGTCATTAGGCTATTTCTCTACAAGTCCATTTTCCTTGGTGTACGTCTTACACGTTCTGACCAAAATAGTAGGACTGGAGGCTATTGCACTGGAATCTGATTAGCATCAGCCACATCTTGTCTCAAATGCCGTTGTTCCACTATCTCTTCCTATTGTTCTTTAACAAATAATGCTGGATGACTACCCCGACTCTGGGTATCCCTTTTTTGTTCTGTCTCAATTCTAGTACATAATTGGTCCACATGTTTTTTCACTCTCCTCCGGTTAGTCAATCAAACACTACAGACAACATTTCCGAATTTTTTTTGCACCACGCCTTCTATCCATCTCTTCAGGCGTGCATACATCCTGACCCACACAAGATCATTGGGTTTGAAGAATCTGGTCTTAGGAAGCATTTCAGTTACTGACCTATAGCCTAGAGGGTGAAGAAGGTCCAATTGAGTTTGAATCTTACTTCCAGACAACAATTCTGCAGGGGACATTCCCGTGACACAATGTGGTGTTGTTCGATATACCGCCTTAACCTCAAATCAGGCAACCACTCTCTCATAGATTGGGCCCTGACCACCCATCCTCACTGGGTCTTCAAAGCAGGACTACTTCCTGACTCCATGAGTGACCACCATATCATATACATAGTCCGCAAAATTCACCACCCCAAATCTCCCCCCAAGTTTTTTAGTCCAACGGTCTACAAATCCCTCAATCTCACCCCTACTGGAGTAACCTTGCACTAGCAACTAGATCCCTCCCCAGCTCCATCGATGGCACCCTCCTCCACTTCAAAAACACCTTCCTCAATGTATGAGACACTCATGCCCCACTACGCCATACCAGAGTACGTGGTAACCACCTGCCCTGGATCACCCAAGAGCTCCTAGCTTGTTATAGTGCCCAGGATAAAGCATGGCAAGCTCACAAATCTTCAGGCCTACCACAGGATCTCTCCCAATATCGCTTCCTATGGAACAAGTGTACCAGAGCAACTCGGCTAGCTAAAGCGGAGTACTTCAGATCCTCCCTTCAATCGAACTTAAACAGTCTTTCAAAATTTTGGAAGGTCATCCACTCCCTCTTCTCTTCACTGGCAGCCAAATCCCTCCACTCCTAAATGTAACAACTCCATTCTCTCTGATCTACATGAAGTCACTGCAGAGTTCAACCTATATTTCTCCACATGTGCCACTACTCTCCTTCCTTCCCTACACTTTAGCACCACACTCACTGCATGAAGGGTCTAAGCAATTTCATGGGCCCGGTACCCTCTCCTTCAAAGACATCTCACCAGCAGAAGCCCTTAAAGTCTTGCTAACTCTAAATGCTATAAAAGGGAAATCCCCTGATGAGTTGGACCCCAAACTCCCCTTCCTTTCAGCCCCTGCCATAGCTACCCCACTCGCCAACCTCCTAAATCAATCCTTCGCCACTGTGTCAGACCCCCAGACTTGGAAGTACACCATTGTTATCCCCCTCCCTAAAAGAAGAGCCCCTTCTCCACCTCAAACTACTGTCCGATCTCTCTCCTCCCCGCCCTTGCACAACTGCAAGAACACCTTGTGCTTGCCCAGCTTACCACCTATTTCTTTGACTCAGACTGCTTCACACCATTCCAGTCTGGATTCAGGAAGGGACATTCCACCACCTCCTCCTCCCTGTTAAGACTCACTGACACCATTCACACTGGAATGGATAGAGGTCATATCACCTTGGCCATCTTCATTGACCTGGCTAAAGCTTTCAAAGGGTCTCCCAACCCCTACTGCTTTCATGCCTTTCAGACTCTGGCCTCTGCGTGTCAGCCACCAGTTGGTTTAAAGCCTACCTCACAGGCAGAACACAATCTGTTAGAATTGCAGAGATGCCACATCCACACCCCTTCCTATGATTATTGGCATCCCCCAAGTGTCAGTACTCGGCCCCATCTTGTTCTCCATTTTCCTCAATGACCTGCCTCAAATCTGCTGTCCTTCATCGATCCACATGTATGTAGATGATACTGTTCTTTTCTCCTCTGGCTCATCACCTGATATGGTTGCTTCTGACCTCCAGACTGATTTCAACAAAGTTCAACACTGGTTTAACTCCCACCAGCTCTCTCTAAATGCAAAAAAAAACAGTCACCATGACATTTGGCACAAGTCAGCGTCTAGCCAGGCTTCCCTCCCTCCCTCTTTTCCACACCCTGGATGGGACCTTGCTAGAGGATGTTACCGCCTTCCAGTACCTAGGGGTATGGCTAGACCATCACCTAACCTTCTCCGCCCATGTTGACGCCATCTCTAAAAAACTGCACCCTAAGCTCGGTGCTCTTTACCGGAACTGAAATAGCCTCCCCCTTACTGTTCAGCGAGATCTCCTTCAGAAGATGATACTTCCTTCCTTTGACTACTGTGACATCATCTACAGTGCAGCCCACAAGTCCATCTTATCCAAACTAGACACCCTTTTTAATGCCTTCTGTCGGTTCGCCCTTGATGCCCCTCCCCGAACCCATCACTGCGACCTCTACCGTTCCCTCACATTCCCTTCCCTTGAAAACAGCCGCACAATGCATTGCACTAAATTTACCTCAAAGTTCTGGATTGGTGGTATCCCGGCCTACCTTGCATCCACACTGTCGGCCACCTCCCACATCTTCCACACCCTGAGGTCCCACGACTCCCGTCTCCTTTTAATCCCTTGGCGGAAAACCTCTGTTGGCCAAGCTGCTTTCTCACACCTCTTCCCTCATCTCTGGTATGCGCTCCCCCCACAAATTTGTCACTCCTCCTCTGCCCACTTCCTAGCTACTGCCCTTGCAAACTACCACATGGCAAACTGCTCCTGCACCTGACACCCCCATAACATCCCCTGATGTCCCCCTCCACCTCCCTTGCCTGACCAGCGGCACCTACATACACTATGATAGCTGGCTTATTTGACCCAACTTCTGCACTTACTGTCTCATTTTTAGTGTAGAACTGACCTCTCATTAGCTAGTCCCTGCATTTATTTGCCTTATTGTTGTGTATCTCTGTACCAAGTCCTAAATGTATCCACCTTGATATGTCAGTACATGTGCTAATGATAACCGAATGCTTCTGTATACTGTCAACTGCACATATTGATAACCTGCGTGTTATCCACTCCACTGTACCCCCTCCCCCCAGGTTGCACCGGGAGACGAGCATCTTGTGCTCAGTGTGCCATTCCTGGTGAAACAATTTCAATAAATAAATAAAGTCCAAAAGGGCTATTTGTATTGCTGTCGGTATAATAGGATTAGCTTTGTCCATACTCTTTTTAAAAGTCTGAACCAGGTGTTCCGCTTCACCATTTGAACTTGAATGGTAGGGAGGTGAGAAAATATGACGGATACCACGTTGCTGGCAAAATGTTTGGAATTCAACAGATGTGAACTGTGGTCTGTTATCCAAGACAATCACTTGCAGGAAACCATGGGTAGCAAAGATAGATTTCAACACTTTGATGGTACTCTCAGTAGTTTTCAAAGACATTTGATGAATTTCTGGCCATTTACTAAGAGCATCAGTTAAGAGTAACCACAATGAATTTAAATAGGGTCCCGCAAAATCATACTAACATACTAATTGCCAGCAGATTAGGCCTTACGGTCTATCGACCTTTGCCAGGGGTTTTTCAGGTCATTCCCAATGGTGAACTGGAGCTCTTGTTGGATTTCCCATCGATACAGCACAACCTTCACATTTTTGCACAACCTGGTATTTGTCTCTGTCAATGGAAGGCCACCATATATGAAGTCTGGACAGGGATTTCATTTTAGCAATCTCTGGATGGCTCGCATGCAAAAGAGTCAACACATTTGAGTGTTAACATTGGGGTACTATGACACGCAATCCCCATAGAAGACACCCCTCTGCAATGGACAACTGCTGTCTCTTTGTATAATAGGGTTGTAGTGCAGCCGAACAAGTAGTGCCTTGTGGCCAACTCTCAAGCGTATACTGATACACTGTTTCAAAATTACATCTTGACTAGTCACTTTTGCAATGTTCTTGGCTAGTTTCTGGAAGCTGATCTAACTGTTGTAGCTCCATTGCACACACAACAGTAGAGTCCGCCATATCTTTGAATTGCACTGGAAAACTATCTGGCCCCACCTGGCATACTAATGGCTCCTCTTTAAGTCCCACATCAAACTCCATTTCTCTGGATATTGGTAACCTTGACAAGGCATCCGCATTTCCATGCTGGTCCGCTGGTTGGTATGTAACCTCAGAATTATAGGCAGATAAAATGAATGCCCATCATTGAAGTCCGCTAGCGGCTGTCTCTGGAATTCCTTTTTCTGGACTGAAAATTGTCACTAGTGGCTTGTGATCTGTCTTTAGGTGAAACTTGCGACCTAGCAAGTATTGGCAAAATTTCTGTACTCCGAACACAATTGCTAATGCCTCTCTCTGAATCTGTGCATAATTCATTTCAGCTGCAGTGAGTTTGCATGAAGCACGGGCTATCAGCTTCTCCACTCCTTCTGGATCCCTGTGGAAAAGGACAGCTCCTATACCCACAGGACTAGCATCACAGGCCAATGTGATAGGTAAGTTAGGGTCATAATGAGTTAAATTATTCACGTTGGTTAGAGAGCTTGATGGCTTGAACTGCCTTACTCTTGGTCCACTTCCATGGAGTACCTTTATGTAGCAGTTCATTTAGGATAGCACATTTAGTGGCTAAGCCAGGTATGAAATGGTCATAGTAGTACACCATACCCAAGAATGAGCGCAACTCTGAAACATTCTGCGGTTCAGGCATGTGCACAATGGCTTCCACCTTTTCATCATTCAGACAAATTCCATCTTTGTCAATACTGTGACCTAAGTATGTGACACTTGGTTGACAAAATTGGCATTTTTCTCTCCTAAGTCTGAATCCACTCTGTTGCAACCTCCCTAAAATCTTTTGTATATTAAGTGAATGTTCTGCTTCTGTCTTGGCTGTGACAATGATGCCATCCAAATTACAGGCAACACCTGGAATATCACCCACCATTTGCTCAATCACTTTTTGGAAAATAGCAGGTGCAGAAATAAGGCCAAAATGTAACCATTTGTACTTGTACAGTCCTTGGTGTGTATTAATCACTACCAGTTTCTGAGAGTCTGTATCCAACTCCACTTTAAGGTATGCTTCAGCGATGCCCAGTTTAGAGAATCCCACACCACCATTCAGTCTGTGAAAAAGTTCCACTGGTAAGGGTAAAGGAAATACGTCTATGCTAAGTACTGGATTAAGTGTCACCTTAAAATCTCCACGTATTCAAACCTTACCACCTGGTTTAGATACCACCACAACTGGAGTGGCCCAATCTGAACTTGAAACCTTTTCCAGCACACCCGCTTTTTCCAGTCTGTCCAATTCTGCCCCAACGACCAGTTTAAAGGCAAAAGGGAGTTTTCATGGTTTACAAAACTAAGGGACTGCATTAGGCTTTGCAACTAGCTTGGCTTTAGCTGTTGTACAACATAACAGGTCTTTTCACAACTCTGGTTACATGTGTAAAATCTCCCCAAGCTTGGGTGGATTATTGCTTTGTGGTACCTGGACAGCAGCAAGTAGGCCAGCATCTGCTGGATCAACATGAATATTTAGAAGAACCTGGGCATCTCTGCCCAAAATGTTGACACCCTTTGTTGAAACCAGAAAAGTTAAAGGTGTATCAGGAGAATCAGTCCTGTGTACCAACGTGGTAAACGAGCACAGTGGCTGAATTGGTTGCCCTTCAAATGCATGCAGCAACTTATTACAAAGAGACAATGGTGGTTTATCCAGATCAGACCATGTTTGATGGTTAATAAAAGTAACTGGGGAAGCAGTCTACCATTAAATGCAACTGATGCCTCAGTTGTGGCAATTGAAGTAACACATCGAAAAGAAGAAACATCTTTTGTCTGCATTTGTGGTGCAGTAGAAACTACCACACTGTCTGGGCTCTCCGAACCGACTACCGCAGTTCTCCTGCTCCTGCAAACCTTAGCAATATGCCCTTGACATTTACATGCATGACACTGAACCTCTCTGAATTTGCACTGGTCCCTGCTATGCTTAGGTGACCCACATGATGCACATTTGCACTGGCCATGCAGTTTGGGTGGAGTGGTTGAATTTTTCTTTGAAAACAGTGGATTAGATTTAGGTTTGAGCTGTTTCAATTGGGGGTTTACTGCAGCTACTTGTACCTCATGTTTAGTGTCCATCTTAGTATGTGCATCATTTTCTGCAGCCTCATACATTTGTGCCAAATGTGAAAGTTCCTCAGTAGACTTCTTGACACTTACAGAAAGTAATTGCTGAATACGATGTTCACTATTCAACCCCCATAACAAACTTATCAGCTAGATGAGATTCAAGATGCTCCCTGCTCCACTCACACGTGAGAGCTAAGTGTTTGATCACAGCCAAATAAGATTGTAATGACTGACCTGGTTTCTGGTGTTAACTGTAGAATTTATAATGTTCAGCCCTTGGAAATGTTGTTAAACTGTATTGTGCATTCAGTTTAGCCTTTAGCTCTTGTTATGACAAATCCTCCGGCGAGTCCGCTGCACACAGACTGCATGAAAGTTTGAAGGTTTCACTCCCCAAGAAAGTACAAAAAGCAACTTGAATAAGTTTATCCTGCTGCTCATCACTAGCAGCTTGTATGGCAGGATTAAGTAATAACCACTGATCAAACCGTCGGGACAATGTATCCCAGTCCTTTCTGGTAAAAATGTCAAAGCTGGCTGAAGTTGCCATGATATTCCACAGTTCCAAATTGCTTGCTTGCCTCCAATGCACAAAGTCACAAAATGGTGTAATTCAGTAAGCTGGAGCTATTAAAATGTCCACCATCCGTTGTTGCCAGTTTGTTGTGTTTTGTGGACGAAAATAAGTACCTTAAACATTCAAGAGTCTTGGTACTAAGAAAACCACACCACACTGAAATCTAGGCCTTCTGTTTACTTCCATTCGGCAGTAGATACAAGAGGAAACTGACTCCAAAACACAGGTACACTTACAGGAAGTACATTCTCTTAAAGCTGTACTGTCTCTAACATTTCTTAAAGATGTACTTCACATAACACTCCCTCCTGACTTATCTAGAATGTACGTAAGTCAATAATTCAGAAAATAATACTGTATGTAACTCCCAGGTGGCACTATCCTAAGGGCTACTACCCCTGCCTGCTTGACTACTGACAGGTTGAGGGGCCTAGGTTCTATGTCGGGTGCCTCCACCCAGAGGTCAGGGTTTCTAGTGGTTAGATTAGCTTGATCACAGCCCTCTGGGACACCGTGACCTGCTTGGTTCCCTCTAGTGGCTCACACAGTACACAGGAGCTACAGCCCCAATACCCCACGTATACACACTGCTCACTCATAAAGCATCACTCACCCGCGAGACTGATTCTGCAGCACATCTCTGAGGACTCCCTGTAAAATAAGGTTAAACAACATACACAGCGAAATACAATACTTTTCCGTAAGTACCAACACCACAGACAGTATATAGTATAACAACAACAAATCTGATTTATTTAGGGGACAGTAACACGGGAAGGAGAAATCGGGTTAATTGGTGGCATTAAATCACTGTACTGTGCTCACATACAGGGGCTGAAAAGTCACACTCTGGGTACCCAGGTTGGGGGGGTGAGCCAGGTCCGTTGCCCAGGGTTGGCCAGCAGGTGCAGATGGATAGGGCCCTGTAGAATAAAATATATGCACAACACCCAGTTGTAATCCAGAGCTGGATGGCTCAGTCCATGAAGCAAGAAACAACAAGAATTAGATGACACACTTGTGACTGAAAACAGGCTGCAGGGGAATACCCTGATTTGTACTCACAATACCCAAGCTGAGAACCGGATGGTGGATGTTCTTCTGGATTGTCAGAAACAACAGGGCATGGAGACAAGGTCCTTGTGACTAGACCCCACTGCAGTTTATAGCAAACGGATTTAGTTCGAGACAAGCTGGGGTTTGCTTCCAGCTTCAACACACAACACACAGCACAGGGAATTGGAAATAGCGATTCCTCACACACACTACACACATCCATATGTAAAAGGAAAGTATTATACCAGGCAGGCTGCTGCTCGATCCTGATCGCACTTACTGCAAAATACCCAGGAGCACACACAGCAGCTTCAGTTTTTGACAGACCGAGCGCGATTCAGCAATTTCTCCAGTCTTCTAGAGGGTGAGCCTGGTTTCCACACTTCTGGTGCTTCTTTCTCATCACAACTTGGATTCAGTCCAAACTGGCACTCACAATGGCTGCAGGCCAAAACTCAGGGCCTCACACACACTTCCCACGTGAAACTATACACCGCAGAAGCACACAGCTCCTTCTCTCTTCACTGTCACAACTGATCTGAGTTTCTAGTAACAGAGCAGGGCTTTTCCTCCAAATCCAAAAGGTTCTATTTGGCTGATCCTCCTCGTCAGTCACTACAGGCTCCCTCTATTGGTGAAAAAAGGCGCCAAGGATTCCAAAACTACATTACCCAGAGACTTCTTCCATCCAGCCCCCTTTTGAGCAAGCCCCAGCTTGTAGTCCCTATTCTGGTTGGCCCAAGAAGTCTCCATCTTAGGGCTCTCACATATTGATTGGTCTCACTCAGCAGTCCGGGACTAAAATGCATGAGTTACACTACACAGTCCTTGCTGAAGGGAAAGCAGGTTAGGCAAGCTGTATTTTCATTATCACTCTAACAGATTACCAGCAGACAGTTACACCTTTTGAAAGAGCTCCCTCTGCACTTTTAGCGATGGCAGAAACAGAGTGATTTGGCAGTAGCTCAATCAGGACTCAAGCAAGGAAACACACAGACCCCCATCCAAATTAATTATGTCTGCAGGCAGACAGCTCTTAAAGAGACAGTACATGGAGGCTCAAATAGCACTCACTTGGAACCACATTTAAACAGCTCAGACGCTGAACATCTCCAGAGTTGGAGCATTCAGGCAAGCTCTTGGAAGACTTTTGGGAACCCCCATTTGCAGGGGAGTTATAAATATAAAGCTATTACAGTTATTACTGTAATGTGCCTTTTAGTTGGTCATGTCATTAGGCTATATCTCTCCAAGTCCATTTTCCTTGGTGGACGTCTTACATGTTCTGACCAACATATTAGGACTTGAGGCTATTGCACTGGAATCTGATTAGCATCAGCCACATCTTGTCTCAAATGCTGTTGTTCCACTGTCTCTTCCTATTCTTGTTCTGGAACAAATAATGCTGGATGACTACCCCGACTCTGGGTATCCCTTTTTTGTTTTGTCTCAATTCTAGTACATAATTGGTCCACATGTTTTTTCACTCTCCTTTGGTTAGTCAAACACTATAGACAACATTCCCAAATTTGTTTTCCACCACGCCTTCTATCCATCTCTTTGGGCCTGCATACATCCTGACCCACACAAGATCATTGGGTTTCAAGAATCTGGTCTTAGGAAGCATTTCAGTTACTGACCTATAGCCTAGAGGGTGAAGAAGGTCCAATTGAGTTTGAATCTTATGTCCAAACAATAATTTTGCAGGGGACAGTCCTGTGACACAATGTGGTGTTGTTCGATACACCGCCTTAACCTCAAATCAGGCAACCACTCTCTCATAGATTAGGCCCTGACCACCAATCCTCACCGGCTCATCAAAGAAGGACTACTTCCTGACTCCATGAGTGAGGGCCAGTCCCTGAAGCCCTCCCTGCCGCAAGAAAGCCTGAAGCTGAACAAAGATACCACCCCCCTCTCCTGAGGAGACTGGAGGTCATGAGGGCCAGTCCCTGAAGCCCTCCCTGCCACAAGAAAGCCCGAAGCTGCACAAAGATACCACCCCCCTCCCCAGAGGAGACCAGAGGTCATGAGGGCCAGGCCCTGATGCCCTCCGTGCAGCAAGAAAGTACAAAAAGCAGCTCGAATAAGTTTATCCTGTTGCTCATCACTAGCAGCTTGTATGGCAGGATTAAGTAATAACCACTGATCAAACCGTCGGGACAATGTATCCCAGTCCGTTCCTGTAAAAATGTCAAAGCTGGCTGAAGTTGCCATGATATTCCACAGTTCCAAATTGCTTGCTTGCCTCCAATGCACAAAGTCACAAAATGGTGCAATTCAGTAAGCTGGAGCTATTAAAATGTTCACCATTCATCGTCACCAGTTTGTTGTGTTTGGTGGACGAAAATAAGTACCTTAAACACACAAAAGTCTTGGTACTAAGAAACCCACGCCACACTGAAATCTAGGCCTTCTGTTTACTTCCATTCAGCAGTAGATACAAAAGAAAACTGACTCCAAAACACATGCACAATTACAGGAAGTACATTCTCTTAAAGCTGTACTCTCTCTTAACATTTCTTAAAGCTATACTACACATAACAGAAAGTCTTAGTCAAATCTATGAATACTGCACCAGTAAGTAGGCCCAAGTCCATAGCTGTGACAATATCCATGGTGAATTTAAGCAGTGCAGTGGAGGTACTATGCCCCTTATGAAACCCATGCTGCATGTCAGAAAGGAGATTGTGCTTGAAAAGATAGTTGACTGTTTGCAAAGCAACTAGTTTTTCAAGAAGTTTACTTAACACAGATAAAATTGCAATTGGCCAGTAATTTGCTATATCCTTAGGATCACCTTTTTTGAAAACATGGGTGACCCTGGCAACCTTCCAGATATCAGGAACTTGGCTCTGACAAAGGGACAGTGAAAAGATTTTAGTTAAGGGGGAGGCTATAAAAGGAGCTGCCAATTTGAGGAGCTAAGGTTCAAGACCCTCACCTCCAGCATGGCAGGAGGTAAGGCAGCTCCAGTACTAGTAGTGTCAGAAATTGTTGTCAGGAGTTTTAGAACTTCATGCCTAGACATAGTCTTAAACAAAAAAGAAGGAGGTGCTGTCACTGAGTCCATAGAAGAACAAGGACTGGTTGTGAATGTAGAGGGGAAGGCAGAGGTATACGAGGTTAGATCAGAAAAAAGGTAATTAAAGGAGTACGCAATAGTCACCGGGTCATTGCAGTGAACCCCATTGAGAACCATATAATTGGGGGAGCGCAATTGAGAGGTGCCAAGAAACATTTTAACATGAGCTCAGAATTTCCTAGGATCACTGGCAGCACTCAGTAACAGGCCTTTACGGTATGCACTTTTTTGCTGCCCTCACTTGCTTCCTACAAGCATTACATTGGGATCTATAAAGACTGAGATCGGAAGGCAGTCTTGAGGATTTAAAGCACTTCCAGGACTTATCCCTCTCACATAATGAGGAAAGTAGATCTTTGTGCAACCATTTTGTTTGCTTGCCCCTAACATGACGAGTGACCTGAGGGATATGCATGTCCTGCAGTGCCTTAAAAGCATCAATGAAGATACTTAGTGCTGTTCATCTTTGGCCTGATAGGGACTGGACCAGTTAATGTGTGAAACATCAAGCAGAAACCGGTCCTTGTAAAGTTTGGAATAATCACAGAAGGTGATATAATGCAGCGGGGGGGGGGCAGAAGTAGGACTCCAAATGCAGATGATGGGTGAGTGATCAATAATAGCATATGTAAGGGTACCAGCTACAGAAAGATGACCAAGTCTGTTTGCCAGCATCCAGTCGATTAGTGTGCCAGGATTTGATTTAGGAGTAACCCTAGTGGGAACAGACAAAAACTGGTGAAGATTGTATCTCTGTACCAGGGCCATATGGGCATTTTGTGCATTCCACAGCCAATTATGGTTTAGATCTGCAGTGTCATCTCAGCTAGCTTTACAAAGCAACAGATTAGATGTTGGTTCTGCAGTGTTGTGTGCAGGCATACATACGAGCCATTCGGCACTTAAAAAGAAACATTAATTTACAGTCGCTGACATAGTATGAACGCCCATAAAAAGCTCTTTCAAACAAGGTGCAGTGTAGCTGCAAGTACTCTGGAACATACAGACGGTGGAGTCTGTTCAACATTAACACTACATTCACTTGTAGAACATTATGATGTCATCGAGCAACAAACTGTGCTTGACTCTGTGCAGGAAGGCACAGCTTGCTCCTCAATGACATTACAATCCGAACATATGAAGAAGCCAGCAGATGAAGGCCATTTGGTCTATCAAGTCTGCTGGTATTGTAGAGTCCACAGCTTGAGCTAATGTCCCTGCCTTCCGTCTCCACTCCTTCCATCCTCCCTACCCATGATCCTTACCTTCCCCCTATGCCTATCCCAGCCTCTCTTAAAGCTGCCCACTGTATTCAACGAGATGACCTCTTCCAACAGCGCATTCCAAGTGTCCACCACCCTCTCTGTGAAGAAGTGCTTCCTGACATCCCTCCTAAATCTCCCACCTTTCAGCTTAAGACTGTACCCCCTCGTATTATGGTTCCCACTCTGCTTAACAAGACAACGTTCTAAAACTGGCTTCAAGGCAGTATTAATATTGAACATACTGTTATCGGTATATCTGAAATATGTCTAGCTACAGGTGAGCCCAATACCTCATGTGAAACAGCTTTTTCTGGTCGTTCACACTATGATGGCCACCGGGCATGAATGTGTCCTTTTAATATCCAGTGTCCCATCCACACAGCTGTCCCATCTGCACAGTGGTAGGGTGACCACACAAAGTGCCAGCCTTTTTTGTTTGTTTCATATTCTATTTATGCTCCTCAGCGATCATCTCTCTTCAACGCTCCCCAGCACTTACATCCCGGCGACCACCAGTTTATTCACCTTCCGGCTCAGAGGTGTCTAGCTGGCTGGACGCAGGGGACTGATATGCTCCTGCCGGTTGCCTCCATTTTTCCTGGTTTTTCTTCCTGTTGTTGGGCCATGACATATCAGTGGCGTACATGGAGGCATACACACGCAGCACCCTCCCTTCACTGTAGTCCCTGACCTGTTCTGCTCTCAGGCCTCCACCTGGGGGCAGTCATTCACCAGGACTACAAAAATACCCCTCCCCTCACCATCCAGCCCAGTGGCATGGAAGGCTGAGGCATCACTGCCTTACCGCCTGCCACACTGGCGACCCATGTTCACGGTGTGAGCGAGTTGCTGGGGGTCGGCCAGGGAGGAAGAGGATTGAGCATCTGGAAGACAGCTCTCCTCTCCCAGGGAGAGGTGGGACTGGAGCCAGTTCTTGCCTGGACCCTAGCGGTAGCTGGAGGTTGGTACACTGACTCTACAGAGAATGGGGCTGGGGGCAAATCAGACACCTAACATGTCGCATGCAGAAGCGAGTGCAGCTCAGCCATTAGCATCACTGCGCGCTGTACCTCTGCATTTGGGGCAGGGAAAATTACAGAGGACAAAAATGCCACCAACCAGCAGATGATGCCAGCTCCCCGCAGGCGCTGCACCCAGCAAGCTGGCACCTCAAAACTACTAAGAGGTAATAGTCAGTGGATGCCAGGGTGACAGGGCTGGGGGGCAGTGGAAGAGAGACGGTTAGTGGGGGTGCTAAAGAAATCAGAAAAAAAAGAATACCCTCTCCAGGAGTGGAGAGCTGTCCTCCGGATGCTTGATTCTCTCCCTCCCCACGAACACGGGTCACCGTCATGACAGGAGGTCAGGCAGTGATGCCTCAGCCTTCCATGCCACTGGGCTGGTTCATTGAGTTTGTTTCTTGAGCCCAGAGGCTTCTAACACAGTGCAGGAGGATCCAGTGTCCTAGTGAATGCTCTCCACAGGTGTCAGTGTAGCTGGGAATGTGGGATGGCATGGATGGTGAGTTAGATCCTCTGATGCATGCATCATTGTGGGAGGGCTTTAGGGAGTATACGGGGAAAATGTGCACATACATTCGGCAGATGGCACCTCACTATCCCAAATTGATGTTCAAAAGCCACAGGTCTTGCCTGTTTCCTCCTTTCTCCCTCCTGCACTTAATTGTGGGTGACTGCGAACTGTAGTAGCTAGATAGCATTAAGGGCATTGAGTGCACATGTTGTATCTGCTCAGAAAGTAACTCTCCCTCCAGAGAGAGAGAGAGAGAGAGATGCAAGGGGGTTGCAGGAGATCAAAGAACTGCTGATCCCTCGCAGGAGGAGGAAAAATTGAACTGGGGAGTAATCCAGGGACTGAACTGAAGAGATAGAGGATAATGTATGGGCAGCTATACATAACAAGCCTGTGTCTGCGTTGAGATGTTTCTGTAACAACTAGGAACTTCAGCAGCAAAACTCAAGAGGTTCCCTGGTTGCCATAGAAAACTCGAGATGAAGACACAGGCTTGTCTGTGCATAGATGTCCCTACATTATCTTTTATAATGTATGGATTTCCATGCCCATTTCAGACACTCTGCTTCCTTTCAGTGAACTGGCAGTTGGGGGGGGGGGGCACTTGACAGTTGGTGACTGGCTCAAATTACTGATTCAGCATGCAGCTTTTCCTGTAAGCTCAAGTTTAAAAAAGAAAAAAAGCTTCCAACTCAGTTGGATAGAGGAAATCAGTTGTGCGGCAACTTTCTAAGTTGCTGTGCTGTAGTAGTAACATCACTACTGCAGCACAACAAGCATATTCCAAACATGGATTTCCATGCACTATCCATAGACTATATTGTGTTTTCATCCGTTCCTTTTCCAATTAACCTCCCCAGTACCAGCCACCAGACTGCTTTTACCCCTGGCAGCATAGCTAATGTAAATGGCACATAAGGAGCAGCTGGTCTCAGCACTACTCAGCATTTTCGTGATCTCACTGATTGTGACATAATCACTGGTCGAGAAGACACCTTCTGCCAGATGGCTCACTTGTCACAGTGAGTGAGGTCACGCATTGCTGATGAGGTATAGAACTAAATATGGCAGCCTCCAGTTATAGTACTGCTCTCTTACATCATTCCTTATACTATCAGCTGGTGACCCTTCTAATGAACCAAAAGAAAAATCATTCGGATATAAAATTCTGTCTGCTACTTTTGGGGCTTTTAGCTCTTTAATTTTGATCACAATGCTAACAATTATGTTTGGGGACCTGGAATAAAAGTTGATGTCCCCAGGGTATCATGAGGTCAGGAAGCAGTGTCTGTTGCTTACTAGTTTATCTTGGTCTCAAGAAAGGTGATGTTGGGGGTGTGTGGCCAGCAGCCGACAGGGGAAGACACTCCTTTACTCGCTCCAGATCGAGAGGGTAGCAAAAGCTTTAAAAAACTACTTTTTTTGCAAAAATTGATCAGTCTAACTGTTGGACCCTAAGGCTAAAGTCTTTCCGACGTTCCTGGTGAATTTCTGGATTGTTTCTATGATGGCTAATAAAACAGACTCTTTCAAAGAAGGGGGCAAAGGGAAAGGCCCTGCGCCTGCTACGAGCGGAGCCTCCGGTACTGTAACTGACAGCGGGAAACCAGGGGACTTAGAAGCCAAGGTCAATGCCATTCTACAAGCCGTTCAGAAAATAGACACCAAACTAGAGACCTACAATAATAGGCTTATGCAGGTGGAGACCAAAATGCTTACCCTGGAAACAAATCAGACCGAGCTCTCAACTATGGTCTCTAAAACTGCGACTGTGACTGATGGAGTCCTGAGGGAGAACAAATTGCTTCATACATGCCTGGAATATCTGGAAAATAATGCTCGCGCCTGCAACCTCTGATTTTTCGGGATACCCGAAGGAGCAGAGGGTGCAAACTTAGCAGAATACATGCACCAGCTGTTGCGGGATTTGTTCGACTGCAGGACAAACATCCGATCCAAAGGGCCTGCAGAATAACACCACACAGGAAGCCCAACAATCCAATTCTCCCTAGGACTGTACTGGTAGTGACAAGTGGAGTACAGATCAAGGATTTTGTCCTACACAAAGCTAAATCAGTGGTGGTACTTACTTTAATGGATGGCTTCATACTGCATTGCTTCCCTGACCTCAGTTATTCAATGAGGATGAGATCCTGAGGGTCTGACGCTGTCCAAGTGGGCCTGCAAGAGCTAGGGATTAACCATTTGCTCCAAATGCCAGCAAGGCTCAAGATTGCTGGGGAAACCTATATTCACACTGATCCAGCAGATGCGGGTTGTAAGCTGGAGATGATCCATGTGGACTTTGCCAAATCGGGTCCTTTGGAAGTCGAGGTAGAAGAAGATGAAACCTGAACTGAGGATTTACTGGTCAATTTTTGCTAGATTACTTACTAAAGTATGGTTGGTACCAAAATAACAGTTAATAATGATTTACTTGTAAAACGTAATGCTATATTTTGGTTGATTTACCTGCATTTACATGTTGTAGGAGGCTATATATTTTAAAGGGAAGTGGTTTCAACTAAATTCAAAGCTTAAGCACTGTGTAGGTAGCGCACAGGTTAACTTGTTTAACTGTGGCATATAAATGTTAAAAATTATGAATAATTGTCTGTGAATGAATGTAAGGGGCATCTCTATTATTAATATGAAAGGGAAGAATTTTCTGAATATGTTTTAGACATGGACTCCTGGGACAAGTCAATAGACACAGGCCTCTCTGTAGAGAAGGGACTCTCGGGAACACTTACAGCTTTTTTAGATATGGTTGTCCATGGTCTGGCTGCATAGGCCTTTTCTTTTTTCTCTTTCTTTAATTGTACTAAATAAGATATGCACCCCCATGATGTTGTAGCAATGAAAGAAGAGATAATGTTGTAGCAATGAAAGAAGGGATGTATAGGGAGAGGCATCATCAGCAGAAAACAAGAAGTTGTTATCCCTCTGTACAGACAGTTGGTGAGACCCCATCTGGAGTACTGTGTCCAGTTCTGGAGACCCCATCTCCGCAAGGACATAGACAGGATAGAGGCAGTCCGGAGGAGGGCAACTAAAATGGTGCAGGGTCTGCAAGAGAAGCCGTATGAGGAGAGACTAAAGGAGCTTAACATGTATACCCTTGAGGAAAGAAGGAGAGGGGACATGATAGAAACTTTAAGTATCTCAGTGGAATCAACAAAGTCCAAGAGGTAGTATCTTTCAGAAAAAGAGACTTGCAAGAACATGGGGACATAATTTAAAGATAGAAGGAGGGTGATTCAGGGGCAATGTGAGGAAGTATTATTTCACAGAGAGGGTAGTGGATGCATGGAACAGCCTTCCTGAGGAGGTTGTGGGGTCTAAAACTGTGGGAGAATTCAAGAATGCATGGGACAGACATAAGGCAATTCTTGTGGGGGGTAGGAAGAAATAGGCTGTTGGTTAACTAGGATCTGCGGCCTATCCTGTAGGTAGGGAAATGGGCAGACTAGATGGGCCTAGCGGTCCTTATCTGCCGTCAAAGTCTATGTTTCTATGTTTCTAATTACCTATCATAATGTAGCTGGAAAAACAAAAATCCTATACCTGGAATCAAAGAATGTATTTTGTATGTTAATTGCATATACAAAAATAAAGTTTAAGAAAAAGAAAGGTGATGTTAAGCAATAAGAGGTTCAAATGCTATGGACAGTGTGGAATAAACTCTTGTGGCAGACATATTTAAAGATGATCATTAAAGAGCAGCTGACACCTTCAGGAGAACTTTAAAAAAACATAATATTTAGACACTGTTCAGCTTGTATTTCATATTAATTTTATATTCTTCCTCCCCTTTTTCTATTCCTGAGGTAATCTGCATGAAAACAGGATTTTTGCTCCTGAAGAGTTCATCTATCCCTGTTGCTGTTTCCCCACCTGAGGTCATAATGCTCTGCTTGTGACATCACAGTTACTCTCATGAGAACAGACTGTGATGTCACAGCAGAGGATTATGACTTGAAGTAGGGAGAAGGCCATAGAGGGAGATTCATTTTTAAAGTAACTCTGAGGGATAAACATCATGTATTCATGCAAATTTCTGCAGTAGTAAATAACGGGGAGAAGAAATATAGAATATACATGAAACATAAGCAGAGTTTTACCTAAATATCATGTTTTCAAGGTTTTCTTTGAGGCATCAGTAGCTCTTTAAGTATTTCAGCTCTAAAAATGCTGCAGCAAATTCAAAACGGGGGAAGTGATTTAAATGGAATAAAACTGAATAGGTATAAAACTTCTGCCTAATGTGAACAGCTGCTTTATTATGAAATGAACATTTTCATTTCATTTTTATTTTTTATACTTGTAAATCCAAATGAGCAAACTGCCTGTTTTCATTGGAGACAAGTTTAAAACTAAAAAACACACAAAATATTAACAAACAAACATAATACAAACAAAACATTCAATCAATAAAATACAATACATAAAAATACGTCATGTTTCCAAAGATAGCCACTGTTTTAACCGTGTCTTAAAACCCTGACAGGAGTTATTATTAACAACTTCTGAAGATTTCATGTGAACCTGAAAATAACTATTCTGAACAATTTCTAACAGAATTCTATTAAAAAAACTAGGTGCTCTAAATAATAAGGAACTTTGCCCAAAAGTAGTCTTAAAAAATGGTATTTTAAATTTATAATTGTACTGGGACCTAGTAAACAACGCATTAACTAATCTAGGAAACATTAAAGAAATATTAAAGAAATAGAATAAGGAAAAAATTACAGGTACATTTAACTTTAAATAAGAAAATGCCCATCATATAAAGTACTTGATCCTGAAAAAATAAGGAAGACGACTGATTGTACAGATCAGAGCAATGGGTTCAAAAGGGTAAATTTAGCTAAAACCTCAGAAGTGAATGGTAAATTACTTTAAGAGGACTCAAAACATTAGTACATGAGGATGTATAAATCAGTATGCCATAATCGAGTATGGAGAACAGAAAGCTATGAACTAAGAGCTTTCTGGATTCCAAAGTCAAAAAAGATTTAACTACAGCTACTTTAAAATGTAACAGCTGCTTTAATATATAATGAAGAGCTGTAGTATGTTATGAACAGTTGCTTTTATCTATAACAAACTGCTGCTGTAATAAATAATTAACCGCTGATTTACTATATAACGAACAACTACTTAAAATATAACAAACAGCTGATTTAATATATAATGAACAGCTGTTGTAGTAACAGTTGCTTTACTATAGAATGAACAGCTGCTGTACTATGTAATAAAGAGCTGCTTTAATATATAATAATTAATGGGTATCGCTTTCTACCATAGGGAAATCCATCGTGTAATATATCGTTATAAAGGATTGTTTGTAACAGCAAACTCTGCAAGCATCAGCCATTCTACTGCAATGAGGGAGTGACTCATCATTGCAGGGTGGTACCTTGCCATCCACATGCCCCCTGACCCAGTTCATTTGCCGACGGGGGAGCCCACTCCCCGTCAGCATATTGTAACCCCCTCCCCCTTTTGTTGTTTGCCGAGGGGGTGCCCAATCTCCCTCAACTTCATGCGCTCCCCCACCAACAGTCTTTCTTTGCCAATGGGGGGCCCAATCTCCGTCGGCTTTAGTCCCCCCATTCAATTTGCCGAAGGGGGAGCCCACTCCCTGTCGGCATAATTCCCCCTCCGATTTGTTGTGTGCCGACAGGGGTACCCAATCCCCCACTGGCTACAGCCTCCCCAAAACACTCAGGTGTCATGCCCACTCCAGCATGCCAAATGTCCCTGTAAAGCCAAAAACCATCCCGCAATGTTTTCCTTTTTTTTTAAACCCTGTAAAACAAAAAACTGTCCCTCATTGCGTTCGGTGGCCCCTCCCCCAACCCGTGCCCATCCTCTGCTCACCATACCTCCCCACACCCCCTCACCCCATACTTACCTTCGGAGGCTGGCTCGACTGTCTTCGGGTGGACTGGGAACACGTCTGCACTCTTCAAAGCCAACCGCGAACTGAAGAAATGTTGGTAAGCTGTATAATGCCATAAATAGTTTTTTTCCAACTTTGGTGCATATCTCAAGCATTTTGGAATTTTAGCACCAAATTTTCAACATGGGGTTATTGGGACCCTACTCATGAATTCAGCCACTGTCATGGCGTTATTCAGTCCCGAAAGGTGATTTCGCGGTCACTGTGCGGAATCACCTTTCAGGACTGATTAACAAAATGACACTGCAACTGTTCATGAGGTGGGCTCTCAAAAAGCCTATGCTGGAAATTTGATGGAAAAAATCCCAAAAATGACTGTTTTACTAGCGTGCATTGTGCAGTTTACACGCACGCTCTTAACTTCGCGAATTTGCAATATTTTCACTCCAGATTTTCAATATTGCCATTTTTCCACACCTACTAATAAACAGTACAGCTGTAGTTTTACAAATCCTGGCCAAAATGTGTTTTTGCAATTCCGGCGCCTAATAGCATGGTCGCAGTGGGAAATCAGTGTTTGGGATAGACTGAAAAAATGACAGTGACACTGTTCATGAGCAGAGGTCCTAAAATGCCTATGTTGAAAATGTGGTGATGGAAGTCCATAAAATGAGTGTGTTTCAAGCGTGCGTTGCGCAGTTTCCACACAACCTTGTAACTTCGCAAAATTGTAATATTTTCACGTCAGATTTTCAACACTGGCATTTTTTCACACCTCCATATGAACAGTATGGCTGTCATTTTTCACATCCTAGCTGAAATGTGTTTTTGCACTTCTGGTGCAGAATAGGACAGTCACTTTGGGAAATCAGTGTTTGGGACAGTTTAAGATTGAGTGAGTGAGAGAGAGGGAGTGAGCGAGCTCAACTGAGCTCTTTCAGGACTGCTGCGGATTTCTTTGTGGGCAGAAAAAGGCGACAATGCAGGCAGGAGCCCAGTACAAAAGTGCAGCCTGCGGCTCCGGGAGAAACAGAATGAGTGAGTGAGAGAGGGGGAGTGAGTGAGCTCAATGGAGCTCTGTTGGGACTGCTGCAGATTTCTTTGTGGGCAGAAAAAGGCGTCAATGCAAGCAGGGGCCCAGTATAAAAGGGCAGCCTGCAGTGCCAGGAGAAATAGAATGAGCGAGTGAGAGAGGGGGAGTGAGTGAGCTCAACAGAGCTCTATCGGGACTGCTGTGGATTTCTTTGTGGGCAGAAAAAGGCGCCAATGCAGGCAGGAGCCCAGTACACAAGGGCAGCCTGCAGTCCCAGGAGAAACAGAATGAGCGCGTGAGAGAGGGGGAGTAAGCCAGCTCAGCGGAGCTCTGTCGGGACTGCTGCAGATTTCTTTGTGGGCAGTAAAAGGTGCCAATGCAGGCAGGAGCCCAGTACAAAAGGGCAGCCTGCAGCGCCAGGAGAAACAGAACAAGTGAGTGAAAGGGGGAGTGAGCAAGTTCAATGGAGCTCTGTCGGGACTGCTGTAGATTTCTTTGTGGGCAGAAGGCAGGAACCCAGTACAAAAGGGCAGCCTGCAGCACCAGGAGAAACAGAACAAGCGAGTGAGACAGGGGGAGTTAGCGACCTCAACGGAGTTCTGTCAGGACAGCTGTAAACTTCTTTGTGGGCAGAAAAAGGTGCCAACGCAGGCAGGAGCCCAGTACAAAAGGGTAGCCTGCACCGCTGGGAGAAACAGAATGAGCGAGTGAGAGAGCGGGAGTGAGGGAGCTCAACAGAGCTCTGTCGGGACTGCTGTGGATTTCTTTGTGAGCAGAAAAAGGTATCAACACAGGCAGGAGCCCAGTACAAAGGGCAGCCTGCAGCGCCGGGAGAAATAAACGAGTGAGTGAGAGAGGAGGTGAGTGAGCTCAGTGGAGCTCTGCGGGACTTTAGAGTTGCCCACCCTCCGCCCATGTTCCTCTGTGGTCCTATATTACAACGGTCTCTGGAGTTGAGACAAAGCAATGATTGGATACTTTTAGGATTGCTGTAATAATATAGATTTATTTGTTCCCTTTATTTCTCTAACTGAACTGAGTAATAATTGGAGTGCAATAGGATTTGTAACTGGGCTAAGTGAAACTATATGAGAGCAGAGAACAAAAAGTATGGTAGCTGAGGGGTGAAAAACGGACAAGGAGACTTTAGGATTGCTACAGTAATACAGTATCTAATGGATGACATGTGAGACTGAATTAACCCGGTCGGCAAGGGGGCAGTAGGGGGTCTTGTGTGGGGGAGGACAGGAATTTGAGTAAATAGGGGCCTAACAGTCATAGCAGAGTACAGAACCTGGGAGTAAGAGCCTGTAACATAAGATGGGGGCCAAAATGGGGCAGGTGCCACATGTCAGTAGGGTGGGCATCTTTGGAATGGTGATGCGGTGTACAGGGTGTGGGTCCGCCATGATCCTGGACTGGGCTTGGAGGATGGGGGAAGGGTGTGGTCTGTAGATGACTGGCTAGTTTGAGGGAGTAACTGTGGAGGTTAGGGAGGAGTCTAAGTGGCAGGGCAGACGAATATGGTAGGCATCCTGGCTGGGGGGGGATAGGGGATGGCAAAGGGGGACAGAGGAAGAACAACTAGGGAGTGAAACCGACCCCAGTACCAGAGGCACTAACAGAAAAGACAGGAGAAAGGAGGGGGTGCCTGAGGTGAGGGGGGGCTTCCTGATGGGGGAGGAAGAGACCACGAGGAGTACCAGGGGAGAGAGCAGATGGCTACGGATAGGGAGGGACCAAGGGTGGCATGGAGGGAAACAAGTATAAGGGGGGAACTGATAGGGGGAAGAGATGTAGGAGGTGTATCAACTAGGAATAGATTCGAACCTCTGCTATGGGAGAGAGGGAGGAGCAGGAACATACTGAAGGGGGGAGGACAATCGGGGCATGAGAGGGATGGCAACAGGTAGGGGAAGAGATAGCGAGGACAAAAGGGTAGAAGGGAGGCTAGTAAGGAAGGAGGGGGTGGTGACTGGAGGAGAGAAGGCTACGGAAAGGGGAAAGATGGGAGGGGCATCACTATCAGGGTAGATGGGAATGGGGGTTCTAAATTGACAACAGCGGGGATAGAAGAAGGGTTGGAAATCAGCAGGGGGAGATGGGGAGGTAGACATTGGAAGCCCAGTAGGAAGTAGTCAGGCTGGGAAGGGGTTCAAGGGGGATGGGAGGAATAAGGCAGAGAAAAGGGGTGAGGCGGAAGTAGGGGGTACAGATACAGAAGTCGTAGAGGGAGCAGCTGGTGGGGGTAAGGGGCAGGGAAGAAGGAATACTGGGGTGGTGGAAGTGGCATTAGAAGGGAAAGGGGGTGTGGGACAGTGGGTACTCATCCTGGGGGATTCTGTACTGAAAGGGGTGAGATGGGACAGAAGGGGGGAAAGGCACAGCCGTATTTGGGTTGAAACTATCCCTAGGTTGACTGCAGGAGTGGCAGGGCAGGCACTGCTCAAGTGTGCAGCGAGGGTGAGGAAGAAACTTCATTTAGTGTTGCATGTAGGTACAAACAACTTGGCGGGGAAGACTGTGGAAGTAGTGAGGGGGAGATTCGAGTAGTTGAGCAGGCAGTGTGAGGTGCTGGGGGAGTCAGTGGCATTCTTGGAGGTACTGCCGATAACATGTACAAGCATGGGGAGGAAGGGTAGGCTTGAGGAGTTCAACGAGTGGCTGAGGGATTGCTGCCACACCAAATATTATGGGTTAGTGACTAACTGGGATAGGGTCTGGGGGGAATAGTGACTTGTATGTGGGGGACAGGGTACACTTGAGCAGGAAGGAAAGGGAAGGGGAAGGGAGTATTAAAGGCAAGATTAGAGGGGTAAAGCTCTACTAAGGTGGATTTAAACTAGTGGGGGTTGGCCAAAAGACTGAGGTTGGTAGAAAGATCCAGACAGGAGATGCCTATTAAGCCCACCCCCCCCTAGATATAGGTAAAGGTCAGAGACTTAGTAACCCTTGGAGGGGGTGGGCAGAGTGGTCTGAGTGTAATACAGAAGGCACCACCACCACCCAGTAAGAATAAGGAGGAGAAAGGGTGCAGACTACCAGGAAGAGGGACACAGGCCAAGGAGGGGTATGGGTGGAAGGTGGTCTGACTAAATGGATAGAGAACTGGTTACAGGGGAGAGTGCAGAGGGTGGTGGTGGGGGGGCTCTCAGCACCAAGAGCAGTTACAAGTGGGGTGCCGCAAGGGTCAGCGCTGGGCCCAGTGCTATTTGGGCTCTTTATCTCCGATATAGCACACGGAGTGGGGAGCAGGGTTAGTCTGTTCACACGTTATACCAAATTGGGGGCAGTGGTGGATGAAGAGGATGGATGGGGAAAACTGCAGGGGGACCTAACCAAGCTACAGACACGGTTGGTGGAGTGGCAGCTAGGATTCAGTGCAAAGAAGTGTAAGGTGATGCACTTCAGTTCTAAGAACCAGAAGAGGGACTATTGGTTGGGGATCACAGAGGAGGAGAAGGACCTAGGGGTGTTGGTAACTGGGAGCATGAACAACTCGGCCCAGTGCAGGAAAGCAGCAGCGAAGGCAAACAGGATGCTGGGATGCATCACAAAGGGGTTCTCATCCAGACACAGGGATGTGATCCTACCTCTCTACAGATCATTGGTCACACCACACCTAGAGTACTGTGTGCAATACTGGAGGCTATAGCTGAGGAGAAATATAAAGTTACTGGAGGGGTGCAAAGGAGGGCAAGAAAAATGTTAAAGGGGATGGAAGGAAAGGAATATGAAGTTAGGCTGAAGGAGCTCAACATGTACACATCGGAGGAGAGGAGGAATAGGTGGGATATGATTGAAACGTTTAACTACCTGAGAGAGTAAATAAACCTAGCACTGAGGGGGTGTTTAAACTGAGGAGTGGAAGATAGACGAGGGGGCACGGACTAAGGTTGGAAGGGGGACGTCTCAAGAGGGAAATGAGGAGGCACTACTTCTCTTAGAGGGTGGTGTCTTGTTGGAGTGCGCTGCCAGAAGGGGTGGTAACATGTAGGACAGTCAGTAGCTTTAAGGAGGAGTGGAATAAAGCAAGAGGAAGAGTCAGGGGGCAGGGGCTGGGACAAGCGGGGGAGGAACTGAGGGGGAAGAGGCTGGGGCAGCTGCAATCTAGGGTGCTAGCTGCACACTCAGGCAGACTTACATAGACCGATTGGTGTGTTCTGCTGGCAGATTCGTATGTTCATATGTTCGTATGTAAAACCACAGTGACTCTGTTCATAAGCAGAGGTCCTAAAATGCCTATGTTGAAAATTTGGTAACAAATGTCCATAAAATAACTGTGTTACAAGCGTGCGTTGTGCAGTTTCCACACACCCTCTTAAGTTCGCAAATTTGTACTATTTTCACTCCAGACTTTCAACACTGACATTTTTCCAGACCTCCTTATGAATAGTACAGCTGTCATTTTTTACATCCTGCCCAAAATATGCATTTACACATCTAGTGCAGAATACCGCGGTTGCTGAGGGAAATCGATGTTCGGGACAGATTAAGAAAATCATAGTGACAGTGTTCATGAGCAGAGGTCACAAAATGCCTATGCTAAAAATTTGGTGAAATAATTCCACTAAATGACTGTGTTACGCATATGCATTGCACATTTTCCACGTACGCTCGGATGTTAGAGCATTTTTAATATTTTCACTACAGATTTTCAACATTGCCATCTCTTCACACCTCCCTATGAATGGTACAGCTGCCATTCTTCACATCCTGCCCGATCTGTGTTTTCATGCATCTGGCGCACAATGGAACGGTCGCTGTGGAAACTCAAATTTCGAGACACATTGACAAAATCACAGTACCACTGTTCATGAGAAGAGGTCCCACATGCTTTCATGAGGTGGAGGCACAAAATGGCCATGTTGAACATTTGTACTGCAAATATCAACAAATGCCCAGGGCGTTATGGTTTCTAACCATAACGTCCCACCCTTCACAGACTGACAGACATCAGGGGTGTGCCTTTGGATTGCCGACTGTAATGCTCATGCCATTCCAACCCCACCCCCCTCTGCCACTGACAGGCATTGAGCTGTGCTTTTGACTCTTCGGCCCCACAGTTCACCCCATTCTATATTGTACCCATTTCAGCGTATGTCCTTATGCAGTGTGGTGACTAAAGCTGGACACCCCAAGGCACACCTCAACACTTGTCAGTGTCTGCAGGATAAGGTGTGGTGAAATGGCATGAACATTATGGGTGACAACACAAATGCATACCCCAATGCCTGTCCGTCGCTGCAGGGTGGAGGTGGGGTTGGCGTGAAATTCAATACTTCACTGCCATTCCTACTCTGCCTCTGTCTAGCGCCTGCATTTCCAATGCTAATACCAGCAAGCAAACATTCGGTATTGATAAATGCTTGTTTTAAATAGCTACCTTTTCACAAACAGATGAAGAAAAAAACTGTCAGCGAGTGACCAGAACGCGGACCCCGCTAACAGCCAAGCAGACCAGCTGCCGCATCGCAATGTCTTTTATTTTATATAATTGCTGTGGCCAAAATGCAAAACCCAGCAATTATATAACATAAAATATGGAGTAGTGTGTAAACTCGAAGTTTACACACACCCTCGGTGTTAGATGCTTTTATAAACCCCTTGAGCTTCACTCTCGGGGTTTATGTGGCATCTAACACCTTCGGGGGGTGTAAACTTCTCATTACACACACTACCCCATCCTTTATGCTATTTATGAACAGCTGCTTTAGTCTGTAACAAACAGCTGCTTTAACATATAGTGAACAGCTTCTATAGTATGTAACAAACAGCTGCTTTATTATATAATGAGCAGCTGATTTAATATACAATGAACAGTGGCCGTAGTATGTAACAAAGAGCTGCTATATTAAATAATGAACAGCTGCTTTAATATGTAATGAACAGCAGCGTAGTATGTAGCAAAGAGCTGCTTTATCATATAATGAACAGCTGCTTTTATATATGATGAACAGCGGCTGTAGTATGTAACAAAGAGCTGCTATATTATATAATGAACAGCTGCTTTTATATACTGTATAATGAACAGCGTCGTAGTATGTAACAAAGAGCTGCTTTATTATATAATGAACAGCGGCATAGTATGTAACGAAGAGCTGCTTTATTATATAATAAACAGCTGATTTAATATATAATGAACAGCTGCTGTAGTATGTAAGAAAGAGCTGCTTTATTATATAATGAACAGCTGCTTTTATATATAAGAACAGCGGCTGTAGTATGTACTGTAACAAAGAGTTGTTATATAATGAACAGCTGCTTTTATATATAACGAACAGAGGCGTAGTATGTAACAAAGAGCTGCTATTTTATATAATGAACAGCTGCTTTAATATATAATGAACAGTGGCGTAGTATGTAACCAAGAGCTGCTTTATTATATAATAAACAGCTGATTTAATATATAACGAACAGCTGCTGTAGTATGTACCAAAGAGCTGCTATATTATATAATGAACAGCTGATTTAATATATATAATGAACAACTGCTGTAGTATGTAACACAGAGCTGCTATATTATATAATGAACAGCTGCTTTAATATATAATGAACAGCTGCGTAGTATGTAACAAAGAGCTGCTTTATTATATAATGAACAGCTCCTTTTATATATAATGAATAGCAGTGTAGTATGTAACAAACAGCTGATTTAATATATAACGAGCAGCTGTTATATGTAATGAACAGCTGCTTTAATATATGAACATCTGTATGTAACAAACAGCTACTTTTGAACAGCTGCTTTAATATGTAACAAACAGCTGCTGTAGTATGTATTGAACAGCTGCAGGTAATGAACAGTTGAATCTCACTTCGAGATAGAGCTCTTGCAGCAGGTAACACCATTAGGACTATGCCACCAGGCACAAGAACCCCACAGAAAATTTCGAGCTAGCAGTCCAAGGCAGGGGACCAACCCCCTGACATCAGCCCCACCCCGACGTCACTCATGGTATAAAGGGGGTGGTCCACCAGCACTGCCTCAGTTCTTTTCCCACCGTCGACCCATGCACACTGGCTCCACAGATGCCTCCTGCTTCCAGTCGACCGCTATTTTCATGCTTTGCACAGTTAATGTTTTTTCTTCCGATTTATGAGTTTGTCATGTATGTCTACCCAGCCATCTTCCATTTCAGAGTGGCGGAAATCAAAGTATGCATGCAGCAAGCAGATTCCGGTGAAAGACAGCCATTTGGCCTGCCTGATCTGCTTAGGCCCCGACCACAGGCTGGACGACTGCTCGCACTGCCAAGGCTTCAACCGGAGTACCAGAATCTGCCGCCTCAACACTCTGAAAGCATACCTCCCAGCACAACAAGTGACTGCCATGCAGAAGGCCCAGTCAGGGCACAGTCCATCTTCCTTCTCAGCGAAGGACTCCCCCCCCCCCCCGAGAGAAGAAATCAAGTGGGAAACACCATCATCGGGACAAGGAACGGTCCAGGTCAGAGTCCCATCCTAGGTCTCCCCACAAGACTTCTAAGTCTTCGACCTCCAGCACGAGGTCCAACTCAGCCCCCCGGTCTCACTGACTCTCTCGGGGTCACAGCTGAAGAAGTTCCCCACCTCTTCCCAGGCACACGGTAGGGAGTCTTCCAGGCCTGGACTTTCCAAAGCTCCCATGTTCCTGGCTATATGGCCCCACAAACAGATGCTATGGTCTCAGCCAGCAGGACAAGTGCATTCTGCACCTGGCGAAAGGTCAGAACCTGCCGTCTACAAGAGCACAGTTTCTGGGTGATCCAGCAGGGTGACAGGGTCAGACAACACAGGGAGATGCCAAGATAGCGAGCACCAGAAAAGCATCACTCACCTTCCAGGCAGTTGTTGGCCAAGTCTTCGGACCAACATCAGGCTTCCTTGCCCTCTGACTCCTCAGTGGAGCTGGACCAGATGCTGCCACCTAGGCTGCTGTCTGCTCCGCAGGGCCCAGTTGAGAACTTGACTCCAGACCAGATGTCAGGGAACTTGACGCTCGGCTCAGGGGACAACCAAGATCGGACACCGCCCCCTCCGCCTTCACCTCCTCCTCAGGAGCCTGACGACCTGATGACTGAGCACCCGATGCCAGAGGATACAGTTCCATAAGGGCCGACGCCAGAGAAGAATCTGCCATCATACCCTTTGCCAGGGGACAAGGTGCAGCAAGGGCCAATGCCAGGGGCCCCTAGTGCCCCAAATCCAATGCCAGCACCCTAACCAGGTCAGCAGTCCCTCTGGCAGAGGTTAGGGCCTTGTTTAATAGCTGGTGGAACACCATCAAAGGGGATTTGTTAACTAGACCACCGGAGCTGACCCCCAACCCCTCAGGATCCCCGGCTCCACCTAGGCAGCCTTCCCCCAATGCCCGCCACCTCTACCCATGATGCCAGACTGACCAACATCAGGGGACGAGGATACTAGGTCACCGGTACATTGGAAGCACAAGCACCACTCATCATCCAGACCCTTCTCCAGGGGTCAGCCATACACATCTTCTGAAAGTTCTTCGGAAGGCTCCTCCTCTTACGACTCCTCAGAAGATGATCTGTCCCTGTCTTCACCCGGTCACAACAGGGATTCTCCAAGGTTGCCCCCTGGATGACCCTTAATTTCTGGACATTATGAGGCATATCCAGTTCCTAAACCAATGGGAGATGGAGGAGTTAGACCCTGAGAGGCACCACTTAGCAAAGACCCAAGGGGCCACTGACCCAAAATCTTTGGTCATACCACCCTTAGTGGAACTCTTCCAGGACATTACAAAAAACACCTGGAAACACCCCTCCATGATCTCGGCAGACCCTAAAAAGGTTGACCAACTCTATAAGACTCCCAGGGAGAGTCACATTTGAGTGAGCAGCCGAGAGCGGACTGCATGATCATCATAGCTGCCCATGGGAGGGCTCAACAACCAAAGCACATCAGCCCCCAGCCACCGGATAAGAAGTTCAAGAAATTGCATCATTTGGGCCATAAGATGTATTCCTCAGCCACCTGTACAGTCAGGTCCTTAAATTTTTTGGCACACACGGTGATGTAACAAAAATCACTTTGGAAGAAGCAATGGACGTAGCCAAGAATCAACCAGACTCTGCCAACAAGTCAGAGTTACTGGCAGTCCTCCAATCTAGTTGATTACTGGCCTGCAGGATTCGGGGAAGGCAGTCTTGGAAGTAGACAAAATGTATAAATCCAAACCAGTCACATCCAGACGCCTCTCCTTTCATAAACAGCAGGGCCAGCAGGGAAGGAGACAGGAACACAAAGGGGTTTCAAAAGAAGGGTACCGCCCTGTCCACAGGGGCTCAGGGACCCAAGAGTACTAAGAACGCCAGAGCTCCCTTTGCCACTCCAACAACCTTGGTATGACTTCCTGCCAGCCCCCCCTCCTTCAGCGGAGTTGCAGGGGGAGGCAGTAGGCAGAAGATTCTCCTTCTACCTCAATGGCTGGTCCAATATCACTGCGGATCAGTGAGTGCTCCAGATAATAGAGCGGTATTATGCCCTGGAGTTCACCCAGATCCCTCCAGACAACCCACTGGTGCCCTCCCATTGCTCCCCATCCCACACAGGGCTTATCAGAGCAGAAATCCAAGCCCTCCTAGGCAAGACAGCAATCCAGGCAGTGCCACCGTCTCAAAGAGAAATGGGATATTACTCCCACTTCTTCCACATCCCAAAAAAGATAGGAGACCTTCGTCCCATCCTGGACCTCAGTCAACTGAACACTTTCGTTGAATACATATATAGACTTTGATGGCAGATAAGGACCAATTGGCCCACCCAGTCTGCCCATTTCCCTACCTATTGGATAAGCTGAAGATTCAAGTTTACCAGCAGCCTTCTTCCTCCTACCCCCCACTATAATTGCCTTATGTCTGTCCCATGCATTCTTGAATTCCCCCACTGTTTTAGACCCCACAACCTCCTCAGGAAGGTGGTTCCATGCATCCACCACTCTCTCCATGAAAAAATATTTCCTCACGTTGCCCCTGAGCCATCCCCCCTCTATCTTTTTCTGAAAGATGCTACCCTCCTGGACTTTGTTGATTCCCTTGAGGTATTTGAAAGTTTCTATCATGTCCCCCCTGTCCCTCCTTTCCTCAATGGTATACATATTAAGTTCTCTCAATCTCTCTTCATACGGTTTCTGATGCAGACCCTGCACCATTTTAGTTGTCCTCCTCTGGACTGCCTCCATCCTGTCTATGTCCTTGCGGAGATTGGGTCTCCAGAACTGCACGCGGTACTCTAGATGGGGTCTCACCAGCTGTCTGTACAGAGGGATAACAACTTCCTGTTTTCTACTGGTGATGCCTCTCCCTATGCATCCCAGTATCCCCCCAGCCCTCCTTGCTGCCCTCTTACATTGCTTGCCCACCTTTAGGTCATCTAATATGACCATCCCCAGGTCCCTTTCCATTTTTATTGTTGTTAGTACCTCCTCCGCCATTGTGTACTCTTCACGTAGGTTTTTGTTTCCCACGTGCATTACTTTGCACTTCTTTGTATTGAATCTAAGTTGCCATATGTCTGACCATGCCTCCAACCTTGCTAAGTCCCTTCCCATCCTTTCCACCGCCCCTGTGTATCAACTCTGTAACAGATCTTTGTGTCATCTGCAAAGAGGCATACTTCTCCTTCCAGACCCTCTGCAATGTCTCCTATAAAGGTTTAGAATGGTGACACTACCCGGATTGCTACCCATGCTTCACCAGGGGGATTGGCTCTGCTCCCTGGATATGCAGGATACATATATGCATATAAAGATCCTGCCGTCTCACAGGAAGTACCTTCACTTTACCTTCCAGGGAGAGCACTACCAGTTCAGAGTGCTACCATTTGTTCTTTCTTCGGCACCCAGGGTGTTCACAAATGCCTAGCAGTGGTGGTGGCAGCTCTCAGGAGGCAGGGGCATTATATCTATCCCTACCTTGATGACAGGCTGCTAGCAACTCCCACAAGAGATCAGTCGTGTTGCTCTCTGACAGACACCTTTCACCTGTTTTAGGATCTGGGGGTCACCTTAAAGGGTACCTAAACAAGCATTTTTTTCAAACTGCAAACTCCAAAATCTGACTTTAAAGCGAAGTAATGTAAAGGCTGCTGTTTAAATTTATGCTAAAACTGCATTTATGTAAATAACATAAATGTAGTTTCATAGCTTTTGAAAAATGTAAACATCAGCCTTTCACTTTTAAAAAACAGCCTTGCTTGCTCCCTAAAATGTCTGCCAAGTGTGTTAAGTGATGAGTCATGATGACATCATTGGAGCCAGAGGCAGAGACCCACATGGCTCCCTATAGTGCTAACTAGTTCTTCTTTCCCCTTTGTTTTGAATTGTTTCACCAGAATGATCAACACCATGTGTTAATACATCGATTATTTTGATCAGTACACATGTTAGTCTATGGTTTTGTTCATTTTGTTTAATTTAACTTGCTGAAAATGTTTTGTAATCTAGCTCACTTTCACTTTGGCAAACCACAGTTCAGTACAACACTTCAAATACCTGATGATCTAGTGGTTATGTGATGCCCTGAAATCTGTAGCGAAGTACTGGTCTGGTCCAATCCCAAAGCTCATGCTTTCTTGGTAATCCACAAATAAGCTTCTCTTGTAATCTTTTTCCACATGAACCTCCTGCACCTAGCCTGCCTTCTATTGAACACCCAGTTATCTATGCTCTATCCTTAGTACTGCCTGGGGCGCATATGAGCTTGCTGTCTCATGAAGAGAATGATCACACCTCAGACTGTAATCTTGTACCTCAGAGAGTTGTGCACACCTATACTGATACGCTTCATCTGCTGGCACTGTTAAAAAAGGCCCCCAAAATCACTGTCCAGTCCACTCTCTCAATGTTTGACTTCTGCTTCCACAGTAAATATTGAGTGGTTCACCACCCTTTTGCACAGTGAAGGCAGTATGTACAGTCCCCCTTTTGTGTTTTTCCCACCTCATTAACTAACAACTAGGTCTTCCTGAAGGGCCAAGCAATAAGCATCAGTACACACCAGAAAAACTGCTGTTCATACCCTCATAAGGGCTGCACTTACTATGGATAACAATTAATACTAATGCCTTGAGCGAATCCACCCAACTTCCAGTGTCGTTCTACTCCTTTACCTGTGATCTGCAGAACCCGGCAGGACAGTTCCCAACAATTCTTCTCCAGTACATTTCTGTGCCCTACTCCACAATACAAGTTGGCTGGCTACCACCCTTCCGAATTTTGAATGAGCTATACACAGCTCCCTAGATACTGTCCTAACAAACATCAACATCTCCCCCTCCACCAGAGGGTAATCTCCCTACACTGTATTCAAGTAACAGTTTAAGTGTAGCCCTGCCACTCTGAATATTTGTTGTCGCTGGCTGCTCTCATCCACAGTCAGGTAGTGATCACTGTGCTGGTAGACCCACATCTTAGATCTCACAATGATTTGTTCAGCACCCCCCTTCCTGTCTTCCCCTAACCCAAATATTGCTGTACCCTACTGGAGTGGCCTCTTCAGTCCATATCTGGTATTCATTCTTCTCTCCTGCTCCCCTTACCAAAAACTAGTGAGCTCATTACCCTTCTGCATCATGAATGTGGTTAGCACAGTCTCCTGTGTTATTTTTACATATTAATAATAAACGTGATCTTCTGGTTAGCCAGGTTGATAACAGCAGGGCACAAGGGGAAAACAGGTTTTCCTACCCATATAAGATCTAAGCTACCTGTGATTAGGCACTATTAAATGACGTGCATAATGATGTGCACACCCATCACTTAATAGTGCCTAATCAAATGTAGCCTAGATCTTTTAAGGATAGGAAAGCCCATCTTTCCCCTTGTTTCCTGCTGCTATCAGCCTGACTTACTGGAAAGATTTGTTTATTTTTGATATGTCAAAACCAGGGACTGATATCTCATTCATGATGCAGAAGGGTGATGAGCTCACCAGTTCTTGGTGTGGGGAGAAGGAGTGAAGAATGAATACCAGAGGGGGACTGAGAAGGACACTCTCTTGCAAGGTACTCCTATATTCAGGGAAGGGGAATACAGAAGGGGAGAAATATGAGCAGATTACTGTGAGAAATAAGATGTGGGTCTGCCAGCACCATGATCACTACCTGACCCAGTTGTCCTGGCCAACATGCCCCTTCCCATAAAACCAGTTCATGCAATTGTCCAAGGCTGTGTGTGGGTATTAATGTGTGAATTGGCTGCCACTACACATTCAGTCACTTCACTATCAGTCTAGCATTGCTAATAAAGCACTTTGGGATACAATGCATATGAAAGGCACTATACAAATGCTGATTCTTCTTATTTCACATGGAAAAAGAAGACAAGACAAGCGTATTTTTGATTTCCGAGAAAGTATGAACTCTGGCATTGGATTAGACAAGAACTTTGCTACAAACAAGTGGTGGATCTAGGGGGTGGCGAAGAATGTGGCTGAACGCCCCGCCCCCCAAACATAGTAACATACTTGCTTGCTGCTGCTGCTGCATTTCACTTTGTTGAAGAAGTCTGATTTATTGATTGTACAAATGTTTACATTCAAACTATGGATTACATTTGTATGCTCTGTCAAACACGTACTAAAAAGAATAATAGCAGACAATCTAAAGGTTTAATGAAAATGTTAAAAAGTGCATATCAAGTATGCACACCACCCCAGCACCTCCCATTGTAACATCCTGGATCCACCATAACCACTAGACCACCAGGTTATTAAAGATTTGTACTGCACTGTGGTTTGCCAAAGAGAAAGCTGGTTGGATTGAAACACTATTTCAGCATGTTCAAGTAAACAAAATGAACAAAAATGAACAGAACCATAGCCTAACATGTGTATTGATCAAAATAATAAACATGGTTTTGATCATTTTGGTGAAACAATTCTATACAAAGGGAAAAAAGAACTAGTTAGCACTATAGAGAGCCATATAGCTCTTTGACTCTGGCTCCAATGATGTCATCACTTAACACATTTGGCAGCCATTTTAGGAAGCAGATAAGGCATTTTTTTTTAAATTGGAAGGCTGATTTTAAATTTTTCAAATACTTTGTAATTTAGGTAAGTTATATAAATGTAGTTTTAGCATTAATGTATACAGCAGCCTTTCCTTTAGTCCCCTATGAAGTCAGATTTTTGAATAGTTTGTTGTCAAAATGTTGTTTATGTATCTTTTAAACCTCCCCAAGTCATCTCTCCAGCCTACCCAGAGGTTGCAATACATAGGGGATATCTTGGACACTGTCCAAGCAAGGGTCTTCCTTCCCTCAGACAGGGAAGATCGACTAAGGATGCTGGCTCAGAGAATTGCCTCCACAAGTCAAGTTCCAGCCAGGATGCTACTGCAACTGCTAGACCATATGACATCCATCATAGTCACAGTACCCTTACCTTGTCTGCACAAGAGGGTTCTTCAGTGGAACCTCAGAGTTCAATGAGGCTAGCACTTGGACAACCTTGAACAGCCAGTCCGAGTCACCAAGGTGGTATGTCAAACTCTGGAGTGGTGGCTCACCCCTTCCTGGTTAGATTCCAAGGCTCCCTTCCAAAGCCCCAGTCCTCAGCAGATCTTGACAGTGGATGCCTTGGGACTGGGATGGGGTGCACATTTTGGAGTCCACCGAACAAGAGGGACTTGGACCCCTCTGGAACAAGATCTCCACATAAACGTGTTGGAGATGAGAGCCGTTCTTTACAACTTACAGGCGTTCAAGATGATTCTCCTGCCAGGGCTTCTACTGATCCAGTCAGACAACATGCCAGTGGTCTTCTACATCAATAAGCAAGGGGGAACACACTTGTATCCCCTTTGCAAGGAGGCCATGAGGGTATGGTACTGGGAAGTGGTGCACAACCAGGAACTCAACAGCAGTTCATGTTCCAGGGGTTCAAAACACCCTAGCCGACAGCCTCAGCCGCTGTCGGTCTCAGGCCCATGAATGGGAGCTACTACAAGATATTGTAGATGACCTTTTCAAAAGGTGGGGCCTTCCAGAACTGGACCTCTTTGTGCCCCCACTCAATGCCAAACTGCCCAATTTCTGCTTGCTAGATCCAGGGCCTAGTGTTTTCTGGCGAGACGCATTGTCCCTCTCTTAGGCAGGGAGGTTTCTGCATGCCTTCCCTCCCTTCCCACTGATTCACAGCGTGCTACTCAAACTGCAAGCAGAGTGGGTGGCCATGATCCTCACTGAGCCATTCTGGCCTCGACAGATCTGGTTTCCACTGCTTCAACAGCTGGCATTGGAACCTCCAATTCCCTTGCCCCTGTGTCCTCGCTTACTCTCGCAGGAACAGGGAACATTAGTGCACCCCAATCTTCAGTCACTGCAACTGCATACATGGCTCCTGCACACTGAGTCAGAGACAGATATGGGATGTCTCCAAGGGTAGCAGAGGTCCTAGTGGCTGCGAGGAAGCCCTCGACTAGGGCAACATATGCCATGAAATGGAAATGCTTCTGCCTGTGGGCATCCTCCCATTTCCTAGATCCTTTTACTTGCCCAGTAAATTCGGTACTGGAGTACCTCCTTTCCCTATCAGACAAGGGTCTCAGCTACTCATCCATAAAGGTCCACCTTTCTGCACTGTCAGCTTATCATGTGCCTATGGAGGGCAGGACCCTGGCGCATTTGGACTTCTCCAAGACCTTTCTGTGCAGAATCATGCACATCAAACCCTTCAGGCAAGACCCCCCTCCCCCAACGGGACCTTTTATTTATGTTGGAAAAACTTACATTGCCTCCCTTTGAGCCAGCCGCAAGTTACGAGCTATACTTCATGTCATGAAAGTGTTATTTTCGGTTGCAGTTACTTCTGCTTGGAGGATTTCCAAGCTTCAGGCTCTGATATGTAAAGAGCCGTATTTGATTTTTCACGGGGACAGGCTATCCCTGTGCACCAGTCCTAGGTTACTCCCGAAGGTAGTGTCCGAGTTCACTCTTAACGAGGACATTCAACTTCCAGTTTACTACTCAGAGGACTCAAACAAAGGGGAGGCCCTGTTGCATACTCTGGATGTTCACAGAATTCTTTGTTTCTACATAGATCATACTTGGTCTACCAGAAAGGCAGACCAGTTGTTTGTTTCCTTTACCCAATGGATGTTAGGGACACCAGTGACCAAACAGACTCTAGCCAAATGGTTGGTCAATTATATAGTGTTCTGTTACCAGAAGTAGAACAAACTTTCACCGGGACCGGTTAAAGGTCACTCCACTAGGTGTGTTGCCACTTCCTTTGCATGCCTAAGGAATGTCTCAGCAGCAGATCTCTGTGCAGCTGCTACTTGGAGTTCAGTCCATACCTTCACAAAACACTACAGTCTGGACATCGCTTCAAGGAGGAGAGCAGGCTTTGGCCTCGCCATCCTCCAGGAGCTACTCTCTCACGAGTACCAGTGGTTTACTATTTTGCATAACCACCACCCTTCTGACCTGGATTTTATCTTTGTACTGCTTGGGACTCTATCCAAATGGTGTTACCTGCTGCAAGAGCTCTATCTCGAAGTGAGATAGTACAGTTATGTGAGAACTTACCGTAACGGTAGATCTTCGAGAAGAGCTCTTGCTGCAGGTATGCTTTTCTTCCCTCCTACCCCCCGGGGTTATGTAACTGTAGTTTTCTCTCTGATGGATGTGTGAACCTCCTTGGTTCCCCATCTTTATGCTAGCTGGGTCTGTGGCGGGTGAACTGAGGTGGTGCCGGGGGACCACCCCCTTATACCATGAGTGACGTTGGGGGCAGGGCCGATGACAGGGGGCTGTCCCCCGCCTTAGACTGCTAGCTAGAAATTTTCCATGGGGTCCTAGTGCCTGGAAGCATAGTCCTAATGGTGTTACTTGCTGCAAGAGCTCTTCTTGAAGATCTACTATTACAGTAAGTTCTTACATAACTGTACTTTCTTCCATCTCCTACAAATGCAGAGATTACAGTTCCACCTGTAAAAATTTCCAATTTTTACCACTGGTTACATAGAGGACTCACCCCCTCAAAAAATGTGTTCAGCTTCTTCTACAGCATTATGCTAAGAAACTTGCCTAGTACCCTATCAAGTTTCATAGGGTGTTCCAAAGCTTTGAAGACCGAAGTCCGTTATGCTTACCACAAATTTTCTAGCTGTATCCCTTTATATTTCTCACCCTGAAGCAATTGTCTGGTTTTCTTTTAAACTCATAGATACATAGACAGTGTCGGCAGATAAGTGCCTACGGCCCACCCAGTCTGCCCATTTGAGTTTGTAAGTTCAGTTTATGTTTTCCTAGAAGTCTGTTGTCCCTTACCCCTGATCTCCAGAATTCCTTTATGTCTATCCCATGCATATTCATGGTTTTGATAGCGACTGTCTCCACTGGCAGCTGGTTCCATAAGGGCACCACCCTAACACTGAATCAGTGTTTCCGTTTAGTAGTAGAGTACCTCTCCATAGCCAGTTGTAATGGGTGAACTCTCATGTTGTGGGTTAGTACCCTAAATGTAAATCCTAGCATTTCCCACAATCTCTCAGTATGGAGTGCTCTGTACACCATACACATGCCCCAGTCTTCTATACTCCAATGTATACATGCCCAGGTCTGCCAATCTTTCCTTGTAATTCTTGCCTTTCAACTCTGATATCCTCCTGGTAGCTCTACGCTGCACCCTCTCCAGAGCAGAGAGGTCTTTTTCGTACCCTGGAGACCAAAACTGGACCCCATATTCCATGTGCGGCCAAACCAAGGACCCCCACAGTGGAAGCAATACCTCTTTTCTTCTAGATTTTATGTATCTAAGTACACAGTTTACACTAGCCTTACTGATGATCTGACGTTCCTTGCATTCAGTATTCTGGAACACCTTACAGCGGGGTCCTTATTCCTTCACTTACTCTTGAGTTTTGCAGGAATCTGTCAGTGGCACAGGGATTTCTATTGTAATGCGGACAAGGGTGCAATAGTGTATGACTAGAATGCCAGGTAGCCAATTAGAAAGCAGGACTGTCTACCCATTTTATAAGCCAAGTTGGGGAAATATTTGGTTAACATTTTTGAATACACATGAATTCTAAGGCCTCGCTACTTACTGTAGCATTGCCACCATTGAAAGAGGAAGAATCCGGACACTAAACCACACCCTAAACTCCACCCCAAGTCCCACCCCCCCTTTTTCATGACTGATCGTGCATTGCTCCCACTCAGAAGCCATTTTTTAGATCAGTGAAGGCTTTAATGAAACAGTAAAAGACAACACTTAAAGCAGCAGTTCAACAAAAATGTTGGCATGCTGTACCTGTTAAATTTGCTGTTCTGGGTTCTTTCTAGCTATTTATTTATTTATTTGGTTACTGAAATTATTTTAACAGGTAAACATGCAGGGACAAAGGAAATCTCGTTTACAGATATCATGAGGGGGGGAGACAGGGAAGTACTGTAAATAGTATACAATTATATACAGCATGATAAATTGCTTATAGTATATGGTTAGGGCTTAATGGACGCTATTCACCAAGAGATTCAGAGCTGGTGTGTAAAGGTGTGCGCAGCTCCGCACCCCCAGGAGATCCGTGCAGGGACCACATTCACAAAGCAGCGGTCCCCACCCAGCTCCCTTCTGTGTCCCGTTCCCCCCGGCGTGGAGGTTTGTAGGGACAGGGTTGCAGACCCAGGTCGGCAGCCAATCAGCTGCTCTACCCAGGTCTGCAGTGGATCACTTGCACCAGTATGGCATCATATTGCAGGGGTCATGCACAGTGCCAGTCATGCTGTTGGGGGGGCATTTGCTGGCCGCCCGCCCCCGGCCTGACCACTGTCCCCCGACACCAGCGGCACTATCCTGAGTGGGTCCGATGACACCCTGCCTACACCAGCGAGTCCAGCGGTGGCATCTGGAGGGTGTGTGTATCCGTTACAGTTGCCCTTCAGATGTATAGCCACTGGCTCCTGCATTCGTCACTCCACACTTTCATGAATGGTGCAGAGTGCCAGCACGCCTCCCCGTGGAGACCCCATCCTGCCCACATGCAGAACTTCGTGCTCGGCCAGGGATCCGGTGCACAGAGGAGAGGCAACAATTGTTGTGCATGCCGCCGAGGGGGCGCAGTGGGCATGAATGGGTGCGGGGTGGCTACACACCCAAGTTATGCGGTGCATAGCCATCCCGACCCATTCATAAATAGGGCCCATTGTGAACAGAAATCAGTAGGTTTCAGAAACTTGTTGTAGGGCAGTTCAAAGGTCAGGGAAAGTTGTTGTATCATTCTGTTGTCACAACGGTACTACAACAACTTTCCCTCATTGATCTGCCACCTAATTGGTGGAAACTGCTCTGAAGAAAAAAATTGAGCAAACATGACAGCACTGCTTAGCAAGAAGTTTACGAGGTGGTTTGAAATCATTAGTCCGTTTTTTTTGTTTTTTTAAATGATTGCTGATAGCATTGTCAGGAGTGGAGTGGAACTCAAAACAAAAGCTCTTTTTAAAACAGCACAGCTGGACATGGGAGCGGAATGACTGCACAGCCAACTGAGCTGCCAGGACAAACCGGGACCATGAACGAGCTGTCAGAATCAAGCAGGGCCATGAGCACAAGGTATTAAACCTTGTGAAATAGTGTTAACAGTTGTTTGAGGACGATATACTTTATAAAATAGTGGATGTGTGACCATCCACAACAAAGGCTGTGTATTCATCTCAGGCGTTGATGATATCAGTGTGACCTCTCAAGCGTCTCTCTCGAGGTTTCCATGATGTCATCAACACCCTCGATGGAAACACAGCCTTGTTGTGGATGGTCACCCATCCACTAGTCTATATGTTCCCTATAATGTGCGCTTTATATTTTTCCTGGATCCAATTCCTTTTCATGTCCACAGTACTATTTTGAAGCCAAAAGAAGTGAACATACTTTTTACTGGAGAATACACCTATTTTATAAAAATAATTTCAAACATTTCAAAATACTTAAATTCTTTTAGAGAAGAAAAAGTTTACCTGCAAATAAAAGTGGAAGATAACTGAATCTTTTACTGTTACAAAAAGTAGGGTCTGACTGTTTGCCCAGCTTTGCTGCTGTTCTGTTTTTGAGATGCAGAGTGGAAAATATTAGATTAAGTATCTGCTAATGGTCTTAATGGACATACTTTACAACTCCCAGCTTGACTGCTTTTACAAAGAAAAGGCTATACTGACAACAAAACTTGTTTGTAACCTGGAAATGCAGCTGAAACAATGAATGATATGAGAAAATCTGTTTCAAAAGTATATGTGAGCACTCAAAATGGTTCAAAAACCTGACTATCACTGAGCAAAACCGGATTACCTGGTAGGGACCCTGAAAACCTGATCACCAGGTAAAAAAACTGACAGGTGGCAACCCTAACTTACTGCTCCAAGTAAACATTCTCTTGACATACAGAGGGACTGCTGTTTTTGGATGAGTCAATGTCTTTGGAGAGCAACGTGCATTGATAAAGGAAGTACGTCTCCCCCACCACTCCGCTGATGAACCATGCAAGTGTGACACGTCTTCCTCTCCTCCCAAATGAAACATAGAAACATAGAGGTTGACGACAGATAAGGACCACGAGGCCCATCCAGTCTGCCCATTTCTTTTTCTACCTTATAAATGTGCCATCTGCCTTTGCTCTGTCAGTGGCCTATCTATTCATACTCATCTGTATTGCTCCCTTATGCCTATCCCATGCCTGTTTGAAGCCCTGCACTGTATTCATAGCCACCACTTCCTGAGGTAGGCCGTTCCATGCATCCACCACCCTTTCTGTGAAAAAGAACTTCCTCACATTACCCCTTAATCGGCCTCGCTCTAGTCTCATGCTGTGTCCTCTTGTCCTGCTATTTTTTTTATATGTAAACATGTTAGACTCTTTCACCTTGGACGGGTACCAAACTACAGATCCCAGCGCAAGCATTCACACCGCACGGGACTGTTTTGCACGCGTTGAGTACCATGCTGGAAGGGCGTAAAGAGAAAGACAGTGTGAGAGACAGAAAGAAAGAGCAGGTGGGAGCCCAAAAAGTACTGTGGAGAGGGAGAGGAGAGGGCACAAAAGAGAAATTTAGGATGGTGTTGAGGGTGCGACAGCACGGCGTGAGTAATAGTGTGCCACCTTCATCTAACCCACAGTTGGGTGTGAGAGACCAGCAAGTCTTTAATGAAGATGGTCTCAAATGGGACCCATCGTGCGTGAAGGGCGGCTCTCTAACATGGGATTCATCTGTGAATAGATTGTGTCTCCCACCCATGCCGTGACAACGCATTAGCAAATTGATCTGAAACCACAGTGCATACTTTTCAATCTTTTGAGTCACTGAAATGTGGGCTGAGAGAAAACCTCAGATTCTGGGCGATTGTGTAGATCTCCAGCCCGCTACTGTGCTTTTTTTAGTGCCCAGTGTTTTACAGCGCCGACATGGTGACGTGTTAACACCAAAACTTTGCAAGAAACAAAATGCATAGCTGCACCTGGAAAATGTTTAGCGATTGGTAAGCCGATCCCCACCCCCCAAAAAAAAGATTCTGAGTGAGTAAGTAACTCGAAGTTTGAGAGTTCTTACGTTTGTAATAATCATTGATATTAATCTTTCTGTTGAAGTTCTGCCCACACCCCAGGGCATAAACACAACTTCATGGAGCACCCGGGAGGTGTGGGGGTAGAGCCCCCACCCAAAGAGTAATGTCAATGATTATTACAAAACATAAGAACTCTCAACTTCATGACAGCAACTTATAGCAGCAATTGGAAAAGCAACAATATTCTGAGATATTCCTTCTGTGATTGCTCCGCTTTAACACCCCTAGACTTCGCAACTTCATTGGAGCACCGGTGTGGGGGTGGAAGCTCCCCACATAAAAGTAATATCAATGATTGTTACAAAACATAACATCTCCAACTTCAAGTGACAGCAACTTATAGCAGCAATTGGAAAATTAAGCAATAAACCACGACAGGGTGTGGGTGATGCTGGGTTTACCCACGCCTGGTGTGGTTCTGTCTCAAGGCTGCAGGCCGAGTGACCAAACCATCCAGACATGGGTAAATCCCAGCATCACCCACACCCTGGAGTGGTTTATTGCAATTATACAATGTGTCCCTTAATTTTTTGTTCAAAAAAATGAATAGAAAAATAATTATTTTTGTATTTTTTATAGCTTTGTATTGAATTTGTTCTTAAGCTACAAAAAATAGTGCAGTGTATTTTGGTTAAAAAAAGTGTAGGTTGGTGGAGCCATGGTCCTATTACAAAGCCTATATCACTAAAACATCCTACAATAACAAAAAGTTGATTTAGTTTCATTCTGTGTTGTAATGTTATAATATAATCTGCAAATTTCTTCTTTTTCCGAGTGCATTAAAATTGTTTCTCATCTGCTTTCTCTGAGCATCTCATCTCAGTAAGATGAATCTGTAAAAGATGGTAGGATGGCGAGTACAAAACACCCGTCCCTATGGACTGCAGTCAGAACTGGCTGCCGTGACTACAAGGCAAATGTTAGCGAAGCACACATGGTTAGTACAGTCAGTAAATCAGAGACAAGATCGGGTCAGAGTTGTGGTATACCTGCTGCTGGTCCTCAGGGAGGGTTTGAGCAGTTCGGGAGATACAGCAGTGGTGTCAGAATGGTGCCGGTGGCGGGAATTCAGCCTCTTCATCTCGCTCTTTCTGTCAGCACTCGGGGTCTCTGCTCTGTAGTGTTACTTGTGGGCACATGGCACTCCACTTTTTTTTGTTGTGGTTGGATAAGTAGAGGCTGAGTTGGTACAGCAATGTTTAGCGAGGAAAACAACATGGCAGCTCGGAATGATTTGTAATTTTTTTTCTCCAGTTACTGAGATGCGGCTGGCTGGCACCTTTTGCGTTGGTAATGTTGAATTTTACAATGCTGTAAAGGTGCCAGTCAACCAATCAGATCTATTGATTTTGAAGCCCCAATGTATAGTCAACAATATTCCACCTCAACCCCCTGCACATCGCCACTGTGCACCTATGACCCTCTAGGGCACCCTCATGCTCCTTATGCCCTTGGTCCCCTCCTTGCAGCCCCCCAATGACAGCCCTGCCAGGCTGTGGCACATGGCCCTTAGACCACCTTCTGGCTTGTCTCAAGGTGGCCCACTACTGTGGCCATGGTGGGTCTTTTAGAATAGCACACAAGGGGATGGTGCAGCCCATCTGTGGCACAAGCCCCCTTGCGACCTGGTGCACCTGCACTTTTGCCGCAAGGGTGATACAGGGAGGCTTTGTCACATGGCATCCTGATTTCAACCCAGCCAGCGTTTTTAAGTCAGGATTGCTGCAAACTGATGCAAAGTGCCACTTGAGTCATACCCGTTTGATGCCGGCACCTTGCGTCATAGTTTTATGTTTGAAAACTGAGCCCTTTATTTATGTTTTTTCTATTGATATATGGTCCATGCAGTGATATATTAATGGCATATCTAGTTAGCTGACTCAAACTTTCATTTAAAAAAAATTAAGTCTCTAGCCCTTATGGTTCCGAAGTTATCACATTTTAAAGAAAATGGGCCTGATTCTAGAAAGGGATATGCCAAACGTAACACAGATACACCAATATGCAGGCCATAAATGCAAGATGCAGCAAAGTGTTGCGACATGCGGTATTCTACAACAGTGACATGCGCCATGTCAGAAACCAATACGCCAAAGACCACTTGTGCCGCACATGCGACAAACCCCTAGATGACATATGCCAAAAACAGTGGAAGGATACGCACTGGTGGGATTCTGAAAACAACCAAGATGCAAGTTACACCACTCGCAAATGGCATAACATACACCGGGGGGAGCAGGTGTAAATTACACAGTATAAAAGGCGTCTGTGGGAGACAGTCAGCAGAGTCACTGTTGAGCAAGCAGTATGAAGACACCCAGCAGAGAGAGAGAGAGAGAGGGAGAGTGAGAGGGACAGATGGAGAGAGAGATGGCAGCACCAGCTGCTATACTGGGAGCAGTGCTACTAGACAGGTGGCAGAGGCATCACAGTCATCAAAATGTTTGGAACCAGGGGAACAGGCAGCAGCCAGTGCAGCATGTAGCAGCCAGACAACATGCACCATGAATGTACAGGCCCAGGACATCATACCAACACCTCACGGTGGAGCAATGCATCACAAGCTACCACCTAAAAAAGGCCATCATTGCAGGACTGTGTGATGACCTATGGGATGAACTACAGAGTGTCACCCACAGGGGTCAGACAGTTCCAGTGGATGTTAAGGTGAGTGCCTCTCTGTGCTTCCTTGCAACCTGAACCTTCCAGAGACCCACTGGTGACACCATAGGAATCTCACAGCCTGCAATATCCAGGTGCCTCCACCAGTTCCTGGACGTAGTGATGCACTGAATAGGGGAGTACATCACCTTCACCAGAGAAGCACATCAACAGCAAGAAGTGAGGCAGGCCTTCTATGATGTTACACAGTCCCCCCGTGTCCTCGGTGCCATTGATTGCACACATGTGGCTATCAGAGCACCACCAGGGGAGCCAGATGTGTATGTCAATAGATAAGGATTCCACTCTATGAACATGCAAGTGGTGTGTGACAGCCAGTGCCATATATTGGACGTGGTAGCACAGTATCCTGGTTCCAGCCATGATGCATACATCCTCCGCAACTGTGGGCTGCATGAGGCATTCCTGAGGGGACAGATAACCGGTGGCTGACTCCTTGGTGTGTGCCCGTGACATACAGAGACACTGGCCATGACCACTGTGCACAAGTACACTGACCATGTACCTTACATCCCACAGGTAACAGTGGATACCCGCAACTGCCATGGATCACAACACCACTACGGCACCCACGCACCCCTGGCGAGGTCCAATACAATGATGCCCACGCCACCACCAGAGGTGTCATCGAGTGGACAGTCGGTGTCCTGAAAGCACAGTTCAGGTGCCTGGATACATCAGGAGGGGCACTGCAGTACTATCCAGTGACAGTATGCAAGCTCTTCATGGTTTGCTGAATGCTGCATAACCTTGCAGTCCAGAACCGATTGCCAACACCCGACATGGAGACACAGGAGGAGATGGGGGAGGATGATGAGGAGGAGGAGGAGCCTGGTGACCATGGCAGACTGCTACAAGACCAAGCAGCATGTGCCCAGGCAGGGCAGTGTGCAAGACGTGAGCTGATAGTGCAGCATTTCACTGAGTGCACTGTGGCAGACCATCAGGAGGCACCATTGGCAATATTCCACTTGGCCACGTGTAGCATAGCAGCACACAGCCACGCTGCCTGTTGCTGTACACACAACACGGTGACACTGTACATTGTGAACAGTGGCCATGTGTGGTGGCAGCAACTGGTGGCAATAGACATCCACTGCAGCATGTGAAGCACCCATGTATGGTACAAAGGTAGGAAAGACAGCGCATAGCCTGGACAGCCAGAGCACTGTGTGCTGCAAAGGTGGTGTGTGTGGACACAAACATGTACAGCCCAGTGCAGCACATCAGCCATTGCCACTGTGATGTACACACTGCAGCCAAGCATGTTTTGTAGCCTAGGGGTGACATTATGTGCTGCAAGGACCCTGCAGTGCAACATCCACATAGTAAGGGGGAAGGGAATAATTTTGCTGTGTGTGTATGTGATGGGTATCAGATGCTACAGTAAGGACAATAGCAGGCAACAGAGGATGTAAGCAGCTGACAACAGCCTGCCATAGTCCTGAGCACTGTGGGCTGGTGCAATGGGAGGGATAATTAACACACAATAGCGTGCAAAACATCAGACACATAAATGCGTTTCAAGCAACATGAAACAATCACTGTCAGTATGAGTGTGGCATGCAGTATCTAAATGTACGCATATGCGTGTGCAACTCAAGTTAACTCCGTAGAAAAGGGCATGCAGTAGCAGCATGCGAGATGAACAACGTAACTGCGGCCTGCACGTGTTACAACCATTGTACATGTGGTAAACACATGCCCCCGAAGTCCAATGATGCCACAGTGCTCCAAAAGTGCCTGGGAGCTGTACACACCACACACAGCCCACTGCCAAGTGTCTACTGAGTGTACCTCTGCAGTCCACTATGAATGTCCACTCTAAGTGGCAGAGCACCCAATTTCAGCCCTGAGAAGACTGCACAATTGATCAACCTTGTGCAGCAGTGGCACAACAAACTGCTGCCACCAGGGTGCAGGAGACACACAATACAGGAGAGGTACAGTGTGTGGAGGAGCATAGGTGTTTGGCTGCAGGAGATGACAGGCATCAGAAGGACAACAAGGCAGCTGAAACATAAGTGGCAGGACATGTACAGGCAGGACAGACATATTTGTCCATCTGATGGACATGTCCACCCGTAGGGATGCAGACATGATGGGTGGAGGCAGGCACTTGGAAGGTGAGCAATCAACCCTGTAGGAGCACTGCTAGGCAGCACTGCAACTGCATGCACAATCATGTGCAGGCTAAACTAACATATGTCACATCTCTTGTGCTACAGGACGGAGAGGTCCCAGACATGTGGCCCTGAGAGGATGGGCAGACCGGGTAGAGCAGGAAGGGCAGTGGCAGGACAGGCAGGGACATCACCGGCAGGGTAAGTATGTGTCAGTGGACCATGATGACTGTGCACACAGCATGACATCCCTACACAGTGCATGTACAAATGTGATGTTACATGGCGAGCACTGGCACATCACTGACATACGTCACATTCCCCTGCAACAGGTGTGCGGACACCAGTGGCCCTGAGACACAGGGCCCTCCTGAGGGCCATAGCAGAGCTGAAGCACAAGGATGCCAGAGCATGCCACCAACAGACCAGGTATATGCGGCGTAGAGCATGACCTCTCCCACCAGAGATGGACACAGAGACTAAGGAGTAGGCCATGGAGGGCGCTGCGTGTGAGCAGAGGGAACAGCAACTGGGTGAAGTGGCCCAATACCAGGCAGAGATGGAAGGTGCTCAGCAGCCACCTCGGGAGGGAGCAGAGGCACAGCGGATACAGGAGGCACAGCAGGCAGAGGCTGCACCAGAGGACAATGGCAATCCTGAAGCCATGGTGGCAATGGACATGCAGGTACCGCAGGCGGAGAACCTACAGCCACAACAACCAGATGTAGACCCGGGCCAGGTCAACAATGTCATAATGTTGGATGAAGGGCAGCCAGCTGAACAATTATAGGTACTGCCCATGGACCGTGACAGGGTGACTTGCAGACCTCGTTGAGGTAATCTTGGGCAATGTAGCCAGACTGCATGGGTCCCTCAGGGCCATGCTGGCTGCCTCGAGGGACCATTAACTGTTCTTGTCACACTAGTCTGGGCAGTGTTGTGCTGGGGGTGCATGCCTACTGACCTGTGGCGGATATGTACATCGTTCATCTTGTGTGTGGGTGGGCAGATTGGTACATATGTTAACAATGATATGCAGTCCAAGGGATGGTACCTGTACATATCTTCATTTAGGTTGTTGTTCATCTGGGGTGGTGGTGGGCAGGGCTGTACATATGTTATAACACTGTGTATGTGTCAGTTGGGGTAGGGGGATACGGCTTCATATGTTATTGTGCTATGTATAGTCCAGTGTGGGTTCTCACATGTTATGTTCGTTTGAATTGTTCACACAGTAAATGTTTTGTGCATTACACACTCAACGTGGTCCTGTCTGCTGTCTCCTTGCGGAATGGTGTCTGTGCTGCATGAGTGGGTGGTATAGTATATAGGTGCTCACATGCATGCAGCACCACGGTGGTGTTGTTTGTGTGTCTGCTATGGCCATATGGCCCATGTTTGCCAGTTGTACACTACACCTATGGGCAAAACACATAGTACAGCGTAGCATGGCACAATGCATTGTCGGCAGCGCATTGTGCTGAGCATGTCCACCTATCCCTGCACTAAGGAGATGGGACATTGTGTAGGCTGTGGGCCTGTATGGCATCACACCACCTGAGGGCATTGATGGCCCTGCAGGTGGCACCGCTGGCACGTGGCCATAGTGTTGCAAGACACCGGCCTACAGCAGAGACGTGCTGTTTGGTGCTGCACACCTGTCGTGGTGACACTGTATACTACAATCAGTGACCATGGCCGGTGCATAGTGCCTGGCAGCTACAGCAACATGGTGCACCACCGCTATCCAGAGTGACCTGCACACTGTCCACTTGCCATGTTCAGGTGCCCCACGATGACTGTCCTGAGGCAAACCCTATGCACACTATGCCACTGTTGGACCTTGCAGATGCTGCAGGCATAGCAGTGTTTATCCCACACAGTGTGTCTGACCTGGCGGGTGTGAAGCAATATGTCCCCCACCTTATAATCCATGGTTGCAGTGGTAGCTGCAGTCCCACAACCATGTCCAACCACCCCTGCCATCATGCCATGCTTGTGTATGTGCTGGGTACCGCTGCATGGACCACACACCCTCACACCAGGTAAAGTGTCCTGTATGGGTTTGTCTATGGCCTGTCCACATGCATCCATATGCCAAAGACATGCTGCACCATGTGCACTGTTTGGTCGTGCCTGCACGATGTGTATTCGCATACCAGACCTCATGTGCACATTCAGAGATGCCCACCCCAGTGGCAGGCTGCAGGGTCCAACCTGGCTACAGAAACATACTGGTACACAGCAGTGCACCCCCTCCCATAAGGGTGCTGACACACACATGCATGTCATGTTCCACGGCATAACGATGAACACTGCCCTGCCTATGTATGGTGCACTCGTGATGCACGTCATGCCCAACAGTTGCACTCCAGACACTCATGTGTCCCCACAAGGAACCCACACATGCATGGCATGTCCCAGAATTGCACGCACACAGTGCTGTACCCACCCATTGCCACTGGTCAGTGATGTAACCCTGGGACACACAACACCCCTCCCTACCATCACCTGCGATATGCCCACATGACATGCCTGATACAGACATGTGTGTGTGCTTATGTGCCTCTGTGGCATGGTACACATACAACATTGTCCCATGATGTCCTGCACCATTGGCAGACTATGCCACTACAGTCTTTCACCCCATGACGTACTGTAGACCCAAATGCAGGAATGCCCTAGCTGCAGGGCACTGCAGTCACTGTTAATGGAAGTATGGCAGACACTGACAATGACATCACCACTGTTTGGTATGTAGTCATTTATCTGCACATACAACAGTGTTACCACATTGTACACAGTGACACATTGTTGAGTACTGTACTTCCCCTCAGATACACACACACGCACACACACACACACACACACACACTGTTGTGAAGTGCACACCACCACCCAACCCACTGTAGTAGTATAATATGCACATGTCCATAATGTTGTATTGCCAGCTACACATGACACATTGCCAACAGTCAGCTTTTGCTGCGATCACCCACCCACATGGCTCCACACTATACTGTCCTCTACTGCTGTTGCTATGCTGCACAACCTTGCTGCGTGTGCGAACTCCAACACCCTGTGCAGTCTGATCCCCCTGCGCACTGTCATCTGTGCTACGCTGGCTTTCATTCCCTTGCTGTGTTGTACTTGGAACACCCTCCTGTTGCCCAGTGCCCATCCCCACCTCTGCTCCTTTCCTCCTTTTTCTGCCCCGTTTGTGTTGCTGTGTCACTGTGGGCATTGATGTTGTAACATCACCCCTGCCATGGTTCACACCCTGTTGGCCTGGACTGTCAGTCCATGCAGCATGTGTACCGTAGCCACTACTGTGATGTTTTGCTGTACCGGTACAGGGATTGCAACTGCAGTGGTGGTTGTGGCGCTGCTTGTGGGTGTTGCATGGGTGGTTGTCTATGCTGCAGTAGCTGTGGATGGTTCCACCCCTGTTGGGGTCACATTCTATACATGGATGGTACTATCACCCACAGTGGCCTCCCTGTGTGAGTGCTGTGTGTGCTGTGTCATGCCCTGCCACTGCAGGTGGTGTGACACTCTGTGGCCAGTTGTTGCCGTGCATGGGGATCTGGGGGTATACGTGTGGCACTGAGTGTGTTGGCAACCACTGTTGCATGGGAGGATTGCATCTGCTATCGCCAGCAGCGCACTGATCATGGCATCATTGTGGGCTTGCTGTTGTACCGTCATGCGCTCCATGACCTGGGTGCAATGCACCATGGACTCCATGTACCCCGGTGTATGGTGGCGTAGGTCTTGGATAGCCTGTGCCACGGTCTCAAGCACTGCTGAGGTCTCCCTGCTGCTCTCCTGTATGGCTGTGCTGATTGCCATCAGGTGGCCATCCTGCCTTTGATGGAGCTCCTGCAGGGCCTCTCTGATTGCAACCAGTTCCTGTCTCATATCCCCCTGGCCCGCCAACACTGACTATCAGTTGTCACCAATTTATGCTGGTGGTGACAACTGATCCTGCAGCTCCCTGACTGCATCATCCAGCTGAGCCTGTAAGTCTGTGTAACTGCTGGGGCTCTGTCCCCCCCGCCACCATTCCCTGACTGCCTGCTGTCACATTCCAACCCACACTGTGCACCCCAAGGGTATTGTCACCAGCACTGGATGCATGACTGGTGTCGCTGGCACCCACAGCACTGTCCAGCACCACCCTGTGCTGTGTACAGACCCCTTCCTCTTCTGCAGCGCCATCCGCGGCCTCCGTCCTGGAACTGCCGTTGGTCTGTTCCTTGGCAGCATCTTCTGCTGGTGACCCTTGTGTGGAGCTGTCTGGTGTGGCCTGCACTGGTGTCATGGGTGGGGAGCTACCCATTGCATGCTCAGGTGTTGCTGGTGAGGTGTTGCTTGTTCTCTGCCGGGGTGTTGCTGTTGTTGAGCTGCTTGTTCCCTGTTCCTGTGTTGCTGGTGTGGAGGTGCATGTTGCTGGGCTGCTGGCTTCCCCTGTCCCCACAGCACCACTGCAGGGCTGCTGTTGCCTGCTCAGTCCAACACTGCTGGCCCTACTGGCTTCATGCACTGCTGCAGTACCTGTGGGGTGGACATGCAATCAGTGTTTGCCCCACAGACTTGACTTGTACCCATACCCTGCCTCACAATTTGGTCCCTGCAGCACATCTGTCCCTGGAATCCTGCATAGTACACCGTGTCTGCTACCGATGCCTGTGCATGTGTTTCCACCCCATTCCAAATATAATGGCCAGTGTGTGTGTGTGTTTGTGGAGGGGGTACATGCATGCCCTGCCCCTCACATGCCACTATGGATCATTGTGTGACACGATATGCAGTCTACTATGGCAGGCATGTGACTCTTCTGGTACATGTCCCATATCACCACCAGCACACACACACACAGGTGTGCCACTCACCACCCCCATGTACATCATGTGCCATTCCAACAGGTGGTAATGGACAGCATGCTTCACCCCTGCAGCTGGTGTGTGCTTTTACACCTCACTACATAACTCTGTACCCTCCACCCCAATGGCCAGCTTGTGTAGTTCACATAGTGCAACAGTCCCATTTACCTTCACCCCCCCCCCCCGTGGCATGCATGTGATGTTCCACAGTGTGCTACGGTAATGTTTACCATCTCCCACCCCCCAGCCTATGTGTGCCACTGCACATTTGCCCTTCCACACATGGGTTGCTGCTGTGTGGTACCGCTAGCTGATTTTACATGCTGCCTGGCTTGTCTGGTATGCATACACTTTGGGCATGTATTTTCTGTTGCCCAGATGTCCACAGACCTGTGCCACTCTGCAGCCTGAAGGTGTCCAGGTTGGTATCTCCACTGATGCTGTTCTGGCTCAGCATTGCAGCTAGCCTCCGCTCTATGGATGTCAGTGTCCGCTGCTGGCTTGGTCCTCCCCCGGTGGCCTGGGCACTGTGGTGGTTGTGGGCAAGCTTCTGCTTTACTAGCCTATTTAGATCACTGTATTTCTTCTGGAGGTCATGTACGGTCCTCCTCTGAGGGGCCACTGCATTAACCTTCCTGGCCACCCTGCCCCAGGCTGCCTGTCTACGGGCTTTTTTGGCTGTTTCACCTCCACGGCTCAGCAGCAATCCTGGTTTCTTTTCTATTTCTTGGACCAGTATGTCCACCTCATCATGGCTGAAATTGCGTTTTCTCCTCACTCTCCCAGTGGCTGGCCCATTCTGGTTGCGTTCTGCTTGCCTATTTTGCGACATGTTTGTCTGGCGTTGTCTACACCGCTGTTGTGCTTTTCACTGACTTATATTATGCATGTCGTACTTGCGGCATGCGTGGCATATGTTTGGAGTGTTCTAGAATTCCGTGTATCACGCATGCCGCAACTGCTTTGTCTTACTTTGTGCATTGGCGTACTTTCTGCATGTTGTATCTGGCCTTTCTAGAATTGGGCCCAATATCTTTTCAAAGTTCTAACTCTGGAACTGTTGGGGCTAGAAATTTTTTTGTTTAAATGAAAGCTTGGAGTCCAGCTATTAAAAAATGATGTTATCATTATATCGTTATTATACAAGAAGGCCTTTGACACCATTGACAACCCCATCCTCCTTAGCAACCTCAGTTCTCTTGGGATATCTGAAAATTCCCTACCCTGGTTCTTCAGCTACCTTTCCCACAGGCAACAGCGAGTCTAGTTCAGCACTGCTTTCACCGAATACCTCTCATCCCTTCTAGGCATCCCCCCAAGGATACAGTACTTACAGGACTCGGCACTCACTATCTGCCACACAGACTGCAGACACGCCAGTGGTGTGTTTGCAGTCTATGTGGCAGATAGTGAATGCAGAGTCTAAGCACTGTGTTCTAAGTGAGGACTTGCGAGCACCCTCCCCTTTAGAGCGACCCTTTTTTGTATTCATAGTCCCCCAAGGATCCATACTCGGACCTCTGCTATTCTCATTACATATCAACTCAATACAACACTGCTTTAAGCACTGCACCCCTCTCCTTTACGCTGACAATCTGATATTCTTCAGTAATTCTTCCAAAGTGGAAGATGTTAACAGAACCCTAACTTCAGACCTTAGGGCTGTCAAATCCTGGGCTGAAAGAAAATAAATTTCTCCTGAACCACACTAAGTCCCAGGCGATGCTCTCCGGAACACCCCCCCCCCCCATCGACTTAAAGACAACTGGTCCCCATTGATAGTACTGTGTGATGATGATTCCCCTCTGGAAAGTATCTCTACCTTCAAGTATCTTGGGGTCACTCTTGATCCCTCTTTGGACTTCTCTCTTCATCTCACTTCTATCTGTAAGGCATTATACTCCAGGCTCAGAATAGCAAACCATGCCAGCCCCAATCTCCCCTCGTCGGCACAGAAGACAGTTGCAAGTAATCTATTCCCTCCCCAAGCTCACCAATGGTCTTCCAGTTTTCTCATGCGCTCCCAGTACCCTGCTGCACAAATGGGAAGTGGGATACAACAATATTTGTCATTTTGCACTTGCGTGTAATCGTCTCACCCACCATTGCACACTTTATAACAAGCTGGGTTGGCTCTCTCCCTCAGCCTTGATGGACCTTTCCTTGGGGAAAATTATCCATAGAACCCTATATAACCAGATGCCTCAATCCCTAGCATCCCTCCTTGTACCCAGTAATAACCAATATTCCCTTAGATCCTCCAACTGTGACTTGCTGTCCATCCCTAGGTTAAGATCCAAATATAGCACATGTGCTGCCACCAAACTTTGGAACAGCATCCCACTAAATGTACGTCAGTGCCAGGCCCCCATCTCTTCCAGACAACAACTCTGCACCGTCTTGGTCCAATGCTTCCAATACACTTGCTTGGTATAACATCATCCCCACCCCAAATTCCTCCCATCCAGTCATGCCTTGACACAGTGCCTCCAATGTACCTTGCTCATCGCAGTCTTGTCCTATTCCTAATTGTCTCCCACCGTCTCTTATTTCTGGTTTAACTATTACTCTCTCTACAGAATGGCACTGTCTTAGGTGCCTGATGTGTAAATGTCATGATGTTGAAAATGCTCGCTGTCCATATCACTGCAAAGTTTGCAACTTGCATTCGTAGACCTCAGACGGGTAAACATTACTATGTTGAATATTCTCACTGACTGTACCACTGCAGTTTGGTAATTTTGTACCACCCACTCTAGTGTACCTATTTTCTTAATCTTGCTGCACTTGTTACATTGCACCCTATATATTGATGCCTTTAATTTGTGTCATCCCACTGTATGCATGTCTGTATCTTTGTTCCTTAGTTGTCTCATTAAGCTCTGTTCTGTACCAATCGAAGCATCATGGTTATGTTATGTGTTGAAAGTCAAACCCTGTCTGTAACCTCCTGGGTCAAATAGGTAACTGTCTGCCTAGTGCACCCTACCCGGTAAACAAAAACGAAATAAATAAAATAAATTAATTATGTAACAGTAGTAATTACTGTCATTGACATAAAAACAGACAGTTCTCTCTCTCTCTCTCTATATATATATATGTATATATATATATATACACACACACACACACACATATATATATATATATATATATATACATAACAACAGATTTTTTTTAAGTTTTTTTATTGTTCTGTGTAAGCTTGGGGATATACCCCATATTAGCTGATTGGCGCTCCACTCTGTGCCATCTCCCAGAGCCTACCAGGGAACTAGGAGACTGTGGCTTACCCACCAGGGTGGGGCTCCCCACTCTGGACCCAAGGTTAGGTGGACCGAGATGCTAATCCGATCCCCAGCATTTCCCAGAGTGGGCTCATGGTGGTGCTATCATGTGCCCTGGGGTCATTGTGTGGCTAGCACAGGGTGTTTTTCTTCTTGAAGTTCCCCCTTGAGATACGGACATGCAATGACATCAGCACGAGTTGCACATGCTCCCACATGCGCCCTGCAGACATCTGTTGTTGTCTCCACCCTCGTTGATGTGGTCCTGTACAGGTGTAATTTTCCCAGCCTCCACTGGGAGCCCCTCTTATGCCGGGCTGTACAACTCACCCCCCTAAAAGAGGAGAGCAGGCCTGTAGATGCTCGATCCTCCTTCCCCTGGCTGGCTCTCCATCATATTAAATTCACTAGAGGAGAGCAAGCCTGTAGATGCTTGATCCTCCTTCCCCCGGCTGGCTCTCCATCATATTAAATTCACTAGAGGAGAGCAAGCCTGTAGATGCTTGATCCTCCTTCCCCCCGGCTGGCTCTCCATCATATTAAATTCACTAGAGGAGAGCAGGCCTGGAGATGCTCGATCCTCCTTCCCCTGGCTGGCCCTCCATCGTATTAAATTCACTAGAGGAGAGCAGGCCTGTAGATGCTTGATCCTCCTTCCCCCAGCTGGCTCTCCATCGTATTAAATTCACTAGAGGAGAGCAGGCCTGTAGATGCTTGATCCTCCTTCCCCTGGCTGGCCCTCCATCATATTAAATTCACTTCCAAAACTGGGTCATCAGTGTCACATGCGAAAGCGCTATCGCTGTGCCAGTGGGTCAGCCTTTTGTAAAATAAACTTTATCAATATATTTTTTCCATAACAATAAAGTATGTTGATATGCTTTTTTAATATCGATATGGACATTTTCATTACAGTTTTAAGAAATAACACTTAAAAAAAAATGTTGTTCTCTTTTTCTGAATTTTTGTATTTTGGTATTAGTACCCATAATTTCATTGTTATCTATATAAGGGTAATACCCATAAACATTCATCTTATACCTTAAACATTTCATTCCCCCATCCCTCCCCAGCAGTACCAATTCTTCTTCGCTTTCACAGGCTTAACCTGCAAAAACATCAGACGGTAATAATGTATAGGCAGCCATACACAACAAGGCTGTGTTTCCATCAAGGGGTTGAGATGACAGCACATGAACCTCAAGAGTGATGCTCGAGAGGTCCATGCTGTCATCTCAACCCCAAGATGGAAACGTATGCTGAGCTGTGTGTGGTTGCCCACATTTTATTTCATATTGTATATGGGTTTTTCTATACAGGAGTCACAGAAGCGTCTGTCTGCCAAAGTAAAAAAATCCAATTTCTTGGTTCTGTTCTATGATTGACATTAAATTTACAGACTTGTAGAAGCTAAAAGGTACAACTTTGGGGACCGGGTAAGAATGAGTAATTTAAGAGTTTATGACCTTTGGACAATGCTGAACAACTATTCAGAATGCACACACAACATTATGGAATGTGCACTACAGTTTAGAATGCTCACAACATAGAGGATAGAGTATGGGTAACCGTACACTACAAGGCTATTCTTCAACTGAGTGGATACAATGCTGACTGATGACCTCGAAAGTGAAGCTCGAGAGGTCCCTAAGTTGGCATTGTATCCACGAGGTGAAACAGCCGAGTAGTGTACGGCTACCATACACTGTTCTATATAGTGTAAGGTGACTGTAAAATAAAAAAACACTCACTTTTCCCTGTTTTAGATCAGCCCTGCCGACCGCCCTTGATTAACAATTTCACTCATTCACAATCTCACTCACTTAAAAAATACCACCGACAGCTTAATCTGGTTCAAGGTCAGTTGGCATTCATCTGGATCCCCCTTCCCCGGGTTGTGCCTGAAAATAGGCAGGATTTGTCTAGTGCACTTACCCGGGCAACAAAAACTAAATAAAATAAATAAATAAATAAACAACTGCCGCTGGCCAACACACATGCGCATGACTCTCACACAGTGAGGGACGAATCACAACATCTACTGGAGTCCCTTGTATTATGATGTCCTCACTAATGCAGAATGAAAAGTCGTTCTGCCTTAGTGAGGATGTCACTACTGCAGCAGAATGACTTTTTACGGTGTATGGTTTTCCATACACAACCGTATTCCACCGTACACTGTATAGAGGAGTGAGTATGAGCAACCATTAACAACAAGGCTGTGTTTGAATTGAGAGGTTTCAGTGGTAATAACGAACCTCAAGAGTGCAGCTTAAGCTGTCTCTTGCTATCACGGAAACCTCGAGGTTCAAGCACAGCCTTGTCTGTGTATGGTTGCTCATACACAATCTTTTATGTGTATAGGCAACCATATAATTAAAAAATTAACTGAGCTGCTGCTGCCATCGCTCCTTATCTCATTAACACTGTCTAAATGGACAGTTCTGCTTTAACAGTGCTAATGATAGGAGCCTTGACTCATGAACACTGAACCACGTGAAAGTGTTCTAATCTGTTGTGCTGCAGTAGTGACGTCACTAGTGCAGCACAACAACACTGAGGCGTCACTAATATAGCACATCAAAGAAACTCTAGTAATTAAATTCTGTACATAACATAGAGGATTGTGTATGATCGCTCATACACAACAAGGATATTTTTTACTCGAGTAGGTTCCGTGGTAATTGGAGACCTCGAGAGTGCAGCTCGAGAGGTCCATTACCACAGAAACCACAAGAGTAAAAAAATATCTTTGCAGTGTATGAGTGATCATACACAATCTTTTATAGTATATGGTCACTCATACAATGGGATGTCCTTACTTTCTTAGTTTTTGAGGGCTCCTTTTCACCTCTTGGGACTGCATTCACCACTGCAGTCATTCCCTGAGGATCGCAGGTCACCCAACCATGCATGCGCGCCCACCTTCTAAGTTGTTGTGCTGCACTAACTACATAGCTAGTACAGCATAACAAACTAGCTGACGTAGCTAGTGCAGCACAACAACATTTTTGAATGGATGGATTTCCATCCATAACAACGTTCCACCATAAACTATAACACTCTCCCATACTGTACACTTTAAGGATTTTGAGAAGGCCAATTTTTATAAAGAACAAAGGCTAACCATATACTATATATGGAATAAAGTATGGGTGCCCATACACAATGAGTCTGTGTTTCCATCAAGGGGTTGAGATGCCAGCGTATGGACCTTGAGAGCTAAGCCCACACTGTATTTGTTATAGTAAATATTTCAAGAAATTCTTTTCTTTATTTTTAATAGAATAAAAGGATAAAATTCATAGAACACAACTGTTAGTTAGATGTTTGAACAAAACTATTAGTTAGCCTTTTCTGTTTTGTGTTAAAAATAATTTTTTTCTTATGTATTTTTTTAAAACAACATAAGTATGTCTGCAGTAAGGGAAAAAAATAGACCCTGCTTGTCACATGACACGTTGCTGATTGTAGACTTTTCATTTTTTTTTTAATCTTAAAAAAAATCATAAAATACTAGCTCCCGCTGCAATGTGGTGTGTGGTCAGTAGTGTGCTTAGAAAAAATACTCAAATACCAGTGAGAGGGGTCACCACTTTAAAGGGACACTGTCAACCTGTTTTGCATCATATTATTTCTAGTTAAAATCCCATATTTTATGATTGCTTACCTTCTCCAAAATTCATTGATGTTGCTGTTTGTTTTGCCTGTCTGCTTGTTTAGTAGAGCTGAAATGCATGTTAATTTATAAATAACTTTGTTTTGTTTCAAATCCTGTAACTATTCTTATTGAATACTTCCTGAACATTAGAAACACAGCTGAACAGTGCAATCACTCATGCTACAGTAGCCTCCTAAACTCCCACTGCATCATACTTGGCTAGACTGTTTTGGGGATGTTCCCAAGTCCAGGAAAGATGCAGTGGAAGTTGATCAAGGAATGTAAACAAACCTGTTTTTGTGTGGTTACACCAGTATTGTGGGCAGTCTGTTTTTCACCTTTTAAAAGAAAAAAAGAAAATGAATCAAACTACCAGCTACATTAGCAATCTTTACAGAACGTTAGCAATCATGAAATGTGTTTTCTAAACTAGGGATGCTCTGAGGCCTAAGGGGGTTGACAGTGTCCCTTTAAAATAAAAAGGCAGATGTCAGTAAGCATCGTATTAGTACTAGATTTATATACAAATAAAAAAAATCAAGTTGGATTGAAAAGAGATGCCTCAGTTGTGTGTGTTTGTGTGGGGGAGATTACTTTGGGAAAAGCGTTCTAGAAGTAGTGATCAGCACAGTAGAGGCACACATGTGTAAAGTAAGAGACAGGTTTTCTGTATTGCAGACTCAATCCCAGCAGTCTGAAAAGAGAAAATGAAGTCTCAAGCCAAGATTCAAAAGGAAGCCTTTTTTTTTTTACATCTTGCAGTTACTGTCTCTGTTATCGAACTCTTTCAGTTTTTGTTATAAATCGTTTTAATAAAGCTTGGTAAAACCTTCAGGATGGTTAGTAAAAATTGCGGCCGACATTTATTTTTTCTTTCAGGTTGAGTTTACCTAACGCAGGGCTGTATGATGAGAGTGAAGCTTAGGAGCCGTGAATGACAACAGTATTCGGTGGGAGACAGCTTAAACACAGTTGAATTTTAATTATGGAATGTGCACAATACCCTTTAGAGTGTGCACAACAGCATTTAGAATGTGCACAACAAGATTTCAGCTCCTACTGATTTTCATACATATTGAGTCCAAACCGTATATTATAATACAAGTTACAGTGTGTGTGGCAGAATGTTGTTCAGCATGGAAATCCATGCCTAGAATAGGGTAGTTGTGTTGCAGTAGTGGCTTAATATGTTGCTGTTCTGTAGTAGTGATGTTGCTACTGCAGCACAACTTAGAATGCCACAGCACAGCTGCTTTCCCCTAGCCAATTGAGTTGGAAACTGTTTTTTTTTTCATAAACTTGAATTTACAGAAAGGTCTGCAGTTACTAGCCTCATGCTGAGTCAATAATCTGAGCCCACTACCAATCCTCAAGAGCCTTACCCCCAACTGCCAGTTCACTGAAAGAAAGCGGAGGGTCTGAAATGGGCATGGCTGCCCATAGCCTATAAAAAATGTATGTGTCCACACACAGACAAGCCTGTGTTTTCATCTCGAGTTTTCTAGGGCAACTAGGGAACTTCTTGAGCTTCGCTCTCAAGGTTCCTGGTTGCTATAGGAACCTCTCAATGCAGACACAGGCTTGTTATGTATGGCAACCCATAAATTATCTTATATGTTGCAACTGGGGATTCAGTTATCAAGCATGCAGACACAAGCATCTGTCTAATAGGCAAAAAAGATGCAATGGTTAGTTGTTTTCCGGGTTTGAGATTGACAGATATTATAGAAAGAATAGACACAATACTCTCACTTGCTGAAGAGCATTCTCTTGTAGCTATCTACCTGGGAGCTAATGATATAGGAAAAAAGCTAAATGATGACATTAAAGCAGATTTTGATGCACTTGGGGAAAAAATTATTATTTTTATTTATTTAGTTTTTATTAACCAGGTAAGCACACTAGACAAAACAGATGCCTATTTTCAGGTGCGACCCGGGAGGTTACAAAGAAATAAGGAAGCAGATTACAAAACAGAGTTCAGGTAGATAAATATACAGATATTTCACAGATGAGACAGGAGAGGGAAAAAAGAAGCATACAGTAACATACACAGGAGCAGGTAACTTAATATACAGACATTACAAACTGTGAGCAGACAGGTAAATTTCAAATACCGTTTCAAATACCAAAGGGTGCAAGCACAAGGAACACTGTGGGCATGTAGAGCTAGGAAGGTAGCCAAGCACAGAGTCTGGGTAGGTGCCCCTCAAAGAGGACCAGTGGTTAGATATGGGCTGTGGTGTGATTCTTTCCTGAGTTATTACCAGTGCCAAGAGCATCAAGAAACAGAATGCCATAACATCTATAATCAAATGGCTTAGACTGTGGGCAAAGTAGCATAGCACAGTCTTTTAGAGAAATCTAAACACCTTTTAGGCCAAGGAAATGTTAATGCAAGAGATGGATTGAACTTAAAAGATGGTGCATGGATTGCATCACAAGTCCTATGAAGACAGGTTGAAGGAACTGAACATGTACTCCCTGGAGGAGAGGAGGGAGAGGGGGGATATGATAGAGACATACAAGTATCTTACAAGGAGAAACAGGGTGCAGGAAGAAAAAATTACTCACCTTAGTAATTGCTTTTCTTCTCATGGAGTCTTGCTATATTATGACTATATGCAGTCAGCCACTGCAGCTGAACTGCCCCGGAGAGGAAAGAGTTAACTCCAGAGAGTCTGGAGTTCCACAGCGCGAAGGTGCTATACCAAAGCTCTATCTGGCCAGTTTCAAATGAAACTGTCAGATCTTTACGAAGCTAACACTAAGCAACAAGTCTGTGTGGAAAGCTCTACACTAGCCAAGTGGCTACCTACTAGTAGGAATAACAACAATATAAACAACAATATAAACAGCAATAATAATAATAACAATGAATAATAGTATTATTAGTTTCTTCCTAACAAGCACTATTAGACCCCCCTTCCCCCAAGACTCAAGTCCAGGAAGGGGGCCAACATATTACTTAAAACAGAAATACCTAATTCCCTAACCCTAAATAAAGGGGGTGAAGGGAAGAACTAAAATGGCATGACACAGTGCTTGCACTAATTTGCCACCCCTACCCAAGTAGAAGTTCTGAGAGGGGCAGGAGGGAGGGTGGTCATAATATAGCAAGACTCCATGAGAAGAAAAGCAATTACTAAGGTGAGTAATTTTTTCTTCAAACACCATGAAGTCTTGCTATATTATGACTATATGCAGATTACATAGCAGTACCTCCATGGAGGAGGGTCAGAACCTACTTAGGAAATATGTTCTGAAGCACAGCTGTGCCAAAACGAGCATCTCTCCTGGACTGAATATCCAGGGAATAATGCTTGGTAAAAGTGTGAACTGTTTTCCAAGTAGCAGCTTGACAGATTTCCAGAATGGGAATATCTCTAGCAGCCGCTAGAGATGCAGCTGTACCCCTGGTGGAGTGAGCCCTCAGTCCTGAGGGGGGGTTCTCTACCTAGTTTTTGATAACAAAATTGGATACAAGAGACAATCCACCTTGCAATTGTCCTCTTAGTGGCAGGTTTCCCTTTGCCAACCTCGCCATAGGTAAGGAAGAGTTGGAGGGATTCGAACCTGTGACCCTTGGTGCGTTCCAAATAGTAGCTTAAGGCTCTTTTGACGTCCAAGCTGTGCAGACTCCTCTCACCTGAGGAAGAATGCTCAGTGAAAAATACTGGAAGAGAGATGGATTGGTTCAGGTGGAAATCTGAAACCACTTTAGGCAAAAACTTTCTGTTAGTCCTGAGGACTGCCTTATCTCTGTGGAAAGAGATAAAATCTTCTTCCACTGACAGGGCCTGTAGTTCACTTATGCATCTGGCAGAAGTGATAGCCACTAGGAAAACAGTTTTCCAAGTCAGAAACTTGAGCTCTGCTGAGGACAGAGGCTCAAAGGGGGGTTGCATTAACTGAGCAATGCAAACATTCAGGTCCCAAGCGGGAGCTGGTTCTCGAAAAGGAGGGTTGGTGTGAAGTAACCCTTTAAAAAACTTGGAAAGCACAGGGTGAGAAGAAAAGGAAGCAGGCTTCCCTGCTGACAGAAAAGCAGAGACAGCTGCCAGATGAACCTTTACGGTAGCTGGCCTAAGGCCTAAGGAATTTAATGGACCAAATAGTCCAGTAAAATGGGCAGATCAGCAGATTCTGGGATAATCTGCTTCTCAGAGCACCAGATGGAAAACCTTTTCCACTTAGAATTGTAAGTGGCCCTAGTGGAAGGCTTCCTTGAAGCCTTTAAAATATCCAAAACACCTTGAGAAAGGTGTAAGTCAGCAAATTCTAACTCCTCAAGAGCCATGCCTTGAGATGGAGGGATTTGAGGTCCGGATACCACACTCTCCCCTGTGCACAGGCCAGTAAGTCGTGGACTCTGGGCAAGCTCAGGGCAGGGTGGACTGTCAAGGACAGAAGCAGTGGGTACCAGGGCTGTCTGGCCCAATCTGGAGCAATCAGAATCACTTTGCAGGGCTGAGATCTGATTTTTACTAGTACCCTGAAAAGAAGGGGAAAGGGGGGAAAGGCATACAGGAACTTCCCTTTCCAATCCAACTGAAAGGCGTCCAGGGGGACTGATCCCAGCACTGGAGGCCTGCAACAAAACAGAGGAAGTTGGTGGTTGTCTGGGGCTGTAAAAGATCTATCTGAGGGTGCCCCATCTGGCAAAGACTGACCCCAGCACCTGAGGATTCAGAGCCCATTCGTGATGGCCCTGAGAAATCCTGCTGAGGGCATCCGCCAGGACATTGTCCTTCCTGGAAGGTGAACTGCTATCAGGAGGTGTTCAGGGAGTAAGCCAGAGACCACAACTTCATTGCTTTGGTGCACAAGGCTGATGACCGAGTGCCCCCTGCTGTTGATGTACCACATTGTTGTGGTGTTGTCTGTCCTGACTTGAACAACTTTGTTCTGGACAGAAGCTGAAAATGCCTGAAGAGCTAAAAGGACAGCTCTGAGTTCCAAAAGATTGATGTGGAGCAGAGATTCCTGGGGAGACCACACTCCCTGAGTGGACAGGTCACCCAAGTGAGCTCCCCACCCTAACAGGGAAGCATCCGTGGTGAGGGTGAGGGAGTGGGAAACGGGAATGAAAGGAACCCCTTGTTTTAGATTGCTTTGATCCTGCCACCAGTGTGAGGCCAGGATCAGGGTTTGGGTCACTGGAACCAATTTGGAAAGGGGGTCCCTCCTTTGAGACCAATAGGCCCTCAAATGGAACTGAATGTCCCTCATCTGGAATCTTGCTCCTTGCACTACAGCTGTGGAAGCAGCCATGTGCCCTAGGAGTTGCAGAAAATGCCTTGCTGGTCGAGAGCCCGCAGGGTAAAGGAGGATGCCAGGGCAATGAGTCTGTCTACCCTTTCCGAGGGAGAAATGCCCTGGCTAACTTTGTGTTCAATTCTGCACCTATGAAAGTTAGTACCTGAACTGGTTCGAGAACTGACTTTGGTAAATTCAGCAGGAATCCCAGGGAAGTGAGAAGCTGCTGGGTGACTTGCAAGTGGGATTTTACCTGATCTGGGGACTGACCCACTATGAGCCAGTCGTCCAGGTAGGGAAACACAGCAATCCCTTGCCTTCTTAAATGAGCCACTACCACAGCTAGACATTTCGTGAATACTCTTGGCGCAGAGGTAAGGCCGAAGGGCATTGCCCTGAACTGGTAGTGGCCTGAGGGTAGTTCGAACCTGATGTACTTTTGGTGAGAAAGCCTGATCAGAACATGAAAATAGGCATCCTTGAGGTCAAGGGAAGCTAACCAGTCCCCTGGCCTCAGGGAGGGCAAAATCATTGTTAGAGTTAACATTTTGAACTTTGGTTTCAAAAGATGCTTGTTCAGGTACCTTAAATCTAAAATGGGCCGCCATTCTCCTGTCTTTTTTTGGGGTAAGAAAGTATCTTGAGTACAGCCCCTTGCCCTGATGGCAAGGAGGGACCCTTTCTACTGCTTTGCAGTCCAAAAGAGAAGAAACCTCTGCTTCCAAAGCAAGGGCTTCTGAAGGATTTGCAGGTGGAAAATGTCTGGCTCTCATCTTCGGAAACTGTTTGAAGCTGAGAACCAGACCCTGGCCTATTACCTCCAGAACCCACCTGTCCGAAGTTAGGGACACCCAGTTCTGGCTGAAATAAACCAACCTGCCCCCCACTGGTACAGGAGAATCGGCCCTGGGCACCCCACCAGGGTGCCTGCTTGGCAGTAGCCTTAGGCTGAGGGGAAGGGGACGGTTTACTTGTGCCCCGTCTACCTCTGCCTCTAAAGAAACCCCTCTGTGCAAATGCAGAGGAGGCCTGAAATTGGTAAAAAGGCCTGTGGAAAGGCCTGCCCTACCCTCTGGGAGCGTGCCTCTGTGGAGTGGCATGCCTCTCCTTAGCCTGGGCACTTTGTAGGTAGTTCTGTATTCATCCATCTTTTTCATATAGTTTTCTGTTTGTTCCCCAAACAGAGAATTACCCACAACAGGAAAATCCATAGCCTTTGACTGAGTATCTTGGGACAGATTAGTGCATCTGAGCCATGCCAACCTACAGAAAGCTACAGAAGTGGCCATGACCCTAGAGGAAACATCATTAACATCAACAGCAGTATGAAATTGAACTTTAGAGGCTTCAATGCCATCAGCAGCCACCTGTTCCAACTCACTAGCCAGCTGGCCATGGGCCTGCTTGGCTAACTGAAATACTGTGTCCCACCTAGATTTCTGATATCTAGCCACATAAGCCATATAATTTGCCTGCCTGAGTCCCAAAGAAGCTGCCATATACTGTTTTTCAGCCATGGCATCAATCTTCCTAGAATCCTTATCAGGAGGATGTGAGGCCAGAGGAATATTAGCCTTGTCACAGGCTGCAGCCTTGTACCACACCTACATGACTACACTGCTCAGTGAGGAAGTCTGTATCAGAGTCTGACAAGGTATATCTTCTGTCCATTTTTTATCTACAGGAGGGACAGAATGAGATTTTTAAAATCTTTGTTGTTTGCTTCCTAAATGACTTATGCAAAGGAACAGACAACCTCCTAGACTCTGGTATATCCATCATTTCTACATAATCAGGCTCCTCTTGCTCATCCACAGCTTCCTCTAAAGGAAGCTGGAGGGTTCTGCAACCTTTTGTAAAACATAAAATGAGAAGGGACTCAGACAGAATAGGAGGAGATTCTAAGGTCTGTCTGGAGAAATCTCGAGTTCAATGGGCACGTCAGACCCTCCCAGCCACACATGTAATGATCAAATTCGTCCTCCCTCTCCTGTGGTTCATAAAATTCCTCAACATCATACTCCTGAACCACTGGCACTGAGCAGACCAACCTTTACCAACTGTAGGTGGTTCGGCAGGACCCTGAGACAGTGACTGGACAATCTGTATGGCTTTAGCTATTTCTGCAGCAGTTGGAGAGACAATTTTGGACTCCAAACCTACTGATTTCTTTGTCTTTTTCACTGAGACTGGTTCCCCTGAACCAGCCTTCCTTTTGCCCAAGGAAGTCTCGCCCTGGTCAGAGGGCACTCCCTCTGGTCCAGTGGGTACTGGACCGGGCTGGCCATCTGGGTCAGTGGACTTCTTGGCCTCTCGTTCACTGAGCCAGCCCAATCTCTTTTCCAGGGTGGTTGCAGGGAAATTTTTACACACCTGGCAGTCTGACAGGAGGTGGTCAGCCCCCAGACAATAAACACAAGTGGTGTGTGGGTCAGCCTTGGCAAAGGCTTCCCCACAGACATCACAGTGTTGAAACCCAGTGGGCCCGGTTTTTCTTTTGGGTTTCTCAGACATAATGCCAACCTAACTAAAAACTTGCCCTTTTGATGGCAGTGCCAGGCAAGACACCCTTATCGGTTCCTAACCGTGTCACGGGTATTTGAAAAAACCTATTTTAAAAGCAAGGTTTTTTTAGAACCGATAAGAACCGGGAACCGCACTCTAAAAGCCCAACCACACTTTAAAACGTTAAATTAAGCAAACCGATCGGTTCAAAACCGAACCGATAATTGAATTTCCACACAGACTTTAAATTTTCTACTTACGGTTTACCAGATAGAGCTTTTAACCGAAATGCGGTAAAATAAATACTTTTTGGCGGTTCAAATGAACCGAAAATACTCGCTTGAACTGAGAAATGAACCGATGTGAAGGAGCTGATCTCCGGAGCGACTGTTCAGTGAAGCGGAGTAAAGAATCTGACAGTTTCATTTGAAACCGGCCAGATAGAGCTTTGTTATAGAGCCCTCGCGCTGTGGAACTCCAGACTCTCTGGAGTTAACTCTTTCCTCTCCAGGGCAGTTCAGCTGCAGTGGCTGACTGCATATAGTCATAATATAGCAAGACTTCATGGTGTTTGAATACACTATTTTTAAGTGAAAAAGATGTTCCAGGACTAGAGGGCATGGGATGAAGTTGGAGGGAGGACGATTCAGAGGAAATGTGAGGAAGAATTTCTTCACAGAACGAGTGGTGGACAAGTGGAACACCCTACCAGAGGAAGTGGTGGGGGCTGAAACAATCACGGGATTTAAGAATGCATGGGATAGACATAAAGGAATTCTGGAGATCAGGGGTAAGGGGCAACAGACTTCTAGGAAAACATAAACTGAACTTACAAACTCAAATGGGCAGACTGGGTGGGCCATAGGCCCTTATCTGCCGACACTGTCTATGTATCTATGTATAACTGCTCTGATCCAAAGTAATTTTTTTCCTGAAAGAAGCTGTTTTAAGTATTGATTCTAATTCTGTTGTTGATTTACAAGAACCATTTTAGAACGGTATAATTAAGCAATAAGGTATGACCAGGGGTTATGTTAATGTTATAGTTAATCACCCCCTTGGGGTGTAATGTGACACGAGGTGCAGCCGGGTGCCATGTTGTCCCCCGAGGGGTGATCAACTAGAACATTAACATAACTCCTGGGAGTACTTTATTGCTATTATTATAACTGGGTTCAGTTTTTCTTGCAGTTTTCTAATGACATACAGTATTTATTTTAGTTATTCTTAACCTTTGACATAAAATAGTCCCTATGTCAAAGGTTAACATGGGGAAAACAAATCTGTTCTTTGGCTGTGAGTCAGCAGTGAGTCTGCTGTGTGGGGGGTTGGGGAACTTCATTCTACTCAGCTGTGCTACGACTCTTTTATTCAAAATTGAAATTCAAAAGTCCATTTCTTTAGCACAGCTGGTAACAGTACTTCAAAAGAGTGTCCTACAAAAGAGTTTAGTTTAGTAAATGCTGTATCCCATCATCTAGCACAGCTCAGTCATAAAAACAAGAAAAAGTAACAGTGCAGTATTTCATTTTACGTTTCTTTCAAACATGGCTAAATTATTCCTGGCACTGTCAGCCTTGCTCTAATTGTTGCCTTCAGTTCCAAGCATAGAATGCTGTAAATGTAAGTAGGATCTTGATTCTTTAAATCAGTACTCAAGGGATCAGGCTCTACAAGTATGTTAATAAGGAGATTAACATAAGGCTCTTAGAATGCTGACAGCAAATCAGATTTCAGCATTCTTGAGACCCTTATAATAATGTAGTTTATGTCCCCTTCAGCAGCAGAGTTCTGTAGCAGAACACATGTATTGTGACAGCAATGGAAGAGATTACAAGGACATAAACTATATCATAGTGTTCTAAAATCATTGCCACCTGTGTGTAAATTAGAAACTCCCACTGGGATAGCTAAAAAGCCATCATAGATAGAACAAACACTGAATTTGAACTAGTATTTAAAAACAGCTTCTACTGGGAAATTACTTTCAGATTCAGCACAGTTCTCCTTTAAATAGAAAAGAGGCTAAGATTTTAGGGGACAGAAGTAAGAGAACAGAATCAAGACTTTAAGTTGAGTAAGGATAGAACAGGGGGAGATAGAGCCCATACAGACTCACTGTGAGCATGCTTGTATCTAAGAGGGAGAACAAAAAAATTACAAAGACTACGAAAATTAACAGCACATGGAATGGATTATTGATTAATACAAGAAGTTTAAACAGTGATAAGATAGCAGACTTAGACATGTTAATCAAGTCTATGGAACCAGCTATTGTTGCACTGACAGAAACGAGGTGGGATACAAATGACTCACTGGGCGAACAAATTGATGGATATAGGCTTTTTCTGAAGGGAAAGAAGAGATGGAAAAGGAGGAGGAGAGGTGGCACTGTATGTGAGTAAGACAATTTGCACCAACGACATCTCAGAAAAGATTAAAACAGGAAATGACATAGAATCATTATGGATGACATGCCAAAAACTCATAGGTACACATATAGTTACCAGAGAATGCTATATGCCACTAGATACAGGACAGGCAGTAGATGAACTATACCTAACAGAAATAGAAAATGTTATAATTATGTTATTGTTGCAATTGGAGATTTTAATATTCCAAACACTGACTGGGAAAAGCATATACCAGGTTTTAATGATGGGAAATCAAATGCTTAAATTGGCCAGAGAGTGTGACCTCACTCAGTATGCACTAACCACAACAAGAGGGGAGAATGTATTAGATTTAGTCCTCAACAATAGAATAATCATAAACACAGTGTGATGTTCGAGAACCACTGATTTATTGTGATCATAATACGGTCCAGTTTATGGTAAACAACAAAAAGTCTAGAGGAACCAGGCAAATATTCTTGTAGAATTATAATTAAGTAAACATACAAAAGATAAAAAAGGTGCTTGGAAAAGGACCTTAGGAACAAAACAGTAGAAAAGGCTTGGGACTTCTTTAAATATAAACTAGAAGTCATACAAGAAAAATTTGTGCCTAAGGTATGTATAACAAAAAAGGTAAGGCACCTCTGTGTCTTGTCAGCAGTGTATATAAAATTATGAAAGCAAAAAAAAAGCAGCCTTCCAGAAATTCAAAGCCCGTAGAACATCTATTACCTTATCAAATTAGAAATCATTACAGCAGAAATGTAAACATGTTATTAGATATGAGAAGCACAAACTAGAATTCAGCCTGTCAATAATGAAGTATAATTCTAAGCAACTCTATAGATCCTTTTATTCGATTCAGAAAGCAGGCAGGGAGATTGGGCCACTTATAACATAGAAACAAAGAAACATAGAAGGTGACAGCAGATAAGGGCCTCAAGGCCCACCCAGTCTGCTCTATTTGTCCCCTGAACTGCCTCCACCATAGATATGTCCTTTTGAGGATAGGGCCTCCAGAACTGGACACAGTATTCGAAGTGTGGTCTTACCAATGATCTGTATTGGGGCACTATTGCCTCCCTGCTTGTGCTGATGATGATGCCCCTGCCTGTGCATCCCAACATTTGCCTAGCCTTCCCCACTGCCTTAGCACACTTTTTTGCAAACTTTATGTCACCTGTAATGATCACCCCAGGTCCCTTTCCTGATCTGTGACTGTCAGTGCCCCCAGTTTGTATGTTGTCCTCAGGTTTTTGTGCCCCATATGCATTATTTTGCACTTTTTTGAGTTGAAACCCAGCTGCCAATTTCTTGACCATTCTTCCAGCTGTAACCACCCCACCCTTCTGTCTGCATAACCACTCGCAAGTGGTGCTGCGTAAGGGATATGGGTTGGCACCTGGGTTTGTGTTTATAACTGGCTTGGCAAGTAGCAAGGTGCCTCACCTATGGAGATCCTTATAGTGGTGAACTGCCAGGGTGCTTTCCCACAGGAAATAAATACAGCCCCCTCTCTCGGTGACAAGTAGATTAGTAACACCACCACCCCATTAATCACTCTAAACATGCAAATATTACACTACACAATAATGGCAAATACTTCAGCAATTGTAGAAAAATAGCCAAAGGGGTTTATTTGGGGTCTGGAAAATAAGGTAGGGAACAAGGGACGCCAAGGGAGTAAAAACATTCCAAAACAGTAACCAACAGATTGCAATATATACACAGTAACAAATTACAATGCTGTATTCCCTCTGTCCCAGTCCTTCTCCCCCCACTGGTGCACCAGTTAACTCCACAGTCCCTGTGGGAGCTCCCAAATACCTTAGTGTGCACACAACGAGGAGTTGCAGGCCTGTTATGAGTGGACACTGGGTGCAGCACTGTTGCAGTGGGTGGATGCTGCAGCTGCAAAATACAAACTACACCAGGATATGTAAATACTCAGAAGATCCTGGCTGTAACTGTTGTTGTGGGCTTAACTAAGGTCGTACAGGACACCCAGGGGTTAAACTAACTAGCTGGCTAGCTGGACAGTTAGAAAAGCAATTGTTTGGGTAAAACCCAGTACTCATGACCTTTAGATGATCAGGTGATGCTGGCATTGGGGGACGTCTCCCCTTGCTGTCAGTTGGGTAGAACAGGCTGGTGTGAATGCTGACAGTGATCCTCTTCACCCCACAGAGGGACTTGTCTTCACCCACCTGAAAAGGTAGGCTGGCAGTTGTCTTCACCCCACAGAGGGACTTGACTTTACCCACCTCAGAAGGTAGGCTGACAGTTGTCTTCACCCACCACAGAAGGTAGACCAGCAGTTAGGCAGGCAGGCAGGACCTCGGAGCTCTGGTCCCCTATCAAAAAACACAGTCTTTTGTGTCAGGATCTGAAAGGCAGTGGATTGTGTTCACCTCACAGAAACACAAATAAATAATTCTCCAGCATTCTCTGCTATTTGTTGCTTAATTTCTAGGAAGTTCACAAAGGCTGAAGTAAATCCCCTTTTGACATGGCATAAATACAATCACAGAATAACTATCTTACATTGGACAAACAGCATCAGGTGACTAGAAAGCAACTATGGATTAATGCCACAGTAGATCCGTGGTTGCTTGTGTAGTACCATAGCTATCCACAGTAAGTTACATGACAGAGTTTTAATTGTTTCCCACCCACCCAGGTGGACACTATTCACTGGCTAAATATCGATCTTTGAGCATAATTGGCCATAAATGTGAGACCAGCTTAAGAAGTTATTGGTTTCCATCTGCTACAATTACTAATATAGTATTTTTTCTCACATTAAACCACTCCAGAGCATGGTTCAACTTGTGGCATTAATCCATGGTTGGCTGGTTGGACGCACTCGGCCTTCGGCCTTATGCCCTAACCAGCCCAACCATGGATTAATGCCACAGTAGAATCATGCTGTGTTGTGGTTTAATGCTTACTTGTTTCTGAGATTTACTAGGTAGTTGTCAACAAAGTCTACAATTCTGTTTGTTTTGGCACAAACATAAAGGTTTTAGACTGTGACAGCACAAGGAGATGTCAAAATCAGATGCTTTCTCTTCAGAAGCTCACACAGTCTCACTCAGGGTTAAACTGTCATTTATGGGGTAGGATTAACATTATTAAGATGAATATTCTGCCCAGACTATTCTACCCTTTGAATATGCTCAACATCTGGCTTCCCCTTTCCTTTTTCAGGTGTGTCCATTCTTACATTGCTTCCTTCATCTGGTCAGATAAGTCTCCCAGATGATTCTACTCCAAACTTAAGTTATCCAAGGACTCCGGTGGCCTAAGACTTCCTGATTTTCTACTATACTATTGGGCTAGTCACCTTCAAAAATGTGGCAAATGTCTTTTGGCTCTCCACACTTTCACTGATGTGTATACACCCCAATCTGGTTACAAATCGAATCCCAGATAATTTCTGACTATAGGCTGTCTCCCACCTCCATTCTTTTCTCCCCCCAGAACTCTTTGTCTGAATCATTACGGTTATCTCCGATTGGTACTTCCATTAAGGTTTTTTTCACAGCTATGCTTTTACCTTAAAATTCCTTTATATAAGGATTTCTCCCAACCTATCTTTTATAACCTAAATATCAAGCTGGGAAACTCTTCACTGTCTCCCATGTGGCTTCCTATTGCGTCTGATCTAAAGATCTCAGAGTTTTATAATTCGACCTCCATGTTAACCTCTTCAGAAATACTAAATAAATTCAATTTAAGTTCCAACCACATTTTTAAAGTTTACCAGTTAAGACACCTTCTAACATGACAATTCGGACCTGCTCCACAAACTTCCACTCTAGGGGACCTCCTTCAACAGATTCAATGGACAGCATTCAAACCTCATGGAATCTCAGGACTTTACCAGTGCTTACTAACTTTGTTTAACCCACCTAACTCGAGTGGATCCAAAGTTTGGGAGTCTCTTCTAACTGAATATACTTTTAGCTGGCCTAAAATATGGAATAACCTCTATGCATATCTAACTCAAGATCAATTGCGACTCACTCAATATCATATTCTTGACAATATGTACTATACTCCTATTAAATTAGCTAGAATGGGTCGCCTTCCCTCTCCCCGCTGTACTAGATGAGGTAAAGCAGATGATACCTTATTGCACGTCTTTTGGCTGTGCGAGAAGGTCTCTCCCCTATGGACAAGGCCACTAGAATTCTGCGGCCACAGAATTTTGCGCATAACTTGCAATCTACCGCAGAACTTCTGTGGTGCCGCAGAATTCACTCTTCTTTGTGATTTTTTATTAATATTTCTGTTTATACATAGAATCTGGTACCCTTCCCCTCTTTTTATATCCAAAATCCCCCTTTATGTTCAGAATGTGATGTTATCATTGCTATAACATCATACATTAGCTAATGGCATGGCTGCATTCTGCAACAGAAATGAACAGTCACTTATCTACCACAGCTCCCACTGCCAGAGACAATGGCACAGCACATCATGCATGGTGATATTTGCTCAGCCTGCACTATAGCCTAATACAATTTTCAGTCTTACATTATTGCATTAGGGCCAATTTAAACAAAACCTTGTCAATAGCACAGGCCTGTTCAGTCCATACCTCACTTTGTATAAACCTATTTGTGCTTTTAAGGTATAGAGACGCTATCTGAAATGAATAACTGGTAAAATGAATGTAACTGTCTAAATTTTTAAGAAAAATAAAGTAATTATGCCCAGAAAAGTGAAATATAATAATGTGTAGACCTGTTGAAAGAATAGACCTGTTAAATAAATAATTTCACTGTACACATTTATTGCCAGGGTTATTGATTACATATTGTCATTGGTTGATAGAATCACCTAAAAGTTATTGAGAAATGTTGTGTGCAGGGACAGCTGTTGGGCCAGAGGGTAGCATGCTGTGTTTCCGTGCTGGCAACTCAGGGTCAGAGATGAGCTCTGGGAGCTGTCTGGGCAGCACAAGGATTGGTGGAACACATCACTGCTCGGAGCCTGGGAAGGTATGGTGCAGTGTTCTGTCACATGGTGGACACATTGTGATGGGCCGGAGAGATGTATCTCACAATTGGTTCACATGCATGTCATGGCCTGATGGGTTTACACAGTGTGTCAGGGAAAGCAGGTTGACATGAAAAATGAGTTTTGCAATAACTCTTCTATTCAATTTCCAATGGGACCTGTATGGATGAGGATGCAAGTTCATGGAAATTAAAAAATATATATATATATAGACACACACATATATACACATACACACACACATATACAGTATCTGTCTCTCTCACCGCACACACACACACACACATATGCATATTTGTATGTATGTTACAGATTGCATATAAATACGTAAGTGATACACAATGGAAACCTCATGAGTGCTGTAGAAAGCACATACAAATATATGTGATAGACAGTGGAAAGCTCATTAGTGGGATAGATAGCATGCATATAGAAATACCTTATTTATCACATAAGAGCAACTCTGCATATGTCATTTATGCAACAGGCTAGGACCTTAAGGGAGAGACATTTGTTTTGCTTTTTTAGGCATAAAATTATTTTTATAAATGTTATTTTTTTGAATTAGTGTTACTGTGCTTTCCACCATCCTGATTGCTATAACCACTGCCATGAAAGTGAAGTCAGGAGGACAAGCTGACACTGTGATGTGGTAGTTTGTTAGTGCCGCAGAACTTCCGCAGAAATTACAAACCACCGCCGCAGAAGTTCTGAGGCAAATGGTAGTCTTGCCGCAGAACTTGGTCCCACTGTGCCGCAGAAAAGTAGGGGCCCTGCCTATGGATGAGCATAGAGGGTAACATAGATTCCCTTTTAGGATTATATGGCCTCTTCTCTCCCGAAGTCTGCATTATCAGAGATTTTTCGCAGATTCAGGTTAAAGAGAGATACTACCACATGGCTCTTGTCTCGGCAGCGGTTAAAAAACTAGCCCTACGGTATTGGCTTGACCAGTCACTCATTACATACACTGAATGGCTGAATGAGCTTTCCTTCTCCTTAAGAACTGAACACCTGATTGCTGCCATGCGTAATCGCATGTCTTTATTCAATAAGAAGTGGGGCAAACTATTTATATTATACCTGAAGTAGCTGGCATCTTATCCCTGGCACCTCGTTAATTCTTTTATTGTTTGTTACTATTTCTCCAGTTACATCTTGACTACATCATCTTGTATTGTGTATGTTATAATGGTATTAGGGCACTCCGCTGGGGGAGATAAATGCAGGGATGGGGAGGTGGTGATTTGTGTTTATTTCTTTATCCCAACAGTTATCCATGTTATACTATACTGGCTGTTATGTATGATCTTATTAAAATAATAAAGCTTTTTTGATTTAAAAAAAAGGGTTAAACTGTCAACCCTAGAATGTTAGTTTTGAATAAATGATGTCTTATTGGCTGAAAGGAGTCTCAAGCTCTGCCCCAATTGGACTACTGCAGCTACCAATCAGTTCTTTGCTGTCTTTAGGCAGACCACATCCAACATGGCTGCCCCATACAGACTTGCATAACTTCTATAAATATTATGAAAAGCAAAAAGTGTAGGCAGCATTTAGCTGCATGGTGAGGACCCTCCTGGATCCCATCTGGTGGTTACTAGGGCCAGGGGGCACTTTGGGGAGACAGGAGCCTCACTGGGAATTCTGCTTTGTAGCACTTCCCAGCTGGAGCTGTCTCTGATAAATGGCACTCCAGCTGCAAAGGCTCATGGGACTTGTAGTCCCCAGCCGCCATTTTGTCCCAGTACTCCCCGACCCACTGGAGGCTTGGATTGGGTCGGGGAGCCCTCTGAAAGTTTTATTTTGCTGTTTTCAGCTTCCCAGGCCACTACTGGTATCCGATGGGGCTGGGGAGATGAATGTACTAAGTGGAGCTTCTTTATTTATTTATAACTTGGTTAACCGGGTAGGTGCACTGATCCCAGGGACCATTTTCAGGCACAACCCAGGCCACGTAAGGTGGCACACAGTAGAAACATCAAAATAACAAGAACATAACAAGAGCCGGTAATACATAGTGAAAGGTTACAGTTGCTACATTTGGCAATACATGGTGGCAGTAGTTGAGGGAGAACAAATAAAGCAAAGTAAGGCTCATGGTGGTACAGCAGGCTTCTGCCGCATCGTTCTAGGAGCTCTGGGGCACCAAAAACAATTTGTGGCCTTTCCACTGGCTCCCCACCCCACTTGTGCAGCAGTTCGAGGGGTGGGGAAGCAAACACACTAGCGGCTCACCAGACTCATTCTTACGGGCCGCTCAGGACACTGAAATGGTTTGGCAGCATTCCAGGAGCAGGCTGGGGTGTGAGAAGTCAAGCGCTCGCCGGCCACGAGGACCGGGTGCTCAGAGGTGCCATAACTAAGTACATCTGCTCCCCAGCCCTGGTAGCAGTCCAGGAATGGACCAAGGGAGCGAAGAAAGAAGCGGATGGCCACAGGAGCTATCGGGCAGCTGGAGGCATCGGGACGCTGAAGGGGGTCCCAGGTAATCTCCTGACTTGGGAGGGGGGTTACACAGCTTTTTCAGATCCCCCCCCTCATTCTATGCCCCCCCCGGGGTGTCCACTCTGTTACAGAGTTTCATGTCATCTGCGAAGAGGCAAACCTTTCCCTTCAGTCTTCGGTAATGTCATTAATAAAGACACTGAAGAGGATTGGGCCCAGTACTGATCCCTGTGGCACCCCACTGGTCACTTTGCCCCTCCAGAGGGGATCCCATTTACCACCACCCTCTGCGTCCGATTGCTCAGCCAACTTTCCACCAATTTAACAACCTTAGTACCACTCCTAGTCTTTTCCACATGCTTATCAATCTTCTTTGTGGGATGATGTCAAAAGCCTTGCTGAAATCTAGGTAGGCCATGGCCACTGCCCCTCTCTGATCCACTTCCCTGGTTACCCAGTAAAAAAAACTCGATCAGGTTAGTCTGGCACAACCTTCTCCCTGTGAAACCATGCTGCCTCAGATCCGAAGCCTGCTTGCAACAAGGTATTCACTAATCCTTTATTACCTTACCCACCATTGATGTTAAACTGACAGGCTTGTAGTTTGCTGCTTTCTCCCTATTCCCACTCTTGTGCAGTGGGACCAAATCTGCCCTCCTCCAGTACTCGGGCACCACCCCCATTTCAAATGAGAGGTTGAATAGGGATGCCAGAGGTGCTGCCAGCTCCTCTCTGAGTTCCCTCAGTATTCTGGGAGGATATGTTATGGAATCCCGAAATTCAGTCTCCCGACCTTCACAATACTGAGGTCGGGAGACCAAATTTAAAAATTCTAATGGGGATTTGTGTTACATAGAAACACAGAAACATAGAAGTTGACGGCAGATAAGGACCTCAAGGCCCATCCAGTCTGCCCATTTTTTTTTCTACCTTATAAATGTGCATCGGCCTTTGCTCTGTCAGTGGCCTATCTATTCATACTCATCTGTATTGCTCCCTTATGCCTATCCCATGCCTGTTTGAAGCCCTGCACTGTATTCATAGCCACACTTCCTGAGGTAGGCCGTTCCATGCATCCACCACCCTTTCTGTGAAAAATAATTTCCTCACATTCCCCCTTAGTCGGCCTCCCTCTAGTCTCATGTTGTGTCCTCTTGTCCTGCTATTTTTCTTATATTTAAACATGTTTGACTCTTTCACCTTGTTAATGCCCTTAAGGTGTTTGAATGTTTCAATCATATCACCTCTCTTCCTCCTTTGCTCAAGGGTGTACATATTGAGCTCCATTAATCTGTCCTCATATGTCTTCTGATGCAGTCCTTGCACCATTTTGGTTGCCCTTCTCTGGACTGCCTCAATTTGGTTAATGTCCTTGTGAAGGTGTGGCCTCCAGTACTGCACGCAGTACTTCAGATGGGGCCTAACCAGTGTCTTGTAAAGAGGCAGTATTACCTCCCTCTTACAACTTGTGACACCCCAACTAATGCAACTTAACATCCCCCTAGCCTTACCTACTGCTTTAGAGGTCTGCTTGGATGATTTCAGGTCATCGGTGATGATGATGCCCAAGTCTCTTTCTTCCTTTGTGACTGCCAGCAACTACCCTCCCAGGCTATAGGTGGCTTCAGGGTTTCTCTTCCCTATGTGCATGATCTTGCACTTCTTTGCATTAAATCCCAGTTGCCACTCTTCTGACCATTTTGCTAGTTTATCCAGATCTCTTCTCATTCTGCCCACCCCATCTGGATCATCTACTCTGTTGCAGATCTTGGTGTCATCTGCAAACAGATAGCCTTACCCTCTAGTCCATCTGCAATGTCACTAATGCAGATATTGAAGAGGACTGGCCCCAGGACTGATCCCTGAGGTACCCCACTTGTGACCTGCATCTCTTCTGACTGTAATACCATTTACCACCACTCTCTGTTTTCTGCCTGTCAACCAGTTTGCCACCCAGTTGACCAACTTCTGACCCACCCCGAGCCTACCCAGCTTATTTATCGATCTTCTATGTGAAACAGTGTTGAAAGCTTTGCTGAAGTCAAGGTAGGTGACATCAACTGCTCCGCCTTGGTCCACCACTCTGGTTACCCAGTCAAAGAAATCTATGAGATTAGTTTGACAGGACCTTCCTTTTGTAAACCCATGCTGTCTTGGATCCTGTGCCCTATGGATTCCAGGTGTTGCACTATCCTTTCCTTAAGGAGTGCCTCCATAGTCTTGCCCACTACTGAGGTAGACTGACTGGTCTGTAGTTCCCTGCCTCCCCCTGCTACCACTCTTGTGGAAGCGAATCATATAAGCCCTTCTCCAGTCTTCTGGGACCTCTCCTGTGCTCAGAGACTCACTAAACAGTTCTGCTAATGGCTCTGCTAGTTCCATCCTTAGCTCCTTAAGTACCCTGGGATGTATGCCATCAGGTCCCATTGCCTTGTCCACCCTGAGCTTAGCGAGCTCTTGTAGGACCCTTTCTTTTGTGAAGGGAGTAGTGCTCACCCCCCCCCTTGTCCATGGTGCTGAGCTGTGGGCCCTGCCCTACCTTCTCTTCAGTAAATACTGAGCAAAAGTATCTATTTAGGATAGATGCTTTTACAGGGTCCTCCTTCTCACATGCCCCCTTTTCTCCTTTGAGCTTAGCAATACCCCCTCTGGACTTTCTCCTTTCACTAATGTATCTATAGAAAGTCTTGTCACCTTCTTTTACTGTTCGTGCTAGTGTTTCCTCAATTTGGGACTTTGCCTGCCTTACTGCCTTCCCTATTTCCCTTAGGACAGTTTGGTATGCCTCCCTATCTTCATCCTGCTGTGTTCCCTTATATTTCCTGAAGGCCAGCCTTTTGGCTCTGACCTTTTCTGCTACTGTATTTGAGAACCAAAGTGGTTTCCTTCTTCTTTTGCACTTCCTTTTCTGTCTAACACAATGGGATGTTGCTTCAAGTATTGCATCCTTAATGCTTGCCCACTTTGCCTGTACCCCCTCCCCTGTGTTTCTTTTTGCCAGGGCTAGCTTAACTCTGTTGGCCATCTTATCAAAGTCAGCTCCTCTGAAGTCCCATATTTTTGCCTTGGAATGGGATGATTTAGATGTAGTGGCCAAATTGAACCATACCATGTGATGGTCACTGGCCCCCAGGTGATCTTCGACCTGGAGATCTGTGATCCCTTCCCTGTTAGTCAGTACTAGATCTAGGATAGCCCTGTCTCTTGTGGGTTGTTGTACCAGTTGTTTGAGGCTGTTCCCCTGCAGGGAATCCACCATGTGTCTAGTTCTGGCAGATGTTCCTGCTGGTATTGACCAATCTGTATCCGGCATGTTGAAGTCTCCCATTATCAGAACCTCCCCCCTTTAGCTGTCATGTTTTGTATATCTTCTAACAGTAATGTGTCTATGTCTTCCCCTGGTCTGGGGCCTGTAGACAACCCAGTTCTTATGGCTGTCCCATTTATTGTTTCCAGGGTGACCCACAGTTCTTCTGGCTCCTTATGTGTATTCTGAATTTCTGTAGCTTTGATATTTTCATTGACATACAGGGCCACTCCACCCCCCCTTTTTGCACCTCGGTCTCTTCTGAACAGTACATAGTCAGGTACTGAAGTCTCCCAAGTGTGGTTACTGGTAAACCACGTCTCACTAATTGCTACTATGTCAAGTTTAGCCTCTGAAATTATTGCCTGCAGGTCTGGGATCTTATTTCCCAGGCTGTGAGCATTTTGTACATGATTTTCCATTGGCCAGATTTTGATGTATTAGTTGTTGGGTGAGGTTTGGCATTTCTCCTGTGCATCGTATGGGGAGACAGACCTTTTTTCTTACCTGGTGATGCAAATGAACTGCAAACATGCTGAATCCCTGTTTGACCACTAGCTGAGGGAGGAGGGGTGTTCTTCCCATTCGACGTATGGGGTGCTGCACCCCTCCCTATTTGCTAGTTTAAATATTCTGCAAAGATGTCAAACTTCTGCCCCAATGCACTGACTCCCTCCTTAGTCAGATGCAGTCCATCAAATTTAAAGAACTTTCGCTCCCAGAACTGTTGCCAGTTCCCTACAAATCTGTGTCCTTTTCCTGGCACCAGCCCTTGAGCCACATGTTTAGCTCCCCTATCTCCCCTTCTCTGATCTTCCGTCCATCTGCCCCCCTCTCCCAGACTGGCAGGATCTCAGTGAAGGAGATGTCGAATGAAATGGATGATAGTTTGTCACCCAGCCTGGTCAGGTGTTCCTTGGTCTCCACAACTGACCGGCTGGCGAGATCATTAGTCCCTATGTGTACCAGGACATCAATGTTTTCTCCTGCTTTGTGAACACATTTTAGCAATGCGGTCAGTGTCTCTCCACGCTGATGTACCTGGGAGACATCTGACCATTACCCCTGGCTAGAGATGGGTATCAACTCCCTGAATCATGGAGTCTCCTATGATCAGAAGGTTTTTGGATTTTCTTTTTGCTTTTTTTGTTTTGGTTCCTGATTTGGGTGAGTTTTGTTGTGCTAGCTCCTGTGCTGCAGTGTCCTGCTCTGCAGTGTCCTTTGCCCCTTTGTTTGATTTCAGAGATAGAAGCAGATACCTGTTTGTAGTGTTTATATGGTTTTTGGAGGTAATATGTTGGAGAGCACAGAGTGATCGGGCACCCGATTTGCCCCTCCTAACCACCTGCCAACCTCCTGGACCAACTACACTCTGCAGTCGAGGTTCTTCTGTTTCTTATAATGTATTTCCTCTTGAATATGAAATTTGAGGTGCGCAATCTCTGCCCATGCTGCCCGGAGCTGAGCCCTAAGATCTCCAATGGCCCAGCATGTAGGACAGTGTCCTAAATCCTGTAAGACTGTCCTTCTGAAAAGTGTTCCACAGTACCTGCAGTTAATGATATCCATTCCAGATAAGTTGCTGGGTTTATAACCTGATCAGAGTAATTAGAAGGAAAAAAATGCAAGTAATGATTTGATTTAGTGTTTTGTTTTCGTATAACTTGTTATAACAAGTTAAATTACTAGTGCCCATATAAATGAGCTCACCTTGTGGATGCCCCACTGATCCACCCTTTCCTGCTTTGCCACAGGAAATGTCACAACTGTGGTACCCTATAAAAGGAGTGTAGTGTGGGGTGGTTGGGGATGGGGGTGGGTGACTGGGCCCTTCCTCTGCCGAAAAAGAAGAACCATGGATGAAAGAACAAGGAGGTAAGAGCAGAAACAATCAGTCAACAACAAATACAGTAACCCTGAAAGCTTATCCTAATGTTAGATAAAACTGTAAAACCTGTAAAGCACCACCTGTAATAATTTTCAGAGAAGATATACCCTGTAAGAAACACTTTGCTACAGAGAAAAATAAAGCAGTAACAGAAGATATACCTTGCAAAAGACAATTTGAATCAGAAGATTACAGCAGTAATCTGTTAGCACACACCTGTAGGCATACCTTGTAATAATGCAGAAGAAGGTATACCAGCAACAACAATTTGAATCAGAGAAAAATAAAGCAATGAAATGTTAGCAACAAACAGTAGCAATCCCTGTGAGTACAAAATAAAAATAACAACATACAGTAAATCTGCTTAGCCAAAATAAGTCTTAATCCTTTTCCCTTGCTCTGGTAAGGTTCTCTGCTCTGTCCTTTCAAACAGTTTTAGAAGAAAAGAGCTCAGGTGAAGCTAGGTGCCTTGGCCAGCAAACCAAGTCTTCTACCTCCAAGATATCAACTAACCTGACCTTTTAACCCTTCTTTCTGCTGGAAATTACAGACAGTTTGCCAGCTGCACCCCCCAGATACACACCTAATCCTCTGGAAGAGCTGTGGGAGGAAAGCAATTAGCTCCTTCAATGTGAGAACGAGACTGAAACACCTCTGAGACAGCAAACCTTTTCAACAAAAAAATAATAAAATAAAACAGTGTCAAACAGTAATTTTGCTTAGCCCGATGATAAAAAAGTCACAAAAATGTAAGCACCACCTGTAATAATTTCAGAGAAGTTATACCCTGTAAGAAACATTTTGCTACAGAGAAAAATAAAGCAGTAACAGAAGATATACCTTGCAAAAGACAATTTGAATCAGAAGATTACAGCAGTAATCTGTTAGCACACACCTGTAGGCACACATTGTAATAATGCAGCAGAAGGTATACCCAGCAACAACAATTTGAATCAGAGAAAAATAAAGCAATGAACAGTAGCAATCCCTGTAAGTACAAAATAAAAATAACAACATACAGTAAATCTGCTTAGCCAAAAGAAGTCTTAATCATTTTCCCTTGCTCTGGTAAGGTTCTCTGCTCTGTCCTTTCAAGCAATCTTAAAAGGAAAGAGCTCAGGTGAAGCTAGGTGCCTTGGCCAGCAAACCAAGTCTGCTTTGCCCCCCGCACCCCCCTAACTAAAATAACCAACTCCGAGGGGGAGCGGACCTCGGAGTGGGTAGTATAGTTCGGAGGGGTTGCAAAAATTAAATTTGCAAAATGTTCCCCTACCAGGAACAGAACCCTGTCCCCGAAAGCCTGCTGGCCGAGCTGTAGGAGCATTAGTGCTCCACACCACGGAGCAGCTTGGCCAGCACCTTGCTCCACCGCCATCAAAAGGGTACACCAGGTGGAACCATGTTCCGTGGGCGTAACCTAGCATTTCGCCAAGCGAAATACAATTTCACCCAGCGAAATGCAATTTTGCTTTCAGGCAGAAATGTCAGGCACCCCTAATTTCAGGATACTGAAGCCCAGTCTGTGAATGTCAGGACCCTCAGCCTCGGTATCCTGATAGGATACCTCCTGGGATGCATCCCATCTGGCCCCATTGCCTTGTCCACCTTTAGTACCGTTAGTTCCCTAAGGACCCTTTTTCCTGTAAAGGTACTTGAGTCCACCTCACTATCCCTAATGCCCCTGTCCTTTAACCTTGTCCCATCCCCTGCCCCCTCCTCTGTGAACACTGAACAGAAGTATTTGTTCAGTATGTTTGCCTTTCAGTGGTCCTCATCTACACTACCCCCTCCTTCATCCTTTAGCCTTACTTCCCTGGTTACCCTGTAACTCCCTTTGTCTTTCTCTTTTCACTTACGTACCTAAAATGTTTTATCCCCTCTTTACTGATTTAGCAATCTTTTCCTCTGTTTGTGCCTTTGCTCTCCTAACTGCCTTCCCTGCCTCCCTTTGCTTCTCCTGGTACCTTTCCCTGTTCCCCTCCACCTGTGTTAGTTTGTATCTTTTAAATGCCATTTTTTTTTTGCTTTTACTTTCTCTGCCACCTCCTTGGAGAACCATAGCAATCTCTTTTTCCTATTGCCCTTGCTAACCTGCCTGACACAGAGATTTGTAGCCTTGTCAATGCCTGCCTTTATTTTTGACTACTGCTTCTCTACCCCCCAACCGCATTTCCCCTAACCCTGCCAGATTTTCCCTCAGACATTCACCCATTTTCTTGAAGTCAGCCCTCCTGAAGTCCAGGATTCTCGTCCTCATGTGATTTGATTCCAATCCAGCTTTTATCCCAAACCACAGCGATCGGTGCTCACTATTTCCCAGGTAGTCCCCTACTATGATTTCCATGACACTGTCCCCGTTTGACAGAACTAGGTCCAGTAATGCCTCTTCCCAAGTGGTTCCATAACTAGTTGTCTAAGGAATTCCCCATGCAGGGAGTCCAAGATGTTTCTTCTCCTGGCTGATGCTGAAGCAGTGAGGCTCTAATCCCTGTCCGGTAGATTGAAATCCCCTACTAACAATACCTCTCCCCTGCAAGCCGTTTTTTGATTCCTAGCAACATATCTTTATCTACCTCCTCCCATGAGCTGGAGGTCTGTATATCACTCCTATGTGGATAGCTGCCCTATTCCTTCCCTCCAGTGTGGCCACAGTGCCTCTCCCCCCCACTCGCCCTGAATTTCCATGGCTTTTATGTTGCCCCTTACATAAAGAGCCACTCCTTCTCCCCCCTTTCTATCTACCCTGTCTTTCCTAAATATGGTGTACCCTGGAATGGTCATTTCCCAGTCCTGATTCTCATTGTGCCAGATCTCCATTATGGCAACTATGTCTAGGTCTGCTTCCACCTTAGTAGCCTCTAGGTCAGCAAACGTATTGCTTAGACTTCAAGCATTTGTACACATGGCTCTCCAGGTTGTGTTGTCACCCTCTCTCCTTTTGCCCACTCCTAGTATGCCCATTTTTATGATTGTTTCCACTACCCTCTGTCTACCTGTTTTATTTGCTTACATTATTGGCTTTGTTTCCTCATCATTCATACTACTGGCCTTGTGAACTAGTTGGGGGGGCAGTTTATGTCTCCCTTCCTCCTACCACCTCCCCACTTAGCTGGTTTAAATGCCTACCAATGTAACATTCAAGCTGTTCACTAGGAGCTTTGGTCCCTCCCTGGATGGATGTAGACCATCGCCTTTGTATAGGCCCTCACACTCCAGGTGGGTCCCCTGTCCCCAGTGAGGCCAAAACCCTCCTCTTTGCACCAGTTCCCCAGCTATGTGTTGAATTCTCTGGTGCAGAAATTCCTAGCCTCACCCTTGATTATGGATGAGAAAACTAGTACAAGCAATGAAAAAGAGATGACCAATGTATTTAATGAATATTTCTCTTAGTTTTAATACACATTAGCAAAGCAGATGGAATGCAGTACCCATGAATGTCAAATGGCTAGGAGACCCATAGTATCCAGGAATGTAGTTTTAAAAAAAAGAGATGTAACCCCACTGCAGGGGCTTACTAGCCACCCATGCAGCCTTTGCTCCTCTTGCCTTCTCCCAAGCACTCCAGGACCAGCCTTTAATTCTTTTCAGTCCCTTCAGGTCCTTGTTCCTGCCCCATGTGCCCCAGCAAAGCCAGCCCACTCCTTAATCCAGCCTGAAGGGGCTCAAGAAAACATAACCATGATTTCCCGCTGTAAAAGTGCTGCCTCCAGGACAGTGGGAATCGTGCAGGCACAAGCGGTGCCGTTGAGCTTCAACCACGCTGATTTGTGGTTAATCCAGGGAGTGTTCCGTGGGTCTTGGGATCTCCATCAGCTAAGTGGGACCCGGTGACCATGGACAGCATGCTAGGGGGCCACTCCAGTAAGAATTGAAAGAGTTTGACCAGGGGCTCATTTACATATGCCTGAGCTAGGCCACGGTCATCTGTATAATTAAAAACTTGTACCTGTCTGCCTCCGGGGCAGCTGTTTTTGTCTGCATCTGAAGAAAAGGAAAATACGTGTTTATTTAAATTGTATCTGTTGCTGCAAGTGGAGAAAGTATATTTCAAGGGGGAAAATATTTTGAAATGAAATAAGTATTTCTCCCTGGCTAGACCAGATAAATATTTAGGGCTGAAAGTGTCAGCCTGTCTGCTGCTGCAGGGGTAGTTTAAAAATATGCAGTAGCGACAGGAAAACAAATGGAGCAATTAAGCCACAATGTGCAGCAACAGCATGTATTCACCCTGGGCTAAAGAATTGTGGGGCATAGAGATTAGGGAGGACAAATTTAGAAGCGAGTGGGCCAAATTAGTCCCCTAGAAACTGCTCCTTTGCGAAAGGTTCTCACTCCAGCCCATACTTTAAACCAATCTGCACCAAACTCAACATGGGAGCACCTGGAACTCAGCAAAGCGTCCAAACTCCCTCTTGTCCAGAAGGTCCAACGATTGCC